>CM053582.1:247063540-247081040 GCA_028627135.1 Pseudochirops cupreus
AGAACCTGTGCTAGTAGCCGCCCTAGGTATGCTAGGGTGCTTGCTGTTACAGAAGGCAAGCAATTTGATATGGGTTATACATGTGTAGTCACACAAAACATATTCATAATAGTCATGTGAAAGAAAACATAGACAAAAAACACAAGAAAAATAAAGTTTTTTTTTAAAGTATGTTTTAATTGTCTTCAGACACAATATCAGTTCTTTCTCTGGGGAAGGATAGCATTTTTCATCATAATTCCTTCAGAGCTGTCTTGGATCATTGTATTTCTGAGAACAGTTAAGTTATTTGTGGCTGATCACCTTATAATACCACTGTTACTTTGTACACAGTACATTTCACTTTGCATCAGCCCATGAAAGTCTTTCCAGGCTTTTCTGAGAGCATCTTGCTCATCATTTCTTATAGTACAATAGTATTCCATTATAATCACTTGTTCAGCCATTCCCCAATTGATGGGTTTCCCCTCAATTTCTAATTCTTTACCTCCAGAAAAGAGGTGCTATAAATATTTTTGTACATATATGTCCTTTTCCTTTTTGTTTTTTTTATCTCTTTTGGGGTACAGACCTAGTAGTGGTATTGCTAGGTGAAAGGGTATGCATGGTTTGGGGGCATAGTTCCAAATTGCTCTTCAGAATAGCTCAGTTCACAACTCCACCTTTAGTGCATTAAAGTCTCATTTTTTCCCACACATCCCTTCCAACATTTGTCATGGTAAACGGTTACTAGCTGGGAGAATTGGACGCCACCCAGTGTGACTTGCAAACAGCCTTCCAGAGAGTGAAGGGTACATGAGAGTAAGCAGTTTGTCAGCACCTGTCATTTTAGTAGGTAGACTAGAAAACTGTGAAGCCCAGAGGTGGAGAGGACACAGGTGGTGCCTGGCACACACACAGCAAAAATTTTAGCTGAGTATCCCATATCACCAGGGCTATAGGAAGCCACTGAATAGAATGAAAGCTGGTGGTATCAGCATCTCTACTAGAATGTTTAGGGAGACTGATAATGAGAAGGGGCAGAATATCTTGGATCAGAGCAGCTTAAGGGAGTGATGAACAGAGCATCTGGAGAGAGTGAGTGGAGTGAATAGAAGAGGAAAGACTTATTGAAATAATTGTTTAGCTCTCACGTCAGTGGTTTTTGGTACCGCATCTCCGTGCTTTGTTATTATCATGTTGTGAATGTTGTATCCAGGTTGGTCTAGAGCAGTGGTTTTCAAAGGCTGGACCAGGGACCCCCCTGAGTTGCTGAGACCCTTTTAGGGGTTTACGAATTCAAAATTATTTTCATAATAATACTAAAATGTTTTCACTTTAAATATCAGTAAACATAAACTACCTAAATGAAAACTCTTTGAGAGGTTCTCAATAATTTTTAGCATCCTAAAAGAGTCCTAAGGTCAAAAAGTTTGAGAACCTGGATCCAGAGTGTGGGCATGCATAGATTATAGGCAAGAGTCAACGCTTATGCTTTTTTTTTTTTTTTTTTTGCTTTTTGAAGCAGGGAGGGCAGGGCAATCGGGGTTAAGTGACTTGCCCAAGGTCACATGGCTAGTACACAGTAAGTGTCTGGGCCTAGATTTGAACTCAGGTCCTCCTGACTCCAGGGCCAGTGCTATATTCACTGTGCCACCTAGCCACCCCAAGGCTTATGCTTTTGAAGAGCCCATTTGGCATTTACAACAGTTAGGAAAGTAAGCAGTGATGAAATGTATTGTCTCATCACATCTAGCTCTCTTTCTTTCATAGTATTCATAAGTTTACTCCCTAGAGAAGAGGTACTCAGCAGCAGGCAATGTGTATGAAACTATACCACTTGTCCAGGGAGAGATTGTAAATTGAAAGCTACCATCCAGTAGTCTTCAATTAGATTTGTCCTACTTTCCATAATTTCCAACCTCGCACCAACACACCTGGAAATCAGTCTATGCTTGTCATGTCCATGGCTTTTCCTGGGAAGAAGGAATTTTGGGCTCTCAGAGGCCCAGGAACTAGGAGAGCTATGGCCCAAGAAAATAATCTAGGAGGCTACAGGCAAGCTTTGGAGTTTACGAAACAAAGCTTACTCCACTAAACCAAAACCTGTAAGCCTGGAGGTTTCCAATAGCCAACTTTAAATAAACATTTGTTTATCATCTGCTATGTGCTAGGCATTCTGCTAAACACTGAGGATATAAGAAGAGGCACAAGGTGGTCTCTGTCCTCAAGGAAAAGGAGGGGTTGTATCAGAGCTGGTTATAGCACAGCAAGGGCGAGCAAGAACAAACAAGAAGGTCTAGAAACTTTCAGTGCAGTGGAAAGTATGCTCAATTTGAAGTCAGACAATTTAGATCAAATCCTGACTCTACGCTTCCCTCTTTTAATTTGTAAAATGAAGGAGTTGGCCCTCAGTTGTTGTTCAGTTGTTTTTTCAGTCATGTTCAATGCTTCGTGACCCCATTTAGGGTGGTTTGCCATATCCTTCTCCAGTTCATTTTACAGATGAGGCAAACAGGGTTGAGAGACTTGTTCAAGGTCACACAGCTAGGAAGCGTCAGAGGCCAGACTGAACTCAGAAAGATGAATCTTCCTGACTTCAAGCCTGGCACTCTATATGTGCCACCTAGCTGGACTAGATAACCTCTAATATCTCTCTCACTTCTGAAACTATGATTCTGTGAGAGGGAGGTGGGCACACATTCCTCATATAAATAGGTACTTGTAGCAGCTGACTGTGACTCAGGAATTTCTTGTTGCTGTGACACCATGGATTGTGCCTAAACCACTAAGCTTCCCAAAAATTCCATTTCTGTTGTTATCTTGGTCTTTCCTTGTAGATTTGCCTCTAAATATTCTTTGCCTTATTTCAGTTTATTTCCTCCAGGGTGGAGCCCCACAATGTGCACTCTGGCTTATCTTACTAAACTCTGATCTCTTTATCATCAGAGTAGGAAATTGTGAAATTGTGCAGTCTGTTCCTCTCAACTGGCTTTTGAATTCAAGAGGAGATGCTACTATTTAGACCTAACTTTGGAAGGCAGTATTCCCTACCCTCAGGACACAGGGTAGGGCCAGTCATACATCATATTCTATTTTCTTTTTTATTACTTGTGCATTTGTTGGATATGAATAGACCTGAGCTCTATTCCCACAGAGCCAAATAGCTATAATCTTGGGCAATCAAGTTACTTTAACCTCTCTGGGTCTCTTTTCTCATCTGTTAATTGACTAGATAACTAGGTAATCTAGATTAGACTAGATAACCTTGAAAGCTTCTTTAAGCTGTTACATTCTCCAGTTCAGAGCAAAGGGAAATTATATCAAGGGAAGAGAAGCCCTGTTCTGTCTTTCAAGATGTCAGAAAGAAGTGGGATAGATCAAAATATGGTATACAAGATCTTAAGGAAAGAAATAAAGTAAAAGACTTTAAAAACAAAGTTAATATTCTTAAATGCAGCAGTGTATAATAGGATATATAATTTAAAAGGAGCAGAAATAGTGAAAATAAAAGCATAAATTTGAATAAATAGATTTAAGGTAATCAGAGAAACAAATCAGAAGCTCATTAGATAAAAATGGACAGACTGAGATGTTAAAAGGTAGAAAAAGTAGAGACAGAAGAGGGAAAAATCATGCCAGCTTACAGAAAGATAAAGAAACAAATGATTTAATAGTAGAAATGAAGCTGAGAAGTGAGCTGCTGTTGGAGAGGAAGATTTCTTGGCCTTTGGACTCACTGCTGAATTCCATGAGACACACCTGAGGTGGCCAGAATAAATATCTGTTTGTTGTTTTCCTTTTTTCCTTTAATTTTTAAAAAATTAACAAAATTCTATTTTTTTCTTTTTCCTACCTTGACAAAACTTAAGCGGGGTGGTACCACTGTTTTTGGTGAAAAGAGTTTACTATTAAAAAAAAAAACTTTGCCAATCTTGTCAAGCTTTTGCTTCTTGTCCTCCTTTTAATCTCCTCAGGATTGTTTGGTTTAGTTGTCTCTCATGAAACTGGTTTTACCCTATATTGCTTCTCTCTTTTATGAATAATAACAATCATAATATCTGGCATTTATATAGAGCCTACTCTTTGCTAGGCACCTTACAAATATTATCTCATTTGAATTTTATTACAACCCTGGAACTAGGTGCTATTATTATCTCTATTTTAAAATTTAGGAAACTGAGACAAACAAAGGCAGCACATGAACTTCATTCTTCCTGACCCCAGGCCCGGACTCTACCCACTGTTCTACCTAGCTACTTCTATGGGGTAATACTACGTAAAATCTTCCACAATCCTTCTCTTTAATATTTTTAAAAAGACATTTTTATTGACATCTTTTGTTTTCATACCTCCTAGATATTCTCCTGTATCCCTACCCTTTCCAAACAGCCATACCTTATGACAATGAATTCTTTGTGAGGGAGAAAAGAAAAAATTCAGCAAAAAAGATAAACATCTATAAGGGCTTTTTTGTCTTTTTAATCTTTTTCATTTGACAAAAATCTATTTTCTATCCTTCCTACTTCCTCCCCTTCCTCATTGAAAAATACATTTCTTATAACAAATAAGCATAGTCAAACAAAATAAATTCCCACATTGGCAATGATTAAAAAAAAATGTACCATTCATGAGTCTATCACCTCTCTGCCTGGATGTGGGTAGCAGACTTTATCATTTGTCCTCTGGAATCAAAGCCGGTCATTGATCAGAGTTCTTAGATCTCTCAAAGGTCTTCATTTTTATAATTCTGTTGTTATTGTGGAAGTGGTACTCCTAATTCCATGTACTTCACACTGCTTAAGTTCTTAAATTCTTCTGAGGTTTTTCTGAAACCATACCTTTTGTCATTTTTTTATAGCATAATAGTATTATATTATATTGATACACCAAAGTTTGATCAGCCACTCTTTAATTAATAGGCACCACTTTAGTTTCTAATCCTTCACCACTAAAAGCAAAAATAAACAGCCTATAAATATTTTTGTATATATGGGTCCTCCCCCTCTTTCTTTGATCTCTTTAGAGTATGAGCCAAAGAGTATGTAGTTTAGGAACTTTGAGGATATAGTTTCCTGCTTTCCAGCATCACTGAAACAATTTATAGTTCAACTAATAGTTAATTAATGTGCCTATTTTCCTGCACTGAGGACTGTTTCCAGTGATATAAGAGAGGAAGGTAATGTGACCAAGACTATGAAACAAGAAACATTAGATGCAATAGATTAAAAGGGAAACAAGGAGGATATGAGAAACCAATAACAATGTTATATTGTATATTAGGAGATTTTTGCTGTTAACTTACTTTAAAATGTAGTAGGAAAGAATAGCAGAGCTTACTATAGGAGGCCAGATGGGCCTCATACAAGAAAGATGATTAAACCTAAGAGAAATTTCAGAATATACCAATGGATAAAGGTATAAAATATATTTATTATATTTTCAAGTCTTAGTATATATTGCCTCAAGTTAAAGAATTTCTTCTATTCTTTCAAAATCTCTTCAAAGTTTCCCTTTTTTTGCCTTTTCCTCCCACATTAGAACTATGAGCTTTCTTTTTAAATGCTCAGCATACAATCTCTTACTGTTCCTTACCCCCAAAATCCCCAAATGCTTATAATGACACTGACTCAGTAGTGTGCAAAAAGTTTTTGATGGAAGATACTAATTCATTTTTTTAAGGTCAAGCAAAACTAACAGTGTGTCAAAAAGCTGCTGAAATATGTGTAACTTTGCATCAGAGACTCCCAACAACCACACCCCAGCTGTACTTGAGGTATCTTCAGATTTCTTTGGCTTATTTATTCTTGCACCAAAATTGGACCTGTGGGTCATAGTGTATGTCATTACTTCCAAGAGGGGCCACAGACTCCTCTTATAAGCACTCAGGCTTATAAGATACAAAGTTTTATTTGTACAGAACATTATTTACCAAGTACAGAACTTGTACCTGAACCCAAAAACAGCCAGAAGAGTCTCCCCCCCCACCTTCCAATGATCCTTTTCTCCTCTTATTCTCAGAGAACTGTGTAGTATCTATGATTCAGTATTATAACCCAGGGTGAGGCTCCAGCAAGGGAGAAGGTCAGAGTTTCTTCTCCCATCATAAGATGTAGTAGTTTTATTCCTAGGCAGCATCTCCAATTCATCTTGATTCCTTTCTACTTCTCTATTGACTTCTCTTCAGCCTCTGACAGTGTTGATCATTCTCTTCCTTTAAACTCTATTTTCTCTAGTTTTTTGGGACATTCACTCCAGATTCTCCTCCTACCTATCTAACCACTCCTTCTCTGTCTCTTGCTGGTTCTTTTTCCAAATCTCAATTTTTAACTATGGGGACACTATGGTTCTGTCTTGGGTCCTCTTCTCTTCTTCTATACTACTTTACTTGGTGATCTTATCAGTTACTATGAATTTAGTCACTATCTCAATACTGAAGATTCCCTTCCTGGATTATTGCCTTATCATGGCAAAGGGCTTGCTTTGCTCAATGAAACTGAGCTAAACCTTGCAGAATTACCCAAGATGGACAAGGCCACAGTGTGAAGTTCTGACAAAAGGTGATCCATTGAAGAAAAATATGGCAAACTATTCCAAGAAAACCAAACCACTCTGAAAATAAAAAAAAGAAACAAAACAAAACCTCCAAGAAAACCTCATGGACAGTAATAAAATATATGACACCAGAAGATGAGCCTCTTAGGTTGGAAGGTATCCAACACATTACTGAGGAAGAGCAGAGGACAACAAGAAGTAGCTCCAGAAAAAAATGAAGTGGCTGCACCAAAGCTGAAAGGAAGTTTATTTGTGGATGTGATGAAAGGAAAGTTCAATGCTGCAAAGCTAAGTATTGCATAGGAACCTGAAATGTAAGATCTATGAACCAAGGCAAACTTGATGTGGTCAAATAGGAGAAAGGGAGATTAAGCATCAACATCTTGGGTATCAATGAGCTTAAATGAATGAGAATGGGTGAATTTAATTCAGGTGATCATTACATATACTGCTGTGGCAAGAATCCCTTAGAACAGCGGTTCTCAACCTGTAGGTCTTTGGGGGTGGAGTAGGGTTGCCTAAGACCACCAGAAAACACATATTTCCGGTGGTCTTAGGAACAGAGACACTGCTCCTCTATCTGTCTCCAGGAGGGTCCACCCACATGCAAATATGCCCACATACAAGTATTAAAGGGTCGTGGCACTAGGAAGGTTGATAACCACTGCCTTAGAAGAAATAGAATAGTCCTCATAGTCAGCAAAAGGGTAAGAAAAGCAGTACTGGGGTATAATATAAAAAATGACGGAATGACATTTGTTTGAATCCAAGGTAAACCATTCAATATCACACTAATACAAGCCTGTGCTCTAACTGCTGATGCTGAAGAGGCCAAAGTTGCTCAGTTCTATGAAGATCTACAGCATCTTCTAGAAATAACATTAAAAAAAGATGTCACATTCAAATTAGCTGTGTGACCTTGGGCCAGTCACTTAAACCCAACTGCCTCACCACCCCCCAGATGTGGCACTCAAGATGTCAGCAAAAAAAAAAACAACAAAACTCAACAGTGGCCACTGGATTGGAAAAGATCAGTTTATGTCCCAGTCCTAAAGAAGGACAATGGCAAAGAATGTTCAAATTACTAAACAATTACTTCTCACACCCCAGCAAGGTTATGCTTAAAATTCTGCAAGGTAGGCTTCAGCAATATGTAAACTGAAAAGTAACAGAAGAGCAGGCTGGTATTTGAAGAGGCAGAAGAACTGGAGACCAAATTGCTAATGTTTTCTGGAATATGGAGAAAACAAGGGAGTTAAAGAAAAACATCTTCTTTTGCTTCATTGACTACACTAAAACCTGTGACTGTGTGAATCACAACAAAATGTGGCAAGTCCTCAAAGAAATGGGAGTACCAAATCATTTTACTTGTCTCCTGAGGAATCTGTATGCAGGTCAAGAAGCAACAATTAGAACCAAACACAGAACAACTGATTGGTTTAAGATTAGAAAAGGAGTACTGGAAAACTGTGTACTGTCACTGAAGAGGTTAAGGCTTAGGGGTGCTTGAGACCCCAAATTACCAACACACTGAGTCCTGCCAAATGAATTTGACTCAAGTCTTCTCTCAGCCAAAGGAAAGCAAAGTTTATTAAAAGTTCACCTGTACTGGACACAGCAAGTCTGTGCTAGAAAATTCTATGGTGCTCTCACACATGTGGAGGCAAGATGGGGTCTTACATACAGAAAGGTTGTGGGAGGAATCTAGGGGTGGTATAGGAGAGGACTTTGGGGAGGGTCTTCAGGAGGAGTCAGATGAGATCACACTCCAGTAATGAGTTTGGGGAGGGTCTTCAGGAGGAGTTAATGAGGTCAGGTAACAGTTGATTTGGATATAGATATTTTGATAGGCTCCAGGGTGGGAAGTAAATGGACAATGGAGGGCTAGGCTAGTAAGAGTAAGAAATTTGGGCCTAGCTATAATGAAAGGCCTATGGCCTCAGGCAAATGCCTCATCAAATGGGAAGATTCAATCAGAATTCAAGGGGGTTCCCAGAGCCTGTACCTCAAAGATTCAAGGAGGGCTCAAGGGGGTTTGCAGAGCCTGTACCTCATCAGTCACCTCACTTATTTAATTTATATACAGACTACAACATGTGAAATGCCAGACTATATGAATTGAAAACTGGAATTAAGATTGCCAAGAAAAAAATCAACAATCTCAGGTATGCAGACATACTACTCTGATAGCAGAAAATGAAGTGAAATTAAGGAGCCTCATAATGAGGGTGAAAGAGGAGAGTGTTAAATTTGTCTGGAAGTTTAATATTAAAAAAAAACTAAGATCATGACAACTGGTCCCATCCTTTCCTGGCAAGTAGAGGGAGAAAAAATGTAAGCAGCATCAGATTTTATAATCTTGGGCTCAAAGATCACTGCATCAATGAAATTAAAAGATGCTTGCTTCTTGGAAGGAAAACTATGGCAAATCTGGACAGCATACTAAAAAGAAGAGACATCACCTTCCTGACAAAGGTCCATATACTCAAAACTATGGTTACTCCAGTAGCAATGAATGGGTTTAAGGAAATCTGAATACCACAGAATTCATGCTTTTGAATTGTGCTGGAGAAGACTTTTAAGAATTCCTTGGAAAAGACCCTGATGTTGGGAAAGATTGAAGGTAAAAAGAGAAAGGCATTAAAACCAAAAAAGAAAAAAGAAAAGGTAGATTTAAGGAGAAATGCTGTATATGGTTAGGGGTAGCTAAATGGCATAGTGAATAGAGCACTGGCCCTGGAGTCAGGAAGACCTGAGTTTGAAGAGGTATAGAGATAGGGGGATTTCTATTGCAATCCTTTGAGGGTTTGTCGTCCGAAAAGAGTTACTGGACTCAGCTGTCTTTTGGCAGAGTTATAAAAGTTTATTGTTACACTGGGGCAAAGCGGGGCTAGGAGACCTGCGAGCTGACAGGGATTTAAGGCAGATTTACAAAGTTCTATGTTACCAGGGGGTGTGATAGAAAAAAGCCTGCAAAAACCTGCAAAGTGAAGGATTTAGGGATACTGATTATATAGTACTAAAACCACAAATCTGATATCAATTATACTAACTATGTGTACAAAGGTGGAGTTAGGGAGGAGTTTGGGAGTGGTCAAATTTGAATGAGAAGTACCCATCCAGTTTGCTATGGAAGTCCTTTTTAATAAGATGGATGAGTCTTGTTTCTTAGGAGTTATCTTACTGATAATCCATTGAAGGATTCATAGTTTACAGCTGGCCACTAGAACAAAGGAGGTAATGCTTTTAAAGGATTCATCAGTATGGCTTGTTATCATAGCTATAGAGTTAATGGTTTCAGGGAAAATGCTTTTAGGCTGGAGGAAGGAGAGAGACAGAGTTAATGCTTTATGGCTGGGGAGAAGTGTGGCTTTTACAACTTAATTGCACAGGCTGATGTTACAGACTGATGTTACATACCTAGGTACCTAACGCAAGACTGAAGTTACAACAATGTTACAAAATTACAAAGTCACCCCTAAATATTACAGAGGCACCTCAGCACAGCATCAAGTTCAAATCCAGCCTCAGACACTTAACACTTACTAGTTCTGTGACCTTGGGCAAGTCACTTAATCCCAATTGCCCTGTCTTCCCCCCTCCAAAAAAAAAAGAGAGAAAGGGATGGCAGAGAATGGGATGAATTCATAGTGTCATAGAAGCAATGAATTATGAACTTGGACAGACTTGGGAGATAGTGGAAAACAGAAAGGCCTGTTGTGCTTTGGTCCATGAGGTCACAGAGTCAGACACGACTGAATAAATAAATGACAACAAAATGCTACTGATTCTCAAAAATGTATCTATTCTGCCCCAGCTTCTCTGCTAACCTCAAATGTCATATCTCTGCTGCTTTTTGGACGTCAGAATCTATACGTCAAGACCACCTCTCTCTTTTTACTGTTAGGAAACATCCTGTTTTCCAGAGCTAAGGCACAGCATAACAATAATCCTTTGCAATCACCCTCTAGATCAGTGGTTCTCAACCTTCCTAATGCTGCAACCCTTTAATACTCGTATGTAGGCGTATCTGCATGTGGGTGGACCCGCCTAGAGACGGATAGAGGAGTGGTATCTTGGTTCCTAAGACCATCGGAAATATGTTTTCCTATGGTCTTAGGTGACCCCTGTGACCCCTGTGAAAGGGTCGTTCGACCCCCAAAGGGGTCGCCACCCACAGCTTGAGAACCGCTGGACTAGATGATCTCAGCCACAGCAAAATCCCAGAATTGTTTCACACCAGCCCCAACTGGTCTCTAACCTTGGACAAACACCTGCAGGAACCATGTTCCAGTCATGAAGCCCTGCCATGAATCAAACTTGTCTCATGAAGCCCTGCCATGAATCAAACTTGTCTCATTGTTGCCATTACCCTTCATTTCACTACTTAGCCACTGCTATATGTATCAAGGTTTGAGTTCCTGTGCCCTGGCACATGTATCTAGTTTCCCTCCTCTGAAAGAATAAATAAAGCTGTTTGCTTGTGCCCACTGTTAGCTTTTTGTTTTTATTTTATTTTTAGTGTTAACTGTGGTTGTGATAGCCTGTGTGAGCTCCTTGGTATTTTCAGAGTAGCAGTTACATTGCCTCCCTGAGTCTTTGGTCATTTGTTTTCAGAGTTGACACATACATCTCAAACTGGATAATCAGTAGACATCTTAAACTTTTAAAATGAACGCATTATCTTTCTCCCTAAACTCTCTACCCCTCTGCTGTTCACAAGAACAGACTCCAAAATATGAAATAATTTTAGAAAGAAATTAATTAGGTCATTTGGTAGAGGAGAGCAAGTTAGAAATAGTGGTTCTTTCTCCCCAGATGGGGAGAAAGGATTATACAGGATTTTGACAAGGTTTACCACACAGGCATCTTACATGTGCACAGTTAAGCAACTCTACCAAGAGGGTAGCCAGCAAGGTAGAGTGAAATAGATATGAGTAACTGTAACCCAAAGCAGAAGCTTGGGCTGGACCCCTCAGGATTTCCTGGGTGTGATAACCCAAAACAAGAATGCTTTGGGTGGGTCCAGGACCTGAGGGAATCAGAAATACCTTGTAGCCATTTCTGGGATTCCTAGAGAGTTACTAGGGTCAAGCAACAGTTCTGGGTGTGGACAACCTTCAATCACAAAAGGTTCAATTTAAACAGTATGATAATCCTCTCCCCCTTTTCCTCCCTCCACCGTATAATAAATTATTTCCCCTACACATCCTACCTTTCCTATTAGAGTACTGGGTAACACCATCCTCCCAATTCTTCAGGCCTAGGAGTCATCTTGGACTTCTCACTGTCTCTAAACACCCCATAATCAATCTGTTGTCAAAACCTGGTAATTTCACTTTTGCAATATCTCTTCCATAAGCCTTCTTCTCTCCTCTTGACACTGCCACCACTTTTGTGCAGGCCAGCATCACCTCATTCCCAAATTATTGTAACAGCCTGGTGGTGGGTCTGCTTGCTTCAAGTCTCTCCCCATTCCAATTCTTCTCTATTCAGCTACTAAAGTGATTTTCCTAAAGCTTAGGTCTAATCATGGCACACATCCTCATCAGTCTCCCTCTCAATAAACTCCAATGTCTTCCTATTGCCTCCAGGATCAAAGACAAAAATGCTGTTTTGCATTCAAAGCCCTTCACAACCTAGCCCCCTCCTACCTTTCCAATCTTCTTATATCTTCTCTACTATGCGTTCTTCAATCCAGTGACACTAGCTTCTTGGCTGTTCCATAATCAAGACACTCCATCTCTTGATTTCAGGCATCTTATCTAGATTCAAGCATCATGTCTAGAATGCTCTCCCTGCTCTGCTTTTCCTCTTCACCTACCAGTTTCTTGTATTTTACTGGAAACCTTTCCCAACTCCCCTTAATTCTGATGCCTTCCCTCCATTTATGATTTCCTAAGTATCCTACATACACCTTCCTTTGTATGTTTTTGATTGCAAGTTTCCTCTCCCATTAGATTCCAAGTTCCTTGAGGTCAGGGACTATCTTTTGTCTCCTTTTGTATCCCCTGAATTTAGCATAGTGCCTGGCACATGGCAGGTGCTTGACAAATAATAATTGACTGATTATTCCCAGTGTCTCCATCTTCAATGCTTCTTGTGATTTGACTCTTCACTTGAAGACATTTAACTGTTTCGTTGCCGTTGTTCTTTTTGGCAGTCACTGTGTTGTGGTTTGGGGGGCTGGGAACCCCAAAATGCAAGGGTACAGGGGGTCTGCTTGAAAGAATTCAAACCACTCAAGCTTTCTTTCAGTCAAAGTCTCAAGGTTTATTTGTGATGCTGCTAGAAGTGGGCTAGATTCTGATTGGTACTTATATACAAGAAAGGACAGTGAGAACAACTGGATGGAATTAAGGAGTGGTAAATAGTCTGGGGTCTTCCAGGTGCAGCTGACAAAAGGAGTTAAAGCAGTTGGAGAGCCACAGAGAATGGACAGTTATAAGGATCATTGAGTAAGAAGGTGGGCTGGACTGGACCAGATGTGTCAGGGGAAATGCCAGGGAGTGGGTTGTGTGGGAAAGTTCAGGCACTGGGCTTCATTCAAAGTCATGTTCTTTTACTTTTAGGGGGTCCAGATCCCATCACCCCATCAACTGTGGGTCTTTCTACTCACTGTTGAGCTCTGTAGCCATAGATGCTCTCAGCAAATTCTCCCTTCTCTTTAGGAGACAGTGCCAGTTCTTAAGCATTAGGACTTTGGAGGGATTAGACTAGAAGAGGGGTGGGAAACCTGAGGTCTCAAGGTCTCTTTAGTCAAAGGGCCACACTTAAGGTGGTTTAGATTCAGTAAAAGGGCTGTACTTGGGGACCTAGAAGGCAAAATGTGGCCTTGAGGTCCTAGGTTCCCCATCCCTGCCCTAGGAGGTCTCAGTGCTCACAGTAATTGTTACAGCTCTTTGGCAGTTCTTTTATGCCAGGGCCAGACTGACCCCCATTTATTTATTCTTTTCCATTCTTTGACACCAGTGTGTGCACCTCAAAACTATGTGTAACTGCTGACCCTTTTCTTCCATTGGCTGGAAGTCAGGTGCACAATCTAAGCAAGGCAATCTATCTTGAGTACCAGAACAAGGAAACAGTAAACCACCCAATGTACATTTGAGAAAGCACTTTTGTCCTTATTTGGCATATTTTATGCTGGGGTGTCACTGAGGAGAGGGGTGACTCCCTACTGCTCTGAGTTTTGAGTCCTTGTAAATCATGTGATTTCCAATGAAGGGGAACTCGGGCCTGTTTCCCACAAAAAGCCTTACTAGCTTTTAGAGTATAGTCTTAGTTTTCACTTCTCTCACTCACCGGGATCCATGACCCTAAATACATTTACCTTTCCTGAAATTACCCAAGGTTACATTAATTAAACATTCCACTCTGGCTTGGGCCTGACCTTCAGGAGTCTTTATGCTAAACCTGCTGTAGAATAATTATAACTGCTACCATTTTACTAATTCAATTTAGGTAGATATAGGGTAGAAAAGGAAAAATTCCCACATAGACAACATCATATAGGTTCCATGCAACAATTCTGGAAGGTTGAAGGTAAAAAAAGTCTAACTCTCCTCATTTTAATCGGTAAGGTCAGAGAGACTGGCAAGAGGCTATACAATCAGTAAAGCAGAGATTCAAACTCAGGTATCCTGAATGCAAATTCAGCGCCCTTCTATCCCTCCTTATGGCTTCCTTCCCATGATCAATGGCTTCACGAGGAAAGAAATTAAAGTTATGAGGGCTTCGAAGAGGCAAACTCACCCCTTGCCACATGCTCCTTTCCTTTCTGTCTTGTCTACAATAGTCAAATTTGAACATGCATGGCCAAATTTTAGAGAATGGAAGTATAAATATGAAAAAAAGGATAATGATATTCAAGACCAGTCCAAGTATCATTTATACAGATGGCCCTACCCTGACATATATTATTCAGAAGAGGAATGAGTATTTACAATGCAGAAAGAACAAGAAAGAAAAGCTGGAGTTAGAGTCAATAAAACAAAGTGAAGAGTCATAAAAGAAGAGAAATGTAAATAGGATGAAGAGTAAAAGTGGGTAATGGGCCAGAGATCATTCCTGGCATATGCTTGGAGGAGGAGATGTAAAAGATGCTACGAAGTAAAAATAAAGGAAGCAAAATAAGTTTGGAAGAAATTTCTTTAAAAGTGGTTTCTGGTGACAATTTCCTTGAACATCAGTTACAAATAGCTCTCCCAAACAAGTCTTGTAACCCTTGTGCTTAGAGACTTTTTTTTTAACAGTCCTATGAAACAACAGGGTGGTCAGAAGGTCCCTCAAGTATTCTCCATGGGAGTAATGAGGGCTATGCAAGATCCATGGAGAACTGTTTGAGTTTTAATGATGTTGAGTTTCAACTTTAAGAGAAACAACAAGTGGGGAGTAATTATCCTTTAACTCTCAATTCCACCTGCTCCTACTCATGTTGAAAGACTAGAAGGAAGGAACTGTTCCACTGAATGGAGAAGATTTTTTTTAATAGAAAAGGCAGTTTACAAGAAGAACAAAGCAAAGAAGTTAGAGTGAAGGATAAAGACCAAGAAACTAAAATGGAAAAATAGACGAATATAAAAAGAAATCTCAGAGGAGGTCTATACCTAAGAAACAGAAATTAGAGGACTTGAAAATGAGAATATTATGAAGCAAATACTTAATATGCTGTAGGAAAGAGAACTAAGGGCAGCTAGGTGGAGCAGCATATACAGCACCAACCCTGGAGTCAGGAGGACATGAGTTCAAATCCTGCCTCAGATACTTGACACACTTACTAGTTGTGTAACCTTGGGTAAGTCACTTAACCCCAACTGTTTTTCCTTCTTCCCTCAAAAAAAAAGGGGGAAAGAGAATTAAAACAAAGATGAGAGTTCATACAGAATTGCTTACATAAATAATTGCTAGTAGAGAAATAATCTCTACTATAATCATATATAACATAACATAATCACTAATCCATAGTGGAGATAATAAAACAGTGAGTGGCCTTGGGGACAATAAGACCTGGGTTCCAATTGATAAATTGTCAAAGGATATGAATAAGCAGTTATCAGATGAAGAAATTAAAACTATCTGTAGTCATATTAAAAAATGCTCTAAATCACTATTAATTGGAGAAATGCAAATTAAAACAACTGTGAGGTATCAGATTGGCTAATATAACAGAAAAGGAAAACTACAAATGTTGGAGAAGATATGAGAAAATTGGAACACTGATGCATTGTTGGTGGAGTTGTGAACTGATCTAAACATTCTGGAGAGCAATTCGGAACTATATCCCCAAAGCTATAAAACTGTGAATACCCTTTGATCCAGCAATACTACCATTAGGTCTGTATCCCAAAGAGATCATATAAAAGTGAAAAAGACCCATATGTACAAAAATATTTGTAGCATTTCTTTTTGTGGTGGCAACGAATTAGAAATTGAGGGGATGCCCATCAATTAGGGACTGGCTGAAAAAGTGGTATATGAATGTAGTGGAATACTATTGTGCTATAAGAAATGATTAGCAGGTGAATTTCAGAAAAACCTGGAAAGGCTTACATGAACTGATACAAAGTGAAAAGAATAGAGAACCAGGAGAAGATTGTACACAGTAACAGCAACACTGCACAATGATCAGCTATGATAGACTTAACTCTTCTTAGCAATACAATGATCTAAGACAATTCCAAAAGACTCATGATGGAAAATGCTATCCACATCCAGAGAAAGAACTATGGAGTCTGAATGCAGATCAGATCATACTATTTTCACTTTTGGGTTTTTTTTTCCTTCTATTTCTTCTTCACAATGTGACTAATGTGGAAATATGATTATTATGATTGTACATGTATAACCTATATCATATTGCTTGCTGTCTTGGGGAGGAAGGGAGGGAAGGAAGGAGGGAGAAAAATTCAGAACTCAAAATCTCATAAAAGTGAACATTGAAAACTATCTTTACATGTAATTGGTAAAAAAAAAAAATCCTATTTAGTGAGGGGTGAAAAAAAGAAGACCTGCATTCAAATCATGATTCATATACCTTCTAGTTCTGTGACCTCAGACAAGTCACTTAACCTCTGTTTGCCTCAGTTTTATCATTTATAAAATTAGTGAGGTGAACTCAGTGGACTTCTTAAGTCTCTTCTAGCTCTAAATCCATGATTATATGACCCTATGAATATGTGAGAAGACACAAACAAGCAAAGCCTCTGAATGAGTCATAATAAAAGATTTTTGGAACCCATGCAAAATTTTGGAGGCAGGAAAATAGCAGGATATTATGGTATCTTGTTTTTGCTCCCACAAAAGTTATTGGGAGATAATCAATAGCTGTAGGGAAGTTCAATTATCTTATTTTACTAAGACAATGGCCATCCTGTCACCAGCAGGAACTAGAAAGGTGGTGGTGTGACACAGCTCAAACCCTAAAGGTCACACCTGGTCACAAGTATCCTCACTACCGTGCTTACCATAATCTGCATGAAGAGGGTATATAGGGAAATAAAGAGAGGAATTTGAACTAACCCTAACTCTAACAGGAAGGACAGAACTGTATAACCTCATTCTTGCTGCTATATCTGTGTAGGTATTCCTAGTGAGCACCACACCTGCTTCAAAGTGTACTAAATCCTTCCTCTGCCCACTTTGATTCTGAGTTCTTTCAGTGAGAAGGGGTCCACCTTCTGAGGGCACATGATCTGGGAAGCTGTAAACAGTGGAAGCTTGTTTTGCTTAACTCCCTGACTTTGCCTGGGAAGTCCTGTGATTCCTTACAAATAAATTTCTCACACTTCTTTCTATCCTTCCTTCTTTCTCTCTTTCCTTCCTTGCCCCTTCCTACCTTCCCTCCCTTCTTTTTTTTCCTCTCTCCCTCCTTTCTTCCTTCCCTCCTTCCTTTCTTTCCTTCTTGTCATTCCTCTGATCAAAAATCCCCAGTGGCTACTAAGAGAGAGAGAGAGAGAAAGAGAGACAG
>CM053582.1:247082836-247148384 GCA_028627135.1 Pseudochirops cupreus
TCTGCTTCCAGAAGGGAAAGTTCTGTCCCAAATCGCTGGGGTCCTCCCAGCTGCCATAGCTCTTAGGGAGAGGCTGGGAACTCTTCCTATATACTTCCGGCTGACTGGATAGCGAGGACTCCAAGACCGAGGCCCAAGATGGCGATCCGTCCAGGCCGCTCAACGGGAGAGCTCTGGCCTGAGAACAATCGCTCAGTCCCCCTGCTGCCTGCAGGCCGCGGGCGGGAAGCTGCAACGGCCGAGGCGGGTGCAAAACCTCTGCCTTTTGCTTTTCCGCTCTGGAGGCCTTCCGGCCAGACTGCTTATCTCCCCCTTTCACAATTCTCATTCACAGCTGCCGCTAATCCGCTCACCTGAAGCTCCTCAGCTCCTCAGCTCCTCCGCTCCTCCCATCCAGCCTCCCCGGGGCACAGCCGCGGCTTCAGGCCAGGCTGGTTTCGGTTCGCAGTGCTGAAATGGTTTCTCATAGCTGAGCTGACTTTAGTGGGAAGTATCTTTGTGTGCGTTTTGGAGTTCCAGGATTGGTTTAGAGTCCTATTTTATGGGTATTTTGGGGTGGCTATGTGAGAGCTGCGATATGTTGCTGCTGCTACGCCGCCATCTTGGCTCCGCCCCCCTGTAATAGAATCTTTTAAAAATCTTTTTAAAATAAAAATTGTCTTTGTTAGTTTCAAGTCAGAGATATTACTGGGCAACACTGCAATATTCATGCCAATGGCCTGTTAATTAGAAAGGGTATTGCTTTGGGTATAGGAGTGAAAATACCAAATGATGAGGAAGTCAGTATTCAAAAGAGAGCTGTTTCTCTCTCTCTATCTCTCTTTCTCTCTCTTTCTCTTTCTCTCTCTTGTTCTCTCTTCTCTCTCTTTCTCTCTCTCTCTCCTCTCTGTCTCTCTCTTTCTCTCTCTCTCTCTTTCTCTTTCTCTCTCTTCTCTCTGTCTCTCTCTTTCTCTATCAACTGGGACCCTGCTGCCTCAGGCCCAAGGATCAGTCAATCAACAGTGCTTATTAATTTTAACAAGCATTCATATTTTTCAATCGATGCTATTCTTTGCCCATGAGGATGACTTGACTGGCTCACCATCTGTATGTGATGTGTTTTGGGTTGTTTGTTGCAGTTGTGGCATTGGAATTTCTCTCCCAGCTGCAGCCAGTGGTTTATCAGGGTTGGGGTGCTGCTGACTCTATTATTTGTTATGCCAAATCCATAATGGGATCCCAATGCCATCAGATCTTATCTAACTGTGCAGAAATAGCTGCAGACAGCACATATACATTTGTTACCTTGTACAGGATGTGGTAGGGGTTATGAGCCCCAAGTTTCGCAAAAAATGCTCTTTTTTTCTCTATTTCATTAATAACAGGTAGCATTATTTAGCACTTTAAGGTTTGCAAAGCACTTTACAAATATTTGATCCTCACAATAATTCTGGGAGGAAGGGGCTTAAATTATCCCCATTTCACAGATGAGGAAACTGAGACAAACAAAGGTTCACTACATTGTCCAGAGTCAAATCTGAGACCAGATTTGAGCTTGTTTCCTGTACCCCAGGTCTTGTGCTCTGTTGACTGCCAATAGCTCCTTCAGAACTTCTCTGGCTCTTCATAGTAATCATTTATGTTTCTATAGTTACATTTTCCAAAGCACTTTTTTCATACATGATTTTCATTGAAAATAGAGTTCTTCCAAGATTTATATAGCAGGAGGAGCAGTAGAATCACTGCATACACTAATAAGCCTCTCTCCTTCACTGTCTCCTCCCCCCCCCCCCCATTTAAGATTTTCTTACAGTTGTGTAGTATGCATAGATACTTTGTTGGGGGAGGGCCTTTATCCCAGTTCTCACTTGCACTGGTAATTGGGGTCCCCAGAGTGCAGCTAGTTATATCTCTGCATTGTATAGTGGTACTCCACAGGTGTTATGGGGTGTATTCAAATACTCTTGGCTTGAGTCATCATTCTGATGTGTTCTTCCCATTGTCAATGGCTAGTTATTTCTTCAGTATTATTGATTGGCTAATCTAGTGATTAGTGTCTCACTATCATTTAACCAACTAACATCAATTACCTTTTGCAAAAGCATATTTTCTAAGAAGATATAGCAAGAACATAAATTATAAAGCATTTCCCCCTCATACCTTGGGGTACACTTTCTTCTAACATCTCAGTTCTTGGGGAGAGCGAGCTCAAACTTAAAGTGATTGTTACAAAGTTTTTCTCTCACTGGAGGTCACTTCTCAATGTGGTGCTCCAAATGAACAGAATAGTTCCCTTGTTAGTTGAGGTCTCATCCACTGTTTCACTTGTCGCTCCCCAGGGCTGTACTCCTTATTAGGTTTGGCTGCTGGGAAACTCTGGGGGGCTGGTGCTCTTTGACTTTTCAAAGCTCACCCGGTGGTACCTTGGTTTTTTCCATCGACAACACTCATTTATCCAAGAGCAGGAAGGAATGAAACAAAACAAAGCCAGAAAAATAACTATGCCATGCATTTATGTTTTCACGTCTTCCTGGGGTGGCCAGTAGGCTTCTGATATCCTCCCCATCCAGAAACTTACAGCAATTATAGCCACCATCACTACAAAAAAGAGAGCACATTTCTATGTTGGGCACTTTTGTATGCACTTTCAATTCTAGCTCGGTATTCACCCAAAAGACCTTTTTCCTGCATCACCATGCAGTAAGTATAGAGGAAATAGAGAATAAATATCTATGCATGCTCTGAAATAGAAAGGCAGCCCTCCCTTCCCCTTCCATTCTATATCATCACTAAATTCCAGAAGCAGGCTTGCCACATACATAGGTTCCCAGCATTGAACCCTTATTAACCAGTCCCTTGTTAACAACTAAAAATCTGTCTGAAAATAAACATAAAGAGGAAAAGAAGGGGAGGAAAAGAAGTGCCTCGCCCAAAGGCACTTCATGGAGAATGAGCAAGAGGATGAAGGGAACCCCTTTGCCTGGCCACCAATCCCAGTCCTGAACTATTTAAGCACTGTCTACGGTGATAGGACATATCAGTATTTATACAGAAGGCATTGTTGTACAATAGAAAAAGCCCTGGATTTGGAGCCAGAAGAACTAGGTTCAACTACCAGATGTACTTCATGATAGAACAGCTTTTGACAAGTCATTTAACCTCTCGGGGCCCAAGTTTCTTTGTCTGTAAAATGAGAGGATTATCTGCAGAATGAAGGGGTTGGACTAGATGATCTCTAAGGTTCTTTCAAGGCCTGCATCTATGATCTTTGACTGGCTAGTTTGGCAACTAGGGCAGCTCAGTGGCCTAGTGCTGGGACCAGAGTCGAGAAGACCTGAGTTCAAATCCAGCCTCTAACACTATCTGTGTGACCCAAGGCAAGTCACTTAACCCTGCTTGCCTCGGTTTCCCCATCTGTAAAATGAGCTGAAGAAGGAAATGGTAGACCACTCCAGGAACTTTGCCAAGAAATCCTCAAATGGTATCACGAAGATTCAGATATGACTCAACAACAAAAATTACCTAATAGGCTGCTTCAAGGTAAGGTGTTAATGGTTTAAAATTTTACCTTTCTTGTGTCATTTATTCATTCAGCAAGTATTTGTTTAAAATGTTTTTTGTCCAAGGTGCTTTGAGGGATTGTAAGAGCATAGAGTTAGAGCTAGAAGGAACTTCAAAGGACATCTAGTCCAACTTCCTCATTTAATATATCAGGAGACTGAGGTCCAGGGCAGTCCGGTAACTTACCCAACGCCACACTGCTCTTCCTTAACTACTGCCACTGGTCTGCATCTTAATCCTGCTCTGCCTACTTCCTTCAGTCTTTATCGGGTATTTGGGGTGGTCAGGAAGGCTAGATGAATCAGGGCTGCTTGTCCACCTTTGGTTTCCACTTTTCATTCACTTCTTACCTGTGGCTCCAAGAGCCCACACCCCAATAAAACTGTCTCAGCAGATGGGCTAAACCAGGTTGAGGATAACTGACAGGTCTTAAATCGGTTGGCAAGTTAGGGGAATGCCTACCCAAGCATGTAAAGACTTCCTCCAGGGGAATGGGTAGATGAGAACAATTTGTTCCAACGGCCACCAATTGGCTGAAGCAGGTACCGTGGAGCACTTAGAACTTGGTAAGACATCAGGAACATCCGCTGCATCCCAGGTCATTGCCAGTCATCTTAACTTTGGTTTTGCCACTGGATTTCAATGATTCTGTTTTTGTTTGCTTGGCTTTTTGGTTTGTTTGTTTGGAGGCAATTAGGGTTAAGTGACTGGCCCAGGGTCAGACAGCTAGTAAGTTTCTGAGGCCGGATTTCAACTCAGGTCTTCCTCACTCCAGGGCTGGTGCTCTATCCACCTACCTGGCCTTTTCAAGGACTCTCTGAAAGACAGTGAAGCTGAGGACTTAGTACAAATCTGTGTCATTTAAGTTCAAATTCACCCACGAGTCATGATATCACCCTATGATGTCATTGGTCCTCTTTGAAGACAAAGGACAAACAGGAACAACACCATTGAACTGATACTCCCTCTGTGTGCTTTAATTTCAGGTTTGCCTTGTTTGTGCCAGACTTCCTCTTTTTTGTTCTCCCACTGGCTTTGGTGGATCTCCAGTTCCTTTCACACTCTGTCTCTATTCTCTTGTACTTACTTGTTCTCTTTCTTTCTCTTTTGAGCAAAACTAGGTTCAGTTATCTTGCTTGGAGCCAGGTTTCTGCTGCCCTCTCCTGGCACCAATGAATCCTTTAATGGCCTAGTTCTGTTCAGTCACTCTTAATCTGTTTTCTTGCAGGCTATCACAAAGACACAATAGATAAAGTGTGAGAGAAGTAAAGAGGAGGAAGAAGTTGTTTTTGACTGGTGGAAGGAGGTGGGAATCAGTCACACCTTCATGAAATACTTGTGGGAAGAGAATAATCCAGATTTCTGGGGACTATGTTTTATATCAACTGTTCTTACTATATCACCCTAGAAAATGCTCCTTTTTGTTGTTCAGTCATTTTTCAGTAATTTCTCTAATGTTTTGTGACCCCATTTGGAGTTTTCTTGGCAGAGATACTGGAGTGGTTTGCCATTTCCTTCTCCGGTTCATTTTATAGGTGAGGAAACTGAGGCAAACAGGGTTAAGTGACTTGCCCAAGATCACACAACCAGTATATGTCTGAGACTAGATTTGAATTTGGGAAGAGAAATCTTTCTAAGTCCAGATCTGACATTCTATCCACTTTGACAACTAGTTGCCCGGTAAATACCTCTATATGGAAGCTAATTAATTCTGGCTTTCTAATTGACATCTACTGATAGTCAGGGAAGGAGGACATCACTAGGGGGTTATGAGCAATTCACCCTTATTATAAAACATTGCATATATTTTCAGAATTTGTTGATGGTTGGACTTATTTTTTCTCTCTTTTTCTTAAAAAATATTATTTGGGATGGCTCTCTTGGAGGGGGGTGAAGGAAGAGGGTAGCAGGAGAAATATGGTAATGTAAAGACAAAAGTTATTGATAAAATTTATTTTTAAAAAGTTATTTCCAGTGTTCATCAATTGGAGAACGGCTGAATAAATTATGTTATATGATTATAATGATTAACCATGATTCTAGAAGGCATATGATTAAGCATGCTGTCTTATCCCCTGACAGTGAGTTGATGGAGTGAGAGTACAGAATGAGATATTTTTAGATGTAATCAGTTTTTCCTTGATTATAGATATTTGGAGGTGGCTAAGTGGTGCAGTGAATAGTGCACAGGCCCTGGAGTCAGGAGGACCTGAGTTCAAATCCAGCCGCAGACACTTAACATGTAATAGCCATGTGACCTTGGGCAAGTCACTTAACCCCAATTGCTCTGCCTTCCCCTCCAAAAAGAAAAAAGAAACATTATAGATATTTATGACAATGGTTTTTTGTTTGTTTGTTTGTTTCCCCAATGGGGAGGAGGAAGGTGGGAGGGAGAGAATATGAAGTTTTGTTAGTTGAAAAAACAATGAACTAAAAATTAATGAAAAAGATGTCATCCCATTCCCTCAGTGTTACCCCTAGAACTCTGAAGGAAGAAGTGGCAAGCTGCCCTCTGGGCACCCAGCTTTCCAGGGCAAATGGGTATTTGGGATTACAGTTTCAGAGTCTGAGCTATAAACATGCCTACTCAGAAGTTCATAATTCCCTTATTTTAAGACATATTCCAGCACTACAAATCTTCTTAGGTATCAGTTGATAACTTCACAAAACTATTTTTCTTCTCCAAAGCTCTTGCCTTTAACTGGCAACAGTGAAGTGAATATCACTATGTTCCTAATGTCTTTTACCCAAGACTGCAATCTTTAGCAGTGCTTTCTGGATTACTTGTGCACACATGAAACATCATAAATATCTAGTAATTATATAGTATGACAAATCTTGGAAGGTTCTCTGTCATGTCTTAGGTACATGGCCCAGGAAGACAGCAGAACTCTTTATTACAGTTATAATGTTTGCAAATAGATGTCTCAGTACCCTGATGAGTCACCATCCACTACTATTCCTCTCTTTTTTTTCATCTTTATTTCATGTGCCTTTATTTTAGGTGTGCCTAGCACTACCTGCTATTCAGTGTTATCATTCCTTGGAGAATCTCCACATTTCCTCCACAGAGGGTCCAGTTCTCTCCTCATATGGTACAATCTCCAATGTATCTAGCTGCAACTGTTCAGTGGTACTTCCCTTTCTGTTCTGTATCACATTCTTCCCTTCTTTCACCTCATGGTCAGTATTCTCTCTGTCCCATAGTGAATAGAGCGCTTAGACTTGGGATCAGGAAGACCTGTGTTCCAATACTACCTCTGACTCTTATTGTGTGACTCTCCTAATTACACTAGTTATGTGACCTAAGGCAAATCACAACTTTTATGATTCTCAGGTTCCTCCTCTATAAAATGAAGGGGTTAGGCTAGATCAGAGGTATCAAACATGTAGCCCCTACCAACATAGGACCCACAAAACCCCCAAGTGTATTCTAATTTAAAATATAATTGAGAAATAGTTAGCAAAATAA
The DNA here is from genome assembly GCA_028627135.1 of Pseudochirops cupreus. Lineage (NCBI taxonomy): Eukaryota > Metazoa > Chordata > Mammalia > Diprotodontia > Pseudocheiridae > Pseudochirops > Pseudochirops cupreus. Next base: position 247,089,849 of record CM053582.1, read on the forward strand.
ATGTAAATGCAATAAATGCATTGTAATAAATATATAATTAAAATGTTGCTTCTTAAAAGCAATGCGGCCCACAGGGATCCTTAAATACAGTTTAGTGGTCCCAGTTTGTATTTGAGTTTGACAGCATTGGGCGAGATGACTCTGAGGTCCCTGCTAACTCTGAATCTATGAGCTTAGTAAGTTAGACTAGTGACCTCTAAGATAGCTTTCAATTTTTAAAGTTCTCTGATTCTATTTTCTGACTCTGGGACTGGAAGAATTACTGAACTGGGGGTCTTTACAGCTCCAGATTGTATTCTCCACAAATTCACTAGAGGGAGTCTCAGAACAACGAGATCAAGCACATTTTCCCTAGCATAACTAGTCCTCATCACAGCTTCTCCCACTGCATCCTGAGCAAAACTAACTTCTTCCCATTTCTGTACATAGGAACACAAATCGCCTTCCACAGAATGCCTGACACTACATGAATGTGTACACCTGGACTCAGTTTGCATGTCCAGCACATAGACATTTATAAAATGTGCCTTGGGAGCACATGGACGTATAGAGAAGGAAAAAGCAGAACAGCACCCTGAGACAATTCCAAATAGGGGAGAATTCATGAACCCTCACATTGGAAAAATTAGAACATCTATCATAAGCTAGATGCATACACAGGAAAATATCCAGATTACCAGCAATCTAAAATCTTTACTTGGTTTTTCTTTTGTTATTAATTGTTTTGAATTAGAAAAGGGTGGTAAACTGACTTCTGGCAGCTGTGGAACAGGCAGCTTAATGTTTGCACATGCCTCCTACTTCTTTTAATCTTGCTACTTTTGCCGGTTGCTTGGTAGCAGCATGATTCATCTATGTTGCTGCCTACCCTGAATAGAAGGCCTTGATAACAAATAGTTAAGGGACTATGACATTCTGATTGTTGGAAGGAAATGGGGATTTGATCTGGGAGAAGAGAAAACTTAGGAGAGGAGAGGATACCTAGCCTCATGTATTTAAATGGATGATACGTGGAAAAGGGGAAGAAGAATTAGATTTATTTATCACTGTCCTCTTCCACTCACCTCCTCAAGAGTTAGGAGTCTTGCATAGAAGCTTGAGAGGAATATTTCTGCTCCATGTAAGGAAGAAACTAACAATTAAACTAAATCACAGAGTTGGAAGGCACCTGCCAGTTCATCTAGTTCAGAAGTGGGGAACCTGTGACCTTGAGGTCACAAGTGGCCCTCTAGGCCCTCAAATGAGGCTCTTTGACTGAATCCAAACTTCACAGAACAAATTGCCTTAGTAAAAGGATTTGTTCTGTAAAACTTGGACTCAGTCAAAGAGCCACACTTGAGGACCTAGAGGACCACATGTGGCCTCCAGGCTGTAAGTTACCCACCCCTGATCTAGTTCAGCACACCTCAAAGCAAGCATCCCCTCTTCATTAATCCTGACAAGTAATGCTTCAACATCTTCCTAAAGACCTGCAGTGAAAGGTAAACCACTATATCCTGAGGTAGTCTATTCTATTTTTGGATAGTTTTAATTGTTAGAAAGTTCTTCCTTATATCAAACCTAAATCATTTTCTTTGCAATAATCAACCATTACTCATGTTTTTATCTTTTTGGGTCAAGCAAAACACTGATTCTCTTCCACATAATAGTTCTTCAAATCTTTGAGAAAACTGTCATACCAATATCATCCAATTCTAGCCCTGCCCCCCCATGTCTTATCTTCTTTTCACCATGTGAAACATTTCTAATTCCTTCAAATTAGCCTCAAAGGGCCTCTTTACCCTTGTTTCTTTGATCATCCCTTTTCCTCCAAAGTACCTAAAGAAGTCTTTTTTCTTGTACTTTGCATTCAGTGACAGCCTCCTGTCATTTTCAATGACAGCCCTCCTAACAGTATTCTTAAAAGAATTAGAGCACTATAGAAGTGAAATAGACTGGCTCAGAAGGTTCCAAGTCACAAGAAGTCTTCAAGAAGAGGAAGGTAGGTCCATTTATCAGTGATGTCATAGAGAATATTCCTCTTTAACACAACTTTACAAATGTAGGGATGTGTGTGTGTAGATGTCATTCAAAAGGAGGTGTGAATATCTGGATATCTCCATAATCTCCTTTGCCCACCCCTCTCCAAGGGAGATTTTGATTCTAGCCAGAATTGGAGCAGGAGATTGACTGGTTACTTTTAACATTAGAGATTTTGGAGCTTTCTTATAGTAACCAATGTGCCTCAATCCATATGACACTTAATTGGAATCATAATTTTTCCCCTGTTTGTTTGTGTGGGTGTTTTCTTTCTTTCCTTTTTATTTGTAAATGTTTTTATTTTAAATTTAAATACGAAATAAGAAAAGGAAAAAGAAACAAATTTAAATACTAAAGCTAAAATAATACAAAAGAAGAAAAGAAAAAAAAAGCATTACCATGTGTACAGTAGAAAGTGAGAGGATTCAAAAATTTCCATTTCAAGAAAGTCAATATAATACCTACTCGTTGTATTGGGAGCTGTCCATTTTTTCTTTGCTTCCTTGTAAATTTTCTTTTGTTCTCTGCTGTGCACTTTTTACTTTGCTCTTTTTCCTCTTTACTCTCCCCCCATCCCAGAAGGCTACAATTAAGCAAAGATACACATACACACAACACATACAATGCATGCACGTATGTGTGTAAACACATACACACATACATGTGTGTATACATGGACATATAAACACCAATATGCATATATATACATATATACATATAAACATACATACTATATACATGCATACCCTTACTTATACATACATAAACTTAGATATTGATGATCATAGTCATATAGACATATACATTCATATGCACTTATGTAAGACCATACTAATTTATCTTCTGTTTCTTTGAGGATGAATAACCTCTTCCTTCATAAGTTCAAGTCTTTCCATATTTTTTCAAGTCCATCAACTCATCATTTTCTACACCATGGCAATATTCCCACCTTGTACTGTCTAGTTGTTTTAAGTAGTCTAAAACAACATTGATGAAGATGGCTGACACATAGTATAGTTTCCCTATTTTTCTCTTTTGATTAAATTTATTTTAGCCTTGACTTTGTCTGAGATCACAATTACCATCCCTGCTCCTTTTTTCCTAACAGATTCTGCTGCTACTTCTACTCCTACTTCTACTTCTATTTTATTTTATGTTTGTGTGTATCTCTTATTTCCTATCCCTCTTGACTCTTCTACTTTAGTTCTATCCACTACCTTGCCCTCCTATTACTTAACCTACCACCCTCCAAGGATCTCTCCCTTATCCTTCCATTCCCATTAATCTAAACACCCTTCTATACTCCCCTTTAACCTATTCCCTCACCCTCTCCTCCAGAGAGCCCTCCCTTTTCCTTTCCCTCCTTCCTATTCCCATAGCATTTTATTTCTTTCTGAATTTAGAAGACTTTTATATTCTCATATATATATATGTATCTATATGTATCTATATACACATACACACACACACATATATATATATTTATTTATTTATTTATTCAATCATTCATTCACTTATTTATTTATTTATATTGCTCCGTCTTGAACCCACTCCCAATGCAAGTAGATTTTCAGAACTACTAGTCCTCCTCCCCCATCTACTTCCTTTTCTTTTTAAAATTTTATGTTTCACAAATTGTGTCCCTCCTCAAAGAATCTGTAAAAACAAAACAAAACAAAAAATCCCTCACAATCAATATACATATCCACAATATAAAATTCCTACATTGGTCATGTCCAGATATGTATGTCTCATTCTGTGTTTTAAGCCCATTATATCTCTGGTAGGAGATAGATGGCATGATTAATTTTCAGCACTCTGGACTTTTGATTTATAAGTGCATTAATCAAAGTTTTAAAGTCTTTTTAAAGTTGTTTTTCCTCTATGATGTTGTTGTAAACCAGTGGTTCTCAACCTTCTTAATGCCGCGACCCTTTAATACTCATATGTAGGCATGTCTGCATGTGGGCAGACCCGCCTGGAGACAGATAAAGGAGGGGTATCTGGGTTCCTAAGACCATCGGAAACATGTGTTTTCAATGTGTTTTCCTGTGAAGGGATCGCAACCTACAGGTTGAGAACTGCTGTTGTAAACTATTTGTAGTTTTGGTCACTTTAGTCTGTATTACGTCACGGATGTTTTCCCAGTTTCCTTTGAAACCGTCCACTTTGTTATTTCTTATGTCATAATATTATTCCATTGCATTCACATAACATAATTTGTTTAGTCATTTCCCCATAGTAAGAGAACACCTTAGTTTCATGTTTGAGGCTACTGTGGAAAGAGTTACCAGAAATATTTTTATGCATACATATCCTTTTCCTCTTTTTTGGGGGGGGTAGTGGTGGTGGTGGTGTTATTGGCCTGGTAGTTGTACAGTTATGTCAAAGGGTTTGTACAATTTAATAACTTTGTTGGCATAGTTCCAAATTGCTCTCCAAAATGACTGAACTAATCTATAGCTACACCAGAAGTGCATTAATATATCTCTTTTCCCATCACTCCTCCAACATCTGTCATTTTCCTCTTTTATTGTCTTTGCCAATCAGATATGTATGAAGTGGAACCTCAGTTGATTTGAAACTTTCCGTAATTATTAATGACTTACAGAATTTTTTTCATATTCTTATTCATAGTATAAATTTCTTCCTTTTAAAATTACTTGCTCAAAACAAACAAAAGTTAATTAAAAATAAAAAATAAAATAAAATTACTTGTTCATATCATTTATTGAGAAATGATACTTAGTTTAAAAAAAAACATTTTTATTTAAAATTTCAAGTTCCAAATTCTATCCCTCTCTGCCTCTCCTCACCCCTCCCTGAAATGTCAAGAAATCAGATATAGGTTATATATGTGTAATTATGTAAAACATTTTAGTCTTGACTTGAATCGATTCCTCCTATAACTTGGATATGAGAAATTTATCAGAGAAACTTGCTGCAAAGACTTTTTTCCCCTAGTTATTGATTTCCCTTCTAACTCTAATTGCCTTAGATTTTTTTGTGCAAAAACTTAATTTTGTAAAATCAAAATAGTCAATTTTATTTTCTGTTATTTTCTATATCACTTATTTAGTCATGAACTTTCCCCTTATCCTTAGATGTAATTACTTCCTTGCTCTTCTAATTTGCTTATGATGTCACGTTTTATGCCTAAGTCATGTATCCATTTGGAGTGTACATTGGTATTTGGTGAGAGAAGATTGTATGCATCCAATTCCTGACAAACTGCTTTCCACTTTTCCTGGCAGTTTTTGTCAAATTTTGAGTCCGTATCCCAAAAGCTTTGTATTTATCAAACCCTAGACAACCACGTCTCTTCCTTTTCTACGTTGTACACTTAATCTGTTCTTTAGTTAGCACCCAATCATTTTTTGGTAATTACTGCTTTGTAGTATAATTTGAGATCTGGTTCTGTTAGATCCCCTCTTTCCGCTCCTTGTCACATTTTTTTTTCATTATTACTCTTGAGATTCTTGACCTTTTATTCCTCCACATGAATTCTGTTATTTTTCTTAGCTTTAGAAAACAATTCTTTGGTAGTTTAATTGGTACAGAACTGAATAGTAAGTTAGTTTAGGAAATACTGCCTTTTTTATTATATCAATTTGACCTACCCAAGAGCAATTAATATTTCTCTAATTATGTATATATTTTATTTTTATAAAATCTATTTTATTGTTGTATTCGTATAGTTTCTCTGTGTGTATTAGTAGATACACTCCCAAATATTTTGTTGCTTCTGTAATTATTTGGAATGGAATATTTCTTTTTAGCTCTTCCTGTTCAGTTTTGTTGATAATATAAAGAAATGCTATTTGTGTGGATTTACATCTTGCAACTTTGCTGAAGTTTTTAATTGCTACAACTAATTTTTTAGTTGACTTTCTAGAGTTTTCTGAATTTACCATCATATCTGCAAAAAGCAATAATTTGGGGTTTTTTTTTGGCTTATACTTATTCCTTTAATTTCTCTTTCTTGTCTTATTATTACAAATAATGATTGATGATGAGGATGAGAATGATGATGATGATGATAACTGACATTTATATAGAACTTACCATGTGCCAGGCACTGTGCTAAACACCTTACATTTTTCTTATTTGATCCTTACAACAATCTTGGGAGGTAGGTGCTATTATTATCCTCATTTTACAGATGGAGAAACAAAGGCAAACAAATTAAATGTCTTGCCCAGGATTACAAAGTAAATATCTGAGATCACATTTGAATTCAGGTCTTCCTGACTCTAAGCACATGCTCTCTCTTTATATACATTGCATTAAAGAAATGGCAATTTTCCTCTATGTTTTTAGTATCAGAATGGATGTCACATTTTTATCATTTAATTGTCCATTATTTTTAAATTCTTTATTATAGGACACTGTAGCGAACATAGTTTTTTTTTATTGCATTATGATCAGAAAGTGCTATGTTTAGTATTTCTACTTTTCTACATTTTTTGAAGAGGCATTTGTATCCCAACATATGGCCAATTTTTGCAAGGTGTTTTATAAATCTGAGTAGTATATAAAATACAAATTTCTTTCTATTCCCATTCAGTAATTACCACAGATATATAATCTCTATTTTTTCTAAAATTACATTCAGATATTTAACTTCTTTCTTGTTTATGTTTTAGTCATATTTGTCTAGGTCTGAAAGAATGTAATGAAGTTTCCCACTATTATAGTCTACTATCTACTTCTCCCTCTAATGTATTGACTTTTCCTTTAAGTATGTACTAAGCTATTGAGTACATATACATTAAGTACTTTTATATAATGTATATACATATTTGTATATATATACATATATATACACACATATGATGAAATTTCCTTCCTTATCTCTTTTTATAATAGTGATCTTTATTGTATCTTTATTTAAAATTATGATTGCTACTCCTGGTGTGTTTTTTTAGTTCTGCTGCAGCATATAGATTTTTCTCTAGTCCCTCATTTTAACTCTGTGTGAATTTCTGTGCTTCATGTGTTTTTTTAAAAAATGTGTCATATTCTGTTTTCTAATCCAGTCTTCTAACTTGCTATGGCTTCTGTTTTATGAGTGAATTCATCCCATTCACATTTATAGTTATGACTGTTAATTGTGTATTTTTCTCTATTCTGTCTCCTTCTACTTTTTATTCTCTACTTTTATCTCCTTCTTTGCAAATAAGAAGGTAGTAAAAGAGAGTTTGATATGTGTATTCTATAAATAAACTGTTTCCTCTTTGTTGTAGCTCTTCTCTTCCCCTTGTCCCATCCCTGATTCCAGGTTTTTACTCTCTCCTTTTCTTTTGCTCCTCCCCATATATTCCTCTTTCTGACATTCAAGTTTGTATTGCTTATGACTATTCCCTTACCTCTCCTGCCATACCTCTCAAACCTTCTGTCTCCTTCCTTTGCCACTGTCCCTTCCAATTTACTTTTTGGGTTTAATGAACTTCCATACAGAGATCTTATATTTGTATGTGGGTGTGTGTAATTGTGTTCATTTTTCCTTTATCTGGTTCAGATGAAAGTGAGGTATATGAGATGCTATTCCTCTGTCTCTTCCTCCAGGATTAAATACTTTTCATATTATGCATCTTTATTATGGTATGATAATTTCTGTCCTCTTCCTCCTTTCTTCCTCAATATAGTCAGTTATCTGTCCCTTACCCCCCTTATTTTTGTCTTCACCCAAGACAAAACAAAATCACTCACAGGTCTTCTTTCTTATTGACCTTTCTCTTTTACTTTTAAAGATATTAGGGTTCTGTGAAAACATTACTCATCCTTAATCAGTATATTAAACAATCCTCACACATTCCATTCAAATTGAACAAATGTGTTTGTTTGGTTAAGTCATATCAAAACACAAAAAAGTTCAGGTTTAGGGCTGCTGGGATGCTGAAATAGCAATGTGCAACTCCTACCCGAATTGAGTGGGGTACACCCTCTGCACTCTCTGTGAAGACTCCTCAGAATGAGAAGGAAGAGAAACTATCTGGAAACCAGAGATAGACTTTTGTAAAACTGGATAGATCTAAGTCCTGGGTTTCCTAAGAAATTACACAACCTAGGACCCTTTCCCCCTTCCCTTGTTGTCAATCAACATTAAGCCCTTCAGGAATTTTAGGAATCTCTTAGCCCCTCCCACCTCTTCACATTGGCATTTGCCAAATAAGGACATGAACTGGTTTCCTGGTTTCCTGTCCCACCTCCCAGCCAATAGGGCATAGTGGTGGGCTTCTTTGTTATTCACCATTTTGCTTCAAGACTAAGAGCCCACCTCCCAGCCAATGGTAGAAGGGATGGGGGGGGAGGAGGTAGGAAAGGGGGGGCTGACTTCATTCGGGCATAAATTCTTGTTTTGTCTTTTGTAACACTCCTTGATCCTTGCCGTGGAGAAGACCACCTCAGGGGAAGAGAATAAAAACTTCCTGTTCCTTCCTCAAGATACCTCTGAATTTTGATTTTTCTTGGGTAGGGGATTTTTGGAGTCCCCGTGCCCAATACAGAATGAATTAGACCCAAGCCTTCTTTTAGCCAAAGAAAAACAAAGTTAATTAAAAATCCTCCAGATTGGCCAGATTTTTAAGAAATCTCAGCATTGACTCTTAAGGAATCTGTGCACTTTCATAGAAACTGTGGGAGGGATCTAGGGTTGGCCAAGTAGTCTGGGGTGATTGGAGGAGGGTTCTAGGGAAGATCTTGATGGGAATGGACAGTAGGATGGGGTGATTAGAGGAGGAGTCTAGAGACCAAGAGAATGGGATTAAAGGTGGGAAGTAGCCAAAGGCTATTTGGAGATAATAGACAATGGAGGGCTGGCTAGGTATCAGAGATTTGAGCATAGCAATAATGAAAAGTTTATGGCCTCAGGTGAGGTCAAGTGGGGAAATTCAAGGAGAGTTCAAGGTGGAGCTTTCCAGGGCTCATAGAAAAATGAGACCCAAATTCTGAGTGAAGGTCTCAGCTTCTAAAACCCCTTCCTACTGGCAAGGGGTGTAGAACTGTTCCTGACCCTCTGGGTCTTGTTCAAGGGGTCAGACTTTGGAACCAGGCTGAAGCCAGGTCCAGTGGGTTAGAGAACTTGGATTTGGTTGGAAGTTGGTACACAGCCTGAGTGGTTATCTGGAAATTGGTGGCTCAGATCCTGGAAGAGACACACCTGGCAAGGATGTTAATCAAACAAGGACCAAACAGGCACAAGATAAACATAGGGGAATAAGTATAAGAAATATAGGGGAATAAGTAGGGGAATAAAAGCAAGGGCAAGTATAGAAAGGAACCCAGATTTCCATGAAGATGATTTGGATTTCTTGCATCCAGCTAACCTTTTCCAAGATATGGTCAGTACAGATCTCTACCTGCCCGGAACTGTGGATGTACATATCAGTAGCCTCTACCTATGTGTTTTCTCCACCAGCTCACCAGAAGACATATTAGTTTAAAGCAAAATATAAGTAACTAAATGTCATGGCAAGCTAAGTAACAAAAAGGATTATTCCCATCTACCTAGGGATATGCCCTCCTACTGATTACTATACCACTAGCAAAGAAGAACACACAAACATAGGAACATATTTTATCAGGGAACACGCATAAAGGAACACACAGGTAGGAAACACATATAATTATGTCACATTTGTGAAGTGATGCTTTTTTTTTTCTTTTTGGAGGAAGGAAGGTAGGGCAATAGGGTTAAGTGACTTGCCCAAGTCACATGGCTAGTTTTTTTTGTGTTAAGTGTCTGAGGCCAGACTTGAACTCAGGTCCTCCTGACTCCAGGGCCAGTGCTCTATTCACTGTGTGACCTAGCTGCCCCGAAGTGATACTTTCACAAGAAACATGTGTGGGTAGGATATATGTATGGAGTATACACACACAGAGAATGATATAGCCAGGCACACACTTATCTAGAATAACTCTGATGCTGCAATGATGTAATAACCTCTGTCATCAGGAGTGCTGTGATCCTCCACTTTTCTGGCCTCTGCTTTACTTCTCTCTGATGGGCACATCTACTCTCTTGGAATGGTCATTGCTGGAAGGTCCACTGCTCTTTGCTATCATCTGCTAGTCTTTGCTGAGACACATCTGGATTCAACTACACTTCCTTAGGGTCTTAACTCTGAAAACTCCACAGCTATTTTTCATTTATTCAGACTCTAGCCAGCCACACCCAGCCAGTTAGCTAGAGAAAGCTCTTAGGCATCTTAAATATTTTATAAAAAGGACTTTCTCCTCAGCTCCCTTCTCCCACTTCAGCAGTTTAATCCTATCTGCACTAATGGTGAGCAAATTTCTTTCAATTCTTATCATGCACTTGGTCAAGTCAAATTATTTCTCAGGACTCTTCAAATTGCAAAACACTTATGTGAAGCTGTTGTGGGAGGATTGCTATCATAATTCTGTGCAAATTACAAAGACTGAACTGAGTGAAATTTTTTTTTCTTTTTTTAAAAACTTTTTTGATTTGTTTACTTTTAGTTTACAAGATTCAGTTCCACAATCCCTTGAGTTTCAAATTTTCTCCCCTCCCCCTCCCTTCATGATGGCATGCAATCAAGTATAAGACCTGCAAATACTTTCACATCAGACATTAGTCTGGTCGTAAAGAAGGATTGTAACGGATGGAATGAACAATGGGAAAGAGGAAACAAAACCACACATGAAAAAGAAAGAGAGCAGGTAGTTTGCTTCAGTCTGCATTTAAACTCTGTTCTTTCTAGATCTTGCTCTGAATGTAGACATCTCTTTCCATCCTGAGTCTTTGGGAGTTGTCTTATACCCTTGTGTGCTGAGAAGAGTCCAGTCTATCAAAGTTGGTCATCACATATACATTGTGTCTTTCATTGTGTACAAATTTCTCCTGGTTCTGCTCTTCTCACTTAGCATCAGTTCGTATAAGCCTCTCCAGGTAAATATGAAGTCCATTTGCTCCTCATTTCTTATAGCACAATAGTATTCCATTACATTCATATACCACAACTTGTTTAGCCATTCCCTACTTGATGGGCATGCCGTTAATTTCCAATTTTTTGCCACTACAAAAAGAGTTGCAATAAATATTTTTGTAAATATGGGTCTTCCTCCCACTTCTATGATCTCTTTGGGATACAACCCTAGAAGTGGTATTACTGGGTCAAAGGGTATGCAATTATTTATAGCCCTTTGGGCATAGTTCCAGATTGCTCTCCAAAATGGTTGAATCAGTTCACGACTCCACCAACAATGCATTAGTGTTCCAGTTTTTCCACATCCTCTTCAGCATTTGTCATTTTCCTGTTTTGTCATCTTAGCCAATCTGACTGGTGAGATGTGGTACCTTAGAGTTGTTTTGTTTTGCATTTCTCTAATTCATAGTGATTTAGAGCATTTTTTCATATGCTTATAGATATCTTTAATTTCTACCTCTAAAAATTATGTTTGTATCCTCTGACCATTTATCAAATGGGGAATGACTTGTATTCTTATAGATTGGTGAATGAAAAATTTTTAACAGGTCTATTGGCCATTGTCTCATTTCCATAATACCTCTACATCCATGAAAAAGTTGTTACCTTTTATTCTGCATGTCCTTGATATCTACAAAGGATGTGCATTTTGACTGAGGCTTTTAGGGTCTTAAATCAAACGAGTAATACATGTGATGAGGTGCAAGCTCTGGGAACCCCCTTGAGCTCTCCTTGAGTCTTTTGAGGTACAGGCTCTGGGAAAACCCCTTGAACTCTGATTGAATCTTCCCACTTGATGAGGCATTTACCTGAGGCCATAGGCCTTTCATGATAGCTAGGCCAAAATCTTAGTCTTACCAACCTAGAGCTCCATTGTCCCTCTACTTCCCACCCTTGAGCCTATCAAAATATCTATACCCAGATCTGTTACCCTTGAACTAGCCTACCCCTCCATTGCCTGCCATCTCCAGGTAGCCTTCAGCTATTTCCCACCCTTAATCACTCATTACTGAGTCTGACCTCATTGATTCCTCCTGAAGACCCTCCCCAAATTCCTCCCCTAGACCACCTCTAGACTCCTCCCACAACCTTTCTGTATAGAAGACCCCATCTTGCCTCTATGTGGTGTGAGAGCACCATAAGCCTTGCAGATAATGAGACTCTTTAAGAGTCTATCCAATATGGCAAACTTTTAATAAACTTTGCTTTTCTTTAGCTGAGAAAAGACTTGAGTCAAATTCATTTGGCAGGACCCAGCGTGTTGGTATTTTGGGGTCTCAAGTACCCCTACCCTATACCTCAACATTTTATGGTAACCCATCATTTTTATGGTTCTCTGATACTGGGAAACACTGTTAATCTCAAGCTTTTCTCCAGCCAGGACTGGAAGATATATAAGCCTCTCTCTTTCCCTATTCCCTTCTTGTTCTCCAAGTACCTGGGAGGTGTTTTTTTTTGTGGTATGTGTGTGTGTGTGTGTGTGTGTGTGTGTGTGTGTGTGTGTGTGCGCGCGCGCGCGCGCGCGGCTCGAGTGTGTTTGGGGCCTGATCTCTCAGGTCCCATTAGGTCGGATAGCTATGAGGCTGTCTCATACTCAGCCTAACACTGGTTAGGTTCTCAGTCCAGTTTGGTTATGTTGGAGAACATGGACCTAGACGCAGCTTCTGAAGAATGGAGGACAAGGACAGCAATGGAGGGCTGGACTTGTTCAAGGGTAACAGATTTGGGTATAGATATTTTGATAGACTCAAGGGTGGAAAGTAGATGGACAATGGAGGACTAGGCTAGTAAGAGTAAGAGATTTTGGCCTAGCTATAATGAAAGGCTTATGGCCTCAGGTAAATGCCTCATCAAGTGGGAATATTCAATCAGAGTTCAAGGGGTTTTCCCAGAGCCTGTACCTCAAAGATTCAAGGAGAGCTCAAAGGGGTTCCCAGAGCCTGCACCTCATCACATGTAGAGATTGCCTCATAGGACTCACATAGAGGATATTTTTCGTTAGAGGTGGACCTTTTGATGACTTTCAAATCATACTGAACAGCAGCTAATTCCCACCAATGCGTAAATTCTGTCCTTATGGTACTGAATCCAGAACAAATTGCACTCATTTCATTATAAACAAGATAAAACTAAACACCTAGAAAAATAATTCATTTCACTCATTTTTCAGTTGTGTCCAGCTCTTCATGACCCCATTTTGGATTTTTTGTTTGTTTGATTTTTGGCAAAGATACTGGAATGGTTTGCCATTTCCTTTCTTCAGTTCATTTTATGGATGAAGAAACTGAGGCAAACAAGGTTAAGCAACTTGCTCAGGTTCACATGACTAGTATCTGAGACTAGATTTGAATGCATGAAGATCAATTTTCCAGACTCTGGGTCCAGCACTCTATCCACTGCGCCACCTAGCCACCAACAGAAAAAAAAAATTCAGTCTTGGTTACATCAGTGCTCTAATTAATATATCTAGAAGAGCACAAGAATGAGAGAGGGAGCAGAGAGGGTTCTGATGGTTCTTTCTCTTTCATGGATCTCTTTATTATTTATTTGAAAGGCCAAACCTTTGAAAGTGACTGCAGAGAAAAACTGGTACCAGACAGCAGGAGGGAGGGAGACGGAATATGGAGACTGTTGAATGTGGACCTTTAAATGAAAAAATTAATGGAAATTCAGATCCTTTCTTTCAACCTCCTAAATGGTACAAATTGTTAACGTATAACTTGAACTGGTTTTCACCATTTTTCAAAATGCCTAGAACTTGAGAATTCTGTCTAATGTAGTATTTATATCCAGGTACTCTATAGCAGAGGAAGTCTTTCTTTGAAGCCAAACATGGATTTTATCAGCCTAAGGAGCACAGTGCCCTTCGAGAGGGTTGTATCAATCTGCATACCTCCCACCTGCTGCAGAAGAATTCGTCACAACTCTGAAGGGTATCCAAGAAGACATGCTTCCTGGAAAATCGAACCAATGGATCTTTCTAGGGCCCCTACTTCTAGTAACCCCAGTACAATTGGCCCATTCATCTTTCCAGTAGTGATTTTTTCCCCTCAAAGCACTCAATTTATTTTCCTTTGCTGACATGTAATCCAGAAATAATAGAGGTCGGTCTAATATAACTCATATCCAAAAGGGAAAGTGGTGACACCCTGAAAGGAAAGCTCTGAATTAAGTATCCTTGAAAATAATTCGTGGTAAATCACAAGGATATGAAAAAGCCTATTCAGTTCTGGATGATATTTCTTAGTGTTATATATAAATACAGTTCCCCAGTGGAAATAGTTAAGTTTGAAAACATTTCCCCAGCACAACTCTTGTAATTGTATCCCTAGGTCCAAATCTGAAAATATTTCCTTAGGTCAATTTTCTGAGGATATCTTATTGCGAGTAACGATGATTTGGCACAGCTTATAAAACTCACCTGCTAAAAATTTCACTGTAAGATATGGGCTGCCTTTTTTATTCTAGTTGTGATAAGCAGACTCAAAGTAAGCTGGATGACATTCTCAATCACGGCATCAATCTTTACATATATTGTCTTTTCTCTCTTAATGGACCCTAATATAATAGTAGAAAAAGATGGAAGAAGGTATAATAATATTATTGACTCCATATGCATAAATTTTATATAGTATTTTGTTAACAATGTTTCCTTTTCTTAGTTTGGAGTACTTATAAGTAGAAGGTCTTGAAAACATATTTAAAAGCCATATTTTATTGAAGTGTTTATTGTGGAAATAGCATGGAATCCAGAATAAAGTTCATGAGAAGGGTTTTGCTGTTTAACTCATACACTACTGAAACTTAAACCATTGTAGGCAGGAAAAGAAATGTAGTAAAGTCGCATTGGGGGCCAATAACTCCCCTCAACATCCTAATCTTGTGATTGTCATGTGAAAATCAATCACAGAGCCATTATGTGCAGCTGAATTACCAAAGTTACCACAGTCTCATCACATCTTCCAAATTTCAGAAAATAGTTACTTTTTTTAAAACAAGTTTATAAGCTGTTTAACAAATTGACTCATTTTTGGTCAAATGCCTTTTCTATGTGTAACAGCTAAGAAACCACAAGCTCATCATGTGAAGAGAAAAAAAAATTCTGGCACATCAGCTTGAGTTACAATTGTTTTACTTGCATGCATCTTGGAAAGAAGGGTTTTTATTTTATTTTATTTTTCAATAAAACAAGCAGCTACAACACGTCCTGAAACATCATTTATTTCAGAACTGGGAGCATATGTCTAGAAACCAGAAACCTATCATGGTAGGAGTGCACATTTATTTCAACAGAATGTCAAATTCTTTTTTAAACATAACTCTTTAATTATCGTTTGTTAATTCTCTTTACTATTTCCTGTTTACTGTAAAAAAAAAAGCCTCAATGAAGTCCTCAACAAAGTTTGTGGGACCTCAGTACTGACAGATGGTCTTGTTTTCTGATGTTACCGAACCCAGAGTTTTAATATTCCTGACTTCAAAAGAAAGTCATTTATATTTTTCTTACAATTTTAATGTAATACTATTTTATCCCCTAGAGAATGCAAACAGTTTGGTTTTGATAGATGATACAATCAGACTATATTTTTATACTGTCTCATTCCAAAGAGTTATATTTCAATTTGTCTATAGTTTACAAATGGTATTTAATGTATGTTTCAGGTAGATGCCATTAACTTGTGTGCAAAATTCTAATCATAGGCATAGCATTCACTTGGTTTAAGAGACCCAGTCATGGATGAATCCTTAGTCAGAAATTTTAATTCAGTCTTGACTTCAAGATTAAATTTATGATCTCATTGATTTCTTCTTAGAGAATATCTAACATATGATAAAACTGGAATATTTCAGTGTCTTCTAAAGGTATAAGCAAGGCAGCCTGTGGAGTGTATTATTTGTTGCTTCTCAATTTAATCGTGACAAGTTCATTGTCCTCATTTTTGCTGTCCAATCATCATATGTATTCTTGTCACTCTACCATTCCTTCAAATTGAGACTAGGACGAGTGCGTGTAACCTAAGAAAAGAGTGCCAAATATGGTAACACAAATTAATTTTTAGTGACCTGAGATCTAGTCATTGGTGTTTCATTTTCCTCTCTGTTAGTATCAAAAATCAGTAATTTGAAATATCTATTGCTTCTAACAGTTGGCATAATCAACCTCTTTTCCTCCATACCTCATGAGATAAAGTGAACACCATGTTTAAAAGACAGTAAAAGGGGTACCAGCTAAGGTCTGTTTCCTAACATAGTGTCCATTATGTAGTAAGTGTGTAATAAATGTTAGTTGAATTGAATTGAAAGGTTGATTAGAAAGAAAGAGGATATCTGGAAGACATCTTATTGGCCCAGGGTTTGCCTGAGTAAGTTTTATGTACACATCCTAATTTCTAGTAGGAGTCATCATTAGCTTCTCCCCACCAACTTCATTAGCTTTCTATGACCCCTCTGCAGAGCTTAAAAGTCAGTGCAAAGCATCATCTATGTTTGAATATGTCTAAATTAGGTTTTTCTGAGTTGGTATTAGATTTGCAGTTTTGAACTTCCCACTTCTGAGTTCACCTTCCCACTTCATCCTATGGGAAAATAGAGCTGAGGAAAAGTTTTTAGTCCCAGCTATATCACTATAGACTGTATTATGAAAGTTAATTAACCTTTGAACTGAAGTTTCTTCTTCAATAAAAAGGAAGTTAGACTAGATGATTTCCAAAGTTCCTTCTAGCTTCAAAATTCCTTGCTTTATATAAAAACAGTAGATTTCTTTAGAAAAAAAGGTCAAGTACATTAAGTATTTTCACTTGAGTTTGTGGTCGGGATTAACATGCCAACATTATAGAACTGTTTGGGCTTTTTTGTAGTTTTTTTTTTTTACTATTTTAAGGATAGGTGATTTCATTGGTAAGGTTCACTCACTCCATGCTTTAGAAGTGAAGCATGTGATTTTAATAACCAGAGGCCTGGTATATCTTTCAACATATTTTCTGATTTTTGATGGATATGTGTGGAACATTTTATTCAAGTAGAGCCTTTTAGGCAGCATTTTATTCAATGAATCCAATTTTTAAAACCAAATCAGGGGGGCAGCTAGGTAGAACAGTGATTAGAGCACTGACCCTGGAGTCAGGAGGACCTGAGTTCAAATATGGCCTCAGACACTTAACACTTACTAGCCATGTGACCTTGGGCAAGTCACTTAACCCCAATTGTCCTGGCTTCCCCCCTCCAAAAAAAAAAAGCAAAAAAAAAAAGAATGGTCTAAAAAAATAAAAATAGATAAAGTCAGGAAACAATAAACACCATGATCCATATTCTCTATACTTTTCTGTGAGTTAGTTACGTGATTATAAAAATGTAGTATACTACGAAACATAGGTATCAAACAAGGACTTCAGAGGCCTGCAATACTTCTGAATTCTGCCTTGTGGGAAGCGGATTAAAATGCAATTGGAAAGCATTTAACAAAATAAAAAAAAAGAACATAATTAATGTTAATATGTGGTTTTCTAAGTAAATGTGCTACCTGCAGGGTATTTTTTTTTTATTTTCAGACCATTGGTGTGGAATATCAAAGCCATGTGTTTCCCTTCTAATTCCTTCATCAAGGATACCTTCTGGGCATGTATATATTAAGGACAAAGACTTGACATATGATTTCATTGGTACAAAGGAAAACTCCCTTTTTTTAATACAAGTCTTCTTTTCTTTTTCTTTCTTCCTTCCTTCCTTCCTTTGTTCCTTCCTTCCTTCCTTCTTTCTTTCTTTCTTTCTTTCTTTCTTTCTTTCTTTCTTTCTTTCATTTTCTTCTGGTCTATTTGTTGTCCTTTCGGTTTCATCCTGGAAATTAATGCACAGCACTATCTATGCATCAAATACCTTCAGGAATACTTTTCTTAGTTGACTTTTTCTGCATGATTTTTTAAAACTTGGTTTTCCTTTAACAAACAGACCAAAAAAAAATGGAATCTGCACCAGTTCATGTAAGTCCTTGCAGGTTGCTCTAAAAACATCCCCTGAATTGATAATTTCTTACAGCACAACAGGATTCACATTTATATATCATATTTACATTTATACATCATAACTTGTCCCCATTTGAAGGCTAGATAACCCCTCGGTTTCCAATTCTTTGCCACTACAAAAAGAGCTGTTATAAATATTTTTTTGTATATCCTTAAAGTTTGTTTTGCTTAGGACTAATATCCCTCTATTAATCTCTACTCCCCATTATTCCTTCCTTTCCCTTTTCCCTTTTTCCTCCTGTTTCCCAGTTTAGTGAAATGTTTTCCTGTTCCCAACTGTGTGTGTGTGTGTGTATTATTCTCTCCTTTGACCCAATCAGATGAGAGTGATATTCAAGTTTTCTTTTAAGCCCTGAATCTGAGATCCTGTGATATTAAAGGGACAGGTAGGAGGTTAACTGGATAATAATAGATAACACATAATGCTTATTATGCACCAGGCACTGTGCTAAGAACTTTACAATTCTTCTCACATTTGATCTTCACAACAATCCCAGGAGATAGGTTCTGTTATTATCCCCATTTTAAGAATGAGGGAACTGAAACAAACAAAAAATAAGTGACTTGCTCAAGGTCACACAACTATTAAGTGTCTGAGGTCAGATCTGAACTCAGGTATTCCTGACTCCAGGTCTACGCCACCTAGCAATTAGAGAGCACACTGGGCTTGGAGTCAGGAAGTCAGGAAGATCTGACTTCAAATCCAATCTCAGACCCTTACTAGTTGTGTGATCTAGGGCAAGTCACTTAGTCTCCATCTGCCTCAGTATCATGATCTGTAAAATGGGGGTGATATTCCCTTCTAGGGTTGGTATCAAGATAAAAATGAGATATTTGTAAATCACTTAGTATAGCTTTCCTTCCTTCTTTAAATGCTCAGAAAACAATTGTTGACTGATTTAACTGCCAAAATTCCTGACCCAGCATAGACATGAATATATTCAGGATGATTCAGGAGGAACTGGATAATCCCTTCCAATGTTTCCTGTTGTTGTTGTTGTTGTTCAGACCTGAAGAAGAGATGGTGAAAGGGTGACAATGATAGTTTACAAGGATTATTTTTATAGAAATAGGTGACCTCTTTGAGAGCAAAAGGAAATGGCTTAAATGATGATGCATGAGTGGTCTAGGGAGTTCATGTCATTGAGGCATTTCGGTTATGTCTAACTCTTCATGACCACATTTGGAATTTTCTTGGCAAAGATACTGGAGTGGTTTGCCATTTCTTTCTCCAGCTCACTTTTTGACAGATGAGGAAACTGAAGCAAATGGGATTAAGTGCCTTGCCCAGGGTCACACAGCTAATAAGTGTCTGAGGTCAGATTTAAACTCAGGAAGATGAGTCTTTCAACTCCAGACCTGGTGCTCTGTCCACTGTGCCACCTGGCTGCCCTATGGGCCTAGCTAATACCAGACTAGAAGGAGATGAAATAAAGGTTTTATAGAAAATAGAACCACAAGTTTAGGACTGGAAGAGACCTCAAAGGCATCTAGTTCATCCTCTTCCTTTTATGTAGGCAGAGGCCAAGGCCCAGAAAGGCAAGGTAAGGTCACATGCCCAAAATTACTCATCAAATAAAGGTGACTCAGAAGCAGGGCTTGAAGTCAGGTGTTCTCTCTCCTAATATAGAACTTTTTCTGCTCTCAGTCTTCATTGTCTTCCCCAGTCTGAACAGAGAATCACATCATTAACAATTCCTATTAAGCAAAGAAAAGGAGTTCCTCTTTATTGCTGGAAAATAGCCAGGCATGACCTCCTCTCTTTTTACCAGGAAGTTTGGATATACCTTTTCATTATTTGCAGCCTGTATTATCATATAATAATTAACACCCCATTAAAGTACCCTCTGAGTGAATTCAAATAAAGGAGCACCCCTTTAATTAGCAGAGGCTTACCATAGCAATGCACCACACTGTGTTTTACTTGCTAAAGATAAGATCTCTTTTAGTTATCTAGTACTGAGTAGATGAAATGTGTGAAATACCACATGATACTGTAGCTTATATAGTAATACACTTTTAAAAATGCAATGGTAATGTTTTGACTTATTTTTAAGTATAAAATTACATAATAGGCACTCAGTAAAAGTCTACTTTCTGAATTGAATTAGATGTACTTTATATAATGGAAGGTGTGTAAGTTGCAAAATCAAAAGACCTACTTATTAGCTGTGTGACCTTGGGCAAGTCCCTTAACCTCTCTGAGCTTGTTTTCTTATCTGTCAAATGGAAAAAATAATATGATATCAAAGAACTTTGTAAGCCCTAAAGACTTTACAAGGGCAAAGTGTTATTATTGTATGTGTATATCTTTTGTTTCTGAGTGCTTTATTACCTTTCTTCTTATCACGTGGCCATCTTGGACTACATCAAATTATTGCATAAAGTAATTGAAATTTTATTTGTTAAATAGTCAGAGGCCAGGCAATGCTTTCCCTGACTGTCAGCATTTGCTTCTCTTTACCATCACCTTTATATCTAAAAAAAGGCAAAGGACAAATTAAATCTTGTTGGGATGAAAAATACTGTTTGCTGTGATTTAAACTTCTGAAGGGAAGTACTTTTACTCTTCATAATATGACCCTTAGCCTTGCCTTTATCAGACAAGTAAGTGCATTCCAGAGACAGAAAAAATGTCAATAAAGATAGAAAAAAGCTATCAGTGCTGCTCTTGACCCCTTCCTCCCCAGAACCCTTTCCTCTCTGCCTATCCACATTCCTTTCATCCTCCAAAGCCCAGCTCAATATTCATATCTAGGAAGGCTTTCTGGTCTAGTCTAGACTTTTGTAAAATCCACAGCATTTATTCTCTGCATGACACAATTTATCTGTTGTAGAGTATTCTAAGTTGGTGTTTAGTATGGTTTAATCTTGTCTTCCCTTTTAGAGAAGGGAATAAGCATTTGTATAGATAGCACCTATGTGTCAGGGTCTGTGCTAAGAACTTTTACAAATATTATCTCATTTGATCCTTACAACAGCCCTGAGAAGTAAATGCTATTATTATTCCTCATTTTACAGTTGAAGAAACTGAGGCAAACAGAGGTTAAGTGACTTGCCCAGGGTCACACAGCTAAGTAATCATTTGAGACCAGAATTGAACTCAGGACTTCCTGACTATCCTCCCCTGCCTTAGATGTAAGTGTCTCACCCGCACACCAAAATTAGCTTGTTATTTACTGTGTATAAATTTTGTACTTAGTTATACTTGTACTCATTTCTCCTATAGAAAGTAAGCTTCTTGAGGGCAGGGACTGCTTTGTCTTGTCTCTGTATCTAGCACACAGTGGTATACAAAACATTTAATAAATGCTTGTTAATTGAGCTACTATCTTGAAGAGATTTAAAATAATTGGTTAGTTAGGATATTACAGGAAAACCTGAAGATATAGCTACACATTTATCTAGACAGTGATACTTGAGATTGCCCATGGGAAAAGTACCTTGCATGTGTTTACTGCATATGAATTGCTACGTATTTGAATATTATTTTGCTGTTATGTCCATTTGACTATGCTTTGTATCATATTCATGCTATAGCAATGTCTGTCTGCTAATTGTTTTGTATTATGCTAATGTTAATGGATAAGTTGTACTTTATATATAAGCCTATTGACAGAATTATTGTAGTTAAATAGCTTTGCTTTGTTAGTTAGCCATGCTTTTGGCTATTTTTAGATTATGGCTTTTGATTGATTGATTGTTGCATACTGTGGATATGCACGTGCTTTTGAAATGTATTTGTGAAATGTCCTCTATGTATTTGGCCATGTTTCCACTGTAATATCCTTCTAGGGGATGCTTGGTATAGTGCCATGTCTATTGCATGTGCTGTTAATGCGCATTAGTTTTCTTTTAGTTTCAGTGGTGCTGAAGACTGGTTATCCAGGATGCTAGGAAAACCACTCTTGTTATTTTGAACTGCTGATGCTTGAGTTTATACAGTACAGTAGAGTTTGGATTTGCCTAACTGATGTTTGCTTGTGAGGGAATGTAATAGGAATAGGAATTTGAAGATCTTCCCTGCCTCTTAATAAGCCTAAGGGAATTTGAAGACCTTCCCTGATTTAAAGATTTTTCCCTACCCCCTAATAGGCTGAATGTAATCACATGGAGCCTGTGGTGTGAGTAGTTTGCTGAAGGGTGGAACAGAGCCTGCAAGAAGCTGGAAGTCAGAGCTGCTAGAACTGGAGGGAGGAGAGGATGCACCCAGGGAGAAAGCTAGGCTTATGAGTGTTGGTTTGTGGGAAGACCAAAGGACGGTGCGGCTCTTTGCTGCATTGTGAGGTATTAACATCTATATTGCTATGATGGATTCAGTTTCCTGGTACTGGGATTTGGTTTTCTGGTGCCTGAATAAATGCTTTGCTTCTGTCTTCTATGTGTAGAGTCTGTTATATTTTGCAATTGAGAACTATGCTGACATATTCACAGTTGCTGTTGGGCACTGTGAATACTGTTTTGATGCTACCAAGAGTGAAAAGAGTTTCAGCCCTGCTGAGGAATGTAAGTTGAGACCCAAAGCCCACTGGTATGGGATCCTCTCTTTGCTGATGGAAATCAATGCCTCGTGCCAGTGTAATAGGTAGGGTAGATCTGCTGAGAGCAGGAGAGAGAAGAGCTCTACTCTCTTTAGACCACCTTGGAGGCTTTTCAAATGTCTTTGAATCTCTTTAGGTTTTCAAATCTCTTTTGAATCTCTGTAATCACTTTGGGTAATTCTGCCTTCTAGGTTTGAGAGAGAAGATGGAAGATACCAATGCCACTTCAGTTTTCTGAAGGAAAAAAAAGCCTCTAGGAAGAAGCTAACATAAGCAAAGGTGACAGTCTCCATCATGTCCCTATCCCCTAACTTGCTATACTAGAGACTTTGAAAACTTCTCCTTGCGTTAGGTCTAGGATTCTGTCTCTTATTTGAACCAAGTTACCTCATTCCCAATGGGAAAGCTCCTTCACTCTGGTATATGTTCTATTATGTCTACTTTCTCTAATTTGTGTTTTACTATAAACTCGGATAAATGAATTTCTTTGCTAAAAAATAAAAAAAAAGATTTAAGGTACATAATTTTGAAACAGTTTTGTGGCACAATGGATAGAACACTAGACCTGGAGTCAGGAACACTTGAACTCAATTCCTGTCTCAGATCCTTGCCAGCTATGTGATTACAGGCAAGTCACTTAACAGATGTCTGTCTCAGTTTCCTGATCTGTAAAAATGGAAGTAATAATAGTACCTACCTCCCAGGGTTATTGTGAAAATAGAAAATGGAGTAATATTTGTAAAATACTTTGCAAACTCTTAAGTGCTATATAAATGCTAACTGTTATTATCAGTTCTAGGATTTTGTACTCCAAAGTAGAAATAAATCCAAAAAGCAAGATAATGATAATAGATTTATGAAGACAGTGCAAGACTGAATTTTAGAAAATGGTCTTTTCTGCTTTCCTAGGGAGAAAGTAATTTCTTATTGTCTGATTTTTAAAAATCATTGCTGCTGCTGCATAATTGTTTTTATGGTCTTCAATAAATGAAATTTGTATTTTTACTTATGCTCTGTGGCAGACTTTTATAAAAAGAAGAATAAAATTTAAAAAATTTCACTACTTTGGAGTTGCCTTTTCCAAACAAAGACAATGGGAGATCCCGTTTCTATTTCTTTTTGTTTAGAAAGATAGATGCCTGAAAAAGAGGCAGGTGACTAAATAGGGATAGTAGTTATTTAGAGATGAATGACTATTCTCAGCATGACCACTATCTATATCACATTTCTCTAGTTCTATCCATGATTCAGAGGATTTACTTGGTCAGTTAATAGTGAGCTAACATTTCTTTGACTGAAATCAATGAAGCAGTTGAATAAACTGCAAAGTGCAGTATTCTTTGATGTTCCTCTCCTTGTTCTTTGCTCTTCATATGCCAAAATTCTTTGTGCAAACTCCCGAGCAATTTGTCACACAACTTTCTAAATACTTGATAACAAGTGCTAAATCCAAGGGACCCTTGTCTCAAAAGACAGACAGTTCCTTCTCCATCTTAAAAGTCATTTAATTGGCAGCAGAAAACCTCATCAAGATTTTCTTCATCTTCTTTCACTCTGACTTCAGGTATTTTCTCTTAGTTTATAATACTTAAGAGAACTAGAAAGGTGCAAATAGACTGTAGTGTATAATCTGCAACTAAGCTTTAAATATCTTCCCTCTTTTCATAAAGCACTTTGGACATGAGGGGAAAGCATAAGAAAACCCCATAATGTATTCCAAAGCCCTGAGCTAAGGTCATCTCAGTTGAATGGTATTAAAAGGGTTAGAGGACACTTTTTTTAAAAGAGTCAGAGGACCTGGATTCAAACCCTTATTTTATCACTTACTACCTGACAAGTTAGTTAACTTCTCTGGACCTCAGTTTCCTCATCTGTAAAATGAAATTGAATTAAATGGCTTTTAAGATCTTTGCCATCTCACATGCACAGAGTTACACAGATAACACATCTGTAAGATGGGACCAGTGTGGAAGGAATTAAAAAAAGGAAAAAGTAGGTTAAGTAAAAAATGGAAAGTAAGTGGTTAGAAGAGCAAAAAGAATAGTAGAAAGAAAAGAGACAGACGGAGAGAGAGAGAGA
The DNA here is from genome assembly GCA_028627135.1 of Pseudochirops cupreus. NCBI lineage: Eukaryota > Metazoa > Chordata > Mammalia > Diprotodontia > Pseudocheiridae > Pseudochirops > Pseudochirops cupreus. Next base: position 247,114,458 of record CM053582.1, read on the forward strand.
AAGAGAGAGACAGAGACAGAGAGAGAGACAGAGACAGAGAGAGAGACAGAGACAGAGAGAGAGAGGGAGAGAGAGAGAGAGGGGGAGAGAGAGAGAGGGGGGGAGAGAGAGACAGAAAGAGAGAGAGAGAGAGAGAGAGAGAGAGGGAGAGGGAGGGGAAAGAGAGAGAGGGAGGGTGAGAGAGAGAGAGGGAAGGAGGGAGAAAGAGAGAGAACAAGAAAAAGAAATTCTGAGGAAAACACATGATGCAGTTTTACTATGTGTACTGGAGTTCATATCCTGGGTTCTCCCTATAACAAAGGTCCTTTCAGTATTTCCATGACTAAACCTTGGATGTGTTCCAAGATGGATCTGCCTCACAATAAATTATGTTTTATATTAAAGGTATTATAACAAAGTTTTAGTATGTATATAAGATAAACAAAAAAACCCCAAAGATTAAAGGGAAAGGGAAATGAGGCAAAAGAAGACAAAGGAATAAAGTGAGGGGAAGAACATAATTGGTAAAGTTCAGGGAGAAAAATCTTTATTAAAGGCCATACACGGACTTCTATTAAAAGGGGATTTTTGTATAGTGTTCAAATTGGAGAGGAGAAGCTTGTACTGGGATCTCAGTGAGGAGGTATGAAATGATAAAGTATTAGAACCAGAAGGCACCTTTGAGACCATCTAGTTCAGCCCCTTAACCTTAACAGGGATGGCTTGGGCTGCTGAAATAGTGTCAGAAAGGGTTAAAGAGCCTTGGTAGACAAGATACCACCAAAGACCTCAGGATGAGTATCTCAAGGAGGGCCTTGGAAAAGCACCAGACTGCCTCACAAAATCAGTGAGGAACTCCAAAGAACAGAAATAGAGGATGTCATGAAGGGGCAAATGGAAAGCATCCAGCATATTTAGTAGCCTACTTATGGTAAACTTTTGGGAGAACATAGACCAGAGTCAAACAGGATAGGCAATCTAGGATAGACTATAATCTGCATAACTGGAGGGAACCCTTGCAATCACAGCCCCATTTGAGCATTGCTATGTCTGTTGTTCAGTTGTTTTTCAGTTGTGTCTGACTCTTTGTGACTCTATTTGTCATTTTCTTGGAAAGATATTGGAGTGGCTTGCCAATTTTTTCTCCAGATAATGTTTTACAGATGAGAAACCTGAAACAAACAGGGTTAAGTGACTTGCCCAGAGTCACACAGCTAGGAAGTGTCTAAGGCGAAATTTGACCTCAGGAAGATGAATTTTCCTGACTCCAGGCCCAGAAGTCCACCCGTTGTGCCACCTAGCTGTTAAACAGGAGTATCACAAATAGAAATCTGTTTAACATAGGTTCCCAAAGTGGATGATACTGATAGAATGATCCAGGGGAGTACTAGTAGTCTCAGATGTAATTGAAAGGCGTTGGATAAAAATAGGGGAGTGGTAGAAGCATAAGGAAAGAAGAGAAGAAAATTTTGAAAAATCATACGTGTTTTATCTGTTGTGTAACAGAGTTAAAGTTGTAGTGATTACACTATTTTCCAAATAAACACACAAAATGCACATTATAACTGATCAGTAGTAAAGTCCACCCACAGGTCTTAACAAGCAAGTGTTAGCAGGGAAGCATATTGTGCATTGTCGAGAAGTCCAGCATGCATCAGCAGGAATATGTGCATATAATGACTTGTTAATGATATAATACTATACAGTTACATGATGCAATATTGTATCATCAAAATTTCTATGCAGAAATACCCTACAAATTTACAATAAATTATTCAATTTAAGATACATTATTGTAAAATGTTTTATATTTTTGAAATTATGCAAATTAAAAAAATCCATTACAGGGTTAAAGAAAGTAGATTTTCAGGGGAATGCTGAGTAATTTTTTTTTTTTTGAAAAGGGGGCAGTAGGCCAAATAAATTTGGGAATTTTTGGTCTAGAAAGAACCGTCTATTCAAAATTCTCACTTAACAGAAAGAGAAACTGAAGCACAGGGGCAGCTAGGTGGCACAGTGAATAGAGCACTGTCCTTGGAGTCAGGAGGACCTGAGTTCAAATTTGGCCTCAGATGCTTGGCAAATTTACTAGCCATGTGACCTTGGGCAAGTCACTTAACCCCAATTCCATTGCCTTCCCCCCTCCACAAAAAAAAAGAAAGAAACTGAAGCCCAGAGTGCCATTTTCAAAATCACATAGCTAGTAATCAACTGCCCTAGGAAAGCTTAGGTCTTTTGACTCCAAGTCCAGTCCTTTTTAGCTGCCTCAGGCTTGGCAACAGCTGAGCTTCTGGCCTCTCCAGTTTTCCTGATTAAAACTTCCCTAGTCTTATCCTTTGAGTGCTTTACAAAATGACTGACATGCACATCCATAGTAGATGAATCCTAATTATGATGTTAATAGCTTATAATGACTACTATTTCACCCTTCCCAAAGGCATTTGCACCTACTGTCCTGAACATTTGAGACCAAATACAAACACCTGGCTGTGGCCGGGATAGCTGGGCATGATGAGACCAAGGGTAGAGACAACAGAGGAGGTTCAGCTGGGCCACTACCCCCATAGACTCCAGAGATAAAACAAAGGTCACATGACGGTGATTAACAATTGAGGACCTGAGCAAAAGAGTCAACAGGAAGAAGTATGTTCCCAGAGTTCAAAGCAGGGAGGATCTCACGATTCAGGGTTCGTTTATTTTAGGGGTAGAAGAAAGAGGCAGATATCAAAGTTCAAAATCTTCTTTTATGAAATAGTCAATATCAAAAGCGTTATGTTCAGGGAGAGAATAAGAGCCAGGTAACCAGAAACAAGATGATTCAGGAGGGAAGAAAACCAGAGTGTGATAGGATGGGACAGGGTCAGTGTATATATGAGATAGGGAGGGGATGAAGCCAAAGTATATTGAATGTAATGTGTCAAGGATACAGTTTTATTGCCTTAGTTACTCAGCTACACCATCTTTTATAAAAGGATAGTGCCTTTGTCCCTCCCTTCCCCCCACCCCGCCCCTTTTTCTTTCTCAGTCTCATGATAAGCATATATAAACATATAAACATAATGCTTCTCTCCAATTTGAGTTTGACCAGGTCCCAGATGGAAGTCTATTTCTTCCTTCTGCCTTGCTTTATTTTTATGTGTTCCGTAACTATTTCTAGAGGGTTCATATTACCTTGCTTGTATTTTTTAAAGAGTGCTGATGACCAGTACTTTTTCTCCAATAAATCTCTAAATGACGTGAATTTCAGACACATTGGCAGTCCAGTGGAAAGGAGATTTGGAGGCATGGATAACTTCCAGTAGTTTCCTTCAAATCATCCCCTGAGATGATCTGTGGTAAGGATGGTTTATGGTTTCTACCAGAAACTGTAACTATAACTATAACTACCAGAAACTATAACTATAACTAACTATAACTATAACTAGTAATTTTTATGTTGTGTTAAATCTCACAAACCATACCTAGAACCAGTGGTACAAACTATCTCAAGACTGATGCAAGAGAGGTACCTCTCAGGTTGATGGAACAAGATGTAGCACAGCAGTCCAACTTAGCCTGCCAAATAGTAGCTTCTCATTTCAACTAGTTAATTTTTGCTAACTAGGTACTGAGCTTCTTCCCCACCCCTGCCCCCACCTGCCCTGCTGCTTTAGCATGAACTATAGGACTTCGAGTCCTGTGGGCACCCTCTAAATTAAGCATCTTGGGGTACAGCCCTAATTTCTCCACCCTAGTTATGGTTCTAGTTCCTATTATGCTATAGCTATAAATTCAGCTTGGGATAATAGTTATAATTATGGTGTAAATGTTACTGTTGTGATTTAGTCAAAAATGAAGAATAGCCCTTCATAACATTTCTCTTTGAATTCCTGATTGCTATATACCTATGCAGTTAATGGGTTTCCATCCTTTGATTCTAATTAGTAGTATCATGTCATCTTTCCTTCTTCCACATAGTTTGTCTCCATTAATCTGTAGACTAGGGAGAAATCTTGTTCTTACAGGAACATAGACCTTCAACAATCCTTTCAGCCCAGTGAACTATTTAGTTTAAGTAACCAAACAAGTTAAACAGGGGTGGGAGGAATAGTGCCAGAGCATACAAAATATAGGTGGTTCACTGAATCAAAAGATCTATAGGTACTCACTGGACTATGACTGTAAAAGCTTCCTGCCAAGTCATTAGCAATGATACATACAAAATAAGTATCAGGGTTAAAATATTTTATTATTTTAATTAAGTCAATTTCAAGTCTCACAATCTTTCCTCAACTACTTCTATGTAAAATATACTAATTTGGGGAGAACCGATCTTATCCTTACGAAAGCCCTCCTACTCAATTTTTATACTGTTGGTTTTCTCAAAAAGCTACATTTATGTGATGGAAATGGCCATTTAAAATAATCATGGATAGAATATAACTTTCCATTAGTTATTATTCATTTCAGCAACATGAAAAGGCTTAGTGATTGTAGTGCTCAGGATAACACATGGGCAAATAAATAAGTAGGTTGGAACAACAAGCAAATCACCCTTGGATTTCACAGGAGTGTTCTTTTTGTCCTTTTCCTAGAAGACATCCTACTGCTAGGCAATTTATGTATTAAAGGGCAAACAGTACAAGTAGGATTAGCTTTATCTTTTTTCTCATTTATAATCAAGTGGAAATTAAGTAGGCTGCTGGAAAGATCCTTAAATAGTTTCTGAAATACCCTTCTTATTAAAAAAAGGCAACTTATAGAGCCCTGTGAGAGTTTGTATTACTAAGCATGCAAGGTCATATACCTCTTTCCAAGGCAGTATCTTGACATGATCTTCCACTGAGCACTATCTTTGAATTAGGCGAGTCTAGGAGGGTTTGGAAGAGGATGGAGGGGTCTTAGGAGATAAAACACTGATTTTTTTTCCCAAGCTATTTCCCTGCCTCATTGGGCATTTAACTCATTTAACTTTTCTAGGCCTATCTGGTAAGATAAAGAAACTATAAACTGGTCTAGTCTCCCATTAGCCAAGAGAGTCTTTGCATTTGTCAAAGAAAAAGAGCAATACAAGTACAAGGTATGATTTTCACATTATTATTTTGTGATGTGCTGCAATACATTTGCAGTTGGAAAGACATAAAAAGCAAATCTCTCTTAGTCTATGCCCTTGCTATTATTACCACTTAACATTTGTTGAGAAGCGATAATGTACTACACACTGTGCAGAGCAGACAAGGAGATGAGCCTTAGTGTTTGGTTCATTTTTGGTAATAGAGTCCTTGCAAAGAATCTATTCAAGGTTATGGCTCAAACAGTGTGCAGATGGTAAGAGAAAACATAACTGACCCTACCTGTAACATGTGGATTACACTAAAATATGAATAGAGAAGGTAGATCACCACTTTCATATTTTCAACAAATATATAGAGCTGTATGTATCCAAAGTCAGTAGATAAAATTTAGAGGCATGCAAAAGGAAATAGATGAAAAGGAAAAAGAAAGAAGAAAGATCCATTTAAACCCCATTAATGCATTTTACAACAGAAGGGTGACCCCCCCAAAAGGTGTAAGCTTCTAGAGAAGCAATCCTCAGTTAGAAATCTTAAAAAATGTTTTCACTTATAAATTTAATAATAACCAACAGACTTTCAAAACAAGTAAATTCTTGCATGAAATTTTAAAAATTGAACAAGGTAGAATCAAATTAACCTTTGACCTTCCTTCCCTTCCTCTCTTCCTTCCTCCCTCACTCCATTCTTCCTTTTTTCTTTCCCTCCTCTACCTCCCTTTGTCCTTCCCTTCCTTCCCTCCTTCCTTCCTTCTTTCTTTTCTTTCTTCCTTCCTTTCTTCCTTCCTTATGTCAGAGGTATGCTAGCCATTTTTGTCTTTGAGAAAAGCAGCAAGAAACAATTTAGTTGTAGGTGGTGATGACAGAGAACTTGAGCCATTGCTGGAGGTGGGGTAGTGGTCTAATGACAGGGAGAGGGAGGGGGACTTCCAGAGAGGAACTCTACACTGTCAGGGAGAGGATGTGGGCCATCTAATTACTTCTCCTTTAAATTAGTTATTCTTGTAAACTAGGAAAACCCTCTATATTTTCCACCCAGAGTCAAAGTCATGATCATCCCATCTAGCTATAGTTCTGGTTAATGTGCAAACATTTTTGGTTCTATAAATTTTATCACTTCTTCTAGGCCTTTCTATATTTGCTAGTTTAAATATTACTTAGTAACACTCTGTGAAAGCTGTATTTGAAACAGGGGTGACATTTGCATGGTTCATATTTATATTTTTAATGTATTAGATTTAGATTAAATAAATGCAAGAGCAAAATAAAAGGATTAGAATTCTTTCTGCATTTTCCAGTTGCTGTAAGTACTTGGTTGTTTCTACATTTTTAGCTGTTATAAAATAAAGCAGCTGTGAATATTTTTGTAAGACAGGTCCTTTTTATGATTTGGTAGAATAAAATTCTAGCAATGCAATTGCTGTGTTAAAAGGTTTTATTAATTTATTACTCTTATTTTATATTCACTTAACAATCTTTTGAAAAGGGGTAAGTCAAAATGCTGAGTTTTTCCTGGGCAGAGGATATTGATTTTGAATCACTGACTTTTGAGGTCAAAGACGTTGAGCTCCAGACGAATTATTGGATTGTTGACTTGTGAGTGGAAAGGGGAGTATTAAACTGCTAACTCTTTTGGCAATAGACAGTATAGCATAATAAATAGTAGCCTCAGAGCCAGGAAGACTGAGTTCAAGTGATGCCTCTGATGTACATTGGTTGTATGACTCTGGGCCTGTCACCTAACTTTTTAGTCTTTTAGGCAATTCTATAATTTGCAGAAGAGATACCAACTTGCATTCGTAAAGGCAATTTCCTCACGCAGGAACTCCGTGCACCAATTAAGTCAAATGTCTAGTCACTCACTAACCCTAACTCTCCTGTTAGATAATAGCACAGACTGGCAGAGCGACCTTTGCAATGATCCCTAGCAACAGTAACTAGTTTACTTGCCAAAATAAATCTGCCTTCAAGCCATCATTGACAGGAAAGCAAGAGTTGTCAACCTTTATCTATAGTAAGACAGAGAGACAGATAATGCATACATGAATATCCTCTCCAGCATACTATCAATGTGTAATTGAATGTCTTATAAATATTTTCTTATGATGATAATGATAATGAAGAATTAGTAAGAGAGGTTATAGGAAGGTTAGAACAATTTAGAACCCCTGAAGTCACACTCTGGATGGTATTCCTCTGGATTCCATGATCTCACTGACTCAGGGCTCCCTCCACTAGTACAGATTGCAAACTTCTTAGGCAATTTTTACTTGCAATCTTTGCTGTTGTTGTTGCTCCTTTCTTTTTTTAACATCTGTCATGTCTGGCTAATCTCCTAACATCCTGTTAAAATGACTCCCTTTAGTATGGAGGTGACTTTGGGCTCAGGATTGTCAAAGATGACAAAAATAGGAAAATGGCCATTATTGGAGGGACTATGGAAGGATAGAATGCTTATCAATGCTGTGAAAATCATACTTCAGAAGACTAATGATGAAGCATACTTCCCATATCTTGGAAGAGAAGTGATAGACTAGAGATGTCCAATGAGACATACATTTTCAAACATGGCCAGTTTGTTGATTTTTGTTGTTGTTGTTTGACTGTTAGAAGGGAGGGACTCTATCTGGTGGTAGGGAAAAGTTGGTGGGTAGTGATAGTTATGCTCCCCCCAAAAAAGAAAGAATAGAGCATCTATGAGACATTAAAAATACATAGAAGAAAGAGTAAAAGATAGTTAAAAAGGGCACACAAACAAATAGGGTAGTTTTGTTACCTACTGTGTTAAATTTAATGTACACATAAACTATGTAACGAGTTCAAAGTTTCATATTCAATTCTCTTTTCTATTCTCTATATGTTGAAATGTTCATGTTTGCTTATGTTTAAGTTCACAATAAAAAAAATTATAAAAGAATTAACTCATGCAGGGCACCAAGGCAACTCATTATATATTGTTCAGAAGTTTATTCTAGGTAAATAAGAGGCGCTTTTTTTTCCCAGTAAAAATGATGTTTGTCTCTCAACCCACATGTGGACAGCTTGTAGTCACATGTGCCATTTCTGGGTCAATCAATCTGTTGAGGGTTAGTTAGGACAGGGATGGATTTCTATTGAAATCCTTTGAGGGTTCTATTAGTCTGAAAGAATTACCAGGCATAAGCAGTCTTGGCAGTTTTAAAAGGGTTTATTATGCTTGTCAGCGGGCAGGAGAAAATTAAGGGGAATCCTGCTGAGGGCAGGAGATAGTGATACAGAATTTAGAGACAAAACTGTCAATCACAGATTCATTAGGCTAATGAGGTGTACAAAGGTGGAGTTAGGGAGGGACCCAGGAGTGGTTAATACTTAAAGGGACATGCACCCTTGACATCAACTGTGCATGTGTTTTACCCATAATTCACTGGGACAAACAGCAGGGCGCCAGGGCTTGGAGGTGTGCTTTTAGCCCTGAAACGTCATAATGTCAACCAGTGGTCACAGATTTGAGGTCAAATTAAATTAGATGTACCCATCCAGATTTGCAAATAGATGAGTTTTATTTGCTAGGACAAAAGAAGGTAGTACCTTGAATGAAGAGTTAATGGTTTGAGAAGAAATACCTCTAGGCTGGGGCAGGGAAAGACACAGCACAGCTGGGGGAAGGGGAGAAACAGTTAATGCTTTACAGCTGGGGGGGAGGGAAGGAAACAGAGTTAAACTGATTTCACAAACTGATCATACATACATAAGACTGAAGTTACAACAATGTTATAAAATTATAAAAATCACCCCAAAATATATTACATAGGCCATTCAGCACCTCTTCAAATCCTACTCAAAAACTTAATCAAACATTTAAGGTAACTCAAAAGGGTTGATATTGCTGGTTCTCCTTTTCTTGTAGTAGTTTGTTCTATGGCTATAACAAATTATTTCATGTCTTTGGGCTTCAATTTACTTATTTGTTAAAATGAGAGGTTTGGATTAGAATCAGAGCTTCTTAAACTTTTTCCACTGGAGACCCCTTTTCACATTTTGACAGTGGTCGTGGCCTGAGGACATGTGCAATGTGAAGTGCGCATGTTTTGTGTTCAGAACCAAGGCTGTAGTGAAGTTGAGTTGCAATGCTTGAAAGCCTGCCAGAAACACCTTGGATTCATTATGCAGTTGATTTTTTGGGAGGAATTTATTTTTTTTTTAAGTTTTCAACATTCATTTCCACAACATTTTTAGTTATAAATTTTCTCCGTCTGTCCCCTACCCTCCACCCCAAGATGGCAAGCATACTGAATACCCCTTCCCCCAATCTGCCCTCTCTTATATCCCCCCATACACTCCTCTCCCCTCCCTTACTTTCTTGTAGGGCAAGATGGATTTCTATACCCCTTTGCCTGTATATCTTATTTCCCCATTGCATGTAGAAACAATTTTTAACATTTGTTTTTAAAACTTTGAGTTCCAGATTCTCTTCCTTCTTCCCTCTTCACCCCCTCACCCCACTGGGAAGACAACCAATTCAGTATAGGTTATACACGTGTAGTTATGCAAAATATTTCCATAGTAGTCATATTGTGAAAGACTAACTAACTATATTTCCTTCCATCCTATCCCACCCCCCATTTATTCTATTTTCTCCTTTGACCCTGTCCCTTTTCAAAAGTGTTTGCTTCTAACTACCCTCTCCTTCAATCTGCCCTCCCTTCTATCATCCCCCATTTTATCCCCTTCTCTCCTACCTTCCTGTAGAGTAAGATACCCAGTTGAGTGTGTTATTCCCTCCTAAAGCCAAATCCAGTAAGAATAAGGTTGATTCATTCCCTTCCACCTTCCTGCTTGATGAGGTAGAGGCTCTGGGAATCCCCTTGATCTCTCCTTGAATCTTCCCACAAGAGGCATTTGCCTGAGGCCATAAGCCTTTCATTATAGCTCCCTCAGCCTAAATCTCTGTTACTAGCCTAGCCCTCCATTGTCCAGCTTGGCCCCCACCCTTGATCTTCCCAAAATCTCTATACCCAAATCTGTTAACCTTAAACTAGCCTAGCCCTCCATTGTCTGTCACCTCCAGGTAGCCACCAGCTAGTTCCCCCTTAATCTCTCATTACTGGAGTCTGACCTCATCTGACTCCTCCTGAAGACCCTCCCCAACTCCTCCTCTGGACCACTCCTAGATTCCTCCCACAGCCTTTCTGTATATGAGACCCCATCTTGCCTCCAAGAAAGGGGTAAGGCCAGAGAATGACCTAGCACATACTTACTCTGTGTCAGAGGATTCTGGCTTGCTTGCCCAATGCAAGCATCACAGAGACTTAGGCTCCTTAACAGTCTACCCATTATGGTGAACTTTTAATAAACTTTGCTTTTCTTTGGCTGAGAGAAGACTTGAGTCGAATTCGTTCTGCAAGATCTGCTGCGTTGGTATTTTAGGGTCTCAAACACCCCTAACCCTGATGTCTTCTGGCATCAGGAAAGGCTTCTAGAATTAGAATCAATCCTTGAAAGAAATTAAGCATTCTAAGAGGTTGTGTGCACCCCAAAACTGTGTGCAACAGAGATCCTTACCCAAATAATACACATAGGCTTCTCAAGGTAGGAAGCAGAAAAGAATGGTTTATTATGATCTCAAGAAAAGGCAACCTGTTCCCCCTCCCAACCCCCATTCTGACAAATAGTCAGGGAGTAGAAGCAATTTACAACAGAAAATGGTGAAGTTATAAAGCCCTAGGGTGGAATTCTCCCCCACTCCCCTGCTGACCCTTTTCTTCCATTGTCTGGAAGTCAGGTGCACAATCCAATCTACCTTGTGTACCAGAACAAGGAAACAGTAGACCATCCAATGTACATTTGAAAAAGCACTTCTGTCCTCATTTGGCATATCTTGTGCTGAGGTGTCACTGAGGAGAGGGGCGACTCCATACTGCTGAGTTTTGAGTCCTTGTAAATCATGTGATTTCTGGTGAAGGGGAACTCAGACCTGTTTCCCACAAAAAGCCTTACTAGATTTTAGAGTATTGACTGAGAAGTTTTCACATCTTGCACTCAAGGTGAATTACAGATATAAGGGACAGCCAATGCAAAGGCTGCAAAGGCAACCAATGAAGAGTTCCCTGTGGCATGTGTCTTAGCAAGGAGATATATCTCATGACCAGTTCCATAGATGGTGCTCCAGTCTAACAAATTAGGTAAATCTTGATCACCTCATTAAATTATGATTTTCTTTTTTACATAAGCATTTGCTTAATTCAATTTTTTGATGTGTACATAGGTCCTATGGCATGGTAAATTCAGTTTATGACATGTAAATAGAGACTTTATTCCAACATTGAAACATTAAGTTGTTTTCATGATCATGGAAAATTATCTTTAACAGAACAAGTTCTTTTGGTCTTTTTTGTCTTTTTTGGAAGGGGAAGGCAGGGCAGTTGGGGTTAAGTGACTTGCCCAAGGTCACACAGCTAGTAAGTGTTAAGTATCTGAGGCTGAATTGAACTCAGGTCCTCCTAACTCCAGAGTTGGTGCCCTATTCACTGTGCCCCACCTAGCTGCCCCAGAATGTTCTTTCTTTAAACAAAAAAATACAAATGTTTTTTTTAAGGCTATGGTTTAATTGCTTTTACTAAGTTTTAGTCAGAGAACAAAATTATTGCTTCATTAATATATAATGGTCATTATATTTGAAGACAAGAAAGTTGAAAATATTTTTCCCAATTTGGACCCCCCCCCCCCCCCCGTCTTCGTTCTTCCACCCCACACTGCTAACTGTAAAATACTCATTTTCCATCAGTCTAAATCCAACCTACCCAAGGGTGTGTTAGAGCTAGTTTATACCAATTTGTGAGCTGATTGTTAAATTTGTAGTGCCAGTATTTATACCACAGAAATTGGTACATGCTGTAAGTCAGGGTCTGATTTATTGTTTTGTTAAATGTCTACACTTAAGAAAGTGATGGGAGTGGCTAGGTGGTGCAGTGAATAGAGCACCAGCCCTGGAGTCAGGAGGACCTGAGTTCAAATTCGAGCTCAGACACTTAAGACACACACAAAAACTAGCCGTGTGATCTTGGGCAAATCACTTAACCCCAACTGCCCTACTTCCCCTGCTCCAAAAAGCAAAAAAAAAAAAAGTAATGGAAAAAATGTTAATAATGCAGATTAAACTTAAAAGTGTGTTTTATGTACACTCACCCCCTCCCCCAGCTGGTTGTTAAACATTTACCAGCACATCACTTAACCTACCTTTCTACTCTCCCTTCATACTATTTTTAACCACTATTCTAGGCACACTGGACTACTATTTTCCAAATTCTATTTCCTACCTCCATACATTTGCACACACCACCCCAGTTGTAATATGCTCCCTTTTGAACTCCCCCGAATCCTATTCTTCCTTTAGGCCAATACAGTTAAAGCCTTCTCTGATCCTCTCTGGTATTAGTGTTCTCTACCTCTTCAAATTACTTTTATTATTTATCTGTGTATATGTTGAATTCCCACAGTAGAGTTTAAGCTTCTTGAGAGTAAGAATTATTTCAGTTTTGTCTTTGTGTAACCAGTGTAGAACATAGTGCCTTACATGTTATTAAGCACAGGAGGTATAATAAATGTTTATGGAACTGAGTTAATTTTAATATCATTCAATAAGCATTTATTAAATAATTACTATATTCCAGGAACTGGCGTTTGGCACTGGGGATCCAAATAAAAAAAGTGAGGCAGCCAAGGCATTTACATTCTAAAAGGGCAGTCAGTAAGTATACATACACACATCATACATGTATATATGTATATATAAAATGTATATATATGTATTTCACATGCAGTATCATATATGTATGCACATATATAAATATGCACATATTTGTATATGTAAAGAGAATTTGAACAAGGTATTAAGGGAGTGAGGACATTAGCAGCGGGGGATTAGGAAGGGCTTCTTGAAGAAAGTGGTGACTGGGCTATGTCTAGAAGAGAGGGTCTCTGAGACAGAAGTCAGGAGAGAATTCATTTCAGGCATACAGAATGACCATCAAAAATTAAATTGAACGTAAGTCATCAACAGAAGTCAGAGGTCAGACATAGGATAATAAATTTGTGCTGGAGCCAGCCTGTACTGGTTGCCAAGAGGCGAATGTTAAATTTTCAGTGTGAGCATTTAATACCTCAGAAATTAATGAATGCTACAAATCAGAGTTTGATTTATTGTTTCTTTGATTGTCTAGACTTAATAAAATGAGGGCAAAAATATTAATAATGCAGATCACTTACTATGTATGTCATGTCTTTTCAGAGAGCTGCTTATTAAATATTTACTGACACATCCCCAGTTGGAAAAGACCTTAGAAGTCATCTAGTTCAATCTCTTCATATTATGAAGATCGGTAAACTAAGGTTCCAAGAGGAGTTGAACAAAATCACACAGATTAGTAAGTGAGATAGCCAGTATTTGATTGTAGGCCCTATGACTCCAAATGGAGTACTTTCCCCCCTGGAGTGCTTTTTTACTACACCACATTATAAGTGACAGGGAATCTAGAAGGTGCCCAGCTGAGGAAGCTCTAGATATATAACCTAGAAATGGGTTTTGATGTATTATGTACACATGTATGTTATGATGTACTTATGTATCTACCTGAGGTGGTTACTTCTGGCTTTGTAACTGATTAACTGAGGGAGGGAAAAACACTGAGAAAGTGTTTATACGTGTGTGTATGTACACACACATGCATACATAATGTACATGTATACATACACACATATACACAAACCAACATATACACACATTTACATACGTGTGTGTTTGTATAAAATTAGACAATTATGCCATCAGTATATGCATTCAAATTCAGTCTAGGCTTTACAAATTGCCGAGAACTAAGTCTAGAATTGAGTAAGAGCAGGTCAAAGGAGATCATTTCGGAGAAATGAAATATATGCTTTCAATGATCCTTAGAGACACAAAACCATGTATTTTTAACACCAATGTTCTTCTGCAATTGATGATGAATGGTTGATCTGTATTGGTGAAAGGAATTCCCATCCATGGACTTCCCCACATTGAAGAATTAACAGATTCTTCACATGTTATCCTAATGATGATAAATGGCTATGTATCAAGGAACATCATTTTTTTTTTGCTTTTTGGAAGGCAATTGGGGTTAAATGACCCGCCCAAAGTCACATGGCTAGTAAATGTGTCAAGTGTCTGATGCTGGATTTGAACTCAGGTCCTCCTGACTCCAAGGCCAGTACTCTATTAACTGTGCCACCTAACCGCCCCCAGGAACATCATTATTTCAGAAGACTAAGAATTGCAGATGATTTAAAAGGGCATAGTGGGTATAAATAGGATTATAATAACCAAAAGAAATCCTATAGTGTTTGGAGAAGAACTATATTATGATTAGAAAGTGTAGAGGATTGTGAAGTTCACCAGTGAAAGGATCGTGCTTTGTCCTAGTGCATGGAGTGTGGCTTGCTCTGTGATTTGCATTCTTAGAGGAAACATGTTCTACAATGGAACTGGAACCCGTGAAGGGCTTGTGGTGTGCTGTATGATCTGCAGTGGTGGAGGGAGTGTGGCCTTCTGTGGGATGTGCAATGCTAGAGGAAGTGGAATCTGCTCCCATGGAAGCAGTGATCCATCCAGGTGTTTAAGAGGTTAAGAGAATAACCTTCATCCTCCCACACCAAACTAATCCCGAGGGAACAAGACAGGAACAGATTCATGCTTTACATCATTCATCATTCTTTCAATCTTGACAGAGGCGCAGTGTGTAAATAAATTAGAACATTACAGTCAAGGATTAGTATGGATTTTACCTGTAGTTAGAGATCATTCTCACAACTTTCTGTCAATTACAAAGCTGCTCCAGCTACATGTATTCTGGGTTTTTCCAATTCAGTTAAATTCAGGTTAGTTCTGTTTCATTTAACAAGTGTTTGAGTTACTGTGTGTAACTCACCCTGTGTGCCTAACCCTGTGCTGTATTCTTCAACAGATAGAAGGAAAGTATAAAAATTGGTTTCTATACTTGAAGTTTCTAAGCTAGTTGAAGAGATTAAGAATGTGATGTGACAATTAGCTAATAGTAAGAGATGGTAAGAAACTAAAAACCAAAATTAGTGCACACATAATAGGTTCACTAGGAGTTCAAAGAAGAGTGAGATCAATATGGGTTAAAGTTGTTGGGAATGGTTTCATAGAGTAGATGACTTTGATTTAGTTAAAGGATGAGTGATTGGGTGAGTGGAAAGGAGGAAAGAGGGCATCCCAGAAGGGGGAATTACTTTAAGTAAAGGCATGGAAAGAGGAATAAGTGTAGGATATTTAGAGGAGAGGGAATACATTAATCTTGCTAGAGTGTTAGCTTCATAATGGAAAGTAGTAGAGGAAAATTTGCATAGGTTAGAAGGTGGGATCTGGTTGTGGAATATCAGGCTGAGGAGCATGGATTTCAGAAAACTATTTGTATCCATATTAGCTGCAGAGGACTTTTTTTTAAAACAACCCATTAGCCAGAGTTTAGGAGTATTTTTCTAGATAATACTGGGTAGTGTGGCCAGTGTAAGAGAACAATCAGTGAGAGAGAGGATAGAGAGAGAAACAGACAGATACACACACACATACACATACACATACACACACACACACACACACACACACACACACACACACAGAAAGAGAGGAAGACAGTGAACTCAACCTCCTGTCTCCTGATGTATAATAGTCGGTAGTCTCAAACAGGATATTGAGTGAGAGGATGATGGGGAAAAAAGGTTGAGAGGGAAGAGATAAACATTGGGAAGGAAGTTAAGAAAAAGGAAAATAAAGGATTGCTAACTGGTGATCAGTGCAGGAAAATAGGCAGGAGGATGGGTGGGGCATATAGCCAGTTTATTCATATAATCCCTGAGCTTGGGAAAGGTCACACTGGTTATTGTCATATGGATGTGTTCCAAAGCATAGGGAAGGAGTCTGACAGAGACCCAGGGTAGGGAGAAATCTGATGAATATGAGAAAACCATCAGGAAAACTTTTATATATATATATCACTAGTCCACGGGAAATGAGGCTAGATTTGGTTTATAATTGTTTTACTGCTTTGAATTAAGTTATGATGGAGGAAATTTTCTTTGAATGATTATTCCTATTCTTCCTCCATCATGTCACCACTTTGAGTTCTGCCTTAAATGAAATTTGTTACCCTTCCCCCTAAAACTTCCAACTTCTGTTTGTCTATGGCACTATCATTTTCCAATGTCTCAAGTTCATAATCTCAGCATATCTTGGAATCTTCCTCTCTTTTACTTCATGTTTCTAATCAAATCTTTCCTTCAAACAGCTTCCTTCAAACGACTCTCACATCTGGTTACTTCTTTCTACATATAGTGCTATTACTAATTCAGGCCCTCAGTATCTCTAGTTTAGATTTTTGCAGCAGCCTCCTAACTCATCTCCCCTTCAAGTTTCTCTAGTACAAATCTAGCTATGGGATTCCTCTACTCAACAAACACTAATGGCTTTCTATTATCTCCAGAATAAAATACAAACTCCTATACTACCTGGCCTCACTAGACATTTTTCCCCCACCCCCACCCCCAAATACTCTATGATCCAAATTGGCCTGCTATCTGTTCCTCACCCATGATACTCCATGCTTTGCACTGGCCATCCCTCATGCCTGAAATATACTCCCTCATTACTTCCCTCTCATATAGTCTCTCTCTTTAAGATACAATTCAAACTTTATTTTCTGCATGAAGCTTTTCTTGATCCCCCCTTGTCCTCCTTCCCAAACTATTACGTATTTAACATATATGTGTACACACATATGTGTATAAACACAGATACTTTATATTTATACTGATATATTTTTATATGTTCTTGTTGTCTTTCCCATTAGAATGTAAGGTTACTGCAAGCAGATAGTATTTCATTCTTTGTATCATATTTCCTGAGCCTAGCACAATGCCTGGCACATAAATTCTTGTTGAATAACCAAGAAATGAAAAGGGGAAAAAAAGAAGGGAGATGAAAAGTTCCTCTTTTCTCTAACAGTATAGGAAGAAAGGACCAGACAGTTCACACAGAATAGGAGATATTTTATCCACCCAGATATTTGTGGGCTATCATCCAAATGTATCTTTGGCATATGTTTGGCAAAATTCCACCTCAAACACATGCGCCTTAATGTATCTGGATAAAGTAATTATGTTTGTAGCAGATGGCAAAGGTGCAATTTCCATTTCAGGAATTTGTTGAACTGTCAATGTTCTTTGCTCTACACATGTAGCCTATTGCCAAGGTTTAATGCAGTTTCTATAAAATCTTATTTCAGTTACCATTGTTTGAATTAGGTTTACTCTTTGAATTATGATATAAATATTCTTTTCAATTCCCATCATGGGTTAATAAGTCATTTACCCAGGCTTTGAGTAGGGACAAGGTGTTGTTAGTGTCAAAGTTATAAATGTGAGCTCTTAAATACTAAGGATTTCAGAGTAAGAAAAAGATCATTATGGGCCTTACTTTGTATAGAAATAATTTTCACTGGATTTACTATGTCAAAACTATTTGCCAGTCAATAAAAAGTTGTCTTCTCTGCCTGTTGCTTTAACAATAATTCTAATTTCTTGTACTTTACTAAACTAAGAATAAAGACCTAGATCTTTACTCCTTCATACTTTATAAAGCCAAGCTTTATCATCTAATTTCTCACACTAGCTCATCCCCTTCATTCTACTCCAGGAAATAAAAGTTATTTTAGCCTCCAAGCAAAAGACTAAACCTGGTTCTTATGATGGACTCTGATAGTTCTATAAGTTCTTTTCCTTCAATCATTAAAAAGCTACTAAAATCTAAAAGCATCAACGATAACCATGAATTTTAAATTATAGTTTATGTTTACATAATTTTTATTATTATGTAGCTATAAAGTAATAGCTCTACAATTGATGAATTTGTAATGCCACTGAGGGGCTTTATATAGGAAGTGTCTGCTTATCATTACAATATTTTTTTTGCATGTTCTTACTGGCATCCATTGATGAGGTTTGGATACTGTTGGTATATCATTAGGTTTAGGTTGCCGTTCAGTAGGCCTACAGCATGATGCCTAACTTGGATCAATTCAATCAACATTGCTACTGTTTTCTTATCAACTGAGTTATACCTATTAATGACTCTTCCGGGAATGAACAAATACTAGTTTGGCACGCCTCATGAAGCAAATAGGAAATTATATTTCAATCAAAACTTAAAACACTGATTAGCAATTTATGAGGAAAAGATTACTGAGTTTAGTAATTTTTTTTATCAGGTTATTAGTTCACAAGATCTACCTTTTCACTTCTCTGAAGTGATACAGTCATTGGAGAAATGGGAGAATGGGAGGGAGGAATAAGAGAGTATTAATAGGTTAAACTTTGTATTGAAATGGATCTTGTTCTGGTCAGTATATTCTAGTCAGTATATTAATTTTTAGCAGGAAATAACATTGCAAAGGGGAACCTGGAGGTCATATACAAACCCTTCCAAAGGTCAAATGAGCATAATTTATAAATTGTATCTTCTATTAAGTAAAATTCACATCCCAGTATATGTGCCGAATCAAGGGAAACCATCTACGTACTGCTTGTCAAAATTTCTGACCTGTGATATATAAATTCCAGACAATTCACACTCTGCAGTTCCAGAACTTAAGAACATCAGAAAGAACATCAAACTTGTTCTGATTAAGTTCCAATAACATTATATTGATAACTTTTGGATGATGACTTTGAAGTTTTACAGATAACTCTGAGATGATTTGGATATATTAGCAAACTAATCCCAAGGTGGTACAGATAGGAGCTGGTCTGTTTCCCCAAACAACCCAATAAAAAAGACAATAAAAATGAGAGCTCAAATTTCCACCCCTGGCATCCTTCCCTCTCCACTGGGGCCATGCTGCCTAGTGCTTTCAACTCAAATCCACAGTTATGTGAATGATGTTCTCTGCCTCATCCCACCTCCATCCTGTTACCTATACTGCTTTCTTCCTTCACTGTCCCATTCATGGTCCCCACATCACTATCTCTGTACCACTTTTTAAAAAAATCACTTTTCTCTGTGTTTCATTAAAGTAGGGTTGCCACTCTGTTTCCCATTGCTAATTGTGATCTTTCCTGGTAAGTCCCTCAAAAGCCATACAATTAATTATAAATTATAACTTGAAGAGGTTTTTATGCTGTCAACCCTGACCAATAGTACCTCTGGAATTGCTGTTAACTCTAAAAAAAACCAGAGAGCTCACATAGGTTATCAAAAGCACAGTTAATTCTAAAAAATAAAATAAAAAACAAAATAAAACCAAAGAGCTAACAGTGGTCATAAGCAAAAAGCTTTCTTTATTCCACTGGAAAATGGAAACTAGATACATGTACTAAGGACTCTTCTAGTAGAAGGCCCACATTAGTGTGAGCAAATCTCATATATGCTAATGGCTATGCAGTGAACTGTAGCCCTGACAATGAGGGGTAACAGCAACAATGAGACAAGTTTGATTCACAGCAGGACTTCATGACCAGAACACGGGTACTACAGATGATTTTTTGAGCTCAGAGATCCCCTGGGCCTGGGGTGAAATAATTCTGGGATTTTGTTGTGGCTGAACTCATCCAGAAGATGAGAACAAAGGATTGTTGTTATGCCAAGCTCAGGGTGCAACTTGCTTGCTGGGTCTTAGCTCTGGAAAACAGGGTGTCTCCTAATAGTAAAAAGAGAGGGATAGTCTTGGCATGGGGATCCTGACAATGCTATAACTCAGTATAAAGTGATAATAGATATGTAAGGGTCAGTGAGAGGGGATTCTGACAGTATAAGACCAGGAATGGGGTGGAGACAGAAACTTAAATATTTCCTCCTCAATGAAAATGCCAATGCATCAAAAAGCCTTGTCATCTGGCTGATCTTGAAAAGAAACTAGTCAACAAGATCCAAAAGACATTGAAGTCCAGTGGCAAGGCAAAGGTCAAGATGGCTGGTGATGACCCAGAATGCAGTGGGTGACCTTGGCCTTTCTAAATTAAGGTCTTTCCCAGGTCTCAGTTTGTCTGAGATCACACCCACTCAATGACTAGGGGCCAAGACAAAATTCACCATAGCCATCAATTTACCATCACAAAGATATCAGTCTAGGAGGGGAAGACCTATCAAGTTTCTGGCCAGAACAGAAAATATTTGCTATTTACACTCATTCTAAGCCACCAAAACCCAAATAATGAGCCAGAGAGACTTGAGTTGGGGCTGTTATTGGCCATTCAATGAAAGCCAGAGTGATTTATGTTAAAAACACAATGGGCTTTTAAAAGCCTGTCTTTTCAGAGCTATATTTCAAGAAATCAAAAATGAAAACCAATCAACTGCTATGGCTCATGGTCATCGTTGTACTGGTGCTGATCATGGTTGGTGAGATAATCTAAGTGGCCCCTGTGAGGCAATTTCCTTCTCCTGCTACATTAAGTTGGGAAGGAAGTAGTTTCCATTGATTGAGTAACTACTTGAAAGAATTTTGTGTTTGTCGTGTGTGTGTGTGTGTGTGTGTGTGTGTGTGTGTGTGTGTGTGCTTCCACCCCATGAGGGGAAGGAGCCTAACTAAGGAAAAGTCAATTACTGACACAGCAGTACACAGCAAAAAACATTGCTAAGACTTTGGAGACACGCTTTATAAAGCAAATTAGGAGCTAGGTGGTGAAGTGGATAGAGTGCTGGGCCTGGAGTCAGGAAGACTCATCTTCTTGAGTTCAAATGACCTCACATACTAGCTGTGAGACCTTGGGCAAGTCACTTAACCCTATTTGCCTCAGTTCCTTGTCTGTAAAATGAACTGGAAAAGGAAATGGCAAACCACTCCAGTATCTTTGCAAAGAAAACCCCAAATGGGTTCATAAAGAGTTGGACATGACTGAAAATGATCAAATAACCACAATCTGTATTGCATGGTCAATGTTAGGATCTTGGAATAAAGTTTGGGTGAAAATGCAAGATGTGGAAATAAATATTTTGTGATGGTATTCCCACCCCAGCTCAAGCTGACAAACAAGAAAGGTTAATAACTTAAAGCCCCTGAATATAGTAGAATAAATTTATGGCCTAATTGGGATCTGGGATGGAGCTACACTACTGTGTATACTGCATGGATTCCCTTTTTGGATTCTTTGTTGGTATTTACATGAGAATCTCACCTTTTCTAATATATTCCTAATGATGCTTTCCTATCTCACCTTCACTCTCCAAAGTACCTGTATTTGAGAATTTACACTAAAAAATGCCCCATACCACTTTTGCCTCAACCTGTGATAATATTTAGGTGCCCCTGTAGTTGCGATAGATTTGTCTCTCAACCTTGAAGAGGGGGCGTCTATTGCTTCTGTATCTCTCTTCACCTGTTAATCATACTCCGTGTGTGTGTATGTGGTTGGTTGTTGTCTTTTCTTGAAGAGGATTAAAATGACATCATTATGCTAGAGTCAAGTTTCATTGTGTCCAACTGTTTCAATAAGACCAATATGAGCTTGGAATGCTCTACAACAGGTTTGGTACAAATAGTCCATGTGAAAATTTGGGGTGGATTCTGTAAATTTGCACATCTTGAGTTTCCTTTGAACTGTTTCAATTCTTCTTTGCTCATAGAGCACAGTACCCACTCTGATGTGGGCACGCCATGCTAAGCGTCCTGTCCCAATGTCTCCCATATCACACAATCAATTCCAAAGTTCTTAAGAGAGATTTTGAGAGTGTCCTTGTATTGCTTCTTCTGATCACCATGTGAACACTTGCCCTGTGTGAGTTCTCCACAAAATAGTCCATTTTGCATTTGAATGTGTCCAGCCCATTGGAGTTGCTCTCTGAAGCAAAGTTTGAATGATTGGCAGTTTAGTTAAGTAAGGACCTCAGCATCTGGTACCTTATCCTGCCAGGTGATCTTCAAAATCCTCCTAAGACAATTCAAATGTAAACAACTTAGTTTCCTGGCATGGTACTGGTAGATTGTCCAGGTGTCACAGGTATACGATAATGAGATCAGCACAACAGCTCTGTAGACCTTTAGTTTGGTAGTCAGTCTAATACCTCTTCTCCCTCCTACTTTCCTTCGGAGGCTCCCAAATACTGAGCTATCTCTAGCAATGTATGTGTCAACCTCATTATCAATGTGTGCATACCTGAAAATATACTAGAAAGGTTAGTGAACTTATCCACAGTATTCAAAACTTCCCTATTTGCTGTAACCAATGGTTCCATGTATGGATGGTGTGGTGTTGGTTGATGGAGCACCTATGCTTTCTTAGTGTTAATTGTTAGGCCAAAATTAGCACAAGCAGCAGAGAATTGATCCATGCTTTGTTGCTTCTTTGCTTCAGAGGCTGCAATGAATGCACAATTATCTGCAAACAGAAAATCATGCACCAACACTCCCTCCACTTTGGTCTTGGATTGTAGCCTTCTCAAGTATGTGTATACATATATATTTTTGGGAGCTCCCTCTACTAATGCACACCTAATACATAATTAAGGAGTCACTTGCACCATACAGAGGTTGTAATTTGTCTGTGGCCATAGAGTTAGGGAGTATAAGTGGTGGGACAATATCCCCCTCAATATTGGCCAGTACCCCATTATATAAGCACATGCAAATTCTTAACACTGATGATCTCCTTAACAATAATAGCTATGTAAAGCTATATAAAACGGACAACCTCAAGGACTACCTCTTACCTAACATCTCGCCTCTTTTATTTTTATTGACAGGAAAAAAAATCTTAGTTTTACTGATAATAGCTCACTGATAATAGTTTAAATAACACTAGTAATAGCTTATGGGAGTTGCTGTAGAGGGGATTCTTTTTTTGTTTGTCTGTTTTGCTTTTTGGAAGGGCAGTTGGGGTTAAGTGACTTGCCCAAGGTCACATGGCTAGTAAGTATTAAGTATATGAGGCAGAATTTGAACTTGGGTCCTACTGACTCCAGGACTGGTGCTCTATTGACTGGTAGAGGGGATTCTTATCCAGGTACAGATTAGACTAGATGAACTCCAGGTCTCTTCCAACTTTAAGATTCGATGATTTTGTGAAATCAAACGAAAGATGGCTTCATTTCCGGACATAGAAAACAACTTCCTTAGTTATTGCTGAAAATATTAATTAGCTGTTTTGATAGCATTTATGGGTAGGTAAAATTATATTCCAACTATATTTTCCTGATTCATAAATTTCTTCCACAGCTTTGTTATCTTTAGTGGTCTAAAAAACAGACAGTGTTTCACTGATGACAGCTCTTTAAAAAATAACATTAATGAGCCTGCCTTCTGGCCTAGAGAAGAAGCTGAAGCTGTAAGCATTCTAAGGTAGAGCTTATGAGAATCATTGCTTTATCTTCTCTGCATCCACAATTCCCACAGTTTGCAAGTACCTGCTTTATGTCTTATTCAAATTACTATTACAATTCCTTGTAAAAATAAAAGAAAGTCCTTTCAAAATTGAAATAATAGTCTGAATGTTATCAAGGTTTTGCTGAGTTTAGCTTTAAAACATCTTACTTGGCCTGATTATATACCCAATTCTTAATAACTCAAAGTCTACTATTTTAGAAAAGTCAGGTCTACATATGTCAGGGGTTTAAGTCAAGAAGACACTAGTATTTTTCATCTCTTGTAGGAGAAAAGAAAAACCTCATCGATTCTGTTGCTATGAACAACGTTTAGTGATTAATTTTGCAAGATTACTGTGACTTTTGAACTATGTGCAATTTCCTAGGAGGTTAAGTGAGCTCTTGATTTTCCTCTACCACCTTTCTTAAAATCCTCTCCACCCCTACTCCTATTCCCCAATTAGTACCAATCAATGATTTCTCCTTTTTCTGAAATCCTGTAGTGTTATTATCTGCATGGACATTTATTTCTTCATTTTATCTCCCCAACCAGATGCTAAATTACAGTGACTTACTGTTAGCACTGTGTGAGAAACTGAGGGCAGTGCCCTCACCCAGTTGTATAAAGGTTAGCAACTGCATTTTTCTAAATTTTTCAAATGTATTAATATTA
Organism: Pseudochirops cupreus; assembly: GCA_028627135.1. Taxonomy (NCBI): domain Eukaryota; kingdom Metazoa; phylum Chordata; class Mammalia; order Diprotodontia; family Pseudocheiridae; genus Pseudochirops; species Pseudochirops cupreus. Next base: position 247,138,545 of record CM053582.1, read on the forward strand.
TTTTTTTAAACATGATTATGACATCCTTGAAGGCAGATGCCATGTTATATACCTTATTCCTCTTTTATATGCCCTATAACACCAAGCACAAAAAGATGCATGTGGCAAGCACGCAGAAAATATTTATTGATTGTTCTTATCAATTCTCTTACTCAAAAAGCACTTCAGTGGCTCCTTATTGTTTGTTTACAAAATAAAAACTAAATTACTTTGCCTCACATTCAAAGCCTCTTATAGTAGAGCAACCTCATTCCTCTTTCCCAATCATTATTCTCTTACACAAACCTGCTTCAATTACTGCCCCACACCAATTGTCTTATAACACTTTCCTGCCTTTGTGCTTTTGCTCATGATGTTTTATCTTTTTAGAATGCCTGCCTCACTTCATCTCGGTCTATCTAAATTTAATAATCTAGAGCTAGATAAAAATTTTATTTCATCTACAAGCCATTCATGACCATCACAATCTAAAATGCTCTTTCGTCTAGGAACCGAGGAGGCTAGCAGTCCTTACAGAATTCCTCTGGTGATTAGTCACGTAAACCTTTTTTATTATCTTGAATTGCTATACAAATCTCATTGTTATTTGTTTTCAGGCATTTCTATAATTTCCTAACTAGACAGCATCCTCTTACCTTTTTCATTGCATAACATAATATTTTGCAAATAATAGGCAGGATAGAAATACCTGCTCTGCTGCTGGGTATAAGGGTGTTTGATGCCATCAGCCACTGGGGGCGCACCACGACAGCCTGGGGAGGGGTAGAGGCCCGCACACGTCTCAATGAAGAAGGCATGATCACGCGAGATGTCTCCTTATCTTCGGGGCTGTACGTGAGTGGCTCACCGGGCGATGACGGCACTCTGAGGCGGGAATCAAAAGCTAGGGTATAAAAAGGGGAACTGCGTGCGTGTAGCTCTCTCTGTTCCTGTATATGCTGCAATAAACATCCTTACCTTTTGCCCGAGTCCTGGGTTGCTCTGTGGGGGGGTGCTAGTTCTTCAAGCGGGTCTTGAAGCCGGTGACGACCGAAGCCTGAGAGGAGGAAAGCACCTGGAAGAGGTAAGTTATAGAATAGGGTCCCCAGAGTCTGAGTTGGGGGACATTTATAGAGTAGGGTCCCCAGAGTCCGAGTTGGGAGATGTTTAGAGTAGGGTCCCCAGAGTCCGAGAAGGAGGACGTTTTACAGCTGGGTACCCCACCTTTCTCTAATGTGATCACCCTTAGCCATTTACCTCCTGCATAGTCTTCCAACCCAGAAATTCATATGGGAAGAAGTTTTGGGAGAAAGTGGCACTTAGGCTAGAATTTGAAAGAATGTATAATTTGGATAAATAGGCAAATTGAATGCATTTCAGGCTAAGGGAGTAGTATGAATAAAGGTAGTTTTTCCCAGAGCATATTTGACAATAAGACACAGGACATACCTGTTTCTGATGAATTAAAAATAAGTATCATTCATAGGGCAATGGAGATGCTCTTGGTGGATGTGAGCAGGCTGTGGCATGTACTCAATGAGAGAGTGAAGGACATCGTTAAAGGATTGTACCAGAGGAAGAGAATATGGACTGGTTAGCTGAAGAAGGCTGACAAGTGGACAACCAAAGTGATTTACTTGTCACCTTACAATGTCAGGACCATATGAAGAAGACTTTTAGCATAGTAGGTAGACCCTCTATGACAAACATATACTGAGTCTCACAGCATAGGCAAGGCATAGATAGGTTGCAGTCTGCATAGATGGAGGGAAGTCAAATTGATAAGATCATAAGATCATAGATTTGGAACTAGAAGGAACCTTAGGGGTCAATAAGCCTAACCAACCTCCTCATTTTACAAAGAAGGAAACTGAGAGAGTTTAACTAGAGAGGTTAAGTGATTTAGATCTATTATTATATGTGAATATATATTAATAACATATAATATATTATTATATGTGAATATATATTAATAACATATATTAATATATGTGAATATATTTGAAGGACAGTGAAGTGGTTGGTCTGACTGGAATGAAATGGATCTTTTAGGAAACTGTGGAAAATAAGCTTAGAGAAATAGTATAAGTCAGGGATAGGTACTCAGGGAGGTATGGTATAGTGGATAGAACACTGGACTTGGAGTCAGGAGGACTTTAACTCAAATTCTGCCTGACAATTTACTAGCTATGTGACCCTGCAAAAATCACTTCATATTTCTCAGCTTTAGCTTCTTCTCTTCTTTTCTATTATTCTCATTAATGGGGATAATATCTGTAGTGCTTACTTGCAAAGATCAAAGGATATATGTTTCACAAAGTAATACATAAAGGTCAGTCATTATTATTCAGATTAAGGCCTTAAAAGCTAAGGTAAGCATTGGAGTCACTCAAGATTTTGGAGTGGGGGAGTGGGATAATAAAAAAGCATTTTAGGAAGATTTATCTTACAACTATATACAAAATGTATTGAAGGGGGAAAGATTAAAGGTAAGGAGAAAAGTAAGGAAACTACATGTTCCTTAATATCTATGAACTAATTTAGGTAGAATTGTCATTTTTATTATATTGGCTCTGACAACTTATGAACAATTAGTATGGATTCAATTATTTAAATCTGACTTTATTAGTATAAAAATGTTCTATAATTACCTTCATATAGTTCCTGGGTTCCTCTTGTAAGGTATACACCCAGGTATTTTATACAGTCTATATTTATTTTAAATGGGGTGGACTTATGGATAGTAGAAGAATTTATGAATAAACAAGAGATAGAGAGCTTTGTGAGATGTAAAATAATTTTGATTACATTAATTTAATTTTCATTTAAAGGGGTTGTAGAAATAAAACCATTGCAGCTAAGGTTAGAAGGAAAGGAAAAAATTGGGAAAAATTTTTATAGATCATTTCTCAGATAAAGTTCTCATACCTCAAATATATAAAGAACTTTGTCAAATTTATACAAATATGAGTCATTCTCTGATTGATAAATGGTCAAAGGATACGAACAGGCAGTTTTTTGATCAAGAAGTCAAAACTATATATAATCATATGAAAAAATGTTCTAAATCACCATTGGTAAGAGAAATACAAATTGAAACAACTTTGAGATATCATCTCATACCTATCAGATTGGTTAAAATAATAGAAGGATGTTGGAGAGGATGTGGAAAAATTGGGACATTAATACAGTGTTGGTAGAACTGTGAACTGATCCAGCCAGTCATTTTGGAGAGCAATCTGTAACTCTGCCTAAAGGACTATAAAACTATGTATTCCTTTTGACCCAGCAATACCATTATTAGGTCTGTTTCCCAAAGTGAAGAGGGGAAAAGGGAAAGGACCTAGATGTTCTAAAATATTTATAGCAACTGTCTTTATGGTGGCAAAGAACTAGAAATTGAGGGAATGACCATCAATTGGGGAAGGGCTGAACAATTTATGGTTTATGATTGTGATGAAATACTATGTTGTAAGAAATAATGAGCAGATAGATTTTTAGAAAAACATGGAAAGATTTGCATGAAATAATGAAAAATGAAAAGAGCAGAACCAAGAGAATAATGTATACAGCAACATCAATATCATTTGAAGAATAATTGTGAACAACCAAGTTATTCTGAGTATTATAAATACTCAAGTCAACTACAAAGGACCCATGAAGCAAGATGTTTTCCACACCCAGAGAAAGAACTGATAACCAAGAAGTACGCAGAGTATATATATTTATAAATCATGTTAAATGGTGGCCTTTTCTAGTAAGGGGTGGGGGAGAGAGGGAGGGAGGGAGACAGTCTGGAACTTAAAATGTAACAAAAAAATTATCTATAAACTAGGACAAGTCATTTAGCTTTGCAGAGTCTACTTTATTCATCTGTAAAATGAGGGGCTTGGACTCAATGGCCTTTAAGGTTCCTTCCATTTCTAAATCTATGATCCTATTATCCTACAATAGAAGCCCAAGCATGAGGTCATAAGGACCTAAATTTGGGTGGTAGCAGTAGAAGGGAAAGGGTGAGAAGTATCAAAAAATAGAAATGACAGTCATGGTGACTGATTAAGTTTTTGAGAAGTGAAGGTTATAGGGAAAAGTGAAAAAAAAATATGCCAAGATGTTAAGCTTATATGGGGAAGTGTCGTGACTGACAAAAATGGAGTCTTTAAAAGAGGAGTTGGTTTGTGAGTTTTGGTTTTGAACATGAATTTGAAATGAGCAGAAAATCAAACTGAAAATGACCAATAGACTTTTAGAGATTTGGTATCTGTGTTTGCAGGTAAGCAGGGTAGATACCATAGAGCAGGGTTTCTTGAACTTTTTCCACTTGCTACTCCTTTTGCCCAAGAAATTTTTACATGACCTCAGGTATATAGGTATATAAAATAGGTATACACATCAAACATTTACTGACAATAAATCATAAAGAAATTTATTTAAAACAATTCTTCGGTATACACATAATTTTATCATTTATTAAAGATGAAAGCAACTTTGCATACTAATGAGATGGACATGCTTGTTTATTTTTACATAAAGAATTAAATAGACGTAGGTGTTTGTTCAGAGTTGAGTCATATTTTGATTTTTTTTGTTGTTTTTTGGAGAGTAATTGGGGTTAAGTGAGTTATCCAAGGTCACATGGCTAGTTTTTGTGTTAAGTGTCTGAGGCTGGATTTGTACTCAGGTCCCCCTGACTCCAGGGCCGGTGCTCTATTCACTGCACCACCTAGCTGCCCCTTGATATTTTGATTTTTATAATTGCCAATGCTGAGAATACCACTTCGCATAAATATGTAGTATAAAATGGCAGAAGTATATTTAGGACCATTTCAGAAATTGTTGGAAAGTCTATCCTACTCCCAAGTCAAAATTCATTTAATGTTTTTTTTTTTTTAGGAAAAGCAAGTTTTAAATCTCTGTGGCTTGAAAACTTGACAAATCCTTGAACTTTAAATTATAGAAGACACTTTTTATTTCAATTTAGTATGGTTTATGAACTCAACTTAGTTTTTTAGAATCAAAATTTGAAGGGAATTCTTTCTGAAACTGTGTCTCCAGGCTCTTCAAATGATCAATCATAACTCTTACAATTAAATCTTTTGGAGGGTTATTTGCGTTTTTTTTTTTTTTGCTTTTTTTTTTGGAGGGGGAAGGTAGGGCATTTGGGGTTAAATGACTTGCCCAAGGTCACATGGCTAGTTTTTTGTGTTGTGTCTGAGGTCACATTTGAACTCAAGTCCTCCTGACTCAGGGTGAGTGCTCTATTTCCTATGCCACCTAGCCGCTCTGGAAGGTTATTTTCAAATATAAAATTATCTGTAGCTGTAAATATTTCTAAAGAACCATTTTCCACCCTATTCTTTCATATGTTAACTTTTTTAGTAAAACTTTTGATTTTGTCTTTTAACATAAATATGTTAACAATTTTTTCCCTTGAAGTTGCATGTTTAAGTCATTGAGTTTTTTATAGCAGCAGGTAACACGAGATCTTCTCCTATCATATAGGGCTTTTTAATTTTTGCAATTAAATAAGAACTTTTGTAAGATGAAAGTCAGTTCTTTTCATTAACAGAAACAAATTTCTCAAAACATTGTTTTTCTTTATTTGAAGATTTTAACAGTCATTAAAAATATTCCTTTGGTTTATTGCAGTAAGCTGCATGATTGGTATTAAGATGTTGTTTTAGTTTGGCTGGTTTCATGCTCTCTGCAATCAAGACTTCATTACAATTTAAGCAAGGAGGTTTTGCAAAAATGACTCAATACATTTTCTTTTTCATGTCAATTTTGGTGTGCTACAACCTGGTAGTGAAGATTCTGCCACACCGTCATCAGTATTTTTACCTCTTCTGTCTAAATTTAACCACTTATCCATAACAAAAAAAAGTTTGTCCTAAAATATAAATAAATATTGCTAGTAATTTCTCAAATAAATTCTTATTGTATGAAATTACATTTGTTTGTGCTAAATTTAAAGAATTGCTGTTCACACTTACATACACATACACCTGTGGTGATGGAGAGATATTATTAAAGGGCCTTTGTCTTTACTTGCTACAATTAAACACATACTTCTATAAAAGAAAGAGATAAGAGCAATTTTAAAAATCAAACATTCTAACACAATCCAATCCAAAAGTATACTAATTTTGATACTTACATACTGAGGAATGATGGGGGGAAAACATTAAAAATCTTTCTTTTCTCTAGTTAAACTATTATGTTTCTATAAGAGCAGAAAATTTTATATGTACAATAAAAACACTGTAATTCAGAACATACAATGGTCTCGACTCTAAGCTAGGGTGTTTCTGGCAGTATTAGTTGGCATTGTGTAGCATGATGGCATACATAGAGCAAAGTGTGAATGTTGTGTGTTCAGAACCAAGCCTGCAGTTAAGTTGTGTGATGCAATATGGGCAAGTGCTACCAGAGACAAATCAGATTCATTACGCATTTGATTCTGAATTAATTTTTGGTCATTGCAAGTTCAGAAACCCTGTTGCCAAATTTTTCCTTGACCTCCACATTCAGTTATGTGACCCAATATGGGGTTGTGACCCACAGTTTAAAAAGCACTGAAGAGAATAACTACAATGAAGGAAGGAAAATAGCAGTTGAGGCACCCAAAAGTGCGCATCATACAAAATTCAAGAAAGGTACAAAAACCTTTGGCATCTGTTGTCTATATACAAATGCCCAAAATTTAGAGAAAACAAAGAAGAACTAGAGGTCCTAACCAACACATGAGGGAAAATTTCACCTCAAAGGTGAAACTTTATAGGATGAAATATATAACTAGAACATACTTTGAATGGATATATTTTAATTGTAATAGGATGTGTAAAAAGGAACACACTAGAAACTAGTAGTGTATCAAGAGAATGTTATAGAAACATTTTTTACCTAGATTTTAGCAAATTATTTGTTAAAATATCTCATAATATCCTTGTGAGAAATATTAAAAGAGGTGGCCAAGATGGTAATACATTTAGATGGATTCTAAACTGTCTGAATATCAAAAGAATCTTTAATGGTTCATTATCAGCTTAGTAGGTGGTATCCAGCAGAGTACCCCAAAGACCCCTTTTTGGTCCTGTGTCATTTAACATTTTTTATCATTGACCCAAATAAAGGCATAATTGACATAAGAGAAATGGTAACACATTGGAAGATGGTCAGGGGCTAAAAAAATTTGACCAGTTTTTGTTGTCAGGGGTTCTTAACCTGGGATCTATTGATAGATTTCAGAATCTTTATGATTTTTAATTGGGAAAAAATTTGCATTTTTATTTTAATTCACTTCTAACTGAAATTAAAATTTTCTTCAATTATTTTAAAAACATTATCCTGAAGAATCCATAGGATTCACTGAACTATCAAAGTGATGGAATCCTAATAAAACTGCTCCCAGACCCAATATTCTAACTTCATTACAGGTCCATTGTACCTATGTACCCCCCCTGCCAATGTCCTAACTTCTTCATATATACCTCACTGCTCACTAGAACAGGTGTGTCTCTGAACTCTTAGTTACCACAGAAACACAGTGTATTCATTTGGTGGGAACCTAGCTACTGCTTTTACCTAGTCATTGCCGCCAGACCCATTCCCCTGGAAACAGGTGTGTTCTTGTACTCAATCACAATCACATCATCCATCCAGTGGTTCTCAACCTTCCTAATGCTGCGACCCTTTAATACTCATATGTGGGTGGACTTGCATGGAGATGGATAGAGGAGCGGTGTCTTGGTTCCTAAGACCATCAGAAATATGTGTTTTCCGATGGTCTTAGGCGACCCTGTTTGACCCCCAAAGGGGTTGCGACCCACAGGTTGAGAAAAGCTGGAACCAATTGGAGGGCAGCATGATCAGAATGCTTAACCACCGAAGCATAGATGGGACCCCTCCTCCATTAACAAACTCCTCCTGCCTTCTTAATATTAACCATATTCTTATATTCTATGTAAATTTTGATTGTGTAATCAGCATCTTTACCCTATAAAAATCCATCTTGCTTTCTTTGAAGTTGCTGGTTTCTCTTGAAAGTTAGCCTGCTCCAGGAGAGGCATCAATCTCAATTAAATGTCTATGCTTAGATTAGAGGTGGTCTGATTCTGAATTCTTTGAGACAGTTCTACCACAACACATCATGAAACCCCAACAGTTTTTGGATGGGCAGAGCCCCCACAGTAACAAAAGAAATCCACCATGGCACGCACACAAAAATATTAAGAATCCCTGGACTAGAATATTGGGTTTACACTAATAAGATGAAATTCCATTCAATTGTAAATTGAACAATTATAAAATTTTATACCTGGTTTCAAAAAATCAATTTCTGAGGTACAAGATGAGGGAGACAGGTTGAAAGAGTTTTAAGCACATTACACACTTGATATGAATCAGCACTGTGGTATGGCAGATGAAAAAGGTAATGTGATTTTGGACTGCATTGAGACAGGACAGTTTCCTGGAAAGAGAAAGTGACTGCACTGAGACAGGACAGTTTCCTGGAAAGAGAAAGTGCTAGTCCTATTAAATACCACTTTGGTCAGACATCATTCTAAGTACTGTGTCCAGTTCTGGACGCTGAAGTTTAGAAAGGATATTGGTCAGCTGGAATGGATCTAAGAGGAAGGCAACCAAAGTAGCCTCTAGTCTAGTCCATACTATATGAAAAACAGGTTGAAGGAAATGAGAATGTTTATCCTTCAGGAAAAAAGGTTTGGAGACATGATATGATATCTGTCTTTAAAGATCTAAAGGGTTATTATATGGAAAAAAGATTAGTTTGGTCTGTTTGACCCCAAAGCACAGAACTAGGAGCAATGGATGAAAAGTTGCTCAAAGGCAAATTTAGCCTAAATGACACGAAAATTTTTCCAGGCACTAGTGCTACCCAGAAATGAAATGGGCTGCTTTGGAAGGTTTAGTAGATTCTCTCTCACAAGAAGGTATTCCATGAGAGGGTAGAACTTGTCTAGTATGTTATAGCAGAGATCCATTTCCAATTTTGGGTTGAACAGATAACAACTGAAGAATTTTCCAAATTTAGAATTGTGTGATTCTGTGATTGAGGATATACAATGGAAAGAAGTTGACTGAGAACAGGTGGGGCACTGAGGCAAAAGACATAAAAGTCTCTCTTCCAACATGTTAAATGGATTACAGTAAGTTGTGTTTATGGGGTGGGGTATAGGGTTGGGAGCCAACTCTAACTACCCACTTCTCAGAGTGATAATCCTATGCCTCCAAACAATTTAGTTAAAATGGCAGCATTGAGGTATCTATGTTAGGACTGTCACTGAGTTGGGTTCTGGACAGGGGTTTGCTTATTAAGTATGAAGTAAGGGGAAAGAAATGTACCAATAAGGGGAGATATGGGTTCTCAAGTCTTAGCTGAAGAAAATATTGCTATTCCCTTGAGGGACAGCCATATGGTAAATGAAACTGAAAGATACCAGAGTCATGACCCTATCTAGCAGCTGCTTCCTCTGGTCATTATTCACAATTTCCACCTTCTAGAATGATTTTTTTCTCATCCTCCCCATGCTCTCTCCCCACTCCTAACTCAAATCTTCTGGTCCTCACTTGGGGCAGGGTTCCTAACTGTACTCTAAGGTCCTTAATCTGAAGTGGACTATTGGGGAGAGTTTAAGCAGGTAGAACAGGAAGGTACCCAATCTTAGGCTAAGGTGAGAGGGAGAATGAAAGGTTGTCAGGGATAGGAATTCAAAGGCATTCTAAATGGAGCTTTGATGCTCAAACTTGGGGACAGTGAGGACAAAGTCTTTCTTTTTTTTTTTTTTTATGAGATTCTTTATTAAATTTTTTTGAGTTACATCTTTTCTCCCCGTCTTT
>CM053582.1:247148884-247167638 GCA_028627135.1 Pseudochirops cupreus
TTTCAAGGGAGAAAGTTTAAAAAAAAGCCAAAGAGTAGACAAAGACTGAACTTTGGAAAAACACTCACTGTTAGGAAGTATATTAGGAGGAATAGAAGCCAAGGAAAGGAGACAGAGGAATGGCTGGGGAGGTAGAACACACAGCAGCACTGTGTAGTATTTCAGAAGTCATCTTAAGAGTTTTTTTTTTAAGTGTTGACAGGGTCAAAAGGTTAAACAGGGTCAAGACTAATACACCAAAATATTTACTGATAGAAATGTTAAAATAGCTGAAGAGTTTTGAGAATCCTCTGCAGATGGTCAATGTGGATTTGTCTTCATCTTTTTTTAAGGAAGGAGAAGGTATACCTGATATTTTACTAAGTGTGATGATACTGATGAGGGATAGGTTTTGGGGGATTTCTAATGAGAAATCCTTTCTAGGTTCGAGTCTGAAAAGAATTACAGGCTCAGCTGTCCTTTGGCAGATTTACAAAAGTTTATTGATTCACAGGACAAAAAGGGGTAGGGTGAGGAAACCTGGCTAGGAAAAGCTTGCAAGGTGCAAAAAGGGGGGGGAGGGTCAGAGAAAGCCTGGAAGTGAGCAGATGGCCTGCTAGAATGCCTATCTGCTAGAAAAGGCTACCTGCTAGAAAAGGCCAACCTGCAAAGAGCAGGAAGTGAAATACAGTTTTTAAGGCCTAAGACTGTCAATCATAAGTTCATTAGGCTAATTAGGGGTACAGAGGTGGAGTTAGGGAGGGACCCAGGAGAAGCCAGGGCGTGACTAATACTTGAAGGGACATGCACCCATGACATCAACTGCGCATGTGTTTTACCCATAATTCACTGAGACAAACAGCAGGGCACCAGGGCTTGGAGGTGTGCTTTTAGCCCTGAAATGTCATAATGTCAACCAGCAGTCAGATTTGAGGTCAAATTAAATGAGATATACCCATCCAGATTTGCAAATGGATGAGTTTTGTTTGCTAGGACAAAAGGAGGTAGTACCTTGAATGAAGAGTTAGTGGTTTGAGAGAAAATACCTCTAGGTTGGGGCAGGGAAAGACACAGCACAGCTGGGAGAAGGGGAGAAATAGTTAATGCTTTACAGCTGGGGGAGAACAAATGTGGCTTTTACAACTTAACACAAAACTGAAATTACAACAATGTTATAAAATTATAAAGTTACCCCAAAATATATTACATAGGCCATTCAGCACCGCTTCAATACCTCAAGTCCTGCTCTGATGCATGACTGTGATAGAGTAACCCTTGATTCTCAAAGGCTGTACTCAGAGATCAAAAGTTCTTCCCGTCCTGCCAAGCTGAGAGGCTACAAATAGGGTCCTTGTGATGAGCCATGAGAGTTCTTTGCAGAGAGATGATATCAGAATTTTAGCTTCCAATTGGGATTTTTTTTTTTTTAGTATAGGAACTCATTAAGATAGCCTCTTCAGGTGTGGAAGGGCTATGATATATTTTTGGTGTGCATTTGGGGTCACTTATACCAATAAAATTGTTGATTTTTTGAATTACAATAGAGACAAGGGGCTGGCTGCCTGTTACCTCTAGGATTAAACTCTGTTTGGAATTTAAAGTTCTCTTTGTAACCTGCTCCTCTTTTTACCTTTTCAGTCCCCTTACACCTAATCCCTTTCCACACATTTTATGGTCCAATCATAGTGAACTACTTATTATCCCTCATATGATACTATCTCAGTTGTCTTTGTGTCTTTGTCTCCTTGGAATGTTCTCACTTCTTACTTCTACCTCTTAGAATCCCTGGCTTTCTCCAAGACTAAGAGCAAAACTCCCTTTTTTCTGGAGGGGCCTTTACTGGTGTCCCCAGATGCTATTACCTTCCCTTCCAATATTGCCCTTCATATATTCTATATGTATTGTGTATAGCACTCACTCTGGCCTACTTCCTCAACCTGGCTCTCAGGAGTCAAGCATAGGGCCTCAGAGGGTGGCTGCTACCCGGGATGCCAGGGATAACCCTGTGGCTGGTTACTCCAAAAGCTACAGCTCATGAACTCACAGTGTAGTTCCTCTGACAATTAGCCAACAGACTCAACTAACTTAGCCAGGGCATTTACTAAGGTGAATAATTAAAAAGAATTAAAAACCATAGCTACAAAACATTTCATTCCTCAATAAATCTGGAGAGAACACAAGTATCTATAGCAGCGATTCTCAACCTGGGGGTAGAACGACCCTTTCACAGGGGTCACAGGGGTCGCCTAAGACCATGGGAAAACACATATTTCCAATGGTCTTAGGAACCAAGATATGACTCCTCTATCCACCTCCAGGTGGGTCCGCCCACATGCAGATATGCCCACATCCGAGTATTAAAAGGTGGCTGCATTAGGAAGGTTGAGAACCACTGGTCTATAGGAAGAGGAGGTTCAAACTTAAGAGTAGTTTGGTAGTGAGGCACAAGTGTGGCAAAGGAAGACAGAGAGCTTGAGAAAGAGAGGGGAAAGGGAGGAAGTAATGGAAAGAGGAAGGAGGAAGAGAAGGACAGAAAGAGTGAGAGGGAAAAGGAGAAAGAGAGAGAGAGGAGGGAGAAACCTATTTTCTCTTTTCGTTTCTCCTTCTCTCCCTTCCACACCCCACCCCTACAAATGCTCCAAGTCTTGACTACTTTTTCCTTTCCAAATTTAATTATTTAAAGTTGCTAGGCCTAGGAGCTATTTTCTGCTTAGTCAATTACTTGTGCTTCCTTTAATTCTGTTAGAGAAAGGTGTCTATACCTTTCTGAGACCTGTTACTTCCTTTCTCTTTTATCTGCTTTTGGCTTTTGGTGACATCAACCTGACCCCTAAAGAATGTTTAAAGAAACATAAACTAACATACAAAAGAAAAACATTTCTGGCACTAGAATAACTTACATCAATGTGAATAGTCAAGTTTCCAAGGAGTTACCATTTCAAGATGGTCAAAGTCTCTTTATTTTACAGAAGAACTTTTTGAATGATTTGTTAGAGGTGTTATTGAATAATGTATCATAACAGGCTGGATAGAGATTGAGATGGACAGGTTCATTGGTACTACTTTATCAATGATCAGGAAATATATTTTATTCCAATGATTGAGAACAATAAATGAATGAGAACAATAAAATTAAAAAGGAAAGAAAAAATCTACATCGTACCTCTTCAAGGAAAAATTAAATTATTGTTCCCATTGTTTGATCAAAAGTTTAAAGTATTTTTTGTGGTGAGTTGTTAAAAGATAACAATATGAACATTCATAATGGAAAAGTGCAATTTGTCAGTTTATTTTTGAATTATCTGTTTAAAAATTGTTAGTATTATGTCTTATCTTTGTTTTAAAGCCAAGGGAGCAAGGATATATGGTTCAAATCCTTCAGTTGGAGTAAGTTTGAGACAAGAAGGGGACTAGGATGGTGAAAGAACTATAATGTCATTACAAGGATTAATTGAAGGACGTGGGGGAGTTGAAGAATAAAAGATTAGAGGGTAAGGAGTAGTATATAGAACAAGCAGCCTTTAAATAAATAAAATACTGTAATGTGGAAAAGAAATTAGAATTGTCTGCTTGGTACCAAAAGATAGAACTTTGGCTGATGAGTAGAAGTAGCTGGGAAATGGATTTCATCTCAGTATAAAGAACTCCCTGAAAATTAGAAATGTTCCAAAGAAACAGGGTCCCTTACTGAAGTTTGGAGGTAGAGGGAAGGACAGAGCTGTGAGATCTTTGTCACTAGAAGGTTTCTAGCAGAAACTTGGGGATTTGGTATATGGGATTTGCGATTTGGCTAGATGTTGAACCAGAGAATCTCTGAGGTATTTTTGAATTACAAATGTGTGATTTTGAAATGTTTCAAAATTGTGTAACACTTTATGTCCTCATGTAATTTTGATAACTGAAACCAAACTAAGCGGCTTTCCATAAGTCACTTGACCTTTGCGTGTCTTATTTTTTCAGCAATGAATGAGAATGAGAATACTTGCCAAGACATTACTTCTTGGGATATTAAGGGATGCATTCTCAAAATTAACTAAAACAAAAGCCTTTGGGTCTTAATTAGTATACATAAAACTCCTGGAAACAAGGGCAAAGATTAACAAAAAGTGCTACGAAATCTTATGTTTGGAAGGTACGTGTAAGATACCTAAAAAACCATTTTATGTAGAACTCACACAGGGTAAGGGCTCACATGGTGGACAGAAAAAACAATATAAGGACATTTTCAAAGTCTCTCTTAAGAACTTTGGAATTGGTTGTGTGACATGGGAGACTCAGGCACAAGACCCCTTAGCATGGTATGCCATCATCAGAGAAGGTACTGTGCTCTATAAGCAGAGCAGAATTGAAGTAACTGAAAAGAAATGTGAGATGCTCAAACTTAGAGAATCAACCCCAAATGTTCACATGGACTATTTGTGACTGACCTGTGGTAGTGCATTCCTAATTCATACTGGTCTGATCAATCACAGTTGGACACACTGTAACTTGACTCTAACATACTTATGTCATTTTGGTCCTGTTTGAGAATGAATGACAACAACCAACCAACCAAGATTCGTGACCTTCAGCAAGTCATTTCATTTGCCTGGCCCTTGCAGGTTTCAAACCTTTGATCTGAAAATTTGATTCTCTGCTCTTTTTTTTTTTCCTGTTCTCTGGAGATTCTTGGGATATGGTAAGATATTTATATGATGACACTGTGTGAAAAATGAAACAGATTAAATTAGCATCCCTTTGGTGGGCTAACAGGTAGGTTCTCAAGCAAATCATTTTTCTTTCCCTTAAAAACTTACAGGCAGTTTGGCACAGTGGAATGGGATATACTAGGAATCAGGAGCCCTGGGCCAAAGTCCCAGCTCCAACACTTGTTAGCTATGTGACAATGGGGAAATTACTTCATCTCTCTGGACTTGTTTCTCAGTCTTACACCAGTGTCCTTTTAAACTGATACACAATATTACCAGATTGCCTGGGGGAGGGGAGGAGGCCCTCACCCGGAGTAGTCAAGTATTTACTCATCTATCCAGATTTTCTGACTAGGCTTCTTGTGACCTGTTTAACAGCATGACAGCCTGCATGTCTAAGTCAGCCAAGAAGAGGTATCCCATGACCATGGAGCAGAATGAAAACTGTGTAACCCACTGGATCTAAATATATTATTTTGACTACATTAGCAGAGTCTCCCTACACAGCTAACCCAAAGTAGAGTATAAACTAAGAAGACAAGTCTTTTTACTTTAAGCCTTTAGGATCACCATTGCTGCAAGGGTAATGGATCTGGAATGAGAAGACATGCATTCAACTCTTACCTCTAGGAACTGACCTGTGTGTATACTAACAGCACTTCTCAAGGCTTTAAACAATGGAAGGAAATACTAAGTTTTAGTAAAGGTTAGATTAAATAAAGATGCAATTTTTTGCCCCACTCAAGTTCAAACACCCAAGCTTAAGTAGTACACTGGGATCTAAATTAAGAACCCCAGTTCTAACCCCTTCCTGCCAACATCAGTCAGATTGTTTGCCTTTATAATCTTTGGGATCACTTTCAATGCTGGCAAAAGTTGGAAGCCTTCACCCCAAATTTTGTTGTTATTGTGCATTCATGTCCTATCCCTTCTTGACTCCATTTGGGTTTTCTTGGCAAAGATACTGGAGTGGTTTGCCATTTCCTTCTCCAGCTCATTTTAGGGTTGAGCAAACTGAGGCAAACAGGGTTAAGTAACTTGCTCAGGGTCATACAGCTAGTATGTCTGAGGCTGATTTTGAACTTGGGTTCCTGCACTCTGTCTACTTAGCTGCTCTACCATTTCAAGCTAGTTTGATGGCTTTATGCAAGTTAATCACTTCCATTTATTCGGGATTAAAATAGTACCAGGGCTAAGGGGTGGAGTCATTCATTCATTGATAGACTTAATCTTTATACCTAATTCTTCCTTGCTATTTCTTCCCCTTCTGGGGTCTTCAGTTTTTAACCTTTTCCTCCCAAACCCAACCTAAAGCCTCACTCCCATTGCAACTTCCAACACCAGCCCAGAAAGGGGCGTGGTCTAGTCAAGCCCTTGCGCCTGTGCAGAAGCCGCCTGTGACGCTAGCCTGTCGTAAGCGGGCCGGTGTCCAGGAGGAGGCGGGGGCCGGGGCCAGAGCCAGAGGCCGAGCCAGAGCCAGAGCTCCGCCGCCATCACGGCTCATTCCCCGCCCCCTCCTCGGCTCCGCTCTGCTCTACTTTCCCCCGCCCCCCTCCCGGGCTCCAGAGGAGAGACGCGACTGGGAACTCTCTCCCCGTGGGAGCCCAACAGGCTAATTTAGCGGGGCTTGGATTCCCCCCTCCCCTGTCGGGAAAGATGACGAGCGCGCGGGCTCAGTGAGTCCCCTCGGTGGACGTCGACCACAGCGGATTGAGCTGTAGTGGCGGAGGGGGGGCGCGCGGCCCGGCCCGGCCGGGGCCGCTCATGGTGTCGCTACGACGCCATCGCGGCGCAGGACGGCCAGGTAGGGAGTGGGGGAGGGATCCCGGGAGGCAGCCCTGCAGGTGGGGGCGACGACGGTGGCCGGGTAGGCGGGGGGAGGGGGCGGTGCCGCGCCCCTGACAGCTCTAGTGCCTTCCCTTCCCCTTTCTTTCCCTCTCGTCTCCTTCCTTCACCTCCTCTGGTCGTTGCCTTCGCTTCGCTTCCAAAGAATAAATAAAGAAGTAAAACCCACAACACCTTAGTTCGCACTCTGCCCCCATTTTCAGGGAGGCCAATGGAGTTTGCCGAGTGACACTCCGAGGAGGCGGGGCGGGAGGGGCGGCCCGCGTGCGCAGCGGGGACCCCTGTCCGGAGCTGGGGGACGGTGCGTGGGAAGTTGGGTCGGTTGCGTCCCCCGGGGCCGCCACCCGCCTGGGCCGAGGACAAGGGCTCTTTTCCACAGCTGTTTCCTCCTCACTTCGTTTTCATTTCCTGCGAGAATTGCCGTAGTTGGGACACAGTTGGGGAGATTTGGCAGCGGGGTTGCCCCGGCCTGCCAGGTTGAGGCTCCTTCTGTACTACCCCCAAAGTCCGCCCCCCCGGGCGGGGGAGGGGTCTTTTGACCTTGGTATGGGTTTGTATTTTTAGCAGCTTTGGGGTGGGGTCCTGGATCCACGGGTTGTAAAGTGGATTCAGATTGTAGGAATGGGGGAGAAAATAATTACAGCTGCGCTCTATATAGATCTTTTAGGTAGGCAGCCCATTTTACAAATATCTCATTTGATCCTTAAGAGCAATCCCGTAAGGTTAGGTGCTGTGATGATCCTCGTTTTACATATAAGGAAATTTACGCAGACGAATGTCAAGTGACATGCTTGCCCATTTTACCTAGCAGTGTCTGAAGCTGTTTTTGAACTTGAATTTTTTTTGAGTCCAGGCTCAGCCCTCTATCCACGGCTTAGGTGATTGAAGTCTTATTATAAAAGCTAGCATTTGCATACTGTCCCAGAAGTTCAATTTTGAGGTTTTAATAACTTTCGGAACACTTTGTAGAGCCTTTTATAATTGACAAATGTTGGTCCTAGGAAGGCAGCGCTAGGTGGATAGCGTGCTGGACCTTGAGTCAGGAAGACCGGTCAAATCGGTCTCAGTCACTAGTAGTGGGACCTTGGGCGAATCTAAACTTAATCTCTGTTTGCCTTAATCCGCCGGAGAAAGAAATGGCAAACCTCTCCAGTATCTTTGCCAAGACAACCCCGTGCAGGGTCACAAGGTAACAACAACAACAAATTACAAATATTATCTCATTTGATCCCTTACTACCATCTTGGGAGGTAGGTGCTGTTATTATTCCCATTGTACAATTGAGGAAACAGGCAGAAGTTAAGTGACTTTCCCAGTCACATAGCCGCTAACCAACCACCTTCTGTTCTGAGACAGAATTTGAACTCAGGTTTATGCTCTGTATTTGATTCACTCTGCCAGTAGCTGTAGGTGATATTATTATCCCCATTTTACAGATAAAGCTACAGACATTAAACTACTTACCTAGGGTCACAAGTATCTGAGATGTGATATATTGCCAAGTCTAAGGCATGGGTCTCCCATCTCCTGACCTCCCTTCCTTCAAATCCCAGATAAATTCCTTCTATAAGAAACCATTCCTGATCCCCCTTTAATACTAGAGCCCTACTTTTTCCTTGATTATCTCAAATTTTTCCTGTTTATATTTTGTTTGTACATAGTTGTTTGCATGGTCTCCCCCATTCGACTAAACTCTTTGAAGATAGGGACTGTTGTTTCTTAGAAGTTTTGCCTTTGCATCCCCTGCAATGAGCACAGTGCCTAACACATAGTAGACATTTAATAAATGCCTGTTGATTGACTTAGGGACTATGTGTAGCCTCAGAGAAGATGTATTCTAGGGTATTGACCATATTGTTATTCAGCTAGGTCCTATAAATCATTTCAGCAGATGTTTATTAAAATCTCTTGTGTGCAGTATGACAGTGTTTTGTTCCATGTTAATTACTCATCTTTCAGCATAGTCTTGATTTAATAACCACTATCTTTAAAGTTTATAAAAAGGGAGTTAGATGAATTCCATTTACTTACATCCCCAGAGTGTAGCACAGTGCCTGACAAATATTGATATTTAAATAAATACTTGTTGATTGATATTTTTTCATTTATCTTTGGAATCTTCTCAGATAGGTATATTTGAAAGAGAAGATGAGAAATACATAACTTTTATATTTTGTGTAGGCAGTTTTGAAGCAGTGATCTTGGAAGTTAAATTTTTAAAGTTTTATTATGCTTTAGTATTTGATCTTGGAAGCTAAATTTTTTAAGTGTTGTGCTTTTAGTATATCTTAAGTTTTTGCTTTTGCAAGCCCCAGCTTTTGTTTTTCTTGTTTTTAGGTGATTTGAATTCTTCAGCCTGTAATATTCTCAGCTGTGCAAAGCTTTCAAGCTTTTCTCTCCAAGGCCTGAAAAAGGCCTTTAAAGGGAGGTCAGTACAAGGCCCTTTATTTGCTTCATGATTGTCAAGTAATTTGCATTTATATTAGGTGACAAATATCAAAAAATTCTATTCTGCTGAATTGCTTACTTTTATGTGGTTATTTTCCACATATGTCTTTTAATATGATCTGTATTTATTTTAATAGATTGCAAATGGTGTGGGTATTTATCATGAACCGAATGAATTCCCAGAGCAGTGCTTTTACTCAGCGGAGGCGAATGGCTCTTGGAATTGTTATTCTCCTACTTGTGGATGTTATATGGGTTGCTTCCTCAGAACTTACTTCAGTAAGTAATTTAAACTTTTCAAAGAATAATTTTATTTTAAGAAAACTTCATGTACCTAATAAAAGACCAAACTTATAAAAGGACTAGCTAGCCTTATGACGATTGTGGAATTTTTTCGTTTTTCTCTTGATGTGGTATTTATTTTTAACTCAAGTTTAAACTGAAAGTTTGATTTCACTTGATGTCCTTACATTCAAGTAGGAAAGGTAATATGAACAGGTCTTATTTTAAGCTAGAAATATGATATGTTAATGTAGATTTTCCAAATAAATATTTGAAGCTATTCCTTTATGTTGGTAAGTATATCTCAGAGTGTGTTTTTCCTAGTATGACATATCTAGGATACAGAACAGTTTTTATCCAATGAGTAGAGGTTAGATTTAAAAAAAAGATACCTAAACAAAATAATACTGAATTTTAACTTTGGAAATATATCCATTAATATGTATCCCCCTCAGTTATCTTAATAAATGTTTGTTTATGGTGATGTTGAAAAGATCATGAAATGCTATATATTATGTAACTAATTGCTTGCTTTATAGTAAAAGTTTATGCATTGCACTTGGGTAATGAGCTCATTAAGAACTCTGGAGTCTTATTTTTCTCTCCTTGCATAATTATTATTTGAACTTACTTGGTTAATAGCACTTTTTATGAAGATGACAGTTTTTTCCTTTAGAAATAATTGGATCTTTATGTAGTTGAGTTTTGACCTTGTGTATATAACTATAACAAGTATCATTTATTTAAATAGGAAAGCATAGTATTCTACTTATAATATGATAGCTGTTTAATAAATTTGTTAGTTGGCTTCATCCATGCCTTCCTAGATCTTGGTTAGAGTACTTTAAAAAAAGGCTTTTTTGGGATTGGGGATAGGTAATGTGATTTTTTTTTTCCAGAAAAAGTAGTTTTCAGTGGTGAAGCTGATAACCTTAAATGCTTGTAAGAGCATGATTTTTGCACCTGAATTCAGGAAAATAAGCAGTTGTTTAAAGGTAGTAAGGTTATGAACCTTAAGTTATATATTTTTTTAATCTTAATGATTTTTACATCAGTTAAGTAGTAAAATTTAGTAGAAAAAGAAATTTCATTCAGCCTTAGTTAGAACTTAGTCTCCCCTGATGTAGAGAACATTCAGTTTTGCTTATTTTCTGATAATATAGAGCCAAGGTAGAATAATAGTTTTATGTGATTAAAGGTGTCACATGTAACCAAAGAGCCCATTCTTTCCTTTCCTTTATTCCTTCTATCTAGTAAGTTGCCAGTTCTTGTTGATTTCACTTCCATAACATCTCTTACACTCATCTACTTCTCTGTGCTCAAGCTACTGCCTCCCTGGTTCAGGCTTCCCTGTCCTCTGGATTATCGTGAAAGTCACTTTATTGATATTTCTGTTTCTGGTCTTTCCCTACTCCAGTCCATCTTTTACACAGTCAATAAAACAATTTTTCTAAGCCATAGATCTTACCATGCTGCTTCTCTTTTCAAAAATCTTAGGCTCTCCCCTTCCCCCAATTTATATAAACTTTATAGCCTGGCATTTAAAGTATTCTATTTTCCAGCCCAGTTGTATTACAAACCATTTCCTAAACTTAACATTGTCATTTCCTACCTTTGCGTTTTCACACAACCCATGCCTAACATCGACTTCTTCCTTAGCTTCATGTTTCTGAATCCTTTAAGGCTCACCTCAGGTGCTTCCTCCTCTGTGAAGCTTTCCCAGGATCCCCAGTTGCTAGGCTTTTTCTCCTCCTTTACTTTGTATCTACTTAAATGTATACATAATATACATTTATTCTTCCCAGTAGAATAAAAGGCCCTTGAGGATAGACACTGCTTAATTTTTGTCATTGTTTCACCGATAGGTAGCTTAGTGCTTTGAACTTATTTGCTTAGTAAGTGTTTAATTGAAGTGGGTTAAATTAATCTAAAAGAAATCCTTTAGTATATTTCAGAACCTGAATTCTTCTATATTTTGATTTTTTTTTTGGTACTCCCAGGTGTTTTTTTTAATATATACACATAGACATATTGCTTCTTAGTCTGAATTGTCAACCACATACAGGTTTCAAACTTAATCAGAAATTTAAAGTGAAGGGCAAATAAAGAGAACAGTGAAAAAATAATCATGGAAATAATTTGTCAAACTCTTATTGCTATATGCCATATCTTGCAATAAGAGATAAATTATAACTGTACAGCTTTGCATTGATAGGAACACTCAAGTGCACACAAGTAAGGAGTAAATACCCTAACTTCAAAAAGGCTATAAGCCAACAAAACTTTAAAGTATAAATATCAGTAAGTTAAAAAAAATTTAACTTTGCTTTTGTAAAGATTAATATTAGGATTCAGTGATTTCATAGTGGTCTATGTAACTTTTTTTTTCCCCACAGTATGTTTTTACTCAATATAATAAACCATTCTTCAGCACCTTTGCAAAAACATCAATGTTTGTTTTATACCTCTTGGGCTTTATTATTTGGAAGCCATGGAGGCAACAGTGCACACGAGGATTTCGTGGAAGACATGCTGCTTTTGTAAGTTTTATAATTTCTGTGTTTGGGAAGGGAGATAGAGTATACATTTTATCAGAGTTGAGACATGTTTTAATTTTTGTAAGGCAGCCACATCTTAATTGCCAATGGTATTAGGTGTGTAGAGGTGTCGTAGAAGTTAAAAAACCCCAAACAAATCCTGACTATAACCAGTAGTTTTAATAATGTTAAACTATTAATTAATTAAATGTTAATAATGAGCAAAATAGACATATTTGAGTTTTTTCTCTTTTCCTTTTCCCATATTTTTGAGAGTTGTTAAAGTCTAGTGAAATACCAAAAAAAAAAGTGTAGAGAGGAAAAATAGGAAGCAGAGAGGCAACCAATAGCTTCAGGAATTAGTAGACTAGTTAACTCTGTGGAAGTTGACTTGTGTAGCCAAGTATGGTGGTGCATATACACCTTGAATCCTTGTTGCCTGTAGGGCTGTGGCTGGCAGATCTTTTGAGCTCCAAAGTTCTGAACTTCAGTGGGCTACACCTATTGGGTGTCTGCACAGAGTTCAACATTAAATTGTGAGTCCACAGAAGTGGGGGGGCATTAGGTTGCTTAAGGTGGGGTGACCAGCCTACACTGGAAAGGGAACAAGCAGAAGCTGCTGTGCTCATCAGTAGTGGGATTGGGCCTTTTGAGGAGCCCACTGTAGTTCTGTCCTAATCCAGATGGGAAGACCTAATCTTAAAAGAAAGAAAATAAGTTGACTATGTTTGCAAAATAATTCAGTATTTTATGTTAAGGGAAAATTAGCATGTTACAAACTGAATTTCAGATGTTCAGTGAACCAGATTATCCATTTGGCATTAAAAGAACATTATAAACTCCATCATGACACAGAATAAGAAATTGTCATGGTGGTATACCTTCTTTATAGAATTGAGATGGGAAAAAAGTGACATTGAATTAATTAAGAATGAATAGTCTCACAGCTGATCTTTAGCTTCCCCCCATTTTCATTAATTTTGAAGTTGTTTCTAATTTGTGTGATTCTCCAGAAGACATCTTGAGAAATAAATTCCTCAAATTCTGTCATAAATGCTTTATTGATTGTTTGTGTCTTTGAGATACAGATTAAAGTTAGTGATGTTGATTAGAGATTAGTTTGGTCCTTTTTTCTCACCTTTGGCATACTTAGCATTAACATTTAAATTTGATAATGACATAAAACAGTTGTACTTTTACAAACAAAATGTTGTATGACTAGAATTTACTTGGAAGGCCTGAATTTTCTAGAAGCTTAAATTTTAGTAGAACATAGTATTCTTTGGTTTATGTGAGATAGGTAGTGGAAGAAAGAGAGGGAAATATTTTGTAATGATGTTATTGTTCATGTCAGGTGTTTGTGTTAGATTCATGAAATTCTTAAGACACTTTGACTTGTTCCCTGGCTGTCGTTGAGTGGTGAATTAAGAGTAGGCTTGCCCGCTATACTTGATAAATTCATGATAGATTTTGTTTGTGATTGAGTTTGAATTTTAAGCTAATTTTACTCTATTCAGTTTGCAGATGCTGAAGGTTACTTTGCTGCTTGTACTACAGATAATACCATAAATAGTTCTTTGGTAAGTTCTCCCTGATTTGAAGAGTTTACAGCTATCATTAAGTAAATTGCTCTATAACATTTTAAAATCCTACTTTGGTATTTGCTTAAATGATAACAAAATATTAATAAGTGGGAAGATTTTTATAAAATGGCTAATTGCTAATGAATAGAAAAATTTAAATTTAATGGAAGTGAACTTGCTTTGAATTCCATTCAGGTTGTTCTATAAAAGATACTTGAATTATTGATATAAAAGCTGCAAAAAGGCTAAAAACCATTTTGTCATATATAATATATTGATCAAAACTGAAAGATTTTCCCGAAGTCATATCTTTCATTTGAAGAGAATATGTGGATTATACTTCATTGTGAAACATTTTAAGATTGGGGTAAATATAGTAATTTCTAAGTTATTTGGTTTTTCACATGACTTGTAACTTCTACCCGGTGGTATAGCAATGAACTGAATGTAAGCAAGGAGAATAGCCAAAGATATAAAAGTTACAAAAAACACTATTTGGTTAATTGGTTTATTTACTATATTCAAGGACTACTCTCATTGACTAGCAAGCAGTGGCCATCAGTGCCATGTCTTTTTGGCACCCAAACCACAAATCATTGGAGAAATGATAGTAAAGGGGAAACAAGAAAGAAGGAAAGAGAAAACAAAGAATGAGAGAGGAAGGAAGTAGATGTTAGCCTTTTTCATTGTATCTTCACTATCATTTGTCTGAGATATCTAGGTAGAGCAGTGAATACATGACTGAATTTGGAGTTGGGGAGATTTGAGTTTAAATTCTACCTCAGATACTTACTAGCTGTGTGACCTTGGGTAAATCACTTAACCTGTGCCAGCCTCAATTTCCTCAGCTGTAGAGGGAGGATAATAATAGCACCTACCTCTCATATTGTTTTGAGGATCAAATGAGATAACATAGGTAAAATACTTTATAACCATAAAGCAATATATAAATTCCAGCTGTTACTATTTTCTCTCTGTTCATGAAGCCTTAACATACCTGGATATTGCAGTACTCTCTTAGTTGGTCCCCTTGTCTCCGATCTCTGCTCTCTGCAGTCCTTCTTCAAAACAGCCACTAAGCTATGTCCCTGAGATAAAGATCTGGCCATGTTACCTTCTCTTACTCAAAGTTCTTCAATAAAGTGCTCAGCCTGGGATTGAAAGTCCTTTACATTCTGGCTTCCATCTACCTTTCCAACTTTGTTTCGTGTTTCTGGTCTTCATGTAGTCAATCTGCTGGCTAGCCATTTCCCATATATGACATTTCATTCTGTGCTTCTATGTCTTTGCATGAATGGTCCCCCATGGCTGATGTATAAACTTAATAGCATGTATGTGGCTTAGTTGCATTCTTTTACATATCTATAGCTTTTAAAAATCCTTAAATTCAGTTTATAGAAAGTTACATCTTATAACTCTTCCTGTGAATGATGTTTTCATAATTATACCTATATTTAATTACTACCTACATAAATTTTAAGTGATGTTTTTGGTTTAATTGCATTCGTTATTTTTTCCATATCAGAGTGAACCTCTGTATGTTCCTGTGAAATTTCATGACTTGGCAAGTGAAAAACCTGAAAGTACAAATGGTGAGAATGAAAAAAGTAAGTTAAAATTGTAATTTCTTACCTTTATCATAAAGTGCAGATTACTTATCAATGACAAAAAATGTGTTTTTAAATAACTGTACAATAAAATTCATTAGTTAAATAACCATTTTATGCTATTCTTTTTTAATATAAATTGATTTTGGTGCCATTTGTAGGACAAGTTTACTTAATAAAGTATAGTTAAGGATCTGACTTTCATGTGTGATGCCTTTAGCATTCAAAATAAAATTTAAAAGAAGTAAAAAACTAAATTGCAGGGATTCTTTGTAAAAGTGGAGGTCAGCATGGCCTTCATCAAGCTTACCTGAGGCACTCAATATCTTTTTGCATAATTCACTGTGATTGTTTTATATATTTGGAGATGCACTGGGATCTGGAAAAGCTGTGACTCCTATGTAACAAGTTCTATTAGCATATCTGGAATAATGGCATTAAGGAATGCAAAAAACGTTCACCTCATCCAGCCTTTGGGAATTCCCTCTGAAATTGAATGACTCAGAATGTTTTCAAGTTTTTTTAGTGTCTGTGCAGAGAGTTTTCCTTTAGAGTGGATGGAGAATTTATTGCAAATAGGCAGCAAATAGCGGGTGTAGTTCTCTTTTTTTTTTTTTAATTTTAAAATAAGCTTTATTGAGTCCTTTTTCTACTGCCCAGTCATATCTAGGTTAACCCTCCCTCCCTGCTTTACCCATTTACCCAGGACTGAACCCTCCTTTATCATAAAGAAAAATTGTTAAGCAGAAATAGCAGCGATAGCAACCACATACGAAAATATATGCAACATTTTGTCATCATAGTTCTTTATCTCCCTGACAAGAGGAGGGACGTATGTTTCATTATCTGTCGTTTGGAACTATTATTGACTTTTCGGTTACTCAAAGTTCGACTTCATTTTAATGACTTTTTCATTTCCATTCTGTTTATGTCATCCTCCTCGGGTCTTTGAATTCTTCTTTATCATCACTTCTTATTCACAATAGCACTTTATTTCAGTCACATACCACATTTTGCTTAGCCGTTCCCTAAATGGGTGGCTTGGTGGGTGTAGTTCTCTTTGACGTGGTTGTTGGCACTCTGAAGTGTGGTCTTTATTTTTTATGAGGACCAGTTTTATTTCTGTTGATGCACCTCTGAAATAATAGAAATTAATACAGAAACTTGATTTAATATTCAAAGGTTCCTTTTCTGCACCACGTTTAATGGTTCATTCAGGGCATAAAATGAGGTAAAGCTGTATCTTGAACATCACTTATTTCTTGAGCATAAAACATTCCTGTTGCTGTCCCTTTTGGGCAGAGTGCTTTAGGTAGTGCTTTGGTATAAGAACGTTTATAGCTGGTATGTTCAGTGAATAAACATAAATAATTTATAAATAGTGCTACATATAGTATCACTTTATGTTGATGTGAGTCTAAACTTGGGGTTATCCAGATAGGTGAAAATTCAGAAAGTATAGAGAGAGCCCTTAGACTTTTTCTTTTTTCTCTCCTCCCATTATTACATATATGAAGGCCTGTGATAAAGGGTAATTCCAAAACCATGAATTAAATAAATCATAGCTTACAGTATTTACGCCTTTGAGGTAGACTCCTAGCAGTTATAGACTCTTAGGACTGGAATGGATCTAAGAGATTTTTTTCTGTTTTAATCTCATTTTACTGAGATAAAATAAAGCTGTTCCAGAGAGGTTAAAGCTACACAACTAGGATGTTTAAAAAGCGGGAAACTCTACGTATATGAATGGAAGGAGCTGACTTTGAGTAAATTTATTTTGAATTCACCCTAATGAAGGTCCATTCTACTTCAGTCTCCAAGGTCTTTGGAGCTGGTGTTGTCAGGTGATAGTATTGTCAGTGTTCTGTTTATTGTCGTGTTGAAGTTTGTAGGTAATTGCTTGATCTTTCATATTTAAAGGACTTCACTGAAATCAGTATTTTTATACATACATGTGTGCACGTGCAAGCACACGCGCACACACACACACACGCACACACACACACACACATGCAACATATCTGAAACCCAAGAGGTGTTACTAAAATTTTGAGGAAAAATGATGGATGGATGCCAAGTATAAGATTAGTTGCCACCCAAATAGCCCCTTCAAGAAATAAGAGCCATAATAGTGAAATAGCCTAAATAATGGAGATATTCCCCCAATAAACATTGTAGCTAATGGGGTATCTTTGCAATGATTTGTGGTGATACTTGTCTTATTTAACTTTTATAAATGACATTAGAGAGGGATTATACAGTGAAATAGTTCAAATTTGCAAATATTCTTCCTGAGTGAAATATCAGGCTATTAACCAGAAATGTCTTAAGAGATTTTGCATATTAGTAAAATGTCAGATGAGCTTCATTGTGGCAAGTGTTACATAAATCATTTAGAGTATGTTTTTAAAAAAAAAATTATTTATTTATTTTTAGTTTTCAACATTTACTTTTGCAAGATTTTGAGTTACAATTTGTTCTCCCCGTCTTTCCCCTGCCCTCCACCCCAAAATAACAAGCCCACTGAATATGCCTTCTTCCAGTCTTTTCTCTTTTATATCCTCCTCCATCACCCCCCTAACTTTCTAGTAGGGCAAGATGGCACTATAGGCACTATACCCCAGTGCCTATATATCTTATTTCCCAGTTGCATGTAAAAAACAATTTTTTAAAAACATTTGTTTTTAAAAATTTGAGTTCTAGATTTTTTCCTTCTTCCCTCTTCACCCGCCCCCACTGGGAAGATAAGCAATTCAATATAGGTTGTATGTGTGTAGTTACCCAAATCATTTCCATAGTAGTTATATTGTGAAAGACTTAACTATATTTCCCTCCATCCTATCCCACCCCCCACTTATTCTGTTTTCTCCTTTGACCCTATTCCTTTTAAAAATGTTTGCTTCTAACTACCCTCTCTCCCAGTCTGCCCTCCCTTCTATCCTCCCCCCTCTTATCCACTACCCCCTATTTTCCTGTAGGGTTAGATACCCAATTGAGTGTGTATGTTATTCCCTCCTTAAGCCAAATTCAATGAAAATAAGGTTGTCCCATTCCCTTTTACCTTCTTACTCTTCCCTTCCATTGTAACAATTTTCTCTTGCCTCTTTTATATGAGATAATTTACTCTAATCTATCTCTCCCTTTTTCCTTCTCCCAATAAATTCCTCTTTCACCTCTTAATTTTATTTTTTTAGATATCATCCCTTCATATTCAACTAACTCATCCTGTGCCCTCTGTCTATGTATACATGAACATACATATGACCACACTCACATTTATATTTATATATACATACACCCTACTATATATACATATATGTATACATGTATATTCCCTTCAACTATCCTTATACTGAGAAAAGTCTTATGAGTTACAATGATTGTTTTTCCATGTAGGAATGTAAATAGTTCAACTTTAATAAGTTCCTTATGATTTCTTTTTCCTGTTTACCTTCTCATGCTTCTCTTGCTTCTTGTATTTGAAAGTCAGATTTTCTGTTTGGCTCTGGATTTTTCATCAAGAATACTTGAAAATCCTGTATTTCATTGAATGACCATATTTTCTCCTGTATAGCATTATACTCAGTTTTGCTGGGTAGGTGATTCTTGGTTTTAGTCTTAGCTCCTTTGACCTCCGGAATAATCATATTCCAAGCCCTTAATGTAGAAGCTGCTAGGTCTTGTGTTATCCTGATTGTGTTTCCACAATACTCAAATTGTTTTTTCCTGACTGCTTGCAGCATTTTCTCCTTGACCTGGGAACTCTGGAATTTGGCTATAATATT
>CM053582.1:247167738-247189987 GCA_028627135.1 Pseudochirops cupreus
TCTTTTTGGGATCTTTTTCAAGAGGCGATAGGTGAATTCTTCAATTTCTATTTTGCCCTCTAGTTCTAGAATATCAGGGCAGTTTTGCTTGATAATTTCTTGAAAGATGGTGTCTAGGCTCTTTTTTTGATCATGAATTTCAGGTAGTCCAGTAATTTTTAAATTATCTCTCCTGGATCTATTTTCCACGTCAGTGGTTTTTCTAGTGAGATATTTCACATTGTTTTCTATTTTTTCATTTGTTTGGATCTGTTTTATAGTATCTTGATTTCTCATAAAGTCATTAGCTTCCATTTGCTCCAGTCTAATTCTGAAGGAATTATTCTCTTCAGTGAGTTTTTGAAATTTCTTTTCCATCTGGCAAATTGGGCTTTTTAAGGCATTCTTCTCTTTAGCTTTTTGGGCCTCTTTTGCCATTTGAGTTAGTCTGTTTTTTATGGTGTTATTTTCTTCAGTATATTTTTTGGTCTCCTTTAGCAGGCTGTTCACTCACTTTTCCTGATTTTCTTGCATCATTCTCATTTATCTTCCCAATTTTTCCTCCACTTCTCTTACTTGATTTTCTTTCTTTTTTCTTCTTTTCTCTTACTTGATTTTCAAAATCCTTCTTGAGCTCCTCCATGGCTGGCAATCAATTCATATTTTTCTTGGAGGCTTTTGTTCCAGGCATCCTGACTTCATCGTCTTCCTCCTGCTCCATGCCTTGATCTTTTTTGGCCCCAAAAAAGGATTGTATGGTCTATTTGTGCTTCCTCTCCTTGCTCATATTGCCAGCCAATTACTTGACTTTTGAGCTCTTTGCCACAGTAGAACTGGGCTTCCAGAATGGAGAGAGCCTTGTCCCAAATGACTGGGTTTTTTGCAGCTGCCAGAGCTTTTAGGAGTATGCTCTCTCTATAGCCCATACAAGCTCTGGCTCAGTGGCCACACAACCCAGGACCACCACCCAAGACCGTGATCCAGATCCAAGCAAGAGCAATTACCGTCTGAATGGTTTCTTGGTCCCTACATCCCTACAGGAGCTACTGAGGCAGCCACATTCAGGCGGCTGCTGCTTCTCACCCCAGGGGCAGGGGCTGTACTGCACTCTTCTGTTCTACCCCCTTCCCGGTTCCAGCAGAGTTCCACACTGACCTTTTACTTTGTCTTTGGCTTTTATGGGTTGAGAAGTCTGGAAACAGTCATAGCTGCTGGTGGTTCATTCTCCTGAAGTCTGCTCTGGCTGCTGCTGATTGGGGCTGCCCTGGGGCCAGAATCACATGTCTCAGGTGGGACTGCTCTTGGCTCCCATCTTGGTGTGATAGACCCTTCTGTCGGCCTGAGGTCTGGGGTGCCTTCAGCAGGAGATTTTTTTCTCTCTGTCACTTTCTGGGTTCTGTAGCTCTAAAGTTTGTTTAGAGTTATCTTTTTACATGTATTGGAAGTAATTGGAGCGGGAGCTCACAACAAATTTGTGCTTCTACTCCACCATTGTGGCTCTATCCCCCACTCCCCGTCCATTTAGAGTATGTTAATGCCAATGGCACTCACAGGTTGATGGATTTTAAGCTACAAGTTAAACTCAGGAGATAATTTTAGAAAATTTCTTAAAGAAATATTTTTAATGTGTTAATAGAAGAAAAAAGGACAGCAAATATTCTTAAGTATTTGAAACAAAATAGAAAATGTTTTTCTGCCTTTGTATGAAACGATGGAACACTTTGTGACATTGTGATTACTTCTCCTCTAGAAAAAAAAATTGTGTCTAGAAAAAGCCAATTAAAATCATTTGAGGGCATGGAGGAAGGATTGACAAGATTAAGGTTACAATCTAGATAGGCACAGGAAGAAAATCAGTTTATTTGCTTAATAATAAGCACCTAATATGTGTAAGGGACTTTAATAGGAGCTAAGATGAATACAACATTGGATGACATTTTTTTTATACAAAGCCTAAGTGCAAAAATTAGATATGTACAAATAAGTAGTACAAAGTAGAATGATAAGATGTTTAGACTTGTGGTATGAGGGTTCAGCATGAAGGAAGACAGCTTCCCCCCAGGGTAATCAGTAATGGTTCCATGGAAGAAGTTCTATTTGATGTAGGTCTTCAAAGATGGATTTAAATGAAATAGTGGTGGTTTGGGCACAGGGTTCGGTCAAGCAAGGCATAGATAGCAACATTAGAAAAGGTGTGGAGACAGTAAACTATGACAAGGGGCATATTAAATTTGGCAGGCATGACAGGTGCTTGAAAGAGAGTGTGAGATAAGATTTGGGGTGACTAGAGACTATAAAAAACCTTGATTACAAATTGGACTAATGAATGAGTTTGCTTAGTAGACAGTGATGAGCTATTGCAGGTCATGATCAGGACAGATAAGGTAAAATTGAACTTGTTCACTGAATTTTGGAATGGTAAAATTAGGAATCATTCTTGGAAGTTAGTAAGAGGGAGCTTCAGAATAAATTGAAGTCCTGCTTTACACATGAGCTGTACCTATGATACTTATTGTTAGAGAATGGTAAGTTTTAAAAGTTAAGGCCTCTGAATGGTACAGTGGATAGAGTGCTATGTTTGGAGTTAGGAAGACCTCAGTTTGAATCGTCTCAGATACTTATAGTTGTATAACTCTTGTAAGTCACTTAAACTCTTAATGCTTCAGTTTTCTCATGTGTTAAATGGAGATCATTCCAGCACCTCAGCTCACAGGGTTTTTTTTGTTTTTGTTTGCTTTGCAAACTATAAAGCACTGTGTAACTGCTAGTTATCATCATCATCATCATCATCATTTTTACAAATATGTTCGTGGAGGGTTTGGAGTTAATAGGTAAATTTGTATAATTTGGGGGGTTCATTTCAACCCTTTGAAAATCACATAATGGAGTACATCTTTTTTACTACTTTTGTGAGGTAATATGCTAGATTCAGTGAACCGTGAGTCTTGTCTAGTAAGGCATTTTCATGGTTATTAACTTTTGTAATTATTCATTGTTGAATTATCAGAAATCTCTAACGCTGTACCACATATGGAATTTATATACAGTATCCACTTAAGCTAAGCCTTCTAAAAACACACACAGAAAGGGTCTTAAGAGGCCAACTATTGATTCCTTATGGTTCTCTGCTGGTGCACTAATTCAGTAAAACATTCCAGTTTTCAGTCTCTTAAAAATATGTATGAAAGTTCTCTCAAGGAACGAACTTAGAGAAAATCATGTTGCATTTATGAATATCTTATTAATATGCACAGTAGACTAACAGTTTAACAACTAGTCATATTTAGAAACTTTTAGAAATAGTAAAGAAGCTGACTATTTTTTAAAAAGATAATTTTTACTTTTGCCATTTTGAATGAATGAAATTTATCTATTTAACTATACATAATGCTTTCTTAGACTTTCTGGGTTTGACCAGAGACAGGCATATTAAGTATAGTGATGTTATCATTAAATTCACTTTTTAAAAAACTTCTCTTGTGGGTAGAGGAGGTAATGATGTTGTGCCATGCTTTTTCTTTTAAGCACCCAAAAAATCTCGTGTGAGGTTCAGTAATATTATGGAGATTCGACAACTTCCATCAAGCCATGCACTGGAAGCCAAGTTATCACGAATGTCATATCCTGCTGTGAAAGAACAAGAGTCAATCCTGAAAACTGTAGGGAAACTTACTGCAACTCAAGTAGCAAAAATTAGCTTTTTCTTTTGCTTTGTGGTAGGTCTTGTCTTTATATTATATTTAATAAGTCAAATATTTTACATAAGGATAATGTTATAAGGGGTGAAAAATTTATTAGTAAATAAACTCTCATGTGTGGATTACCAATTTAAAGAGAATTAGAATACAATAAAATTTAATGATAAACTATGCAAAACATAATTAGATGTTCATTTGATGGATAAAGAGACACTTCAGAATCTTATAGTTTCCCCAGTTTATCATTGTAAAGTTATTGTGCTTTGTATATATGTTAGGATTGATAAAGAGGTCTGTATAAGATGATTTGCTGTTTTTTATTGCTTTTAATAAGTATATTTGTTTTTCATGATTTTTTAGTGATGTAATATTAATTTAAATCAGTTCAAATCTTATAGTAATTGGTTTAAAATGAAGTTCTTGTTAAGAATGTTTTTAAGCATTAGCCTATGACCCATGTATTTCAAGCATTATTATGCATAACAGAATTGCCGCAAAACAAAAGAACTTGGGTAGTATCTTAAAGCTCATTATAATATTCATGAATAAAAACAAAACATTTTCTCTTAAGGAAGTTGTTGTTGAAATCTTGATTATGAGATCTGTATGTAAATTTTATGACTTGGATTTTTTTAAATCTGTGAAGTAGCATTAATGGTAACTAATAGCTCTGTTTGTAGAGAATCAAGGAATTTTATTAATGTTTCCCCCTTAATCATAAAATTTCAATAATGTCTGCTAATTGTGCAGAAAGCTTATGAATTGGTGAATCTGGATTGTGATTTTAGTGAAGCTTTATAATTTTTAATTCAACATACATTAAATTCCTATTGTGTGTAAAGCTACGTATCTAGAGACAATAAGAAAACACCCTTCCTTCAAAGAACTGTTATTCTTTTGAGAGTAGAGTTTGGAATTATTAACATGTATATAAATAACTAATTGTATATGGCCAAATCTTTGATTTTGTTGGAATATTGAGCTTCCTTGAAGGAGTCTTCTTTTACTAAGCATTTTGGCAACTCTTCTGCAACTTATAGGTTTAGGGAGTCACTTGGGGTACTGAGAGGCTAAGTGATTTACCCAGGATCACACAGCCAATATTTGTCAAATGTGGGATTTAAATCCAGTTATCGTGGCTTTCAGACCAGCCCTTTGCCCCTCAAATTAATACACATTAATTTTAAAAGAGAGAGAAAACTCAGCAACTTTATAGGTAGGTGAAGGCTTCATGGAAGAGTTGGCACTTTAGTGGCTTATTTAAAGGTAGGGTTGAAAGAGTATATTCTAGTCACAATGAACAATTTGTGTGCATGCCTGGTAGTGAGAGAGAATGTGTATTGAGGTATCTGGATAATATGAATGGAATATAGAGTGCCTGAAGGAGAGAAATTTAACCAAAAATTGTATAGTGGTGGTCCTTTAGTAGTGCTTTGAAGAACAAGATATGAATGATTTGGAATTAATGAAAAGCACCAATTTACAGCAGTAATATTTTATAATAGTAACATCATGTCATAATGGAGTAAGAGAAATCTTGGAATCAGGAATACCAAGGCTTAAGTCCAACTCAGTACCCTAGGCAACTGTCCAAGAATATAAATTACAGAATGAATCAGGCCATCAGCAAGCATTTATGGAGCACTTTCTAGATGCTAGGCACTTTGCTAAGAAGTGGGAGTACAAAGAAAGGTAAAAACTGTTTCTGCCCTTAAAGAACTCTCATTTAATAGGGTAGCTAATTTGCAAAAAAAAATTTACATATAAGATAGATATGAAAGGAGAGGCAGTAGTAGTATGAGGGACCAGGAAAGGGCTGCAGAAAATGGGTCCTGTGCTGAGTTTTGAAGGAAGCCAGGAGGTAGAGGTGAGGAAGGGAGAACCTTCCAGGTATAGGAGATAGCTGGTGAAAAGGTACAGAGAGGAGAGAAGGTGTCATGTATGAGAAATACTGACAGAGGCCAGTGTTGCTGTATTTTGTGTGTAAGAAAGTAAAATGTAGAAAGATTGGAATGTTAGAAAGGGGCCAGGTTGTGAAGAGCTTTAAGTGCCAAATGGAGCATTTTGTAGTTGATTTGGGAGGTGATAGGGAACCACAGAAATTTTTTGAATAGGGAGTAGGGTGATGTGGTCAGATCTGCACTTTAAGGAAGCTAACTTTGGCAACTGAGTGGAGAATAAACTAGAGTAGGGGAAAAAAAAACAGGCAGGGAGAGAGACCAGTCAAAAGGCAGTTGTAATAGTCCAGCCATGAAGTGACTTATCACTGCACTAAGTTGATGACTTTGTAAGTAGAAGAGAACAGATAGGAGAAATGTTAAGGTAGAAATGACTAGATTTAGCAACACGTTGGGTATGTGGGGTGAAGGTAGGTAATGAGTTAAAGTTAGGAGCCTGGTTAATTGGGAGAATGATTGTACCCTTGACAGTAATTGGGAAGTTCAGAACAAAGAATGGTTTGGGGAAAATTGAGTTCAGAGAATGCGCTTGTCTGTATTAGAAGAGTAAGAACTTCACCAGGAGCATCCTGTGTTAATGAAATCACACAGGTATTATTAAAAAAAATTATATGCATATACTTACATGTTTATGTACATATGTATGTATGTGTGTATAAAGGTCAGAAAACAGTTTGATTTTATAAATGTAAAAATTTCTCGTTCTAATTTTATACTTATTTGCTTCAATTAACAATTTTTTTCCTACCAACGATAGAACCATAAACTTTAGCTTGGTCTTTTCTGAAGTAATAAGGCTTTTTCTTGGAAACAGAAGAAAATTTGAGATAAGCTAATGTGGTTGGTTTTTTTGGTCATTTTTTAAAAAAGCCTCTGTTTAGTTGTTTTAAAAAAACATTGTGATTTCTCTTTTCATTTTTGTTTCGAGTCATAGTAGCAATTGTATTTTAGAGAATTTTTTTTCTTAAAGCTTTCATAAAGTAAAATAATTCTGTTTATGTAGAGAGGTAGCATGGAGTAGCAGGGTTATTAGAAGCAGGTGGTATATAGTGTGAAGAGCGCTGGAATCAGAAGACCAGGGTCCAAATCCTACCTGTTTGGTTTAATTAGTTTCCTGACCTTAAGTGCATTATTTAATCTCCCTGGGTTTCACTTTCATCTGTAAGATGAGGGGTTTGGAATAGATGACCTCTGAGGTCCTTTCCAGATCTCGAACTATTGATCCTATGCTGCTATTAGGATAGTGTGCTGAACTTGGAGTCAGAAAGACCTGGGTCTGAGTCAAGTTTCTGAGACTTAGTAGCTGCATTACCTTGGGTAAATCACTTAACCTCTTGAAGCCTCGGATAATTACTAATGATTTATTTACTGAGTGCTAGGTTGTAATCACAGCTGGTAGAGAGAATTTCAAAATTAGGCATTCCTTCATGCTGAGAAAAGTCCTAGATCCATGTATTCATGAGATACAAAACACTTTGTTCATGGCTCTATGAAGTATTAAGTGATTTTTCTTGGTCACGAGCTAACAGGAATTGAAACTGCAATTCAAACTCAGATCTTTTGACTTTGTAAGCATTGGTTTATTTAGATATTAGCTTTACCAAAACCCATTCCCTCATAGAGACTGTTTTTAGTATGCATAATTAAATATATGTGTATATGTGTACACTATGAATTGATGTGTGTATGTATGCATATGTGAGATATATGTAAGCATGCATATATTTACATATAACACACTTATGCACATGTACTCACTCTGTATTCACCCACATAATAAATTGCTTGTTAGCAGGTTACTTGTATAGCTTTTAATAGCTATCTGTAACTCTTCGTCAGCATTATTCAAAAACTCAAATTGATCTATTTTATTGATGCAGTGGATTTGGATGTTGTCTCCAGCTGTACAGATCACAACACATTTGTGCCTAAACATCCTTTGTGACTCTTTACCATGTCTTTTTACTATTGAGCTTCCACTCAATATGATGGAAAACTTCCTCTTTTTGTTTTTGTTTTTATTCATACTGGGAAGGGCCTAGTGTACAGCTCTTGCATGAATGAATTAATAAATTTATAGTAGAGAATTCTCTTGACACTTTTTTGGGAAGTTGTATCTTAAGTCTGGAACATAGTTTGACTAATTGGAAAGGCATAGAACTAGTAAGCAGTCCCTTGAAGGAACTGGTAGATAGATGATGTGATTCAGATGTGGTCTCTATCCTTTGTATTACCTTCTATTTAAATGCTCATTTTTTCCTAATACTAGCAGAGAACAGTGAGATTGCTGAGAAGGCAAACAGTATTTTTGACTAAAATATTTATTTTTTATATTAGGAGTAAAGGAGATGGTTAAGGAAGTTGCCATTATCATGGTCTTCTGTGTTGTCTCCTCCTTACTGTAAACCTCCAGTAGAATATTTAGAAAAATCTTTTCCTTCTTTTTCAATGTGCTAGCTTGTTGTCATTAGTGTAACAGAGGTAGTAGTAAATAATGTTCAAGAGGGAGGGAAAATTTATGGGAGAAAAAGCGAGTGATAAATGAAAAGTATTGAAAACTTACCAAGGGAAGGCTGAGGTGAGAATGGCAACTTAGACCTGGATGAGTGTCATCAGAATAGTGGCCCTTAGTCATTGGACCATTGTAATTTAATCCTAGAAAGTGTTATATAGAGTTGATTTGTAACTGTGGTAAATGACTGATATTCTCTCCAAAAACTCTGGTCTCCATTGCATTTCACTTCTAATATGGGAGAATTTCCCTGAAATATTTCTGCCTCAGACCTAGGTTATTTTTAATAGTGCTTTTATATAGGGAAAACAACAAACAAAATAGGGAAAATAAAATCAAATATAAATCTGAATTTCTTAGAGTATTTCATGTGACATTAAGAAGATACTTTGCCCTTTCAAGAGAAACTAGTTCTTCTAAGATGTAGTTCAGCAGACATTTACTATGTGCTACTATTACTAAGCAGGCACTTACTATGTGCAAGGCAATAATGTAGAAACACGGAAGTGACAAAGATGAATAAGACACAGCCCCTTTCTCCTTGAATTTATGGTTTGGTAGGGGAGATAAGACATGTTCACAAATATAATACAAAATAGAATGTGATAAATGTGTATGAAAGGGACGAGATACAATTATTTCTATGACAATATGATTTATGTTGCTGATTTTCTTTGATACTACCTCATTTTCTTATTTCAGCGGATGAAAAAGACTAGAAAGGAGGAGAACTTTAGATAGATTCCAGCCTTAGCATTGACTGGAGACAGAAGGGAGACCATGAGCCCCTACTTATAAGTAGGCTTTCAGGGGGTGGTGACTAGTGGTGATAAGGTGACTGCCAGTTCTTTGAAGGTTAAGTTGGCTAAGATTTCTTTTTGCTGGTTTAACTCCAGTATCTAAAAAGACAAAGTACTTCTTTAAAGACATGCAAGTGACTCTTTGATGAAGGAGCATGTTGATCTCTCCTAGTCAGTGTATTCCTGATGAAAAATTCTTAATAGTAGTAGTGTTAGACTTACATTTTATTGACTTAAATGATTTAGTATTCTGTTACAGTTTTTTATAATAGGTAACAGAAAAATAGGTTAGATTTCTTATTTAAGTTAAAATAAGAACAAGTGTAAACATATGCTAGATGAATAGAAGGAAAACAGGAAGAGAATGGATTCTTCATAGCTAATTAGACTATCATCCCACTATGATGAAGATTTGTACAACTATTTCTTCATATTAAAAGAAAGTATAAAGTAACAGTTACCTGGTTAAATCTAAGAATTGTTTCTTTTTTTTAGTGTATTTTTTTTGGAGGGGAGAAGGCAAGGCAATTGGGTTAAGTGACTTGCCCAAGGTCACACAGCTAGTAAATGTGTCAAGTGTCTGAG
The DNA here is from genome assembly GCA_028627135.1 of Pseudochirops cupreus. Lineage (NCBI taxonomy): Eukaryota > Metazoa > Chordata > Mammalia > Diprotodontia > Pseudocheiridae > Pseudochirops > Pseudochirops cupreus. The sequence continues at coordinate 247,177,271 of CM053582.1, forward strand.
GCTGGGTTTAAACTCAGGTCCTCCTGACCTCAGGGCTGGTGCTGTATTCACTGTACCACCTAGCTGCCCCCAATAATTGTTTCTTAAGGGAATTTTTTTTTAAATAGCAAAATTGTATAGCCTTACACGTTCTTTCATTCTTTTATTCATACACATTCATAACATCTAAAACTGTTGTGAAATTTGTCAGTTTGTAAAGAATTAAAATGTTCCCTTATAATTGAAAATCCTCTGAATGTAGAAATATTTGAAGTCAACTGCTGTTACTTTTTTATAGAATGCCATCAGTATGGAACAAAACAAAGGTTAATATTGATTCAGCAAGTTATTTGGCCCTTATTAAAAACAAATAGCTGGCTTCAGAGCCAGCTGGCTCAAAGTCCTGCCTCTGGCGCTTATTGGCTTATGTGAATCTGGGCAAGTCACTTAACCTATCAGTGTTCTAGGTGACTCTTTAAAACTATATGTCACAGAGAAAATGCTAGCTTGCAATAGTAGAGAATAAGTTTCCTCATCTGGGAGTTCTCTATGTTAATAAAATCACAGGTCTGATCCCTGTTCTTATCTCTAAAAACAGATATAGTTTTTTCAAACTTCCAGCTTCTAAATTAGTTTATTTTTTCTTAAGCGTACATAGCTAGGATTAGTTATTTGGATGATGTTGATAGTGGAAGTCTTAGTCTCAGCTAAATTTTTTAAAGCTACTTTTTCATTATAGAACAGCTTCTAAAACTGAGGTGATGAATAATATTTAGAGGAGAATAAAGGAAAGAAATATAATTGTGATTTTAATTGTAAATATATGTCATTCACATGTGAAATCTTTTTCTGCTCTCTAGTGGTTTTTGGCAAATTTATCATATCAGGAAGCACTATCAGACACACAAGTTGCTATAGTTAACATCTTGTCTTCAACTTCTGGTAAGATATTTATTGTATAATGGAATTTTTAAATTACCTAATTTTTAAGATTTATTTTGAAGCTTTTTTCATTCTACTTCAATAAATTAAAAAGCATTTGTGTAGATATACCTAAAGAGTTATGACATTTCATTTTTATATCAAATTATAACATTATTTTGTTTTTAAAGGTTATACTTAGACTTTCTGAGTATTTGTGTGCCTTTATAGAACTTTGCAAATGTATTACATTTCGTAATAAAATTATCTTGCTGCATGTTACGTTTTTATTGTGTATGGAACTATAGTATGTAAAAATATAAGCCAACCATGTTGGCCGGTAGGTGCTTTTTTTTTTTTTTTTTTTTTGCTAAATCAACCGGATAAAATGTATCAAGCAGAAAGGATAAGTAATGGTCTTTAGTATTAAGTGGCCCTTAAATAAACAATTATTAAGCTCCTACCATATTCCTGGCAATGTGCTAGACATTGGGGATTAAAAAGACAGATGTGTAAGCTTACCTTCAGTTGGAAGGAAGGAAGGGTGTAGCAGAGGAATCTGTACAGAACAACATACAGAATAGATGCAATGTAGATATAGAGTAACTTTCAGAGGAAAGGGGAGTGTGGACTTTTCTTAAATGGGAGAGGATCAGAATAGGCTTGCTGTAAAAGGTGGGACTTGATCCTTAAAGGAAGCAAGAGGTTGAGTTTTTTTTAGGTGTAGGTGAGGAAGGCGTGCAATTCAGATATGGAAGACAGCCTGTGCAATGTTACTGAGTTGAGGGTTTCATGTTGTGGAAGGGCAATAACAAATATTATGTGAAGAAGAGGAATGTGCAGTAAGCCTGGAGAAGCAGGCAGGAGCCAGATTATGAAAGACTGTAAATATTGAATGTGGTATGATATGTTTGAAAGAGGGACGTCTTCAGGAATGGAAAGACCTGGGTTCAGTTCTAGCCTCTTGACAGGCTGTGTGATTGTGGACAAATTACTTGTCCTCTCAATACCCTAGACAACTCTCTAAGATTACAAGTTTCAGAAAAGGTGCTGATCTATGTTGGTAGAGAGATTTTCCTCATCCAGGAGTTCACTATGCTAATAAATTCCCAGGTCCAATCATTGACCTCTATCTCTTATCCTTAAAAATCAAATGGAGACATTTGTGTTTTAATCTAGATGCAAGAGGGAATTATGAGAGCTTTATGAGTGAGGAAGGAACATGGTTAGACCTGTTTTGTGGCATAAAAGATGGTTCAAATAGTGTTAATTATTAATCAGATAATTGCTATCTTAATGTATAATAATTGTGCAGCCATCAAGGAGTTGACACATTTCAAAAGAACAACAAAAAAAGGAAAGTTAAATGACAAACTCATACTTGCTTTCTCACATCTACAAAGTGTTTCAAAATGGCTTATGCACACATTGAGGGTATCCTTGTTCTAAATATACTAAAGGAACAGGTTTTTATAGGCACTGTCCTATAGCAGATATATATTATATATCCTTATATATATATACATTGGACTGATAAAGATAGAGAATATAAGATTTTGCTCAGTTAATTTTTTCTCAAAAGTTGTCTTCCAGCTAGTATATTAAAATAATAAAGCATACTATGAAAAATGGGACAAGTGGAATAGCTTTGTTCATAGCCCACTGAGCATTAATATTAAGTGAAGCATCAAATTGAGGAGACAAGCCTCCCTCTAAGGTCTTTGCCAGTGTCATAGAAGATGTCCTTTATAGAGCAAAACAGAATATCATGTAGAATTCCCCTATTCATAGACAGCATTATAATAATTGCATCGACTTGCTGTGCTACACATTCTCATTGAAACATGTAATTGTTTAACTTTGTTGTCTTTGAATATGTTTTGATTTTCTTTTTCACCATAGTAACTTTCTATTATCAGAATTTTTTTTCTGTGCTTTGCTCATTTTTCCAGCCTATTTCTTGACTTTTAACTCTGCTAAAGTGCGGGGCTCTGTTTCTTGGTGGAGGGTGCATTTTCCCAAGCTTTCAGGATTTTTGTGCAGCTATTTTCAGGGATAATTGTAGGAACCTGTAAATTTTTAGTTCTTCCAAGCTGGTTGGTCTCTATGGAGAAGTGTGTTTGTTACTTTCTTGGCCTGTCCTCTGGTCTGTGAATGACCCATACGCATTCCTTTTTGTCCTAGAACTGTGACCAGGATTATTGCTCCCCTGTAGCTTCAAGCTCTGGTATGCTTTCATGCTCCTTCTCACCCTGGGATTGCCACCCAGGACTATGACTTGGATCTGAGTATGGGCATTGCAACAGAGTCTTGCCCCTAGTCCCTGTTATCTCCTTCTGACCAGTTGTATGAACCCCATACCATCTGTGGGCTCGGAGCTCTGGAAACAGCTGCTACTTATTCATTTGCATCTAAGGCCTGCTCCTGGTTTGCTGGGGCCTGCCTGCACTGGTATAGCCTACACTGGATTGTGTTCCACTCAGTCCGATGTGATAGACCTTTCTTGCCAACCTTCTATGTTGTCTTGGGCTGGAAAATTGTTTCACCCCATCCTTTTTTGGGGTCTGCTGCTCCAGAATTTGTTTAGAGGCATTAAAGTTATTTAGAGGGGAATTGAGAGAGCTCAGGTGAGTCTCTGCCTTTTTTCTGCTGTCTTGGCTCTGCCCCTTCAAAACACATGATTGGTTTGACCATCAACATTAAGCAGACAAAGTTGATGAAAATTCCCAGAGGGTTGCTGTGCCTTTTGAATTAGTCTGTCTGTCTCTCTCTCTCTCTCTCCCTCCCTCCCTGCCTCCCTCCCTATTCCTCTCTTTTTCAGTTTCTTTGTATCTATATATGTTTTGCCTGGTGCTCAGAAGTGAGGAGATTGGGCTACATTATTCTTAAGAAATTGCGTAGTACTTGTAATTTTTTGCTGTTTATTTTTTGAAAAGCCCATTTCTTGGGGCAGTTGGGTGGTACAGTGAGTAGAGCACTGGCCCTGGAGTCAGGAGGACCTGAGTTCAAATACAGCCACAGATATATAACACTTATTAGCCGTGTGACCTTGGGCCTCAATTGCCCTGCCTTTCCCTCTCCAAAAAGACCAAAAAAAAAAGAAAGCCCATTTCTTTATCACTCACATTCTCTCATGATGTCATATAGATGTGAATCATGGAATACCACTGTCTCGGAAGAACCAAAATTACAAGTGACCCAAAGAGTGATAGAATGATATATGTCTTCTTGTTTTTAAAGGGCTGTTAGATGGAAGAAGTTTTAGATAAGTTCTCTTTGTTCCTGGGGGCAGAATTAGGGAAGATGAGAATGGTTTCAAAGAAGTATATTTCAAAGAAGTATACAGAATGATGTACATATTAACAGAACTTTTTGATACTATAGTGGGCTGCTTTGCAAGCCACTGAGTTCTCACTTCATTGGAGATATTAGAGTAGAAGCTGGATGACCACTAGTTGGGGATTTAAAAAATGAGGTTACTAGTTATTTAAAGGTTGGTTTAGCTCACCTCTGAAGGCCCTCTTTACTCTTGAGTGTGTTATTCTTGAATTTTGTTAATAAATTTTTACAGTAGTACAACTGATGTGAATATCTGAGCTAGGTGGTTGCAATAGTAGTGAAAGATTTCAAGAGATGTTAGAGGTAAAAATCAGTGGGTTTTGGCAACTAATACATGTTGGGAGATAATGGAAAGTGAAGAGGTAAAGAGGATCCAAATATTTTGAGTATGGATGCCTGGGAAAAAAATAGTTCCATTAATGGAAATAAAGACATTAAAGGGAAGGACAGATGTGGAGAGTAAGATGATTTCAGTTTGAGATATGTTGCATTTGAAGCGTGAACAGCACATTCAAGTAGAAATATTAAGCAGGCAGTTGGAAATATGGAACTGTTTTAGGGAGAGGTGTAGGGAAGAGAGACAGATTTGGGAATTAGCTATATCGAGGTGACAAACGAAGCAGTCAGTAGAAGCTATGGCTAATCAAGAGGGTGTAGAGAAAGGAGAGAGTCCAAGGGACAGAGCCAGAGTTAAGTGGTGTGGCATGACTGGTGAAGCACTAGTTTTGAGACTTCAAATCATGCTGCAGACATTGAAGTATATGCCACACAATTTCTTAGAGCCTGTTTCCTTATCCCTAAAATAGCGGTATTATCAGTTGTGTTGCCCTTCTTTCAGAGTTTTTATGAGGAATATTATTTGCATATTTTTACATGCTGTGTGTATAAATGTGTTATGTACCCATTTTTAAGTGGGTGACAGCAAGACGAAGACCCAGACAAGTTTAATAGTAGAAGCAGTCAGGACAGGAGGTGTAGGAATGAAATACCATGGAAGCCAGAGGAGGAATAAGTATCAAGAATGAAGAGGCTAGTTAAACAGTATCCAACCCAGTAAGCATTAATTTGCTATCAATCATACTCAAGACACTGTTAGGGGCTGGGGATACAAAGACAAAATGAAAAAAATGTGGAGATGTCAAGGATGAAGACTTAAAAGGGCCTTGGATTTGATGTTATATATACACATGCTCCTTTATTGCATTTTTATAGAACAATTGTTTCATAATACAATTGTCTTATCTCCTCACATTTCCATTCTGGAAGGGAATTTTTCCAGGCCTTATGACTAAATATAATCACCTGTTAGTAAACTGTAGTCTGACCTGTGGTGACTTTTATTTTTAAAGTTGAGTCACTTCAAACGAGAAGATAAAAAAAAATATTTTTAATGTTTTAAAAATAACTTTGTCACACATGCATGATTATGAAGTCAGAATAACTGCTTTGAATCTGTGCAGTTTAGTTGCATGATGAGTTTTTTTAAATGTATCAGTTTTAAATGTATCTTGAATTATATTAAAAATTGTCATTTAGTTTAAAGATATTTTTGTTATCCAGTGGAAAATTGATTCTGGCTAACTATAGTATCATTGTTAAATAATTTAAATATAAAATATTTTCTTATTCATAAAAATATTTGGCAGTGTATAACCATGATAGTATTTTAATTAACCCTTTGTTTTAATCTTCCACAGGGCTTTTTACTTTAATCTTAGCTGCAGTGTTTCCAAGTAATAGTGGAGACAGATTTACTCTTTCTAAACTGTTAGCTGTCATTTTATGGTAAGACTATCAAATGATATGTACTTTGCTCTGGTAAAAAACAAGTGTAGAGTAATTTTTTTTCTGGCACTCAGATGTTGAGAATGGATTGGGATATAGGGAAACATTGTACAGATGGGGATAGTATCCCGCATAGGCCAATGCTAAAGAAAAATATCAGTGGAGATTTGAAGATGATGTGCTATTCATGTCTGCGCCTTGGGTTCCTGGGTTTCCTCCAGACCTCTTAGGAAGAATAATATGAGAAGGGAGTTACACATTATTGGTTTTCAGTTTAACAAACTTTTTAAAGCACTTCCTCTGTGCAGAGAATTATAACAAGAGCTAAGAATACAAAGATGGAAGAAAACAGTCCCATACCGCAAGGAATTTACAGTTTAATGGAAGGGCGCAGGGAGGGGAATCTAGCTTAAATATAAGCAAACTCTCTCCTTCTAACTTCCAACAACCATGGATTTCTTTTTGTATGTTTGTGACCATTACTTGTTTTTGTTTTTAAATCATGTTGACTGGTATGGGTACAAAAATAGTCTCTACATGGAACTAAATTCATTTGTAATCCTAAATTTGAGTTAATATGCCAGAGAGTTCTAGCCCTAAAGGGTATATAAAAAGTCACTTTGAAAAACTCAAGTATTTTGATCCATCCAACCAGATGTGATTTCAGAGGATTTTTGGTGATGAAGTCTGTTAGCTATTTCTTAACAAAGAGGTGATGGACATAAGGTTTAAAATAAGATTTACATTTTTTGGACACAGCTAGAATAAGTTTTTTTTTTTGTGCTTGCAAATACATATTAATTATAAGGGCTTTGTTTTTGTTTTTCCCAATGGCAGAGGTTAGAAGGGTAAGAAGGGATAGGGTAGAAAAAAGAAAGGAATATTAAAGGAAAAAAAGGTCTTTAAGGCATCTTTTTTTTTTTAATTTAGAGAAGAAAAAGTAAGGAAGGCCAGAAAGAAGCACATACAAGCATGACAGTTTTGAAAACTATAGGTTGAACTTAAATACTTACAGAAAAATAAGCTGTATATAATAGAGCCCTGCAGTTTCGTGTATAATCCTTTTTTTTGGTCTGTACTACTGTATGTATATATATATGAATGTCCAGTTTATTTGGTGTTAAGTTTAGAATAAAAAAATAAACAACCGGCAGAATCCTTTAAGGCAGTGGTTCTCAACCTTCCTAATACTGCGAGTCTTTAATACAGTTCTTCATGTTGTGGTGACCCCCAACCATAAAATTATTTTCGTTACTTCTTCATAACTGAAATTTTGCTACTGTTAGGAATCTATCTGCTATGCAGGATGTATTTTCACTGTTACAAATTGAACATAGCAAACAGATTGAGGACCGCTGTTTTAAGGGAAAACACCTATTGGTTATTTCTGTTGCTAGCCTGATTTCTGATCCATGGATTATATAATTGGACTAATTATCTGTTTGAATGATAGATAATGGCTGATGTATTTTTCAGCCATAGCAACTCTCCAAGACCATCTACTAAGTGGCATAGGGATTGTGACTTCCTGCAACGGAAAGAAGTGACCACATCAAAGAAAGAATAAATCCTTAAAGTAAAGGTTAAGAATATTTCATTATTCCACTTAAATAGATGCAATTTGAAAAAGGTTAATAAGATTTAGAATTGGAAGGGAATTTAGAGATCATCTAGTTCAACCCTTTTATTTTATAGATGAGGAAAACTGAGGACCAGAAATGTTAAGTGACTGGTCTAAAGTCACACAGCAAGCAAAGGTAGGATTTGAATCCAAGTCATCCTACAGTACTGTCCTACAGAAAGTTGGGAATGGAAATGCTGACCTTTGCTAAATCTTAAATTGGTTAGGTCTTTAATTGAACCTCACTTTTCCCCTATGAATATGATAGATTTGTACTTTTAACTTTTTCTGTAGCAGATTGTCATTATTTTGTTTTGCATATAAAAGTGTATTTACAGGGTTCGAGACATTGTTACCTTTATAAATTTGAAGTTTTTTTCTTTACCCTTTAAAAATCTCTGAAATTTAATCATGGCTAACATTTTAATAATTCTCATACACTAGCCAACAAGCATTTATTAAGAGTTTACTATGTGCCAGGCAGTGTGCTGAGTGCTAGAGATACAAAGAAAAATAAAAAGCAGTCCTTAACCTCAAGAAGATTACATTCTAATGGAGTAGACAATATATACATAGGAAGTTGCATGGATATTACAGAGTGAATTGAAGCTGACCTTATGAGGGAAAGCATGGGAATATGGAGGATTGGAAATGACCTCCTGTGGCAGGTGGCATTTGAACTGAGCCAGTACTTCTAAGAGCTAGAGGTAGGAGAGGAAAGAACACATTCTAGGGATTGGGTACAATCAGTGCAAAGCTATGGAGATGGGAAATAAAGTACCTCTTGTTTCTGACTTCCTTCAAGATCCAGCTCAGAGTGATAAGCAGAAATGTAAAGAAGTTTGACCTGAGTTAAAAAAGCAAGTTTTATTGAGGTTTTTTCCGTCAGTCACACACACAAACACACACACACACACACACACACACACACACACACACACACACACACACCCCATCTCCATCCCTATCTCACTCTTTACCTCACTCTACCCATTTCGCTGACCTGAACTGGTCAGCTATGCAGGATAGTTTGATTATATAAATGCTTGTTGACTGTTTAATTCTCCAGTAAATAACCTTTTTTAAAAAAACTTTTAACTAATATGAGTATTAGTGACTATAAGTAGTTTAAAGATCTTTCACTTAAAATTTTTATTTTTACGAGTACCCCTCTTCAGAATAAATTATTAAACTAATTAGTAGTGACCCCTTTTTCCCATAGCATTGGAGGTGTTGTGCTGGTAAACCTTTCAGGGTCTGAGAAATCTGCTGGAAAAGATACACTAGGTATGTACAAGTTTCTGTGTTTGTATAAGAAGGCTTAACTTAAGTATATAGAGATATCATTATGTATCTTTCATGTATTTATAATCTAAATGATAAAAAGTTGTTAAATAGTAATAGAGACTAGATTTGTGCTTTCATTGGGGGCAGGAGCTCCCCAGATGAGGAAGCTCCTTTAATAGTGCTGGTTTTCTTGAGCCCTGAGAAGTTAATGTGTGACCTGCTCAGGATTATATTGCCAATATATGTGAGGGGCTGGACTTGAACAGAGTTTTTCCTGTCACTGAGAAAAGCTTTTTATACATTACACTACACTTTTTCCATTCTGTTGAAATAATCTTCCTGTTTTATAGGAATATGCATATAGTGTATTATGTGTATATGCATCTATGGTTATATACACACCTTTATGTGTATAAGGCATCACAGCAGAATAGAGTGAGAGCTGGATTTGAGGTCAGAACACTCAAGGACAGATCCTGGCCATCCTGTCCTGCTGACATTCTGTGTTACTATGGGCAAGTCACTTAACCTCTTTGGGTTTCAGTTTCCTCGTCTCTTCTTTTAGCCCCCAAATTATATTCAGATGCAAAATAGTATGAACATAGATATCTAGGGGTATTTCAGTTATTTGTCATTCAAATCCCAACCTTCATTTTTACCATTTGTTCAGCCCTGAATGTCTTTATTAGTTATGGGAAGTCCTTACATGGAGTAAATGTCAAGAGACCTTGAAAAACCAAAAAGAAGAAATGAATGCAATGAAATTTTTGGTGTGCTAAAAATTATCACAAAGAACTAGATTTTTGACTTGTCTTAGATTTAAATACTTTTGATGATTTATTAAAATTTCATATTAAAAATATTCAGAAGTAGTTGTCTATTTACTAAGTATTTATTATACGTCTTCTGTATAGCTGGTACTATATGATTTAGGGGGTATAAAATTGACATAATACAAGTCTCCTATCCCAAGGAGCTTGAAATCTAATTGAGCATATGTCACTTAAATGTATTATTCAACTAGAGAGCAATATAAGACAGTGAATGTATAATTGCAGTAAGTGCTAATTATGTAGTAATGACTATAGTAAGAATTGAGGGAAGGGAGAGGTCAGTGTTGACTGGAGTATTTAGAGGAGGCTTTGCAGAGGATGTGGGATTCGAGTTGGTCCTTGATGGATGGGAGGATTTAAATAGAGAAGAATGGAAACATTATAGAGACACAATACCAGGGAGTTAGAAATAGTAGTAAATGTGTTTTAATGGTACTTCAAATAATTGGTTTAAATTATTTTTATTTTAACAGGTTCTATTTGGTCTCTTATTGGTGCCATGCTCTATGCTGTCTATATTGTTATGATTAAGAGAAAAGTAGACAGAGAAGATAAATTGGATATACCAATGTTCTTTGGTAAGACTATTAATTCATAGGACTTTTTTTTTCTAAATGACTAAAGCACTTTGTGTTGTAGTTGTTATTTTACTATTTTGATATTTAATTTTTTTATAAAGGTTTCTAATTAAGATCATGAAATTTTATCACAATAAAGGGCTTTAGTAATTAAATAGTTTACTCCTCACCCTTACTCCCACCTTTGTTTTGTCATTTACACTGTACACTACATTATGGTTAATTCTCTCCTCCCTACTTGGGTAAGACAGTTACAGAATTACAGGATCTCAACTGGAAGAAAAATACATCGGAATCTGTTTAATACAACACGTATTTGAGCAACAAAGGCCTCTGTAATTTATCCAAAAATTGGTTATCTAGCCTTCACTTGAAGACCTCCAGTAAGAGGGAACCTGCTCCCTCCCAAGGCAGCTGTTCCACTTATGATTACTTTTATTTGACAGTTTCTCCTTACTATAAATCTAAATCTACCTACACCTACATATTTCTTATAATTTTACCCCATAGGACCAAACAGAGCAACTGTAATCTCTCTTTCATATGATAGCCCTTAAATACTTGAAAATGTCTATCATGTGCCCCCTTCCCACTAATTCTTTTCTTCTCCAGTTTCTTCAGCCATACTTCATATGATGTGATCTCTAGCTGCTTCTTGGTTGCTTTGTTCTGGATGTTCTCTACCTTGTTAGTGTCATTCATGAAGCACCCAGAACTAAATTCGGTATTCCAAATATGGTCTCACTAGGATTGTACAACAGGACTCTCACCTTTCCTATTACCCCCCCCCCCCCCACCATAATAACAAATAATAAACTTCTGGTCCTGATAGATTTATAGATTAATTCTATCAAACTTTAAAAGAACAGTTAATGTCAATACTATGCAAATTATTTTCAGATATTGAGGAGAAAAAACATTCTTCCAGACTCCTTTTTTTAATGAGACGAATATACTAAAATACCTACACGAGGGAAGGATAAAATGAAAGAAATATCAGCCATTATTATTAATGAAGGTTGTTTAAAAAAATCTTAGGTTTCTTAAATAGGCTTCAGCAGTTATTTAATAAATCTTTCAATGTGACTCAAGTTGGATTTATACCAGGATGTTTCAGCATTAAGAAAACAATGTAATCATATTTAAAACAACTATCCAAAACCACACGATTATTTCAAAAGATGTAGAAAAAGCCTTCGACACAGTACAACAGTAATTCTAAAAAACCCGACAAACTACAGGTATAGAGGAATGATTTTTTAATATCATAAAAATATCTAAAATGAAATGTACCAGAAACTTTCTCAGGAATAAAACAAGAATGCCCTTTCTCCCTGCTATTACTTGACTTAGTTCTAGAAATGCCAGCAGTAACAATAAGACAGAATGATAATAATAAGTAATTCTAATAATCACCAGCATTTATGTAATGCTTTCAAGTTTACAAAAAGTGCTATTATTATCCCCATTTTACAGTTGAGGAAACTGAGTAAGTTGACTTTATAGTAAGTTGACTTGCCCAGGGGGATAAAGCTATCTGAGATCAAATTCAAACTCAGGATTCCTAACTCTATGTCAGAAATAGCCATCTACATTATGTGAAGTAGATAAAAAAGCCAAAGGTGTAAATGTATGCATAGAAGAAATAAAACTCCCTATTTGTTGATGATTTGATTATATAGTTAGAAAATCTTGTCAAATTAGCAAAGATTTAATTATGACATTTAATAGCTTTGCCAAGTTTTAGGCTACAAAACAAACTCCCTAAAAATCAACAGCAAATATGTATATTAATAAGACTTCAAAAGGTAATAATAAAGAAATTTCATTCACAGTAACTGCAAAATGCACCAGATATTTGGGGATCAATCCAGCAAAGCACATAAAATGCTCATATAGATCCAGTTACAAAGTGCTTCTTAAAGAACAACTTAAAATAGCTGAGGATGAATATTCAGTGTTCATGACTGGGCTGTTCCAATATAAAAAAATTACTATACTTTAAAGATTAATTACAATTTTAATGCTTTTCTAATCATACTTATAAAGGGTATACATTACAGACTTAAAATAATGATATATATTTGGAGAAAAAAGATCTACACAATATCAAGGGAAATAATGAAGAGGTAGGAATGAAGGGGTAATAGCGCATCCAGACTTCAGACAATATTATAAAGCAAGCCATTAAAACCGTTTGGTTTGGGTTAAAAAAAAAATAGGGGGGGCAGAGCCAAGATGGTGGCGTAGCAGCAGCAACATATCGCAGCTCTCACATAACCACCCCAAAATACCTATAAAATATGACTAAACTAATCCTAGAACTCCAAAATGCACACAAATATACCTTCCGCTAAAGTCAGCTCAGCTACGC
>CM053582.1:247190487-247208324 GCA_028627135.1 Pseudochirops cupreus
TAGAAGGCACAGGATCAATTGAATAGGAAGGGATGATACATTAAAAGGTAAAATTCTGAGGTGGGAGAGGATTAGAATGAGAGGGGACAGGGAGAGAGAGAATGGGATTAATCATCTCATATAGAAGAAGTAAGGGATAACAGTTACAATGGAGGGGAAGAACAGGAGGGCAAAAGGGAAAGGGTCAACCTTACTCTCGTTGAATTTGGCTTAGGGAAGGAATGACATAAACTAACCTGGCTGTCTTGCCACACAGGAGAGTAGGGGGGATGGGGATGAGAGGTGGGATGATGGAGGGGAGGGCAAGGTGGGGGGGAGGGTTGCTGGAAGCATGCACTTCTGTAAAGGGACAGGGACGGGGTAGAGAATAGAACAAGAGGAGGGCAGGATAGGAAAGAGGGACATATAATCAGTCTCTCACAGTATGTCCATTGTGGAGATGTTTTGCCTGTATTGAATTACTTGTCTTTCCAGTGGGGGTGGGTGAAGAGGGAGGAAGGGAAAGAAGCTAGAGTTTAAAGTTCTATAATCAAATGTTAAAAAAAATATATAAATATATATATATGTATATATGTGTATATATTAATATAATAACGATAATAATAATTATTATTAACTACATGCAACTGGGAATTAAGATATACAAGCACTGGGGTAGGGAGATCCATCTTGCCCTACTGGAAAGTCAGAGGGGTGATGGCGAAGGACGTAGGAGAGAGCAGTTTGGGGGAGGGATTATACAGTGGGATGGCTGTTTTGGGGTGGTGGGCGGGGGGAAGATGGGGAGAAAATTTTTAACTCAAAATCTCATGGAAATGAATGATGTAAACAAGAAAATAAATAATAAATTAAAAAAAGAAAAAGAACCTTATAAAGGCTTGTCTTTGTTTCTATGTCCGTTATTTTCTTCAGATACGGAAACCATATGGCATTGTAAGGAGAGCCTTTGACACAGAGTCAGAAGGCCTAGTTTCTCTTTCTGACTCTGCTACCAGTTTGCTTCATAATCTTGAGCAACTCTGTTAACCTCTAAGCCTCAGTTTCTGAATCTCTGAAATGAGAGAGTTGTTTCTAAATTTGCTTCTTAAAATCTGATTTTTAAGTGGAGTAATAATTCTAAGAGATGAACACTATCAAAACTGAACTTCACTGAAATTATACGTGTCGATAAAGTTATATATCCAAGTATAATGAATGCGAGGAAAGTGTTGTATCTGTGACATGTTGTTTCTTTTTCTTAACAACATTTCAGAAAGAAAATTGTTCCTACTTTTGTAAGAGGTAACTAGTTTACTAAACTTCAAGTGTGACATGATGTGTCAAATCTAAATTGGTTTGAAATCTTGTTAAGCTTTCCTTCCTAGTATAATGTTAATAGTTGGAAAAGATTTCTTTTTCGCAGAAGCAGTGCTTCCTTAATCTCTTTCTCTAATAACTTGTCATTCTTTAGCCCTAGAATAAATTATTGCAAAGTTTTGTTCAGATAATTTTTATTTAGCATCTGTGACCTGAGGAGTTTATTTGCAAGAATAAGATAAGTGTCAAATGTAATGATATACAGAGTACTGTAAGCAGAGGAAGAGAAAAGTCACTGTACTGGAATTGTCAGAATGTATATATGTGGAAAGGGGGGAAATTGAACAACCTTGAAGAATTAATAAGATTTGGTTAGGTCAGTTGAACAACAAACATTTCTTAACTGGCCACTATGTCCTAGGCTCTCACAATTGTGTGTGTGTGTGTGTGTGTGTGTGTGTGTGTGTGTGTATGTGTATGGAGAGAGAGAAGAAAAGAGAGGGTGCGTTGGAATCTGTAAAAGCTTCTTAAAGACAGTGGCACTTGTGTTTGGTACAGTCCCTGATGTATAACAGAAACTTAATAAATGATTATTGACTAAGTTTTGCAGGAAACTAGTGATTCCAAGAGGTGGAAGTGAAGATGGAGAGTATTCCAGACATGGGAAACAGTCTTTGCAAAGTCACGGAACTGAAAGATGGAATGTTGTGGGTGACGAACAGCAGAGTGGTCAGTATAGCTGGGCTGTAGTAGGGGAAAATGTTTAAGAAGACTAGAAAGATAAGAGGAATCCTGGTTTTGAAGAGCTTTAAATGCTCCCTGAGCTTATAGGGAGCCTTTGTGCATGTGTATGTGGGGGTGATGCGGTGAGACACCTACTCTTTATGAAAATTTCTTTAGTGGCTGTGCAGTGAACAGTTTGTAATGGAGAAGGACTTGAGTTAGAACAACTAATTAAGAAGCAATAGCAATAATCCAGGGACCTACGCTAGAGTGGTAGCTATGTTAGTGGAGTAAAGGGAGTATATATAAGAGATGTGGTGGTGATAGAAATAAGATTTGATAACTGTTTGGATGTGTGGGGTAAATGAGAGGGAGGAGTAATGGATGACATCAAGGTTGTAAACCCAGATGAATGAAAGAATTATAGTGCCCTCAGCAGTAGTGGGGAAGTTTGGAAGAGGTGGTTTTTTGGGAAAGATATTGATAAAACTTTTTGGACATGTTTGAGATCTTGGAAGGACATTTGGTTTACGATGTCCAATCAGCAACTGGTCATGCTGGACTGGAGCTTAGAAGAAACAATTCATAAAAGTTTATTCTGGCCATATTTGAGCTGAGGATTCATGTAGAGGAGGAGTGGGAGTTCAGCTTGAAAAAATAGGATGCAACTAGTTGATGGAGTTTATTGAATGACCAAATGTGTAGTTTAGGTGTTATCCTGCAGGAATACTTAAGTACTGCAATAGGTTTATGATCTCATTGATGTAGGTACTGCAGTTTGTGCAAATCATAGCTCATCCATGTTTTTTTTTATCCTGTTTGATTCTTGTTTCTTTCTTCCCATAAATCCTTCAAAAGCTATCTACCTTCAGGTCTTCTAGAATCACATGGATACCAGTAAAACAACTCATGCTTTCTGTCATTCGTGCTTACTAGATAACTAGACAATGGCATGTCACAAGACTTCATATGGTATATCATACATTGTTATTTTTCAATCCTGTTTAGAAAAAGGAATCTAGAAGACTATGTTTCTTTATGTAAGACAATCTTCAAACTTTGTCATACCCTTTCCTACCACTACCCCACCATGCCATACAGTATTGGTAGAAAGAGTTAGACATACTTATTTTATAGAAGACGACAAATTTGTTGTAATCAAATATTTGAAGGACTGTGGAAGGGAGTTAGACTTATTTTGTTTGAACTCAGAGGGCAAAAGAAATTATATACAGAGAGGCAAATTTAGGTTTGAAATAAAGAAAAAACTTGCTAATTAGAAGGGCCCCAAAGTGGAATGGATTGTTTTTTAAGTAGTGGTTTCCCCTTTACTGGTGGTCTTTAGAGAGGTTGGATGACCAGTTTCAGGGAATGTTATAGAGGGGATTCTTGTCTCTTCTGATTCCTGAGGTTCCTTCCAACTCAGTTTCTGATTATGTGGAACTCTTCTATGTTTTTCATTTTCTGGAATTTTATTCCCTGTTTATTGAGATAGTTGGTACCTGGAGATGACAGCAGATATAATTTGTTTTTATATTCCCCACCCTCTAGCACCCCTCCCCCCACTCCACCAATAAATCTTAGCAGTGCTTTAAGGATTCTCTGAAATATCTTCTAACATCTGTTAGTTCATGACATTCATAATGAAAGTAGAACAGACCCTATTTTTAAGAAGATACAAATTGGAAATCCCCTTCTATGTCATTGCAAATGTTAATAACACTTTCATTTATATGGCACTAAAAATATGTTGCTTTTATTATAATTATTTGTATTTGATCTGAGTGAAGAGCAAGAACAACAAGTATTTGCTGAAAAAGTAAAAATTCTAACTGCCCAATTTTTCAATGATAATTTGGATTCTAATATCTTTAATGTTTGTTTATATCATTCTGTACTAGGAGATTTCTATTGTTAGTAACTGTGTTCAACTGTACTTTAAAATCATTTAAAGTAGTTTATTTTGAATCATTTTAGTAGTGGTTCTCAGCATCTATGGTAGTTTAAATTCAAGAGAATGAATATTCACTAGTTTTTTAATACAGTTTTTGCCTTTGTTACATTATAAAACATTAGCCAGATAGTAAGCCTTTTATCCCTTAGGGAATAAAACAGATCCTTGTGCCAGATGCAGGGACATAGTTTGACAATAAAAATTTTTAGAAGTGAAATAAATTGCAGTGACTAACTCTGATTCTCTTATATATATGTTCAGGTTTTGTAGGTCTCTTTAATCTGCTGCTGTTATGGCCGGGCTTCTTTTTACTTCATTATACTGGATTTGAGGCCTTTGAGTTTCCCAATAAATTAGTGTTAATGTGCATTGTCATTAATGGCCTAATTGGAACAGTTCTCTCAGAGTTGCTGTGGTTATGGTATGTACTATTTATTTTACATGGATATTATTGTTATCTAAGGATACCAACTACTGGCATTTCTCACCTAACTCCATTCATTGAGCTCTTGAAAACTTTTATGCTTCCAGAAAGCAGTACAGTACTTCAAGAACAAAGTTCAAATGGTAGATAACTTTGGAGGGGAGAGTAACATTGCTTGGATGGTTCTGGGATTGAGAGTGGGATAGTAGAGGCTGCAAAAGCTTCCAGGACTGAATAGAGTCGAGTCAGGAAGCCCTCCCCCCCCCCATTTTTTTTTTAATTTTTGGTACTTTTTGGAAATCCTCTTCGTTTGGGGTTTAAAAAATATAAACTGATTTTTATCTTAAACCCTGGTTGACAGAAGCTTTAGTTGAAGCAATGGGGTCTCTGCTAATCAGGCAGAGTATTAGAAGAGAATAAACTAAGTTTGAATAGTCAGAGGCATCTGAGATGTTGATGAAGGACAGAGGAAATGGATGCAGGATGGAGAGCAGCTTGGAAAATCTTTTGTAAGGGCCTGAATACTGATAAAATTCCAGGAATTATCAAAGCATGGCTTTCACTATAGCTGAGTTGGAATGAGGTTCACTACAGCATAGTGGAACTGGGTCAAGAGGGTTAGGAGGAACTGAGTTAGAAGGGTTCTTAGTCCAAATCTTTCTTCTACCCCCTTTTAAAAAAAATACAAATGAGGAAAATGAATTCTAGAGAGATGAAGTGACATGAACCCTAAGGCCACACAGTGAGTGGCAGGACTTCATCCACAGTACCATGGTGGTTGATATCACATAAGATACCTGTGAAAGTGAAACAGGATTTACATACACACACATTCTCTCTCTCTCTCTCTCTCTCTCTCTCTCTCTCTTTTCTCTCCCTTTCTCCCTCCCTCTCTCTCTCTTTCTCTCTCTCTCTCTCTGTCTCTCTCTCTCTCCCCCTCTCTCCCTCTCCCTCTTCCTCTGTCTCATACTCTTTAGTAATCATAGAATGTTAGATATTGACAAGTTCTTTAGTGCCAAGGATCTTTAGAACAGGATTTGTTAATATTTTTTGTGTTATGGATCCGTATGACAGTGCGGTAAAACTTGCAGACCCCTTTTCAGAATAATATTTTTAAATTCATAAAACAAACTATGTGGAATTACAAAGGGAACCAATTATGTTAAAATAAAGATGTCATTTCCCCCCCATTCAAATGAATTCATAGACCCCCTGAAGTCTATCCACAGACCTCTTGTGATAGAATCTGGAACCCAGGTTAAGAACCTCTGAAGAAGGATGAAGCCTTATGTCTAATCCCTTTTTTCATCCTGTAGTCTAAAAAAAAACCTACAAATTTGTATCTTTGCTAATTATTGATATTATCTGCTTCCTCCGAATGCCTTAACTTCTTTGTTTTTACCTCTTATGGCATTTAATACAATCTGCTTTGTGTATTTTTGTTATTTGTATCTTGTATATTTATTTTACGTCCTGAGTTTTTAGTTAGTCTTCATGTTCTTTACAGAAACTAGCCTAGTGTCTTGCTCTGTTCTATTTATGCTGAACAAACACTTATTTCAGATTTTGTTGTACCTACCTTCTTTATGGAAACAAATCCCCACTTTAGATCTTACACTTTAGGCAACTATCTTGATTTACTGTGGTCAAAAAAACCTAAAACCCCAAAACACCTGGTGGACAGTCTTCTCATGATGAACTTCTCTAAACATAGGCAAGATGACCTTTGGACTGCAAACAGTCTCATTAGGTCATACTTTTGAAGCTTTTCTAACTTGGTTGTCTTTAAGAACCCAGTACCACTTTTATGCCATAATAAGGCCTTAGAGTATAACTTTGAGTCCTCAACTCTTGAATTCCTTTTTTCCCCATTAGGTAGACAAAGGTTACAAAATGAGAATGTTTTCAGACTTACGGGTCTTTTATGTGGACTTAAAAAAAATGGAATAAGAAAAAATTACTTTTAGAAGTGGTCATTTTTTTCTCAGGAGGATGATACACATTAGCCCTTGTTAGTTTAAAGGCATTTTCCCACTATTGAAGAAAAGCTGCACACTGCTTGTCTTTTGTTCTCTTCTGTCTTTTCTCTTGTTTCTATCTATGACTACTTATTTTGGGTAAGTAAAAACCATTAGCAATTAGCATAGTATTTTGATTGAGATACATGGCTGCTTTAAAATTTATACTTATTTTTATTGAAATTCTTTGTAGTTCTTCAATTTAAATTGTGAAGTCTTAAATTGAGAAATTTTGGCAGAAATGAATGAGCATTTAAGAAAAGATTAAATTCCTGCTGCTTGTCAGACCAGATTGTTTCTTCAGCAGTTGTCTTTTAACTTAAGTTGTGCTTTACGTAGATCATTTGAACTCTTAATTCACAGTAATTTTTGGTCACTTTTAAGGTTAGCATGACTTTTATTATGTACCATGATCTTAAACAAAGACTGTGGTACTTGTAAATATGTAAATTATTGATGTCCTGTGAATTGTTTTGTAATTTAAAAAATTTTCATGTAATACAGTTGTATTAACTGAATTTGTATTCTTACTGTAGCATACAGAACACAGTTGAATGTGATTGATCTTGCCAAACTCTTCACCCTCTCTGAGTCTCAGTTCTTTTTTTCAGAAATAGGATAATAACAGCTTATTTCATGACTATTTTGACAGGATGGAAAGTATATAAGTTAAATGGATTAAAGAACTTACACAGAGACTAAAAACCCAACATTGTATTAGATGCCCACTTTTGGTGATCAAAGTATTATTTTGTATTTGCTAGAATTTTTAAAGCCTTCCAAATTATACTTTTCCTGGTTGGCTTCTGTGACCTTTGGGAAAAAATATTCATGATTTTAAGTCACTTGTCTGTCAGTAGGTTTTTATGGGTGACTTATTACCAGCCCAGCTCTCTGCTAGATCCTAGGGGGAGGGGCTGGGGGGCAGGGTGGGTAAAAAAGACATGTGAAAAATTTGTTTGGGGAAATGAAAGAAAATAATTAAAAGAACAGTAAGAGAATATACATACAAAATTAAATCTTACAAGTGGTCTAATATATACCTTAAGTGCAGGTAGAGTTGGTGAAAGGAAAGGTATCTGAGGAGTTTTTAATATAAAAAAGAAATCCTATGAGTTTGTAGAAGCAGGCCATTCTGGGCAAATAAAATGAACTTTTAGTTATAAACAGCAACAGTTCATTTTTCTGTAAATAGGGGGTGCATGTTTTCCAGTTCTTTGTGAAATTTTACACAATTCTAAAGCAACTTGCTTTTTCAGAATTAGTTGTTACTGTTCCAGAATTGAACATTAAAAATTTTTTAGATTATAAAATGAGTAGAGCAAGAGAGTACTGAGAATGTTCATCCTTTTTGGTGTATAAGGTAAAAAAAAATGCAAAATTAGAGTCATTTAGGAGAGTTCAGTTCTACAGGGTAGGCCTATTTTTCATAGTGATACTGATGTTGTTGGCCTGTAAATACTTATTGTTAGCTATCACTTAGGTTACTTGATTCCTCCCTCCCCATTTTTTTAGTTGGGGGCGAGACTGGTATGGGCATGGAGAACGGAAGCCTGCTGTTTCATCTGAAGCTGTAGAGAGCAACTTCTCTGAATTTTATAGAGTTGCCTGGAGTCACCAGGTGGTTAAGTGACTTGCCCAGGTCTCAGAAGTGTTATGGACTAGAGGAAGGACTTCAGCTTAGATTTTTATAACTGTGGAGACTTCACAGATACACAGTCCTCCATCCCATCTGCTCCCCCTTATTCTCATAACTTGAATGATTAAATCTTACTTTGTAATTTCATAGTATCAGAGCTTTAAAAAAGCTTATAATTAATTTTAAATATATAAACTATTTCTTAATGAAATATAACATTATTTTTTAATTTTAGCTTGTCATAATGCTCTATAGTTGTCTTAAATTGTTTTTTTTTTACTATTTTCCATTATTTTTATAGTAAGAATTTTATATGGGTTTGACATTTCAAGTTTACCATTAAGAAGGCTCATTTTAACAATATAACATTGTTTAAAATAAAATATTAGATGTGAATGTCATAATTTTAGCTTGCAATCACTGATTTCACTCCCTCAACATATAAAATTTAGAATTAACATCTGCTTTTTAATGATTTCCTTTAGTTGTAGCTTTTAAATACAAGAATGTGTATTTTAATCTATTTTAGGGGCTGTTTTCTTACCTCATCCCTGATTGGCACACTTGCACTAAGCCTTACAATACCTCTGACCATAATAGCTGATATGTGCTTGCAAAAGGTAAGTTATCCTTTATTGATTAAAGATAATGACGTATTATTAAAATGGATGTGATCAATAAAATGTCATTAATTAGAAATTAAATTAGAAACTTTAAATTGAAATTAGTTTGAAAGATCAATAGTGTGCCTATCATTTTTCTTTTAGTAAAAGTAATTGATATTAGAGTGGTCCTATATAGCTGCTATAAAATAAAAGATAGAGAAGAATATTGGTTTTTCTTATTATGGAATTGAAAATGGCATTTTAGGTCTTCTAGCCCATCTTCCTCATTTTATGGAAGAGGAAACTTAGGTACACGGAGATTAAATGACTTGTTCAAGGTCATACAGGTGGTGACTTACAGTGCTAGATTTGAACCCAAATCCATTGTTCTTTTCTTACTTTAACATTCTCCAGCTATGGTTATAAATTTTTAAAATTTGGTAAATTACTTTTAAAATAACAAATTTCAGGTAATGAAAATATGAACTTTCACTGTATTTTTACAAGGGTCTCCAGTGGAGAGTAAGTTAGTAAGTAAGGCAGACAAGCATATCTTTAAAATTATTTCAGAAACATGACCAAAAATATCAATTTCTGAATTTCAAAAACTTTGAATTCTTCATTTTCAGACAATATAGTAATAATGGTAAGTAACAGTATGCTCATTATAGGTGAAATCTGTTAAAAATGAAAGTTAACTTTATGTATTAACTCTTTGATATTTGTTTTGTGGAATTCTAATTTGTTTTTTAACCTTACAAAGACAGAAGAGCTTCTTTCTTTAGTATTATATTCTCTAGACCAGTGGTTCTCAACCTTCCTAATGCCGTGACCCTTTAATACAGTTCCTCAAGTTGTGGTGACCCCCAACCATAAAACTATTTTTGTTGCTACTTCATAACTGTAATTTTGCTACTGTTATGAATCTGTCTGATATGCAGGATGTGTTTTCATTGTTACAAATTGAACGTAACCCACAGATTGGGAACCACTGCTCTAGACTGAGAATGAGAAGAATATCAGGCTAACTATATGTATAATGTTAGCATCAAAGTCCCCTGAAACAAGAGTATTATGTAGGGAAAAAAGAATCTATTCTACTTTATTCTCTCTTACCCCATCCCCAATATTGATTTGAGTATTATAATTGTTTATCAGTGACTGACTTTTCCCATATTCTATTCTGGGTTACCCTACAAAATTTATCATGTGCCTACCGGCCAGTCTTTGTGGCTCAATGAATGGAGGGCTGGGCTTGGAGTTAGGGAGAGCTGACTTTAAATCCACTTTGTAATACTTCCTAGCTGTGTGATGCTAGGCAAGTCACTTAGCCTCTTTTTGCTTCAGTTCTGTATCTGTAAAATGGGGATAATAATTATAGCACCTACTTTCCAGGGTTGTTGTTAGGATCAAATGAGACAGTAATTGTAAAGTGCTTAGCACAATGCCTGGCAGATACTAAATGTCATATACATGTTAGCTATTGCTATGATGGTGGTGATGATAATGTTTCCTCCAAAAGCAATCGTATATATGAACCAAAGAAATTCTACTCTTAATTCCCCTACAATAATAACCACAGCAACAATACTACAATAACTCACTTAAAATTTTTTTTAAAGCATTTGAAAAATTTTAAAGTATTTTCCTAACCCACTCCCCACCCCACCCTCCCCCATCCCTGACCTTGCCAGTATCTAGTAAGTAGGACAAGTAGTGTTTATACCCGTTTGAAAAAATGTCCAAAGTCATATAAAGTGTGTCATAACTAAGCTTAGAATCCAGGTTTTCTGAAGTTCTAAACTGTTTAAAAAAACATTAAAATCTGCCTTCTTTCCCTTCTACTTTCCCTCCAAAACAAAGCCCATTACAAATATATAATCAAAATAGATTGCCTCATTGGCCATATTTTTAAAAAAAACTCTCATTTTATGCTCTTGAGTCCATCACCTCTGTCAGGAGATGGGTTTCATTGTGAGGTTTCTGGAATCATAGTCTGTCATTGCAATGATCAGAGTTCCTAAGTCTTTCAGAGTCATTTGTCTTTACAATATTGTTGTGATATAAATTTACTCTCCTAGTTCTGCTCACTTTAGTCTGTGTCAGTTCATAAAAATTTTCCCTTGTTTCTTAGAAACTGTTGCTTGTGCCATTTCTTCTAGCATAGTAAAAATTCCATCATGTTTATGTATCATTAGCTTGTTGAGCATTTCCCCAATTGATAAGCATCCCATTAATTTCCAGTTCTGTACTACTGCAAAAAGATCTGATACACACACACACACACACACACACACACACACACACACACACACACACATTTTTTTCCCCTCTTTGATTTCTCAAGGGTATAGATCTGTTAATGGTTTTTCTACATCAAAAAGGGTATGCGCAGTATAATAGCTTTTTGGGCATAGTTTCAAATTACTTTTCAGAATGACTGAACCATTTTACATTTCCATCATATACTTTAATGTACCTTATTTGCCCTTCCAGAATTTGTGGTTTTCCTTTTTTATCAACTTTGCCAATCTTGATGAGTGTGAGAATTTTTCTAATAATGATTTATATCACTTTTTTTTCATATTGCTGTTGATAGCTTGGGTTTCTTCCTCTGAAAAGTGCCTGTTCGCATCCTTTGAGTATTAATTGGGGAATAGCTCTTGTTCTTATAAATTTGAGTCAGTGATATCTTAGAAATAAGAACTCTATTAGAAAAATTTTCTGCAAAGATTTTTTTCCCCACTTACCTGCTTCTCTTCTAATTTTGGCCACATTGGTTTTGTTTGTGCTAAAACTTAAATTTTATGTAGTGAAAATTGTCTGTTTTGCCTTCTGTCAACCTTTCTATCTTGTTTGGTCGAGAACTCCTCCTCTATCCATAAATCTGATGAGTATTTTCTTCCTTACTCCTCTAATTTGTTTATATCACACTTTTAAGTCTCAGTTATTAAGGTATTTGTCAGAAATTAACTCTTTTTAATATAGCATTTAAGTTGCATGAACGAAACATTAAGATTTATAAATATTAATGTTTTCTCCCTTTGAGTACTTGGACTTATTCATCTATAAAATGGGGATAAGCAAAGCACTTTGTGAACTTTGACTCCTTAGAAAAATATAAGTTGTCATAACCATAACATATGCCTAAACAACTGGAAAATGTATAAAGTCAGAATGTAGGGTTTTTAACTTAAGTTTTCTACTGAGTTTGCTTTAAAATATTCCTAGTAAGAGGAATGAGGAAGTAATACTGGCTATTTTTCCTGACTTAAAATTTGAGTTTATTCTATTCTTTCCAGCAGAGGAAGCCTTACCTATGAATATAAGCCTTTCATCCTTAATTGTTTGCAATCTCAAAGAGCAAGCAGAACTTTTTTACTTTTTTTATTTCATAGTTGAAATCTTTCTTTTCATAATAATTAAGCTTCAGTATACTATATATAAATTACACATTTAAAATCTTACTGGACAACTATGGAAATTACACCTCTTCTTGCCCTTGCTCTTCCTATGTGTAAGTTAGGTAATGGTGTTTGCATCAAAACTGTGTCTTAAACTTGGATGAAAAAAGTGGGTTTGATGTGAATATCTTGTTACATCTTTTAACCTTAGAGAGCTAATAACATCTTAACGTTTTAGCTATTTAGCTTTTGTATTTACTTTTTAAATGCTATTTTAATTGAAATATTTTCCATGAGATATTTAATCTTAATGAATCAGAATTAGAACTAATTATAGATCATAGCTGCTTTATGAAAAGAATAGTTGAGCTGTTTAAAAAAATTTTCTTTTTATTAAAAATTGTTACACCTAAGTAATTTAATTTTGATAGATAATGTTAAGATGTGCAATAACTTTTAGCCAAAAAATGGTTCTTGGAGTTAGCCTAAGAACAAGGGAGAACAACAGTCAAGAAAAACCAGTGAGAGAGAAATGAAAGACACTACGAAATGAATGTGTAGTGTGTGTGGATCAAAGGTTATAGGAAGCTAAAGGAAAAGCGTTACTGTTCTCTTGGGTACATACAAGAAAAGTATGCATTCTGAGTGTCTGACTCTACTGCTGACTTCTCCCTTCTTTCAGTCAGTTGGTATAGCTATCAGTTTTTAGAAGATAATGGTTATATAAAGAAGTCTTAGATTTATCCAGATTTTTAATGTTAAAATTAATAAAATTAGGTCCTTTATATTTTCTTCTTGGTATTAAACTTATCCATGCCAGTTTCCATAAATGAAAACTTAAATTTAAGAAAAAATTGATTGTTCCAATAATAAATGTGTTTTCTTAATTTCTTTTTCCAGGTGCAGTTTTCCTGGTTATTTTTTGCAGGTGCTATCCCTGTATTTTTTTCATTTTTCATTGTAACTCTTCTATGCCATTATAATAACTGGGATCCAGTGATGGTGGGACTCAGAAGAATTTTTGCTTTTATCTGTAGAAAACATCGAATTCAGAGGTAAGTTTTTTTTTTAAAGGAAAGATCTGTTTTTTTAAACCAAAACATTGGTTCTCTTCCAATGGCCATACAAGTTTAGCTAAGCTTTTAGAGCTTTTGTGAAGAATAGTTAAAGATTGTGCTTAATATGAATAATCTGCTGGATAAACTACTTAAAGTAAATTAATTCCTTTATTAGTAGGCATGTTTATTTTTGGTGTCTAATAAGCTCTTAGCTTAATAAATTTTATCTGATTACTAGAGAAGAAAACAACTTTGTTGTAGTTAATTTAGACACAGAAATTTTACTAAATAAGATAGAACTCTTTTTATAAAACTTTTTAGTTACTTTGCATAATTATTTGCTTTTGTTTTTTTTTTAAAGAGTCCCAGAAGATTGTGAACAATGTGAGAGTCTCATTCCCTTGCACAGTGTTTCTCAGGAGGATGGAGTTATCTGCTGTTCATAAATAATAGGTATGCCTTTAAACACCTTTGAAAAAAATAAGTTGACTGTATTCATTATGTGTGAGCTGGCATTAATAGTGTTTAAGTGTTGTAGTTTCCCAATACAGAATAGATTTCCCATTCATTTATTTCTGGTAGAATTATCTGATTTACTTTTTGTGACTAGGACAGCAATAAGACTGACAGCACCTATCTTGGACCAGTTGTCTGTTTTCTTTTCCTTTGAATATGCCATTTTAAAATTAAATTTTTCTCTGCTGTGATTTTTCTTTTGCCAGCCCCATTTATATCACACATAATTCCTATCTATCTGAGCAAACCTGTGGATTTTGATGATTTTATCATCAAAACTAAGTGGGGCAGAGAATGCTGAGAACAGTATAATCATGGAGGATGAAGTAGAACACATGGGAAAAGAGACTGGTTGCATGGTTGCAGAGATAAGACAGGATGAACTCCTGTTCATTTTGATAGATTAGACTGACTAGTATTTCAGCTTTTGGAATTCTCAGGACTCATCTGCAGTACTTTACAGTAGTCCAATGTGAGAATTGCTAGTGAAATATAAGCAATCTTTAGTTTCAGCATTAGAATTTTTTCTAAGGAATATCTATTCTAACATAGTTTTTACAATATAAAAAGTTAAGGATTATGAAAATTATAATCTAATGATGATGTCTTTATTTATTTTTAGCTTGATGATGAAGCATTATACAGCGAAGAGACAATCTCCAACAAAGTTATAGAGAAAAAATATTTCAGTGCCTACTCCAAATTTACAATAATAGTTTCAGTTCTTTGAAACTCTAAAATATGTATTTTCTCCTCATTATTGTTTTGTTGAGTTTTATAATGAACTATTTTGCTACAAACATGTCACTACAATTATAGGATATTCCAGTCCATCTAAAGAACCAACTTGCCTTACAGATCTCATGGGGTTCAGTTGGTGAAATTATCAAGGAAGAAAATGCTGATGTTAAAGATAAGACTTTGTTTTTACATTTTTATTAAATGCTGGACTATGGAGCTACGTGTAAGAAATCTTTAATGTCTGTAGATCAGTGTTTGTTTTAGGGGAGATGCAAAAGGCTAAGGTGCTTTGTAGGTACGGATTATATTTTTGTGTCGTGTAAACTGTTGAATATAAACACCACAGAAATATAGTTTAATTTATGAAATAATACATTTTTGCAAATTTGAGATTAAAAAATAAATCTTTGGAACAGGATCTTTTCTTCTCTTACACTACATATACTATGTTATCTTTGTAAAATTTTTCTGTAGAATTATGTGCCTTGTGTGTTATAAATTTGACGACCCAGAGCAAGTTTTTAAAGGGGAAATAGTATTATAAGAGGGAGGATTAAGTACTTCTCAAGGTTATTGATATATAAACTTGACTTCCGAAAGCTGTGCTTGCTATAAAGGTTGGAAGAAATGGTCATTTTTCAATGAAGAAATTTTCATAATGGAGTAATTTAGATTGACGTGATATGGCCCTTTATTAAAATAAAATACTGTTTAAACTTACTTTTATGTATGTGTATTACAAATGAGACAAGCGATTACTGGTTTTTCCACAAGCTTAAATGTGTCCATTTATTGTAGAACTATAAACCACCTCCTTAGTTTTGTATTTATAAATAAGCTTTTAAATAATTAAACTAAATTGAGATAGAGAGACCAAAAAGGGATTCTGTCATTTGAGGGTTTCGTTTGTTTTTGTACTTTAATAAAAAGCCCACTAAGATAAAATTGTATACAAAATATTTAGCTGTTAATGTGACTTTAGATTCTTGTATGTGTCTACTGTGCAACTACTTCTGACTCTAACCACTATAGATGGTAGTGAATGAATGAGTCTTCTGATTTTTCCATACTTAAGACTAATGAATAAACCCCTTCCCATTTCAAGCTTTTAAAGAGGGTAATTTAGTTTTCATGAAAACTACTTAATTAGATTGACATTTTAAAATTCACTTTGCAGTAATGTTACTTTAAGTGGCAGTAGAATAATAAGAGAAAGTTCAGCCCCCTGGTTCTAAACATTCTTGTTATATTGTTACTGAAAGTATTTTTACGTTATAATAGTCAGGCTTATTCTTTAATGTAGCATCACGTATAAATATTTACCCACTTTCTCAGTGAAAGTGAAAGTTCTTGGCAGCCCAAATTAAATTGATTTTGGTCTTTTTATTATCTAATTGTGTTTCTGGGGGAAATGAAAAGTCTTTTGCTTTTTAAAGTACTTAACTTTAGGATCATCAGGGACTAATTTGGGTTTAGGATTATTTAGCACACACTTCTCATCTATCTTGCTGCCTACCTTGTATTTCAGAAATACCTTTGTCAAAGCCAGGTAGGGAGGGCTAGAAAGAGGAGGTATAATTAACAATTTAAAAATGGGTCTTCTGAGTCTGGTAAACGTATTGGTGAAGAAGGCAGAAATGACATAACTTAAATGGAGTTTGGTGATATTTCCTTATTTCGAGTTGTTGCTCATGCTTATCAACTAATCAGACTGATTTTGTAACTATAGTTACAAGTGGAGATATATTCCGATAGATGCATGAAGATATTTAAAATGCCTGCTCAGTTCTGAGAAAGAGAGAGAGACACACACACACACTAAATTCTCCAACTGCCTTCTTCTAAAGAGGAAAAGTCCTTCAAAGGGTACTTTCTTTTATAGATCAGGGGTTCTGTCATAGACTCTTAAGGTAGTTTGAAGAAACCTATGGACTTTTTCTCAGAAAAATGTTTTTAAATGCAGAATGCAAAATACATAGTATTACAAAGGAAACCAGCTATTGAAATACCTATCACAATATTTTTTTTAAAGTTTACAGACCCCAGGTTAAGAAGCTTTGATCTAGATGAACAGGTAGCTTATTAGCATTTGCCTCTCTCACTCAATTTCTCTCCTTTGTCGTTGAATTGTTCTCCATTAGTATAGCAGTTTACTTTTGTAAAATTGGAGAGAGGAGACATGGAAAGAATTTATTTTTTCCCCTAAGTGTCTAATTAACAAAAGAAATTGTGTGAGTGTGTGTGAGCAATTTTATTTCCATTTTTGCACAGGGGAAAGATAGAGATCTACCTATGGAAATTATAGTAGCCGTGTCTCATGTTCATGACAAATGTCAGCTTGGGAGTTGGTGACAATTAAATGATTAGACATACTTATCCTCTTTAGTTGCACAGGTTGTCTCTTCTAATTTTTGCTGAACCATGTTTAGCCTAATAGTACAGAGATAGAAGTTTTGTTACCTTGAGTTAGTTTTCTTTTCCTCTTTCTGTATATAATTTAAATGCCATTATTATATTTTAAAAATCTGACCTCGAGCCAAAAAAGCTTGCTAGTTGTTTGGAATGAAGGAAGACTTTTTGTTTCAAATGAGCATTCAGATTTGAAGGAGCTACAGTGAGGCTTTTTTAAAGAATCTAATATGTGTGCCTTTTAAAGCTAGGAAAAGCCATTAGGATATATTGGCAACAAACTACATATACTTGTTCTTTTAAATAATGTTTGATATGTTATTGAGATGTTGGCTTCTCTCAAGATACCTTAATTAATTCTTTACATTAAACTGATTTTTTTCCCCCTTGCAGCTAAAAGAATAAGATGTTATATGTAGAAGTGAACTTATTAGAAAGGTTAAATAAGTAGTGCCTCAGGTATATTGCTTTATTTTAGGAAGAATGCTAATGTCTGCTTTAAAATCAATCACATATAGCCAAAATTACGTCAGTTTTGAATTGCAAGGCATGCCTACTGTCTGCAAGCCAGGTTTTGTTTTTTTTTTTTCCCCCCATAAAACACACCAGTAAGTCTGTAGTACTAAACTGTATTGTTCTGGTTAGCTTAACAGCGTCTGACACGTAGTAGGCTCTTAAGCATTTGTTGACTTAAAATGTTTTAAGAAGGGAGGCATTAATTAGGAAATCATGCTTATTTTTTCAGAGTAATAAAGAGAAAGGATTAAGTACATCTTAAAGTTACACTGACATGTAATCTTGAAGTAAATGAAACATGAAATTTATTTAGTTAATTCTTTTAATCTTCCATTTCTTTCTATGTGTAAAGGAAAGAATGAGCCAAAGAGTATATTATAGGTAATGCATAGGAAGTTGATGCAGGGAAAGAAGTGAATGGTGTGTGTGGTATCTGAAGTTTTAGCAAATTATTAGTGAACCAAAATTTTAAAATAACAACATACCCGTATTAAAGGTGGTACATATTGCAGAACTCACTATTAAAATTCTTTT
>CM053582.1:247208824-247261801 GCA_028627135.1 Pseudochirops cupreus
TTCCATATGCTTAAAGATATCTTTAATTTCTGCCTCTGAAAATTGCCTGTTCATATCTTTTGACCATTTATCAATTGGGGAATGACTTGTATTCTTATAAATTTTACTGAATTCCCTGTAAATTTTGGAAATGAGGCCTTTATAGAGGGTTCAATTTTTTTTCAATCACTTCCAATTCTTTATGACTTCATTTGGGGTTTTCTTGGTAAAGACACTGGAGTGGTTTGACAGTTTCTTCTCCAGGTCATTTTACAGATGAGAAAACTGAGGCAAACAGGGATAATGACTTACTCAGGCTCACAGAGCTAGTAAGTGTCTATGGCCAGACTTGAACTCAGAAAGATGAATCTTCCTGATTCTAGACC
Organism: Pseudochirops cupreus; assembly: GCA_028627135.1. Taxonomy (NCBI): domain Eukaryota; kingdom Metazoa; phylum Chordata; class Mammalia; order Diprotodontia; family Pseudocheiridae; genus Pseudochirops; species Pseudochirops cupreus. Next base: position 247,209,190 of record CM053582.1, read on the forward strand.
TGGCATGCCATCCATTGTGCCACCTGTAAGATATAACAAATGGAGATAACCTTGTTTGATGACTCTCTGATCATTAATATCAGATGGTGCTTTAAATATTTGAATATGGTGAGCACTTGATCTGTGATACAGCTGAAATTAGGACAGAGTAATCTGTCTAGGTTTTCTCCCTAGGTACCCAAGTTTAGATGGTACTATTAGTGCTTGTACTCCTTCAGAAATTAGAAATATCTTTCATTTTGGGTGGGTAGCCAACATTTGAGGAATGATTCCTATACCCAATAGTCCTCTGGCCCAACGCATCTGCAGTCATGCACCATATTTCTGTGGCTTGCCTCTCTTCTTATCCAGGCCCCAGGATATCATCTCCAATGGCTTTAGTGCTGCCATATATCTCTCAAACTGTCACATACAATGCAGATCACCACTGACATCTCAATGTTGAAGAAGACCATTATTGGCATGCCTCCTAGACGTGAAATCATAGAGAATGAGCCATTATTCCCTTACCCTTAGGACAACCAGTCAGATTTGGGGCACCATGCCCTTTCATAGCAAGTGTGCATGTGTGTGTGCACACATCTGGGGTAAATGTTAAGGTCAACTTACCAAAATAACCCATTCTGAAATAAGGACCAAGGAGTTTAACACATATATGAGTTAAAGACTGGTTCTACCTTGTTCCATTCCCTAGCAAAGACCTCTCCAGTAGCAGCTTTGTGTGTACTGGGGTTTCTTCTGTCTTGGGACCTTCTGTTTAAAAATCTAACACTTTTTTCAGGGATCTTTCACAATAACCAAATGAATTTGCCTTAAAAATTGATTTGAGGGTGACTTTCATGCTTGCCTGGGAATGTTTTGTAATACTTTTGTGTGTGTGTGTGTGTGTGTGTGTGTGTGTGTGTGTGTGTGTGTGTGTATAGGGGTCCAAGGGTTTTATTTCTCTTTATTCTGTGGTGGTATACAAAAATGCCAGCTTTAAGGAAATAAAAGGGTTAGGGAACATAATTTATGCCTGATGGTATTTTGTGGCACTTTTTCCATGATAGCCTGTAGATAACCACTCTCTTGGAAGGAAGGGTTCTGTGTGCACAGCAGGGGTCCACAGCCTCAGGCTTCCCTACTGATGCTTGACAAACCCTTTTAGACCTTTCCAGAAAGCTCATGTACTCCTGGGGCTCTAAGGCCATGCTTAGCTCTATCAGTTTGTCAGCAAAAGTACTGTCCACCCCTCCGTCAGCCAGGAAGTCCATCAAGTGGTCGTGCAGGGCCCAGTCCAGGTGAAGAGGTATGGAGGAAATCCTTTGAGGGTTCTTAGTCTGAAACAAATTACTGGACTCAAGCAATCTTTTGGCAGAGTTACAAAAGTTTATGGTTAAGCTGACTTTGTAGTGGGCAGGGGAGGAGAGTAAGGGGACCTGCAAGCTTACAGGGATCTAAGGCAGAGTTATAAAGTTTAACGTTATGCTTTGTAGTGGGCAGGAGAAGGTTAAGGATAGCCTGAAAAGTGCGGGGATTAGAGATATGGTTTTTATAATGATAAAGCTGTCAGTCATAGGTTAATTATGCTAACTAGGTAGGTAAGGGTGGAGTTAGGGAGGAGTTTGGGAGGAGTTCAGGAGTGATCAGTGCTTAAAGGGACATGCACTTTTTGTAGCAACTGCACAGGCATATTGCCCATAATTCATTGGAACATCCCCCTGGTGGGGCTACCAGAAGGTGTGTTTTTTGCCTTGTGACACCACTAGGTTATTTTTGGTCAAGGATGAATGAGATAGGTCCAATATGGCTGTTGGGAGGATAAGTTTGATTGTCCAAGTTTGGAAGCTAGACTGATAGGAGGTACCACACTGGGAGGGAGTTATCTCTTCTGATAATGTTGTTCAAGGTTTTTGGGTATAGCTGGCCACTTAGAACAAAGGAGGTATATATTTCTCTAAAAAATATTTGGGTGATGTATTCATAGGTATTGTAGCTAGGCAGACTGCTGGCTCTGGAAAAAGACTTTTAGGCTAGGGGCAGGGGAGAGGCAGAGTTAATGCTTTTATGGCTGGGGGAAAGTGTGACTTTCACAACTCGGCTCATTACAAACTGATGTTACAGAGAAATCCAAACACAAGTGAAATTTTTACAAACAGGTTACAGACACAAGCATCCCAGACTGCATCACGGGGATTCTGACACGGACTTGCTGGTGGGCTGGAAGCTAACTTGCCACTCTCCTCCCCTTCCTCCCGTCCAACCTCATCCTCTGGATGGCATGAGGGCCTTCTTGGTACAGGTTGTCACAGTCTCCACCACGGAGTTCCGGGTAGACATAAGTTAAGGGTCTCGCTCTTCTGGGACTTTCTGTCCCTCTGGTTGCTTGTCGTCAAATGTCAGAAGGATACTGTGGTTAATATTGAATGTGACCGTGCTTCTCTCTCCAGCTGATCTCTAGACTCACTTGGCATCTGTCCTTTGCACACCCAGTTCCCAATCCCGGGACATCTTGGGGATGGATTTGTGGTCCTGGATTTTCCTTTCTTTTTCGATTTCATCTGTCAGGAATTCAGCAAAGACCTTGTCCTCCTCGGGGTGTGGAGCCCCCCGTACGTGCATGAGCACAGGCCGGGCGTCCTGCGGGGTGGCTGCAAGAGGCCAGGGGCGCACGGGCCCAGCCCGAAGGAGATTCCTCTGCTCTGGAGGCCTTCGAAGGCACGGGTGGCAGCGACCACGACGGGGAGCGGCATTGGGAGGGCGGCGGGGCGCGGGTCCAGGCTGCAGGCACAGCAGCAGCAGGGTTGTGACCGAGACACACGGAGTGGGATGGGAGCCACGATGAAGACCAGAAGGACACCATAATACTTATTTCTTAGTATCAGCATTCCAGTTGTGGTTCTCCTCAGGGAGGCTCCCCAGAGGCTCCCCCACTTTTTCTTCCTTGCTCTCATTACAAGGAGGGGGTGGTGGAAACAATTATCTTAAGGGGAATTTTATTAATGGAGACTAAAGCTTAGCCAGGCATCGGTGGTGGTTCCTTTTTGGTGAAGGGTTTGATGAGGTGGTTAAAACATGCCAGTAAGTTAAACCAAGAAGTTTAAAGTCGGGAATCCTGGATGGGACAAGTTATACTGACAGGATTTTGAAAAAAATGAAATTAACCTCTTCTGAGCCAAAAGAGTAGTCACCACAATTTGTAGTATAGGAATCAACCTTGAACAGGTATCTGTCATAACTTATAGGCAGATTTCTTTGCTCAGATTTTGTTATTTTTCCTTATAAATCCTTAACAAAAAGATTTATTTGGCTCTAATGTTATGCAGCAGAAAGGAGAAGGAAAAACATTATTAGGGTGACAACAGAAGAAAAAAAGAATAAGATGCTACAGGCCAAATTGGGGTTAATTTCTCTTTATTTTTCATTCTGTTTGGTGACAGCAAAGGCTGAATTTAGTGGGTTATCCTGTTCCTTTTTTTAAAAAAGTATTTTTAAAAGCACTGTTTTTTTTTTCATCTATTGACTGCCAAATCACTGTGTCACTAGATGGGAGCCAACCTGCATGAGTTAATAGCCCTCTTAGGTCTTTAAATGTTCAGTTCTTCCACAGACTATGGGATAAGAGAAAAGAGTTACTTTTGGTTCTCACAGTGAAACCTTGGCAAGTCTCCTAGTACACTGATGAATAGAATTAGAATGGAAGCAACCTCTTATTACTCCATCCAGAAAGAACATTAAGGATCACATGAAGGCACAGAAGAAAAGGAAAGAGTCAATGATTTTGGGTGGTATGGAGGAGGAGGACACAGGCATTGGCTCTGAGGACCAATCTTATGTGTAGGCCAAGTAGACAGGAACCTGCTTCTTCTAATATGGAGAGTTCTAGGAAGTACTTCCCAACCTAAGGTGGAAAAAAGTCTTACGTAGCCAATAAAATTCTATCATTAGAGACTCATTCTTTTGGTTCAAGGGTTTGTCCTCTTTTTGAATGCAAATACCTTTGGCATGGGACATACCATAGCTGACCATAAAACTATACCACCACCACCACCAACACTGGGCTATGAACCAGCAAATGTGGGTCTTAATCCTCCATTTACTAGTCATGTGACCTTAGACAATAATAATAATAACAATAATAGCCATGATATATGCATATGGCGTTTTTAGATTTACAAATCACTTTCCATACGTAACACGTGGTTCAGAACCAAAGCTCTAGTTATACACCCGCTAGGTTCATCTTTAGGGCTTCTTTATAATCATACCCTTTTACTCAGCCCTGGGAAGCCGTGATATTCCCCATGCTACCATCAGAATTTCTTTGTTTTTAGGATTCTACCACGAAAGGAAAAAGACCCTCAGCTCCAATGAAAGTATTCTGACTGACAGAATATCAAATATAGAACAGGCTCTAATCCAAAAAAAACCCACAAAAGAGACTTTCACTGAAGCCCATAAACAAGACACCTCCAAACCGAACATAATGAGATCCATTACTGTTTTTACCTCATAATCCAGTGTTACTGTTGAGAAGTAACCTGCTATGCAAAATTATTTACAAAAACCTGCCTATTCCCTTTTCATATCCCACTTGATGACATTAATTACTTAATGGTCCAGTAGACCAGTGAATTCCAACCTCTTTAAGTCTAAGAACCCTGCTTCAGTGTTAAAAAAAAATATCCCAGACCCTATATGAATATAATTTTACTATGAATATCTGATGATTGAGAAAACGGATGACTGGATACAGACTTTTATAATTCCATGGCTCTCCAGGAATTCATAGCTTACCAGGTCAAACCACTGTTGTTGTTGGATCACTAGATGTTTATGCCTCCTTTTAAAAAAAATTAACAATAGTATCTGTGACATTTCATATTTTGGAGGGAATTTTTCCTCTTTGAATTATCTTAAACATTTATCCCTAAATGTCTACAATACAGATTTCTGTAAGAACATGGTTAGACCCAACCTTTCTTCTCAATTAAATCTTAAGTCTCATGTCCATTTCCTCATATAGCATACGAATGAGGTGGTAGAGTCTAAATGTGGTGATTACAGTATCATCAGTGATGAAAATAGATTGTTCTAGAAATGCTGCAAAATATGTTCTGGTTTGTGTCTGTCTGCTATCCTTCTTTCAGATTTCTGTAAATGGCCTTGGAATGCTATGTCATAATTCAGTCCCATACCAGGCTTTCTGAAGACTTGTTTTTCCTTCCACTGCATTTAATTGCTTTTTGATCTTTTGTCATCTGCCCCCATAACGTTTGCCAATGCATTTGTGCTCTACACTGGTGTCACCCTAGGTTGCTATATTTCTCCACTTGGCAAGGAAATCATGTTTGCTTAAATGAGGATGACTCTGGGTTCTTTTGGTCCCCTTGCTGTTTTATATTGGTTACACTTCTGTTATCTATTCTGGTGCCTCATCATGGCATGGAGGTGACCTTGGGTTCTCAAAGGCTATGCCAGATGAGCACAAGCTCTTTTAGGTTTTACCCTGTTGGAAGGGCTTCAAATATGGTTCCAACAACAGACAGAATGTACTTAAGTACGGAGTAAACCTACCTGAGTATGAAGAGGCTTACCAGGCAGTAAGTTGGCTACTTCATGTAGAAAACCATGAAACAAAACAAAACAAAAATATAAACCAGCTTTTAGTCCTCTATAGTCCATCTCCACTTCTTCAGGGATGGTGAAAGAGTGGCAGAAAAAGAGGTAGAGAGTGCTAAGAACCACTGGTTTTAGACCATCTATATATTTTACCTTGGCTGTTGTTATTCTAAATGTGGAATCTCTGTCTAATAACTAATGAGTAGGTATCTTAATGGAGGAACTGAATAACATCATTCTTGACAGTCTTATTAGAAACAACTGGAAGACAGAAGGAATTAATTTTTTTAAATTATTAATTAATTTATTTTTAGTTTTCAACATTCACTTCCATAAGTTTTAAATTTTCTCCCCCTACCTTCACTCCCTCCTCCCCAAGACAGCATGCAATATGATATGGCTCTACACATATATTCCTATTACACACATTTTCACGTTAGTCATGTTGCACAGAAGAATTATAATGAATGGGAAAGAAAAAGCAAAACAAAACAAAAAAGATAATAGTCTGCTTCAGTATGCATTCTGATTTCATAGTTCTCTGGATGTGGATGGCATTTATCATCATGAGTCCTTTGGAATTGTTTTAGGTCCTTCCTTACATTGCTGGGAAGGGCTAAGTCTATCAAAATCAGTCATTGCACAATGTGACTGTTTCTTGTGAACAATGTTCTCCTGGTTCTTCTTGCATCACTCAGCATCAGTTCATATAAGTCTTTCCAGGATTTTGTGAAGTCAGCTTCGTCATCATTTCTTATAGCACAGTAATATTCCTTTACATTCATAGACCACAACCTGTTCAGTCATCACCCAATTGATAGGCTTTCCCTCAATTTCCAGTTCTTGGCCACCACAAAAAAAGACTACTATAAATATTTTTGTACACATGGGTCCTTCTCCTATTTTTATGGTCTCTTTGGGATGCAGCCCTAGAAGCAGTATTGCTGGGTCAAAGGGTATGTACATTTTTATAGCTCTTTGAGGTAAACATTTTGGATGTAGTTCCAAATTGCCCTCCAGAGTGGTTAGATCAGCTCACAGTTCCACCAACAATGGATCAGTGTTCCAACTTTCCCACATCCTCCCCAACATTTATCATTTTCCCGTTTTGTCATGTTAGCCAATCTGATAGGTGTGATGTAGTAGACAAAAAAGAATTTAAATAGGAGGATGGCTCTCAGTATGGCAAAGAAAGGAGCTTATGGAATGAGTTTTATTAAATTTGTAAGAGCAACAAGAAAGATAATTTTGTGGGACATTTGGTAATATAGTATTGTAGTGTTCATGGTAAGTATTGCAAAAAGGCAACTGTGGCAATAATTGCAGCTTGTGCACCAGCATTTGTTTCAGAAAATGAAGAGGTAGAGAAAGTTCATGGAGAACCTGATGAGGCCTTCTGAATTATCAACGTACTTTGATACTCAGTGATTTCAATGAAAAGATGGAAATAAGGAAAGAATGGTGAGAAAAATAATGAAAAGAAAGGTCAGGAAAGATGAATGAGAGGAGCCAAACATTTATAGAGTACACAGAAGCTTCAAACATTTATATCCTGAGTGCTTTTTTTTTTTTAGGAAAAAAATAGAAGGGGCTGGATATAATGAGTACAGAAGAACATTACAAACATGAAATATATTACATTTTAAGAGATAAGAAAAAGAGTCATTACTTATATGGCAGTGTTGCCTAATACAAATGTGTCTGTAAATTAAGACCATTGATTTCTTAGATCAAAGGTCAGAATTGATATGAATTTAGAAGAATAATGAGAAAAAAAGATATGGCATACAACGGAAACAACTCAGTTCTGACCTTTTTAAACAAATTATTGATGGCAGAAATGGGTAATGGATAGTAGAAAAGACATTAACCATGATTACAAAATTTTTTTTTAAAAATTGATTTATTTACTTTTAGTTTACAAAATTCAGTTCCACAATCCCTTGAGTTTCAATTTTTCTCCCTTTCCTCTCCCTCCCCCCGCCCCCCATGGTGGCATGCAATCACTGCAAATACTTTCACATTGGACATTAGTCTGGTTGTATAGAAGGGTTGTAACCTATGGAGTGAATAATGGGAGATTACAAAAATTTTTGTACAATAAGACCAAAAAAGTCTAAAAGGAGTCTTAGTCAGCAAACCTTTGATCTTATTGCCATGTAGAGAAAGATGTCAAACAAAGGCAATTAAAAATATAAACTCATTTGTAAAATCATACAAAAAAGGATGATAGAAGATTATGAGTACTACTTATCATCTTATAAAGTAGAAAGAAGTAAAGAATAAACCAGTTTAATGAAAGCTTATTGAAGACCCCCAACTAATCAATCTTATCCTGAAGATATTTGAGGATCAGAATGGATGAAGGAAAATGAAAAGAAGAAAACTAGAAAAGATCTGCAAAAAAATTTTTTTAATGAACAACTTTGTCAAGGGAAGTAAAGCTACTTTTACTTTATGTGCCTATAAGCCTGGAGTTCTAAACCTGGGGTCTAATATTAACATGATTAAAAAAATATTTTGGTGACTGTATTTTATTCTGAGAAAGAGTCCATAAGCTTCTCGAAAAGGATCCATGATGTACAAAACGTTATGAATACTTGCTAGTGAGAAAGTAGAAATGGCACTAAGGAAAAAAAGATGAGGCAAACAATCAGATTGGATCAATTATATGAGGAAGATATCCACATTAGAAGTGACCCAATTCAAGTTTTTTTGAGGGATTAATTCAAAAGGTATATGAAGGAAGGGAAAATAAAGAGGCATGGAAAAATCACACACTTTAATATCACCTAGGAGACTGAGAAAATAATAACACTTATTGACCTATCTGACTACCCATCTATATAAAATCTTTCATGAGATCAATTTATACACCCATCCACGGCATTTCTTACATTTGTAAGAAACAGACAGAATTTTGCAAGTGATATTACACAGTTAATCACATCTTTACCATTACATAATTAAGTGAAAGATGCATAGAATACATTATCCCATTGTATTTTGTTTGACCTACAAAAACAAACAAACGTGGGGCTTTGTTTCTAAAAGAAATTTGAGGTTATTAAAAGAACATGACAATTTTCTGAAAACAATCCACCCTATTCTCTCTCTCCTGTTTAATTCTGAATCCAATTCATTGTTCATTTGTTCTGCTGTTCCAGACATGCATAATGATGGACAATCTCAAGAAGGATATTCCTATAGAGGTTGTCCATCCAAATGTATACCACAATGTGAATAATATAAGTTCTTCATTGCCTGTGTGTGTTTCATAGAATAGCAAATTTGAATCATAGAATAGCAAAAAGGGAGGTAAAAGCCTATTTAGTTCAAACTCCTTGTTTTACACATGAGGGAACTGAGTCTCAGTTATTTAACTGAAAAGTTAAATGACTTTTCCAAGGTCCTTCAGGTAAGTATCACAGATAGAATTTCAACCCAAGTTCTCTGGCTTCAGAGTCAATATTCTCTTTGCTATGTTATCCTGTCTCTAGCTCCAACTGGGCATCTCTCAGTCACACATCAAAGTCATTTAAGATTCCTTGAAAGGTATTACAATGAAGATGGCCTTATTCAGTGATCCTGTGATCAAAAATATTAGATGAACCAAAAACAAGATGAATGTCGACTGCCACTGTAATAGTGGAAATAAAGCACAGAGTCAGAGGTGAAGAGGATTTCTACCAGGAGGCGAAGCAGGGGGTTGGCGCCAGAGACTGGCTATTATGTTCTCCTCTGAAAAAGGGTTTTGGGCTAGAATTATGTCTGTCTTACCAACCATATATTGCTAGTCTAGGGAAAATAATTTTTAGGATGAAGTTGAGCTCTTGATCCCTGCCCCTTAATGGGGAAGGAGTGGCCCAAGCTATATATCCAAGGCTTGACTCCCTTCCCACCAAATGCTAGTACTACTGTGAACACACATAACATATAGCAAATAAATCCATTTGTCTAAATTGATAGTGAACAGAAACTGGAGAGGTATACATAGGAGAATATACCAGAAAAATATGCAGAGTGAATGAGTCTTGTGGGAACAAGAAAACTGAAAGAGAGAGGGAAAGGGAGAAGAAGAAGGAGAGAGAGAGGGAGAAGGAGAGGGAGAGGGAAAGGGAGAAGGAGAAGGAGAGAGGGGGATTCAGAGATAGACAGAAACAGAGAGACAGAGAGACAGAGAGAGAGACAGAGAGAGAGAGAGAGACAGAGAGAGAGACAGACAGACAGACAGAGAGAGAGGTGTCCCAGATCTCACACAAAGAGAAATTCCCCATAGTCTCTAGTGTAGCAATCTGGGATAGGCACATGATTATGAGACCAGCTCCTCTACATGTTGCCTTCTCCCCAGACTCTCTCTCTCTTTTCAGGGAACTTTCCTTGAAGAGAATCTGGAATTAAAAGTTGGCTCCCTTGAAGATGGAAGCAAGAGCAGGATCTCTCCTCTCCTATATGCTCACAAATTCCACACAGGTGTAGAGCATTGAATAATCAATCTCCAGCAATGAGGAGAATCTTATGTAAATGGGCTTTGAGTTGTGAGTTACATTAGTAATTTGGAACACTGTTTAATGTAGTTGTCAGTGGTTTGCAATTCTTCTGGGAATTGTCTGTTCATATTTTTATTAGAGAAGCCCATCTTTTTAAAACCAATATTCTACCAGAATTGTGTTATGGCTTCTTGACCTGGAAAACGAGGGTATCTGTAAAGTGAAAATATATTTCACATGGAGGAAGACAATGGAGAAATAGACAGTGAGTGGCAGAGCAGGCTGTGTCAAAGGAGAGGCGAAGGGTAAAGGAACAAGCATTTGCATAGTACCTACTCTGTGCCAGGCATTGTACTAAGGGCTTTCTACAAATATTATCATTTAATCCTCACAAAAACCCTGGAAGGTAGGTGCTATTATTATCCCCTTTACAGTTGAGGAAACTGAGACTAGGGAAAGTATTTTTTTGGTTGATGTTGAGCTCTTGATTCCTGGCCCTTAATGGGGAAGGAGTGCCCTAAGCTATGTATCTAAAGGCTTGTTAAATGACTTGCCAAGGGTCACACAACTAGTGAGTGTCTCATGCTGAGGCTGCATTCAGGTCTTCCTGACTCCAGGCCCAGATCTATTCCCTGTACCTCCACTTGCTCTCTGAGGATAAGGACGATAGACAGGCAGCTTGAGTATTTTACAAATATCCTCACAAAATCAGGAGAAAATGAGGAAAGTTCTTGGAGGACTCAGACTAAACTTATGGGAGGACGAGGGTTGCACACCATGGGCAGGCATAGATGGATGGTTTGTGCTCTACATCTCTGTAGGGAACATCCAAACCAATGAGGTCACAGATCCATTTCAGTATTTAAAATTCTGTAAGAATTGGTGCTGATAATAACCAATGTCTTTAGTTTTATCTCCCTCCTTCTCCCCATCCCCACCTTTTTCAGTATCATTGAAAATTGCACAGCCTGTTTGGTATTGATTCTGACTTTTGTTCTAACCAGCTGATGATCTGACTGCACATAAACAGTTTATTCTTAAATGATTCCCATGCCTATAACCATTTATTTGATGTTACTCCAAAATAGTAAATTTAATTTCTAATGATATTATTTCATATTCACCATATCCAGCACCTTCTGACTCTTCTTGAAAACAAAGTTCATTACACATGGATGTGAGGATTCTTAATAAGAGGTCTTTGGCCTCTTTCATTTCTTAATCTCACACTAAATTTTCTAACATATTTCTTCCCAGCCTGCCCTCTGTTAACATTGAAATCACTTGACTTAGTTTGGATATGCACTATGATATAACAGAAAGAACACTAGAGTTGGTGTCAAAAGAGACCTGGCTTCACGTCTTGCTTTTGACAGTCACTAGTTTTGTAAATCTGAAAATTACTTTATCTCTCTGAATCTTACTTTCTCCATCTGTAAAATGGGAATAACATTATCTGGTGTACTTACCTCAGAGAATTGTTGAGAAGACTCAAATAAGATAGTCCATATAAAGCATTTTGAAAACCTTTAAGTGCTATATAAATATCAGTTATTATCTTGTCAAATTCTCCTTACAACTGTTCTACTTTATTTTCAGCAGCAGATGTTGGCACACAAGCTGCGATCATGTTCATAGAGGTCTTTTTTGTTTATGCTTATTATGAACATTGCAAAACAAGATAACCAAATGTCCCATGAAATTATGTTTTTTCTTGCATTTGGGAATGCAGTGAAACCAACATACCTAACTACTTTATTTTCCTCTCCAGAGAAAATCTGTAAGCTGTTTTTCCATTTAGCTGCAGCTTTTATACATGTGTCTTCTGGTTTTCTCTATAGTGAGAATGTGAATATCAAGGTAATTCAGTTCTTCCAATAGTGTATCAGCTCATTGGGCATTGAATAAAAATCTGGCATTTAGAGCCTGTGGTTAAATTAATGTTTATAGATGTTCTGGGAATTGTAACTTTAAACACTTTTTGCCCATTTTTTTCTGCCACACTGTCAACATTACTGTGAAAATAGACTGAGGCCACCTTGACTTGAGGGCTATGTTTGGATATTAGTACTTCATGAGTCACCATGGCTAAGTTACTTATCACCTGGTGGCCAACATGCTGCTGATTAGCCTCTCCTTTGGCTGGTTGGTCCTCATCGGCAGATACATTCTGGGACTGCTGTTGAAGTCTTCTAGTTTCATAGGTCTTTCCAGAGCTTATATTCTGTTCCTCCCTAGGCTTGAAGAACCCAAGGTCATCTTCTTATCTTGATGAAGAAATGGAATAGGATTTCCCATGTAGATTTTAATGTACTAACTGCTGGTGGATAATTAAGGCTATTCACAGTCCACATCCTTCTTGACCTCTCTATATTATTTGATAGTATTGTCTACTCCTTCCTCCTAGATATAATCTCTTTCTTGGGTTTTTATGACACTAAGCTTTCTCAGCTTTTATCCTATGTAAATGAACTATTAGTATCCTTTGCAGGAACACCATGCATGTCCCACCTCCAGGTATGCAGCAGGGTCCTGTTCTCTCTATTCTCTATTCTCTCAGTGGTCTCATAAATTCTCACGCATTCAACTATCTTCTCTATGTAGATGACTTCCAGATCTACATATCCAGCCCTCCTCCTCCTGGATCCAGATACTGGATCCAGCTCCAGTATCACAACTCCAGCTGCCTGTTGAATACATCTACGTGGATATACCAAATGAATCTTAAACTCAGTATGTTCAAAACAGAAGTAATTATCTTTCCCCCTTACACATATCCTTCTTCCTGATTGCCCCATTTCTATAGAAGCTATAAAGCCTTTATATGGATATTTTGGTTCACAATCTTCAATTTTCCATTTTCACTCATTTCTCATTTCTAATCAGTTACCAAGTCTTGATTCCATTCCTGCATATTTTTCATCTATGCCTTTCTCTCTATTCACATGGCCACTCCCATAATTCAAGCCTTCATTATTTTTGCCTTATTACAATGTACTAGGTTAAATGTTCTAGGATTAGCTTCCTTATTGGTTGGTCTCCCTTCTTCTAGCATCTCTTCTTCCTCCCTCTTCCTTCCACCCAACCTGGAACACGTGAGCTGAATTCAGGGGGAAAATGCTCTTAGCAGATTTCAGAGTACAAAAATATAGGATTTAGATAGATAAGAACAAGCTCCGTGACAGCTGGGTTGACTCATTTCTCTTTCCACAATCACAATGTCCATTTGTTCCCTTAGAAATAAATTATTTCTCTTTTAATCTCTCTAGAACAATGATCTCCAAAGTGGGTTATGGCCTGACAATATGGTTGCTTTGTCTAAATTTCCTGGAAAATGTCTCTGTGCTTTTCTTGATGTGCTTCATGATAAGAAAGTAGGTGAGGACTAATCACACTCTTACCCTATCCCATTGCTATTCTGGATACGTTCTTCAGTGGTAGGGGGTTATTTTTCCAAAAGGGGTCTTATTTTATGATTATAAGACTTCTCAGCTATGTATTTCTCTGTTATCTCCGTATCATGCTGCTTCTACTCCAGCCATCAAACTCATCTCTTCTCTAGAGGAACTGTGGCTCTGCTTCTAGAACCACGCTGGACTGATAGGTACATATTCTCCTTATCTTGTCAGGAATTAGACTTCCATGCCACATCCAGATCACCACCACATCATGCTGCTGGGCATTTGATCTTGTCTAATGTTAAGCTCCTTGTACACAGTCACCCCCTGGATCACTTGTATTCATATCCCAAACATTTACACTGTTCCTGGTACATAGTGAGTGCTTAATAAGTGATCTTTCTCTTTCTGTTTCTCTCTCCATCTCTCTTTCTCTGTCTGTCTATTTGTATGTTGGTATGTCTATATATCAGTCTATTTCCCAGAATCTACTTTGTCCCTAACAATTATTCTGAATGTTTTTCCTAATCACTATGAATACATATTTGAGAGCCTCTGGAGGATTTGGTTTTGCCAGATGACATTATAAGAACACTAGGGAACTGGAGACTATGGGAGAGAGCAGTTAGGACGTGAGACAAGAGCATCAAAAGGGGTATAGAGTACATCAAAAATAAACTTTGTCTATTTTGCAGTTTTGTTGACAGAGTTCCCTATTCCTGGCAAGGTATTATGGGAAGAGTTTTGAAATGGTTCACACACAGAAGGCAGTTTCAGTATTTTCAAATGGGTACATAATTTCCCTCAGTATAACTTCCTATTCATTAGTACTCAAGTTCCTTTCCTTACTCTAAGAGATTTCAAGATCAGAGTGCTCTGTCCTTCCCTGGACAACCTCTGTCTTGGTTGCTAGCCTGCCTGAAGTTGTTTCTATTTTCTTTGATGGCTCAGACATGACAGAGGCTGCATCTTATGAGTTAGACCTCAGGAAAATAAAAGGGGGCAAGGATGGAGAATTCTACCAACTTAAGGGTCATTGGTGAAAAACATAATAGGAATTTTGGTTTTTTTGTAGTTTGTAAGGAATCAGACTCTCACAAAGCAATGGAACATCTGGCTTGGCTTCAGCGAATAATTGTCAAGTTGCTGAATATTGTCCTTGGCATCCTAAATCCTCCCCCTGTGGTACGTGGCAACATTTTCTCCTTTGTCACCATTGTTGTTCCCTCTAGGTACTGTCTCCCTCTCATTTGCAATTGGAGCTATGTTCTGTCTCTTGCCTTAGAGTTCAAGTTCCTTGGGCGGGGGGGAAGGGCTGACATTTGAATTACTTCCCACAGTGTATATTATAGAGTCTTTTCTAAGTGGGTTCTCAAACCATGTTACTGATTGTCTGATTGCAATTGTAGAGCATTTTCATTCCTCTTAAAATCCAACTCTAGAGCCATTTGGAAAGGCTATTCATAAATGAGCTGAGATTTGGTAGAATTCTCCCATAAGTACTACTACTTTTAACTACCTATCTATATCCCTTGTATACAGTCAGCATGGTACACATACACTGCAGGAACTAGTTATGAAATTCATGAACTGCAACCGTTCCTAGGTAGTATGGAACTATTTATGACTGTTCTAATTTCCCTTCCTCTCATTCTCCCTTCTTTCTAGCTTTTGTGTCTATCTACCCTTGACAGAGATGAAAATGCCATTCTTCTCATGTATCTGTGTTCACCTTCAACTTCAGTGAAAATGGAGTGGGCATGAACCAAATCTGCTTGAGTTAGATTGTCTCTGAAAGTCCACACAAGTACCCGTGGGCACACATATGCAACCTTGTTCATTGGATTTCAGAACTAGCAAACAAACAAAACTCTAGGAATAGCTTTTATAACTGCATATGGCATCTGACAGACAGTCTGTGTTAATATGGCACAATAGAAAGCCACAGCATTTTACTATTCTGGCCTTGTTATGTGTGACAGGTAGTCTGTTGCTGTAGGAAAATTGTAGAGGGAAGCTCTAGGTTTCTAAAGCCAAGGTCTTCCTTGGTTCCTCTAATGGCTTTGGCACATGGGTAACCTACACCAGTCACTCAATTTTTGTTTATAATCATAGGATGTGATTGTTAAAAGGGACATGAGGGATCAGGCTATCAAGGTCCCCTCAATTACCAGAATTAAAATTTTAGAATTGGAAGGGACCTGAGCAATCACTCAGTCTAAGCTCTTTTTTACAGATGAGAAAAATCAATCCCAGAGAAAATAAGTATTTACTTGTCCAAGGTCACACAGTTAATAATTGTCAGAGGTGGAATTTGAATCCAGTTCTACTCCATTGTAGGATGTTGTTGTTGCTGCCTTTCCACTGTAACATGCTATATTTTTAAGTGTCAGAACCAAGACCAAGACCTCATCCTCCTTTCCAGTGCTTTTTGTTTTACAACATGCTAACACTGTCATTTATTCCACAAGACTCATTAATCATAGATTACTTATTTCAGTGTCAAAAGATCCATGCATCCATTGGTATGGGCATGCCCTCCAAAGTCACAGATTAAAACTCCTCTATATCTTTATAGATGGTCTTTCCAAGTTCTTATCGCCTCAAAATTCTTTACTTAATGGCCAACTTTATGATCTCGAGTCTCTCTGAATTGAGTAAAGCCAGACTTTGACAATATAATGCATTTCAATTCATTTCAACCTGAATTGATAAAGTCCTGTTATGTGCTATACATTGTGCTTGATGTTGGGAATACAAAGACTAAAGTGAAAATAGTCCCTGCCATCAGGAATTTCCATTCTACTGGGGAGAAACAACATGTATATGGGAAAGTACATGCAAGTATATGCAAAATATTGTGCATAAAATATATAGAAAAGAATTTTGGTGACAGGAAAATACTACCAGCCTGGTATTGGGGGAGATCAGAAAGTTCTCATGTTAAAAGTTGGCATGTGAGCTCAGTCTTGAATGGAATTAGAAATTTCAAAAGGTGGAGGTGAAAAGAAAAGACATCCCAGATATGGTATGGGTCAGCCTGTATAAAAGAGGGAGATGAATTGTCAAATGGGGGCATAGAAAATAGTCAAGTTTAATTGGAACAAAGTACAGGAGAAAATACAAAACCAGACTGGAAATACAGGTTGAAAATTGATTGTGAAGAGCTTTAAATATAATTTTTTAAAAAGAATTTACATTTTATCCTGTAGACAAGCAAGAGTGGGAGAGTAACATGGGAAGATATCAAGCCTAATCTTCCACTCAGCTCATACTCTATAAGCCTATACAAGTTGTAGGACTTTTCTGAGTTTATCCTCTGCTAGCATAGCCTTTGAGAATCTTGAGTCACTTCCATTCATTAAAAAAGCATCAACGTCAAACTTTAGGATACGATACGTTCCTTATTATCTCCCATTTGTTAATGGCCCTTTTGCTTTTCCCTTTACTCTGCATTAGCAAGAATCAGGCAATCTATTTTACCACTGTGCCTAATCAAATAATTTTACCATTTCACATTGTGACACTTCATACTTGTCAAATTGCTGTGCAGAGCCAATATGTTTTCATTAGTTGATAACAAACTCTCTGACTGGAAGTTTTCCCAGAGTTCCTGACTGATGACAGTATGATTGGGAGCACTTCAGCTTTACTCTGCTACTCAGGTAACCCTCCTTGACAAGCTCATAGCATCTTGATATCACTCTCTAATACTCCATACACTTGCCATATGATCGTAGGATTTAGAGCTGGAAAGGATCTTACAGACCATCTGGTCTAATCCTCTCATTTGATACAGGAGAAAATTAAAGCATAAGAAATGTTAAATGACTTATCCATGGCCACATAAAAAATAAGTTGAAAGCCAGGGTTTGAATCCATGTCTTCTGATTCCAGATTCACTGTTCCTTCTAATGTGCTGTGCTGCATCCTGAAAGGTTAGATGTGGTAGAAGGATCATGGAATCTGTAGTCAGAAGACCTGGCACTGAGTCCTACCTCTGCCAATTCCTAGTCATATGACTTTGAGAGAGTCACTAAAAGTTTCTGAGTTTCAATTTCCTAATTTGTAGAATGGAGATGATAATACTTACTCTACTACCTCTCCCATAGAATTCCTGTTAAATTCAAATAGAAAAGGTATGTATAATGGAAATGCTCAGGCATGGTTTTTGGGACTTTGTTGCCTTATATGAGCCCCCTGTTCTGGCATAATGGGGTGATTCTTTAACATGGTATGAAATTCCCTTGACAAGTTTAATTCTTGGATAAGATGTGAACTTGGTTTGCACATGGTACTTATTGTCTCTTTGACATTACACTGATAGTGACTGATGATCATAGCCAGTTCATTCACTTATTCAGCATGACCTTTTAAATGCTGGGCTGGAGAGTGGAACATAGAGATACACAGAGGAGAAGGGCTCCACACATTTAAGGACTCAACTCCATGAAAGGGGGTTTGTCTGTGTATCTGCATGGCTCCTCTAGCATCCTCTGATTTTTAGTTAAGGCACAGGAGGCCCTGCAGGACTCTTGTTTTAATTCCAAAATGCCCAGATTTTGACCAATCCCACGCTCACCATGGCAGGAGTTCTGTACTTCACCCAATATCAGAGGACACTCAGTGGAAATGCCAAATTCTTTAGGTTCCTCAAAATAGCTACCTACCTCTGTCACTTGCTTTGCTTCTTTTTGGGTTATATTACTCATCTCATTAGTCTAGGGATGAGGTCTGTGTGGATTTGTCCAATTATTCGCTTGGCTTAGCTACAGCTCTCTTGGAAAAATCCACATTCTTTCCACTGTATTCTGTTTCTATTCAATCACACTAGCACAATATAATGGAGTTGATCATACAAGGATGGCAGGATTTTAGAAAGTCCTTTACTGATTATCAATGCAGTCAAAGACATAAAATCAAATGTACTAAAATTACTACCAAATGGGTTACCATGCACCTGACTCCTCCCAAACCTAGAAAGCCAGCCCTGAACCAATCTATAGGCACGTACTAGGAGTTGCAGGAATATATTTCAGGTGATCAGATTCAGGTCTCCCTATTAGTTACTCCCAACGAAAGCTGTTTAGTGCTGCTCTACTAATGGATTCCCAAAGTATCACTATCTAATCAGTTGAAGGAACTTAGAACCCAGGGCACTGATTTGTCCTCCAGACTTTTTCCTGCTCTATTATCTGTCACTAACTGTGGCTTCTAATCCTTTCTAAAGATTGCTTGCCAGTGTGTTTGCCTCATTGGCTGTGTTGCAGCCTTGATTGCTTTTCTTCAGCTTCTTTATTATTAGCAGAGAGGTGAATTGGGCTCAAGAGCAGACCCAGGAAAGGAGTAATACTCCTTCCACAACCATCACTTTTGTGTTTCCTCATTTAATATTCTTTTCTGAAAGTTCCCAAGCTGGCTGCATTCTAGGTCACCTTCATAAATTGAAGGACAGGGCTGACCTGAAGAATAAGACCCAGGGCTCATTCTTTCTTTCCTTATCCTTGGTGTAGCAGACTGAGAAGGAACTTATATCAATTTTGGGCAAGGCATAAAATAGGGAAACACACATTCCTTGAAGGTGCTTACCAATATCATGGAATATTCCCTTATAGAATTCAAATGGAAGAGTAATTCCCTGTAGATGATAAGGTTCTCCATATGCTTCCATTATACATGATGTTGTACTAATTGCCTCAAGTCTCAGGACTGACCTAGCCATCCTCAAAGTGGATGGAGATTGCATATTGCTGAGATTTTGAGATGCAGTTGGATGAGCAGTCCCTTGAGTTTTTCCATCAGAGTATATGTCACAGATTGACAGTTCATTTGAACAATGATCTGGCTCCATAGCCGAATAGGAAGAGAAGAGTGGACTAGACCAGAGGTGTTAAACTCAACCCACTCCCCAAATTCCTGAGTGCAGGGGAACCAGATTAAATTATAATTGGAAAATATTTAACAAATAAATAAAAATACAATACAACACAGATAATGTTAATTCATAGTTTTCTAAGTCAAGGTATTGCCCAGAGAGATCCATTTCTATTTAAGTTTGATGCTATTGATCTAGATTGCATTTGGGGAAATCACATATCACTTTTAGTAATCATAAACTTGCTTTAATGCAAAAGCCCATCTCCTCAATACCAATAATCTCCTCATGATGCTAGGTAGCTGTGAATTGTGTAATACCATAATTTCCAAAGAATCAAAATTGTAGATGACCCAAGGGCAATGAGGGGGGGGGGAAATGCATGGTAGACACAAGGTGGTGATATCATATCATCAATGATGACTTACATGCAACATGTAGTATGAAAGATGTAAGGTGTAAGAATGATCAGAAAGGAGGGAGACTGGTCATTTAGCCAGAATAAAGGGCAATAGGTAGATAGTCTGAGCACTGCACTCACATCCATAAAATAGTGAAAGATCTCAAGCAAGTGTTCACACCCCTTTTCAGTCCCCAGACTAGTTGGCTCAGTAAGTTTTCAATATTAAGGCAAATGAATTCAAAGTTTACCATGCATATGCATATAAGAAATAAAATAGATTAATTGCTTTCATCAGGATAATACAGTTACCAAATATTTCCTACACCCCCTTGACAAGCTTCTCATACCTGTTATGGAATACACATATCTTAAGTTGAGAACTCTTGATGAAAAGGAAAACTTCTAGATTATTGAGTAGAGCCTCTCTGGAGCATCTATGGAATTACATGGATAAGAAACACCCATGATAAAAACATGTGGATGGATTATAGGTGATCTTGGTGAAGGAAGTAGTCATATCAATGAGATTATAGACCCATCAAAGTAGCAAAATATAATCAGCCTTTACAATTTTTAAAATACTCCAGTGAATGCTCCTTTTACCAAAATTATTATGTAAATTCTTATAATGAATTTCACCTCATTTTAATGGATCTCTTCTAATTAAAGTGCTAATACTTTGTTCCCAAAGTGCCTGATCTCTAAATTCATATCTCTTTATCTCCTTTATCCACACGCTACCAAATCTTCATATACAGTTTGATTCCCTTAGTGATTTGTGGGTAATCTGTTTATTAATAGGAAAACAATCTGATGAAATTAATTCACATTAAAGAATAAATTATTAATAAACCTTTAACTTTCTGAGGGGTATTCAAATTTTAAAGAATTGGTTAACCTAAATGAATCCTTAATTGGTAGAAACTGAGACCAAGTAAAAGAGTAAAATGAAGAATTTCATTTAGTGCTTGGGATTTTTTTTTCCTGGGAGGGGGAGCTGGTATTCATTAAATCTCACTAGGTAATCGACTAATTCTACCTATTTCTGTACTTCCACCTGTAAGAATGGTCCTGAGCTGAGAAAAAAAAATATTTAGAGATTTACTCTCAGGGATGATTCTAAAAGGCATGATGCTGAGATTGCAGAAGTAGATCTTATTATACAATGATGAGATTCAAGTCTCATGAGAAAATTGCAAAACGGGAAATTTACTTGATGCCTTCATTCAAAATCAGTCTAACTCCTTTCATTGTGCAAAATAGAATAATATGTTTACTTTTATAATGCAGAATTAAATCACTCCAAATGGCAGAACAGGATAAGGAAAAGATACTGATGTTAAAGGAACTAGGAGAATGTAGTTCTTGCATTCTTTTCATATTTACATTAAGTATGGTGTGTCCCTGCCCCAATTTCTTCTACTAACAAAACCTATTGAGTGCCTCATTTTCTTAAGTGCATCTGGAAATGTTCCCAGATGATATATCTCTCCCTCTCATTTATGTCAGAAATAATGTAAACACAAAATCAAACATCTGCATGCTGGATTCTTGCAGATGCACATAGGACAACTGCTGCCAGATTTCAGCCCCAAGCCTACACATGTCTGTTATGGTTACATGACCGAGAAGGAGAGATCCATTAATTTTATGTAGCCTATTGGAATAACACATATGCTTCCATCTTATACACAACCTCTAAGTTTCTGATTTTTTTTTATAAGAGAACATATGAAAGGGAATTTAGAGATCATCCAGTCATTTGACAGATGGGGAAAATGAGAACAAGAAAGGTTAAGTGATTTGCTTGAAGTCATAATAGAAGTAAATATCAGAGTTAGGATTTGTCATCTGACCCCAAATTCAGTACTCTTTCCACTGCATTATAAAATGTTCCTTTCAGTTACCATTAAACCAAAGAAAGAAAGGTCAAATAGCAAACGAAGTCAGACTTCAGCAATGACATAGACATAGAAATTCCTAAATCCATCCTTAACAAGTTATTTTTCTTTGTTTTTGAATGTTTAATCAATCAGCCAACCAACATTATTTTTATTATTAAATGTTTCGTTACAAACTCAATATTAAGTATCTGTGCAATAAAATTTGAATAAATTAATTTTAACACAAAAGATTATACAACTTTTTAACCACCCCCTCTAAGTTTCCATCAAGATTTTTTGTCCTTTTGTTTGAATTTATTTTTTTCTGATATGAATGTCATTAGTATGTATTATGTTATGGTTCTGCTTTTTAAATTTTGGAGTATTTTGTAAAAATTTTTCACATTTCTTCATATTTCTCATATTTGTTGATCTTACATTATAATTTGTGTTACAGTAATATACCACAAGTTATTTAATGATGTCTTAATTTCTGGATATTTTTGTTACTTCCAGTTGTTGTTTGTAATTGCAAAAGTTGCTGCTGTAACAATATCTGCTCTTTTTTTTTTTAAAGCTTGTTTTAGATAACGTTTTCAGGGCTCATTCCTAATAAAGAAATTATTGGGTCAAAGGGTAGAATTACTTTTCATAATGGTTCTCAGTGCTTAGCAGAGTGCCTGGCACATAGCAGATGCTTAATACATTTTTAAAAAAACTTGTCAACTTGACTGTTTCTCAGATCAGCATCTAATAATCTAAAAATTTGCAATTCCACCAACAATGACCTATTGGCTCTCTTTTTCCGTCATCTTGCCAGCATTGAATTTTCTTACATTTTCATTCATTCAGTGCAGTAGGTGTAAGGTATTAGCTCAAATTTATTTTAATTTACATCTTCTTGATTATTGATGAAACTAAGTTTTTTTTAAAAAGTAATTATAAGCAATTTATGTTTTCCCTCTTGAAATTTGTCTCCTTAGGGCTTCTGAAGCTAAAATGGTGGAGTATAGTAAGCTTCTGTTCAGAGACTCCTCTAAACAGATTTAGAAAATATGCTAGACCAAATTCTGATGGAGAGATGCAAAAAAGGTCACAGTGTGTCCTATGTCCTATGTTCAGCCAGACTAGCACAAGAAGACAGGGAGATCTGTGAATACTAGGGACAAGAATGTCAGGAGCACACTGTGGAGAATTCTAGTTCCTAGGGAAAAGCTGTGCACCAGTACTGGAGGAGTTCCCAGAACCAGATGGGGTACCCCTAGACTCACACTAGGGCAATAAAATAACAGGTGCCAATTGGCAGTTATATAACCCACTACCCAGTTGAATGTCACAGATCAACAGTGGACTTGAAAAGGTGACCTCTGCAGGAAAGTGGTTCTAGGTCAGGGAGGTCTTTAACAGTGTACCCAGAAAGGAGAAAGTTCAGAAACTAGAAGCAACAGTGATGTGGCTCAGAACCCAGGGGAAGTAGGGTCTTACTTCTAGCATATGTAATGGTAGTAGGAATGTGAAGATCTTCCCTGCCCCTTAATAGGCCTAATGGAATTTGAAAAACTTTCCTGCTTCAAAGATCTTCCCTGCCTCTTAAGAGGCCAAATATAATCACATGGCACCTGTGGTGGGAGGAGTTTGCTAGGCTTGTGAGTGTTGGTTTGTGGGAAGGTTAAAGGATGGTGTGACTTCTGCTGTGTTATGGTGTATTAACTTCTATGTTGCTATGATGGATTAGGTTTTCTGGTATTGGGATTTGGTTTTCTGGTGTCTGAATAAGTGTTTTGCTTCTGTCTTCTATACAGAGTCTGTTATATTTTGTGATTGAGAACTATGCCGGCATATTTACAGTCTCTGTCAGTGCTGCGAATATTGCATTGATGCTACATTTGGCAATAAGAATGGGATTGTGAAATATCAGATCTCTATTTGGAGGCAGAAGGGATTTAGAAGAAGAAATGGATACCCCAGGATGAGAGGATTTACCTTATTCCTCCCTGGCAAGGGAGTGAGCCAAAAGTACAGGGCTCTATGAAAATTGGGAACTGAGGTTATAGAAGGGAGAACCTAGAGATTTAGAAACACGTTTGCAAGGAATATCAATAAAGTCAGGGAGAGAACTGGAAAGGGTATGTAGAAGATGCTCAGTTTTACTAATAGGTTACCGTATTATATATAAAAGCAGAGACAAGCTACTATGAGAAAAAACTCAAATGGAAAGAAAGTCAGCTGATTTGCATGAGAAATTTTCTGTGTTATAGTATTCAGGTTCTCCTTCAGAAGAGCAAGCTGGAGGGGCTCAGGTGGTAGAAGAGAGGGCTGTTGTGGGTTTGATTCAGAAAAAAAAGTGAAAAACTAACAAGAGGAATGTGCATACTAATATAGACTGGGCCTAGGTGTCCTGGTGATGGCTTTCAGGAAAGTGTGTGGGTGGAAAATGATACAATGTTAAATGAGGATGCTTTAAGAAGGCAGAAGTTTGCCTCATACTAAGAAGAAAGCAGGAGAATTACAGGAGTCAAACAGAGTTCAAGGAGATAATTGAGGATTTCACTCAGCAGGAGGTTACTGATATATTAAGCAGATTCACCCAAAGGATGGGAGAATTGTTGGTGTCTTGGATGGTGAGAATCAGTGAGGAAGGGGCCAGAGGAGTATGGGTAGATAGTATAGATTGCTTGAAATTTATAGGTAGTTGTTAGAATTCTTTTGTCCAGCAAGCTTTTAGAGATTTTCATAGGCAAGGAGGTAACCATATGACCAATCTGTTAGCTTTAGCTGCTGATGGATGCAATAAAATGTATCCCACTGATTCTATGTGGCCTAGTGGAGAGAGACCCTAGTACTCACTTAGAGACCATATGAGAAATTTAAATGAGCAAATAATGAAAACTGCTATCATGGTTGGAGATGGAAATGCTTATCATGATATCCCCTTAGCAGTTTCTTGTAGAAATATCATAGTGAAGACAGCTTCTCCTGCTTATAAGCACCTATTTCTGATTATACTAATTGGTGAAATAGGGAACCCTCTTTCAGAGGTGCTGGATAAGATTTCACAGCTAAGTGACTTGGGGAAATGGGAAAAAAGATAAATTTCCTCAAGAGAAAAAAATAAATAGCCAGCAGATTCAAAGTCAGAATAGATTGACAAGAAAAGAATTGTTTACTGCTCTATTGAGAACAGGGATAAATTTTGGAAGAATTGATGGT
Organism: Pseudochirops cupreus; assembly: GCA_028627135.1. NCBI lineage: Eukaryota > Metazoa > Chordata > Mammalia > Diprotodontia > Pseudocheiridae > Pseudochirops > Pseudochirops cupreus. The sequence goes on from CM053582.1 coordinate 247,234,050, forward strand.
AATCCAACTAATGAACTATACAACATGTATCAAGAAAAGGAGCTTGACGTCAGATGGAATAGAGAAGTAAGAATTGTCCCTACAGATTTTCCTGAACCATTGTATCCAAGTTTGTCACACCCTCAGGGAGACTCAGATTAAAGAAAGTATTGGGACAGGTAGAAGGATAATTTGTTCACTGCTTTACATAATTTGAATAGTCGACCATTGGGAAGAAGTTATCCCTGTTATACTGTTGTAATGTTCTATTGACACCAGTTACCCCTAAATTCCCATTAACCCAGTGGTTCTCAACCTTCCTAATGCCATGACCCTTTAATACAGTTCCTCATGTTGTGGTGACCCCCAACCATAAAATTATTTTTGTTGCTACTTCATAACTATAATTTTGCTACTGTTATGAATCATAATGTAAATATCTGATATGCAGGATGTATTTTCATTGTTACAAATTGAACATAACCCACAGGTTGAGAGCCACTGCATTAATCTATGTAATGAAATGTATTGTTAGTGTATTTTTGGTATGTAAGGAATATGAAAGATCTTGGGGCTGAAAGTAATGGTAATGGTAATTTGAAGATCTTCTCTGCCCCTTAATAGGCCTAAGGGAATTTGAAGACCTTCCCTGCTTTAAAGATCTTCCCTGCTTCCTAATAGGTCAAATGTAATCACATGGAGCCTGTGGTGGGAGGAGTTTGCTGAAGGGTGCAGCAGAGCCCATAGGAAAGTGGGAGTCAGTGCAACTAGATGGTGGGAGAGAGAAGACACACCTCAGGAGACAGCTAGGCTTGTGAGTGTTGGTTTGTGGGAAGGCTAAAGGATGGTGTGGCTCTCTGCTGTGCTATGACGTATTAACTTCTTTGTTGCTATGATGGATTCAGTTTCCTGGTGTCTGAATAAAGGTTTTCCTTCTCTCTTCTATATGGAGAGTGTTATATTTTAGAATGAGAACTATGCCAGCATATTTACAGTCACCATTGGCACTGTGAATATTGTGTTGGCACTATAGCATCTAACCAAGCCTGAAGAAGAATAACCAGGATGGAAATAACCAAAAAAGGGTAGCCTACAATTCTGCTACTCTCACCCAACTGAGCTTTCCTGTTGGCTGATAAGACTGGATTCAGCAGTAGTCTACTCTTGCATAGATCCAAACCTAGATGAAAAATTTGCTGAGTTCAGACAAGGTGAACAGGAATCAGACTTAACCCTGGATTAGACCACTTTAGGAGCACTGATAGCCTGTAGGTGCCCAGCATGTCCCTGAGATCCTGGAATAATAGTCAATACTCAAAGTAAGAAAAAGCAGGACTATCTAAGATCTTCCCTCAAGGAGTGTGCACAACCCAACACTAAAATAAAGTCCAAAATCAAGAAGCAGGCTGGCAGAATGGGCAAACAAAAAAAAAGAACCCCACCATAATGAGCTATTGTGGTGGCAGAGATGCTCAAGACACAAATATAGAAGAGAATGACTAAAACATCTAAAGGCAATATCTCAGAGAAAAACACAAGTTGGGCACAAACTGAACTAAAATTCCTGGAAGAAATGAAGCATGAATCTAAAAAAGAGGCAATAGTCTTTATAAATGGAATGAGAGTGCTTGATGAAAAAAATTGGAAAAGAAATGAGAGCTATAGAAGAAAGGATTGGAAAGGGAATTAATAGTTTGGCATAAAAGGTACAAAACCTTGCCCAAACCACAAACTCTTTGAGCAGTCAAATGGACCAAAAAGAAGCCAATGACACCATAAGGCAACAAGAAATATATTTTTTTAAAGGCTGAAAAAAAAAGGAAATTAAGCTATCTCATAACAAAAACAACTGACCTGAAAAATATATTGAGGGGGAAAAAAATAAGAATTGTTGATCTATCTGAATGCCATGACTCCCAAAAAGAGCCTAGGTGTAATATCTCAAGAAATATTAAATTAAACTGTTCAGATCTCTTAGAACCAGAAGGTGAAGTAGAAATAACAAGACTATGCTGGTCATCTCCTGAAAGAAACTCCAAAATGAAAACTCCCAGAAATATCATAGCCCAAATCCAGAGGTTACAGGTCAAAGAAAAAAATATTAGTAACAGCCAGAAAGAAAGAACTTAAGTACTGAGTAACTACAGTAACACAATCACACATGATTTTGCAGCCAAAACTAAAAAAAGGAGCATAGAACTTGGAATGTGAAATTCCAGAAGGCAAAGATACTTACAGCCAAGAATAAGTTACCCAGCAAAACTGAGTTAATAGTACAAGGGAAAATATGGGCCTTTAATGAAACTGAAGACTTCCACATATTCCTAATGAAAATATTAGAGCTGCAATGAATCTTTGAAGTTCAAATACAATAATGAAGAGAAATATAAAAAGGTAAACATTAATGGACAATGATAAAGGACTAAACAAGGACAAACTGCTTACATTCAAATATGGGGAGGTGATATGTATCCCCTCTGATCCATGTCATCATCAGGGTTCATAGAAGGAGTCCAATGATACAAGACCTGGGAGTGGATCTGTTTTGTCTAGAAGAACTTAAGAATCAAAAGAGATGAGAAAAGAAAAAGGTGGGGGAGGGGTGGGGGAAGGAAAAGAAAATCAGGGGAAATTACTTTACATAATTGGGGTACACCAATAGAAATCTATACAAACAAGGAGACTGGGGGAGGGAGTGGCAGACACTTGAACTTACTTTCATCTGATCTAGTCAAAAGAAGGAGGAATAAACACTCAAGAGTTGGCTATAGAAACACATTTCACTCAACAGGGAAATATGAGGGAAAGCAGCAAAGGAAGAGCAACAGTTAGAGGGAGGGTAGATTAAAGAAGGGATTTACCAAAGGAAAACAAATTCTAAAAATATTATACCTTTTGAGGTGATGAGGGATGGGAATCTGAGGGGGCTCTCATAAAGTGGGGAATGGTTGGATAAGTTATGATATATAAATGTGATGGAATACTATTCTCTGCATAATGACCAATCAGAATTCCAAAGGAGTAAGTATGCGAAACTCTCAAAATTCAGAGATAATTTTTTTATGTCATGGTTAATGTGGAAAACTGTTGTTTTTTTTTTGCTATATATGTTAGTGATGGGTTTTGTTTTTCTTACAGTCTTAAAAATAGCGTGTAGAGAGAAAAGTGACGTATGTGTGAACTCTGAGCAACACAATGACTAACCATAATTCTCGAAGATTCATGATGAAGCATGCTGCCCACTTCCTGACAGAGAAGTTACAGATTCAGAGACAAATTTTTTTAGATGTGGCCAATATGAAAATTTATTTTGCTTGTCTATACATATTTATAATAAGGGTTTTGTTTTTCTTGCTTTCTCAGTGGGGGTAAGGGGAGGGAAGAGGGAAGAAGAGCAAGCTGATCTTTAAGAATAAAATAAAATAATAATTTTAACAAAAAATAAATTTGTCTACTTATATCTCATCATGTATTCATTACAGACTAGGAGATAGTTACCTTTAAAATTTTTTTACCAGTTCTTTCTGTATTCTAGATTTTTAATTTCCACACATCTCAATCTATTGTTTTTTTTCATTTACTTGTTTTCTTCTTCTGTTCTACAGAATTTATTTTCATGTAATCAAGCACATCTATCTTGTTCTTCATTTCTTCTGTTTAATACAAAAAAAATGTTATTGCTTCCTCACTTGAGATAAATACATTATTCCCCATTTTCCAACTTTTTATTATTTGCTTTATGTGTTTAGGTCTATCGTCCAGCTGGAATTCACTGAGGTTCTGGATGTGAGATGTGGGCCTGAATCCATTTCCTTCCAAATTGCTAGTCAATTTCCTCAAGGTCTTTTGCAGCGGATAATAAATTTTTTCTTCCATTTTTACTTTCTATAGGTTTTTCAGTTTGTATCTTTTGTATATTGTTGGTGGAATGATTGACAACATAATGCCATTGACAGAGAGCAAGTCTTAAATCAGGAAGACCTGATTCTGATAGATAATTGACGTTGTGATTCTGGACAAGTCACTTAGCTTTTCAATTGTAGAGCAGGTGTTGGTCTGAATTGGTAGAAGGAGATTCCTTACAGATGTGAGACAAAATAAAAAGAATGTCATTTTCTATTGATCTATTACTCTCTCTACATATTTTTTTGATCCTGTACTAGATAGTTGTTGTTGTTGTTGTTTTTTTAAATGATGATCACTTTGTAACATGTTCTAAACACTGGGAGTACAAAATTACCTTAACAAAATTCTTTTTTTTTAATATATAACCCTTAACCTTACTACCCATTTCTTTTTCCATATAAATCTAATTGCAGTTTTATACAATTTCATGAAAATCCCATCAATATTTTAATTGGTAGTGCATTAAATATATAACTTCATTTTGGAAGTATATTAATCTGTACTATTCATGAACACTGACTATTTCTTTAATTACTGGTCTTTATTTCAGTGATTATAGTTTTATAGTTCATTGGATCATAGATTTACATCTGAAAGAGATATTTCAGGTCAAATATTCTAATCCCTCTCTCTGCTCCCCATTTTATAGTTGAGAAAAATGAGGCCCAAAGAGGTTAAATTATTTGATTAAACAGATAGTAGGTGGCAAAACTGGGATTCCAACCTAAGCTCTCTAGTTACAAATCTAGTATTCACATGAAATGTTTAACTGATTCTTGAATACCCAATTAGTTTTTTAAAAAATTGTTTATTTTTAGTTTTCAACATTTACTTTGATAAGATTTTGAGTTCTAAATCCTCCCCACCCCCACAAGATGACAGACGATCTGATATAGGCCTTATGTGTATGATCATATTAAACATATTTCCACATTACTCATGTTATGAAAGAAGAATCAGAAGAAAAGGGAAAAACCACGAGAAAGAAAAAACAAAAAAAATTTAAAAAGAGAAAATAGCATGCTTTAATATGCATTCAGACTCTAGATGTGGATAGCATTTTCCATCGTGAGTCTTTGGGAATTATCTTAGATCACTGCATTGCTGAGAACAGCTAAGTCTATCAGGTCGTTGTACAATGTTACTATTACTGTGCACAATGTATGTCTGATATAGATTATATATGTGCAATCATGCAAAACATATTTCTATATTAGTCTTGTAAAAGAAAACACAGATCAAAAAAGAAAAAAAAGCATGAAAAATATTATGCTTTGATCTGCAGTTAGATTCCATCAGTTATTTCTTTGGAGGTGGATAACATTTTTCATCATAAATCTTAAATTGTCTTGGATTATTGTATTGCTGAGAATGACTAAGTCATTCACAGTTGGATCATTGTATCATATTGTTTTTCACTGTGTAAAATGTTCTACTGGTTCTGCTCACTTCACTTTGCATCAGTTCATGTAAGTTTTTCCATGTTTTTCTGAAAATGCCCCCTCCCTTTGTCATTTCTTATAGCATAATAGTACTCCATCACAATCATATGCCATAACTTGTTTAGCCATTCCCCAATTGATGGATATCCCCTCAATTTCCTATTCTTTGCCATCACAAAAGGAGCTGCTATAAATATTTTTATACATGCAAACCTTTTTCTCTTTTAAAAAATCTCTTTGGAATATGGACCTAATAGTGGCATTGCTCGATCAAAGGGTGTGTATGGTTTTATAGCCCTTTGGGCATAGTTCCAAATTGCTCTTTAGAATGGTTCAATCAGTTTACAACTCTACTAACAATGCATTAATGTCCCAAATTTCCCACATCCTCTCCAACATTTATCATTTTTCTTTTTCATCGTATTAGCCAATCTGATAGGAATGCAGTGGCATCTCATAGTTGTTAATATGTATTTCTCTAATCAATCATGATTTAAAGCATTTTTTCATGTGACTATAGATGGCTTTGATTTCTTCATTTGAAAACTAACTGCCCATTCATATCCTTTGACCATTTATCAATTGGGGATTGACTTTTATTCTTATAAATGTGACTCAATTCTCTGTATATATTTGAGAAATAAAGCCTTTATCTGAGGCACTTGCTGTAAAATTCCCTCCCCTCCACCCCCCCTCCTTTTCCCCCAGCAACCCCTGGCTTTCTGCTTTCCTTCTAACCTTGACTGCATGGGTTTTGTTTGTGCAAAACTTTTCAAATGTAATATAATCAAACTTATCCATTTCATACCTTGTATTGCTCTTTATCTCTTGTTTGGTCATAGATTCTTCCTTTATCCATAAATCTGATAGGTAAATTAGGGAGATGAATTTTCTAAATTACTATCATCACTTCATTTTCAATGTTAATCTTAACATGTTTTCCTTCTATTATTACAATTACTAGAATTTCCAATACTCTCTCAAATAAAAGTGATAAAAGTGAGCTCACTTATTTCATACCTGTTTTTGGTGTAAATGTTTCAAATGATTTTCCATTATGTTATTTTTAAGCTAGAAACTTTTTATTTGGTTAAGGAAAAATCTATTCCTATTTTTTTTTTTGTATTATGAATTAATGCTGTATTTTGTCAATGGATTTATTTTTTTTCCTTTTGAAAAGTGTTTTATGGATGCCTCTTAAAAATGTTGCTGCCAAGGGGAAGCTAGGTGGTATAGTGGATAAAGAACTGGCCTTGGAGTCAAGAGAACCTGAGTTCAAATCAGATCTTATACAATTCCTAGCTGTGGGACCCTGGGCAAGTCACTTAACTCCCATTGCCTCCAAAAAAAATTCTGTCACTTCCCAATAAACTATTTCATAAAGAGCCCTCACTTTTAATGAAGAAATATATTTAAGCAAAGCAAAAATAATATAACTATGACAACATAAGTTTCATTGTATAACCCTGTATCAAGAGATTGGAAGACTTGAATTTTTCTTTTTTTATTAAATTATGCTTCAGTTTTAGTCTTCTGAAGCTCAGATTGGCCATTGTATCGATCAGAGTTGTGACATCTTTCGGCTTTGTTAGATAGGTGTTTCTGTAGTTTTCCAATAAATATTTGTTGAATACATACTATATGGGAGACATTGTGCCAGCTACTGTGATGATTTAAACAAATACCAAGGTTAGTCCCTGCCCTCAAGGTATTTACAGTCTAGAGAGATGTAATTTACATGTGAAAAGGTAATACAAGGCAGAGTATATCATATGAATCACATAGATAAATGATATGAGTGCAGTGCTTTGCACATGGTAAGCAATTAAAAATAACTTTTTCATTCATTCACTTGGGGCTCAGGTGGTAAAGAAAATGCTTCAGAAGCTAACTCAGCTCATAAACTGACTCTTTGAGAGTTTATGGAGCTTTCATCAATAGCAGGTGTTTCTTATTTGAGTCTATCTCAACTTCAGATTCCATTTTTCCCTCTTTCCTTTCTCTGCATCTCACTTATCCTAAGATGTCACTATTTTATCATTGTGGCCTGGAGGTGACACCGGTTGCACAAAGACTATACCCAAAGAACACAAGCTCAAATGCATCCCACCATGTTGGAAAGGTTTCAAATGTGGTTCCAGCAATGATTATGTATACCTTCTGAAGATTAGCCTATTTAGGTACTAAAAGGCTCATCACTAATAGGTGATAAATTCACTGACTATTGCAACTCATGAAACAAAGCATCAAGTGGCCTGGCAAATGCAGAAATATAACTTCAAATTTTTGCATCTGAGGCAGGAACCAGAAACCATACTTTGGGCATTTGTCCTTGGGAGAAAGAAGGGGCACAGAGCAGAACAGAAGAGAAACATCACAGCCTGACATCTGTTTCCTGTTACAGCTAATTATTTTTGCTAACTAGTTGCTAAGCTCTGTTCTTTCTATGATTTGAAAGGATCCTAAGTCTAGTCAGCATGCTTCCCATTTGGTACCCTGGGGCTGTACCCCACTCTAGTTACAGCCTTTGGCAAAGCTAGGATAATTTTTATGAAGATGATAAAGAAATGATGTGTTATTTTTTTTTTGCTGAAATTTGGAGGATTTTCAACTGGGGTCTGATATGTTTGGAAGCTCTTACCTTGATTTTACAGATTCAAATAAAAATTAATTCACACTCTATTATTAAAAACTTGGAGATGTCATTGCCAGGACTGTACAAAGCAATTCATTGTAGGTGTGGATTGATGAGCCAGGACCAAAATGGCTGGGAACATGGGATAAAAGATACATCCAGGAGCGCGTGAAACCTAAGGTAGAAGCTAGAATACAATGAGATCAGCAGATCTGAGTATTGGGAGCCAGGTGAACAGTCTGGAGTAGCATGTGGATACCAAAAATACAAAACAAGAAAGACTAGGTAGGTGGCTCAGAGTCATGGTATATGTGATGAATGAGGGTCAGGATAAGGAATGGATTAGAAGCCAGCTAGACCAATAAGAGCCAGGAACCCCCAAATATTAGAAGGCAGAACAAGATGGAAGGTCAGAGTCTGGAAAAACAGCAAGGAATCAGGATATCTGTGCTGGCTAAATGGTCAGAATTAAGCAAAAGAAACAGATTTGAGTCACCAATAATAATAGTTTGCATTTATCCTGAGCTATTTGACCATCACAGAACACTTTACAGCATAATACTCAGAAGCTAGGTAATACAGATAATACTAAATGCACTCTATGGATGAAGAAACTAAGTGTTGAAGAGGTTTAATGAATTGCCCAAGGAGCCAGACATATCCGTTTCTCCTCATTCCAAATTCAAGAAACTTTCTCCTATACTACCTGGGGAAGAGCCTTGCTAAGGGACACAGCTCATTTTCTCAGAGCCCAGAGTTTTTTCTATCATTTCTGTGAAGGCAGGAAGCAATTTGAGTGTGACTAGCCTAGTAGGAGCAAGGAATGGACAGGGTACAGGCTAAGGGAAATGACACCTTGTAGGTATCTCACAAGAGATCTGTTCTTGGCCTTCTCTTATTTCTTTACCTTCTCTCCATCGGCAGTTCCATTAACTCCTATGGCTTCAACTATTACCTCAATGTGGCTGATGACTATTAAATGTAGTCTTAACATGTTCCCTGAACTCTAGATCTACGTCTCCAAATGCCATTAGGACATTTCCACCTATACTGACATACCATCATCAAATATGGCATGTCCAATTGGGTTCATCTTTCTCTCTAAAAGTACCCTTCCTTCTGATGCCATTATTTCTGTTTGTATCACCACCATTCACCTGGATTCCCAGATTCAAAAACTGAAGGTCACCTTAGATTCTTCCTTTTACCACACTTTTCATACATCTCACATCTCTCCCATCAAAGTGACAGATCTTCATTAATACCCACCTGGATTGTTGCAATATCCCTTTAACAAATTTTCCCTTCTCTAATCAGTCCTTCATAATACTGCCAGAATCGTTTTATGCACAGATATGATAACACCATGGCTCTTCTGAAAAATGACCAGTGGCTTATTGTTAGATTCCTCTGTCTAACCTTCAGTGTGTGCCACATGTCTGTCATGCTGGTCTCATCTCATATTATTCCCCTTTACTTGTTCTCTACTATAGTCAAATTGGACAACTCTGCACTCTGATCACTCCTCACAGATTGTTCTGTATAAATTGAATTTTCTGCCCCACTTGTTGAAGCTATCCTTTAAAGCCCAGTTTAAATGCCACCTCCTCCATGTAACCTTCCCTGATTCCTCCAGCCAGTAACAAACTTTGCCCTTGAACTTTTCATAGAACTTTATTTTGTAGTACTATAATGTGATATATAATTGTGATGGGGTCACACAACAAAACTTTATTTGTTGCCATGACTTCCAATAAGGTCTGATTGCTTTGCAGTTCTACATACCTTCATATGGATATGGTTTTGCTTCTTAGATTTTTGTAACTACAAGTGGTATCTAGCCCTTACTCAGAGGAATTTAATTAATCAATATTTTTTGCTATAGAATGTATTCATACAGACATTTATACATAGATATATTAATAAGTAAGTCTACAAAAATAACGCCAGGAGATCACATTTCTATGTGTCCATAAAAATAATCTAGGAACAAATAAAAGAAAGGGAGGACTAATTCAAGAAAATTACAAAGTACATAAAATAGCTGGGAATCAATCCATGCAATTGATTACCTCCCTAAGAACAGCTAAAATAATTGGAATTATGTCCACTGCTCTTGTCTGAGTTATGCCACATAACAATACCATTAAAATTAATTTACAGATATTATGTAGAGGGGATACTGTAGAGAGTTAGACAATGGGATAAGAATATTTATTTGGAAGGACAAAAGATCTAGAAAAGCAAAGTGAAATGGGGATGGGGTAGGTATGAAAGAAATAATATTTCTAGTTCTCAAACCCTATTATAGGGCAGTAATCATGAAAATTGTCTGTTACTGTTTAAAAAACTTAAAAGTTGATTAATGGAAAAGATGCAAAAAGGAAGAATAGGACATAACTGAACATAATAACCAATGTTCAATAGATCTCAAAGCTTAAATAACACAGGAAAGAAGTCTGTTTGAACAAAGTTCCTGGATAGTCTGGAAAACAGTCTGATACAAATTGGGTCTGGACCAACAGTTTATACTATATACCACAATAAACTAAAAATGAATATGTGACCTGAATGTTAAAAATATTTATCTTTATGAAAAATCTATTAATCTCTATTTTATTTTTTATGTGCATATCCATGAAAAATTCTAGAACTTATTCCTTTTCATATTAAATAGGGATTATGAGAAGGTTTACTCAAAGCCTTGAGTGTGGTGTGGGGCAGGGACTGAAAAAGGTTGGGACCCCCTACCTTAAAAGGAATACCAGCCTCTGTTATTCATTTTCCTCCTACCTCCAGTACCTGTGGCTTGGGGCTCTCTCTGGGACTTGCCATGATCTGGAAACTAAAGCATGTTCTCATCTGAATGAGCTTGAGTCAGAATCTATCTCAGAGGTCTAACTGCCTCTTCTACCTTGTTTCTTTGCTCAAGCACGTGATCAAACAACAATAATGAAGTAAACATTTCCACCGTTGGAAGCAACCTTTTGAGCTCAAGAGCTTGGGAGCTCCTGGATCCATCAGTTGGTTATCAGTTGTATTCTTGGAAGTATCCCCTGAAACGAGTAGAGTGCTTCTCCTAGAAGAAGATGACCATTGATAGAAAGATGACCTTGGCCTGGCTAACTAGAAGACATGGATCTTGAGAGAGTTGTTTAGACATTGCAGAGCCAAAGTGAAGGTGAAATGCCTTTTCAACAATCCCACTTAAATGCTTCAGGTTTTAATCTTTTAAATTTCATCCTCCTGGGAGAGCATAATAGTTGTTATAAATGACTGCTTTAAGTTTAAGTCTTTGCCAATGCATGCTTGTGAGTCTTTTGTGTTTTAAGCATTTCTTTTGTGTGCAGGAAATAAATAGCTGTCTGCCGACAGAGAAATGATGGGTTCAAGGTACAGAGAGAGATAAATATTTTTTGTACATGGTGAACATAAGAATTTGTTTTGCTAGAATATGTATGTTTATTGCTGTTTATTATTGTTTTTCTTTTTCAATAGAAGGGGATTGAGAGGTAGGTTTTTATTCATTGAAAAAAGTTGCTTTTTTTTTTTTAAGGAAATAGTTGTCCTATACCAAGCCTATATTATACATTGAGAATCTTTTTCTCATTTTTAGAGAGATCTTATATATGGGTCAAACCTAAACTTTAAATTATTTTTCGTGGGTTCTGAGGGGGGACATAAAGAACTAGAATGTATTAAAAAAAGAGTCTGACCCTTCATCACTTCAGAGATCAGATTCCTCCAAGGACTGAATGTGGTCAGTGTTCATGCTGTCCCAAACTAGGGACCTCTTAGGAGGGAGAAAGTGAGTGTCTAAACTCCACTGGGTACACAACAGGTTCTGTGTTGTTTTATGTGGGAAATAGTTTTTGGACTTCTGGTTCACTAAAGATATTTGGAAAACAAGGCTCAATTCTGCAAGCTTGTTTTTATCTTATGTGTATGCCCCATCGTAGCTAGGTACTAAATCTGTACTACTGCTGCCTGGCCTGGGTTGGCTAGGGACAGAAAAGCAAGATTAGGGTTGTCAGAATTATTAATCTTTCTTCTAAAAATAATTTAAAAACAGTTTTTAAAAGAAAATAGAATTTTTTTAGGGGTAGAATGGGAGAGAGAGCGAAGCTTTTACACTCATTTAGCATTTCTCATTTTTTATTTATTCATTTACTCTTCTGAAATTTTTGACTCCTTTCATAGGACGACAGGGCTCACAGTCATTCATATTCAACTTATTCACATAATAGTCTCATTTACAATTTTTAGAGAGCTGTGAGGAAGACATTCAATAGACTCATCCTTTTAGTTCCCTTTGCAATCCAGCCTATTTATGAGTTGCCAGGTAACCAGTAGGCTTAGCGTTACTGCTCCTGACTACAAAAACAGAGGCCTTTCAGGTACTAGAATGGCAGGAGTGAAGCTCTCTTATCAGAGTTGCAATATTATCCAGGAGCTCCCAACAATATATGTCCATATTAAATTAATTAAAAATAAGTGATAATTTTTTCCCCCTGAAGCATTCCAATAAGGGCATTTTCAGATACACAGAGCAAATGGCTTTCCCACTTAACTTCTAAATGAAATGTTCAGGGTATTTAGAATCATTCAAATTAATAAGGAGAATTATATAGCTTTCATGTTTGAGGATACAAAGTATATGAAAGGACTGGAGAACGATGCAAGTTACTCAAATTATTTAACTTGGAGAAGAGAAAGCAGTGGAGAAGTTTACTGTTTTTCTTTAAGAAAAAGGGAAACTGTTAGCAGCAATAGGATGGGCAGCTGTTCTATTCATCAGAGAACAGGACCAGAGGAATTAGTTTATGTTGAAGCATGAGAGCTTGAGGTTAGACATATGGGAAATTTTTGCAATTAGGCATTGTAAAGGGCTGTGGCATCTCTTTTAGAAGCTGAGAAAAGAATCTCTATTTGACTCAGTTTTCTCAACTGTAAAATGAAGATAACAATGGTGCTTGCCTCCCAGAGTTGCAAGGGTAAAATGAGGTAATATTTGTCAAGCAATAAGCAATGGGCCTAGCGCATAGTAGGGCCTAGCACATAGTAGGTGCTCTAGAAATGCTATTTGTAGTTGTCGTCGTCGTCATCATCATCATCATCATATTGTTGTTGTTGTTATTGTTATGATTATTATTATTCTTTCTCTGAGGTGACTTAAGTGGCTCCACCTAAAGACCGAGGGATGGTTTGGACCAGGAATTCTTAAGTTTTTTTTGCAAAGACTCTTCAGTAATCTAGTGAAACCTAGGCATCTCTTCTCAGAATAATGTTTTTAGAAGCATAAAATAAAATACATAGGAATGCAAAAGAAACCAATTATGTTGAAATACAGTTGTCAAAGTAGAAAACATTAAAAAAATTCCAAATTCATAGACCTCTCCAAGCTAGGAATCCAAGATTTTAATTGCACTGTAAGATAGTAAGTCTACTCTCCTTTGACCTGGGAAGAATGCTAGTCCTTGTCAGGACTTAGAAGCAACTGTGTCTTCCTGACCACACCTTTTCCAAATACTTCTAACGGCTTGTGCCTATTTTGGGGGGTCTGGCTAGCCAAAGTAACCACAGGAAGACTGTAGCCCTGAAGGAGAAAGTTGTCTCAGTTATCTAGATTTCTGAAGGTCTCTTTTTTTTGTTGACCTGTTAGTCCTTCCTATAAATAGTCAATACAGTGGAAAATTACTGAGAGATTAGATGTCTGGTTTCATTGCACTGACATTCTACTTATAACCACTACATAGAACTGGCTTATTCTACAAGTGTCTTCATTTTTGTTTCTCCCCTTTCTCTTTGGCTAGAGAATCCTAAACTACTATTCCCTTGGTCACTGCCATTCAGAACCATTTCTTGCCTATGTGAAAATTGCTTTTGCCTGCAACATCTTCCCATATATAGATCTACTCTACCTTTCTTCAATCTCTCTCATCATCTTTCTTTTTTTCTTTTTTTTTTCATTTTGGAGGGGGGAGGTCAGAGCAGTTGGGGTTAAGTGACTTGCCCAAGGTCACACAGCTAGTAAGTGTTAAGTGTCTGAGGCCAGATTTAAACTCAGGTCCTCTTGATTCCAGGGCCAGTGCTCTATTCACTGCACCACATAGCCGCCCTTCTTATCATCTTTCTGACCTTTTTTTTTGTACTGTGTTCTTTTCAGTGCTATACACTATTGTCAATACAATCTCCTTCATTTTTTAATACTCCTTCCAGTTTGTAGACCTGACTTGCTGATGACCACAATCCTTACTACCGTCTCCAATGCAGGCCCCTGCTTCAATCATGTTATCTGACTTACAGTTCCCAGATACAGGAGAAGGCAGCACTCTCCTGCCTTCTCCTTGTCACTTCCACATTTCTGCTCTGCCATCATCACTCAATGTGGCAACCTCTTTTCTTCCAAGGTCCATGCCATCCACTTATATCACTCCCTTCGAGTCCCTGAGGCTGCCATCCACTGACCTCCAAGATACTCTCAAGACCTTGCTGGCAGATCTTGAAGCCAGGTGCAAAGCCTTCTCTTCAGCATACCCATTTCAGCATTGCTTAACAGAATTTCCATTGGGCAACTAGACATAGTGACCTTCAATCCTCATTCTGTTACAGGGTATGTGGATGTGTTTCTGGTGCCCTGTGCCCTGTCCCTCTATTGAACAGAGTTACCTGAATGTTGGGGCTATATTGATGTGACACCAAAGTATTCTGATGAAATGAGAAAAGTTCCCTCAGAAGAGAGGATTCGGGGAAGATGGCAGAATAAGACAGGAAATTAGCTGGCTCTCCAAAATTCTCCCACAAACAAGATATCATCTCAAATTGAACTTCGTAGAGCAAAAATAATTAAAAATCAGGGCAAAGCATTTGTCTCCGTAAGACAACTTGGGAGTACCTTAAGGAAGACTTGACTTACTTCTAATACCGAGATGGTAGAGGAAGGAACCCTTTGAGGCCCTCCCAAATTCACTTCCAAACAACTAGAAAACCACTTCAGAATTGATCTAGGAGCAGGGAAGCAGCTTACCAACCTGGCAGGAACAGTCTGTCTCACTGGGATGGGAGAGGAGCAAAGTCCAACAGCAGTAGCAGCAACCAGACTCATAGCAGGGGACCTGCAGCAAGGCTCCAGGCCTGGGGTGATCTACCAGTGAGGCCCCGCCCTCCTGCAAGTCAACAGTCACCTAGGCAAGTGAGCAGTCTGAGCAGCAAAGCAAGGTCCCACCGCAGTGACCGCACCCCCAGACACCAGCCAGGGTTTGACCCCATTTCTGACCTGTAGTGAAGCCCCTCCCCAGGGATGACCTATAGTAAGATCCTGTTCTACAAGCAGAGAAACCCTGTTTCCATAACAACACAGCAGCAAGGCCCCATTCTTGGAGCAGGCCATCAGCTAAACCTCCCACCCAGGGGAGGCCAACAGGAAGGCCCCATACCCCAGTACAAAACAGAAGGGGAGCCTACCTTCCAGAGAAAACAAGCAGCTAAGCCCTGATGCCCAGTGAAAGCCAGCAGTAAGACCCAGAACCCTAGCACAAAAAGTTTGAGACAGTGCAAGACCAGAGCCCAACTCTGACATAAAAACAAGTTACAAAAAAAGGCAGGAAAAAAATGAACAAAAAACAACAACAAAAGAGCTTGACTATAGAAAGATAGTATGGCAATAGGGAGGATCAAGGCATAAACTTAGAAGAGGATGAGTGTCAAATTGGCTACATGTTTGTTTGTGATCTCAGAGAAAAATGTAATTTGGTTTCAGGTCCAAAAAGAATTTCTGGAAGAGTTTTTTTAAAAAAATATTTTAAAAAGCAAATTAGAGAAGTAGAAGAAAAAATGAGAAAAGAAATGAGAGTAATGTAAGAGGATCACGAATAAAGAGTCAATGGCATGGGAAAAGACATACAAAAATTTGCTGAGGAAAATAATGCCTTAAAAAATAGAATTGGCCAAATGGAAAAGGAAGTACAAAAGCTCACTGAAGAAAATAATTCCTTAAAAATTAGAATTGAACAAGTTAAAATTAATGACTCTATGAGACATCAATACAATAAAACAAAAAAAATTAAATAGAAACAAATGTGAAATTTCTCATTGGAAAAACAACTGACTTAGAAAATAGATCTGGGAAACATAATATAAGAACTATTGGATTACCTGAAAGCTAGGATAAAAAGATAAAAAGCCTGGATATTTTTCAAGAAATTATCAAAGAAAACTGTCCTGATATATTAGAACCAGAGAGCAAAGTAGAAATTGAAAGAATCCACTGATCACTTTCTGAAACAGACATACACATAGTTAAAATAAAGGGCTGGAGCAAAATTTATGCTTCAGTATAAATATTATTTTTCAGTGAGGTAAAAAAAAAGGCAAAGTGGAATCATGATCTTAGACAAACTTAAAGCTAAAATAAATTTAATTAAAGAGATAAACAGGGAAAGTACATTATGTTAAAGGGTATCATAGCCAATAAATCAATATCAATGCTAAACCTATATGTACAAAATGCTATAGTGCTTAAATTTTTAAAGGAAAACTTAAGTGAATTGAAAGTGGATATACAGAGTAATATTTTAATAGTGGGCAACTTTAACTTCCCCCTCTCTGAATTAGACAAATCTAACAAATAAATAAGTAAATAATAACAAAATTAAGGAGATGAATAGAGTCTCAGATAAACTAGATATGATAGATACCTGAAGATAATTGAGTGGAATTAGAAAAGAATACATCTTTTTCTTAGCTGTACATGATACCTTTTAAAAAATATGACCATAGATTAGGGCACAAAAACTTTATCCTTAAAAGCAGAAAAGCAGAAATATTAAATTCATCCTTTTCAGATCACAATACAATAAAAATATGTTCAATAAGGAACCATGAAAACAGATTAAAAACTAATTGGAGAACAAACAACCTAATCTTAAAGAATGAGTGGGTTAAAGAAAAAATCATAGAAACGATAAGTGATTTTATTAAAGAGAGTGACAATAATGTGACAACATATCAAAACCAATGGGGTGCAGCCAAGACAGTAATCAGAGGAAAATTTATATCACTAAATGCTTATACTAATAAAATAGAAAAAGAGCAGGTCAATAAAATGGGCATGCAATTTAAAAAAGTAGACAAAGAACAATTTTAAAAGTCCCAATTAAACTGCAAATTGGAAAGCTTAAAAATTAAAGGTGAGATTAATAACATTATGTAAAAGAAAACCATTGAATTAATAAATAAAACCAGGAATTGGCTTTATGAAAAAACCAATGAAATAGATAAATCATTGGTTAATATGACTGAAAAAAAGAGAGAGAAGAAAACCAAATCACTAGTATTAAAAATGAAAAGGATAATCATACCACTAATGAAAATGAAATCAAAGCAATTGTAAGGAGTTATTTTGCCCAATTATAGTCCAAAAAATTTAGCAACTTGAGTGAAATGGAAGAATACTTACAAAAATGTAAACTGCCTAAATTAATAGAAGAGGAAATAGAATATCTAAATAAACCTATTTTAGAAAAAGAAATTGAAAAGGCCACAAATGAACTTCTTAAGGAAAAAAAAAATTAAGACCAGATGGATTTACAACTGAATTCTACCAAACATTTAAACTTCAAGTAATTCCAATATTAATTAAATTATTTGGAATAATAGGAAAAAGAGGAGTCCTACCAAACTCCTTTTATAAAACAAATATGTAGACCCAGATGGCTCAGGAGGAGAGAGTGAGGCTGATAACTTTGCACAGCCCTGCCTCACTTAAATCCAACGCACTTGCAAGTCATGACACCACCTTCTCGATGTCATAGTCCTCTTTGAGAATGAAATACAAACAGCAACATATGATACCTAAACACAGGAAGAGCAAAAACAGAGAAAGAAAATTGTAGACCAATTTCATTAATGAATATGGAAACAAAAATCCTGAATAAAACACTAGCTAGGAGACTACATCAGTGTATTACAAAAATTACATGTGGTAACCAAATGGAATTTATTCTAGGAATACAGGGATGGGTTGACAAAAGGAAAACTATTAACATAATTGATTATATCAATAACAAAAATCATACAATTATATTAATAAATGCAGAAAAAGTTTTTTTTAGATAAAATACAACATTCATTCCTATTTAAAACATTTGAAAGCATAGATATAAAGGGAGTTTTCCTTAAAAATGATAAAAAATCATCGACCCAAAATCATTAGCAAGCATTAATTGTAGTAAGGATTAGCCAGAAGTCTTCCCAGTAAGAACAGGCGTGAAACAAAGATGCCCATTGTCACCAATATTATTCAATATTATATTAGAAATGCTAGCAATAGTAAAAAAGAGAAGAAAAAGAAATTGAAGGACTCAGAATGGGTAATGAGGTAATAAAACTATCTCTTTTTGCAGATGACATGATATACTTCAAGAGTCTTGGAGAGTCAACTAAAAAGTTAGTTGAGACAGTACTTTTAGCAAAAGAGCAGGATATAAAATTAACCCACATAAACCATCATCATTTCTTTATATCATCAACAAAACCCTGCAAGAAGATATAGTAAGAGGTGTATGCTCCATTTAAAGTAATTGTAGACAGTATAAAATATCTGGGAGTATACCTACCAAAACAAACCCAGGAACTATGGAAACACAATTATAAAACAATTTTTATACAGATAAAGTCAGATTTAAATAATTAGAGAAATATTTTTTTGTTCATGGGTAGGCAGAGCCAATATAACAAAAACAACAATTTTACCTAAAGTAATCTATTTATTCAATGCCATTCCAATTCAGTTACAAAAAGCATTATTTTAATGAGTTAGAAATAATAATAACAAAATTAATTTGGAAGAACAAAAGGTCAAGAAATCAAAGGAATTAATGAAAAAAATGTAAAGGAAGGAAGTTTATCAGTACTGTAGCATAACGGAGTAATTATCAAAACTTCGTGGTACTGTCTGAAAAACAGAAAAATAGATCAGTGGAACAGAGTAGACATACAATACATGGTAGCAAATGATTATGGTCACTGTGTGTTTGACAAATGTTAAACTGAGGCAAATATATTAAATAGCTTTTCCACTGTCACAGCTAGTAAGTATTAAAGTGGGATTTGAATGCAAGTCTTCCTGACTCCAAACCCAGTGTTCTATCCACTTCACCACTTAACTTTCTCTAAGAGCAGCATGGTGTAGATACATGGAAGATACAGGCGTATTGCTAGTCTGCTTCCTTCCCTTTTAGTTCTTTCTCCAAACTCTTATCAGTCTAGCGAAGCCATTTGACTATGTTCATTGTCTTTGATGACATTTTGATGCCTGGAAGAGCAGGGCTACTAGACTAGACTGTGGTTGCACATGGAGTTGAGCAGAGCCAGCTCTTGTCAGTGGTGTATGTTTTCCCACAGCGTGCCACAAGCAAAGTGTGCCAATGAGTTTCACTTCTGTTAGTTTTATATCTGGCAAATGTAAAATCCCAGGTGCAGTAATAGTAAGGAAACAGGAGAAAATCTGTTGGTGGTTGATACCATTACCTCCAAACAGGTACACTCTTACCATATCTTACTAGCAAACACAGGTTTGTAGAAAGGTGGAACTATCAGGTGGTTAAACACTAACTTATTAAAGAGCACAATTTTACCTTGGTGAATTACACATTAAAGGGCTTATTATTTATTTGGAGAAAGAGAATATAAGCCTAAAATATGACCATACTAGGTAGTATCAGTTAAATGTCAAATGAGTGTGCAGACACTAAGGAATCCAGGAGTTCAGATGTGAAAGGAAGAGATCATTGTGGGTTAGGAGAGTTAGTGGATATATCACAGAGGTCATGAGATTTGAGCTAGGCTTTGAAGAAAGGTAACACTTAGAGAAGCAGAGAGGAAATGGTTTGGGGTGGTAGGAATTGAAGGCAGAGGAAGAAGAGCAGACGGGAGGGCAAGCACTTATGCTTGGGAAACAAGGAGGAGGATAGTTCAATTCAATTCAGTAACTATATGATGCTTGTTGGATTGAATTGAGCAGATGATTCCTACCAAGAAAGAAGTGGAATGGGTGTGCAACGTTACATATATTTTCAGATTCTTTTGATATATTGATTGGTTTTGGTGAATTGCTATTTCTCTTTTTCCTCTGAAGTATATTCTTTTTTTTTTTTTGAGGGCAATTGGGGTTAAGTGACTTGCCCAAAGTCACACAGCTAGTTTTTGTGTCAAGCGTCTGAGGTCAGATTTGAACTCAGGTCCTCCTGACTCCAGGGCCTGTGCTCTATTCACTGAGCCACCTAGCTGCCCCCCTCTGAAGTATATTCTTTGTCATATAGCATTGCTCTCTGGATATGGGGAGGGGAACAAAGGGAAAAGATTGAAACAATGTAAAAGCAAAATGTCTCTCTCTCTCACTCTCTATCTAATTAGGAGACCAGTAGAAAATGAAGTTGGAAAGATGGGTAGGTAGGTAGGTGTCAAATGACTTGAATGCCTGATTAAGGAGTTTGGGCTTCCTCCTATTGTGTGGTGCAGCAAAAGAGCCTCTGCAGGTGAAGGCCTTGAATTCGCTCCCCTTTTGAACTTTACTGCCTGTGTGACCTTGGGCAAGTCACTTAATCTCCCCAAATTTCAGTTTCTTCACTTGTACAATGAGAAGTCACACCTTCTAACCCTAAATCCAGGATCCTATGATCCTAGGATTTTGTCCACCAGGCACTAACGAACTGGTAAAAATTTTGGAGTATATTCACATGTGTACCTAGCTATTCCTCGATTGCATCCTTCTAGTTTCAAAGGGAAGGATCAGACCTATGGAGTGTCTGTCCATCATGAGCTGGATTGACCTGATTGTTCACATTACATATATGTGAACAGCTTACCCAGGCCTGTGGGTACTGATGATAACAATTTCACAAAACCTAACATGCTATCAGATTTTAGGGGCTGCTCATGTGCCATGGGCAGATGAGAATGAATGACTTAAAAGTGAGATGCTATTATTTTCAATCTCCTGAGAAGCCACCACATTTCTACCTTTTCCATTCAGGTTGAATTGGAAAAAATGTCCTTGTCAATACTCCCTTTTTGGGGGTCGGGGAGGTTAGGTGTTTGTTTGACTCATTTTCTATATCCCTTGTATTAGTGCAATCCATCCTTCACCCTAAATTCTGACATTCTGCTTTTTTGAGATGTGTTGTCGGAAATCATTAGTTACTTCAGAGACTAGATTCATATCCAAAGTTCAAAATACACAGAGATTTTTGCAGACATATAGCCAGATATGCCTTAACTGCAGTTGGCCTAACAGTGCAAAGTACAGTTGGGCTCAGACTTAGTTTGAAGTTGGAGAACCTCCTGTAGGTGTGACATGCTGGCATCCTGCCTAAAACCTTCCTTTGGCAAGACCAGTGGATCTAGCTTATTTTTGTGAAAATAGTTCTTGCCTGGGACCTAGAAGCTTAGGGTTCCTGGGCTCAGCTGCTATACTAAGTAAAACTGTGACTTTAAACTTTCTAGACCTGTTTCACTATATTTCATGTGGGGATAGTAATATCCTTCCTACCTATTGAACAAACAAGATCAAATAAGATCACATGAAATTACTCTGAAATAAAAAAAATACTTAAAAAATTCAAAGTGTTGGTAGAGAGCTGCGAAGTGTTACCATCCTTATTAGCTCCCATTATACCTGTTTTTGGTCTTGCCACAACCTTTGGCTTAGGACCTAAGGCATAAAAATCTGACCTAAATTATTTTAGCATTATTGTTAACCTCCTCATTCTTATTGTTACCTTCTATGCCAAGTGGAAGCACCTACCTATATTTAATGAGTCCTAAGAAAAACAGCACAGAAAATGAGGAATAGAGCATTAAGTGAGAAAGAAAAAGACAAGTACTTCCTACTTTACATTTAAATTACTCTATTCCCTGTAATCAGTCCTGGTTTATTCAGGCTAATAGGGTGGAGCTGAGAGAAGTTTGGCATACAGGGTCTCCATAGAGGGTTTTACCATTACTGACTATGTAAGTATGATAATATTATTTTGTTTCCCAGTATTCTAGGAAATTCTCTAAGACTGCAGGTTAGGGTCTTCTTCCCTGGACCTCCCTTCCCGTACCCCCTGAAAACAATTAGGTTTTAAGGAAGAGATGTTCAGTTATGGATAATCCAGGAACTATTTTCAATACACTTGGTCTTGGTTTGCATTATCCCAATAGTTTCCAAATTTTGTTTAGTGATCCTTCTCATTTTTTCTTACCAAAAAAAAAACCCCTTTATTCTATTTTTCAGAAAACAATCTTCCTAAATAACTTTCTTTGTTCTTCAAATGAATAATTTATACATGGTGAAGAGATATTATTTCACTTTTAAAATAAGGCATTTTAAAACTTAAGTTTGATGGCTGAAGATTTCAAACATCTATGACCATTCTTTCGTTCTTTCAATTTTTTAAGAGTTGCAGGGTTTTATTTTTGAAACCAGTTTATTATATTGTACTGAACAAAAACGAATTACATTGAGAAATGTACCAGATACTGAGCTACCTCTAATTCCCACACAAAAATAGCTTAACTTCAAGTATACCCACTTGTTCATATGCAGCAAGCTGCACAAAGGCATATCTACATCATGAACTTATACTGATTCATGGTGAGAGTTGCACTATGTTGTGATCCAGCACATACCAACCCAAATTTGACCTGATTTGTACATACTGTATTAAATAATCACTGGACTAGGTGATGTCTACTGCCATTTGGAGTGAATTTTCTATGTTAGTGTAGCTTTTGTTCAGTTTGATTTGAACTTTGTTTTCATTGAAAAAACTAAATTCATTTATGTAGGTGCTATACTACAATTATTTTGGTTCTTGCTTCAGACTACAGCCTGCTTTCACAACTAAGCTCTGAGGGGCTTGCCTCTACAATTTAGAAACCTGAATTATATAGTTAGATTAAAAAAAAAAAAGATTTGCATTCCTGGATCTGTTTTGCTTGTGCCCACCACCAACAGAGCACCAGGGGGCATCCTAGAACCAGGTTTGTGGAAAGAATGATACAAAGGCATTGCAAATAATGCCTCAAGTGGTCATCTGAAGTTGACTGCATTTATAGGAAGCTTTTAGGGAAAGATGGTAAGATCCCCATGCAAAAAGCAATGAGGTTCATCCATAATCCAATTCTCGCTGGTGACTATTACTCTGAGGAAGAGAGGCAGAAGAAAGAAGAAAAAGGAGTGAAGTACTGAGACATTTGAAAGCAATGGGGCTTTTCAATCAAACACCCAGTTTGTAGAGCCCATCTGAAATGCCCTATTCTCAGCCTCTGGCATGAACCTGCAATTGAGCTGCTACCTTTAAATATATCATAACATAACAAAGGTTCCTCAGCAGAACCTTTCCTCATTAGTACCATATTTCTTTGGTGTAATAATGATTTAATGCTAATTACTTTGGCCAAGCACCTCTGCTTTGGCTAACCACTTCACTTCCTGGAGCTGATTCCCTGCTGCTGGGCTTTTATCCCACATTAATAAAAAAATACTATGGTTGAAGCATTAGCATTTAGGTCTGGGTTCCATGATGCCCTAGATCTGGCCAAAATTGACACTGGGGTTTGGGTTTCTGGAGCAGGCAAAGTTGTGTAAATCACACTCCTTTCTTCTGCCTTAAGTTCTTGTGTTCACTTTGGATAAATAAATTTTCCTTCTTTTTTAGGAAGCAGGATGAATGTGATATTCTCTTTCCCTGACCTTTGTGATACTACAATATCATTATTCTCCATACACCCCTGTGATTACTTTCTGTCTGTCTCTTTTGCTAAGTTCTCTTTCTTTACCTGTGAGATATTTTTCTAATGTTAAATCATCTAGCCTTTTGGTCTTTTCCATATCTATCTTTCCTTGCAGAAGAGTAGTGTTGCATTTTGAAGAAAGTGCTGGGCTTATAGTCAGGAGGACCTGGGTTCAGATCCTGCTTCTGCTGCTGGCTAGCTGTATAGATACAGGCAAGTTGCTTTAAAAAAAAGTATTCTGACTATAATCTTTTCTCCCACAGAATCTCTAAGGGGCTTCCCTCTACAGTCTGGAAACCTGCATTATATAGTTAGATTTTCTAAAAAGTAGATTTATATTTAACAAGCCTTTATCAAGAGAGAAAGATAATCATTCTGAGTCTCATTTTCTCATCTGTGAAATGGGGATTACTGATTACTATAGGTATCACTAAACCTCTCACAGGTGTGATGTAACACTCAAGTGACAGAATATGTGCAGCTTTGCAAACTTGAAAAGACTATTAAATTTTCAGATATTATTGTTATTAAATATTTCAAACATCCTTGTGGTTTCAACAAAGCAAATAACACCCACATTTTTTATTTCCTACTCTAATTTTTTTGCTTGATTTAAGTATTCACTGGGCTGTCATGCTGTCTAACTATGTCTAACCATGATGGAATAAAACAAAATGGATGGAATATATATTGCTTAGATTATGACATGCAGCTAGATAGCCCACCAAATTAGTACACACACATACATATGTATCACACACATATGCACATGTATATAATGTATATGTATGTACATATGTGCATATTTTATATATACACACAGATAGATAATATGCAATTGTACAAATCATATATATCTTAAACGAGTGCTACAGATAGACAATAAACTAGGGCCAGAATTGAGTAGCAAGAGATCAGGCTGGATCATATTTGGGAAATTAAATAGAACTTTCAATTTACCAGAAGTACTTGCCATTATGAAAGACCATCTCTTTAAACTTCAAAAGTCTCTAGGCAATTCTATATGGTTGTGAATCATAGTATATCATGATACCAGATGAATTACAAGTATAACGTGTAATCAGAAGGCGCCATGTACTCAATGATAAATGAAAAGCCAGAAATGGTGAAAAAGATATTTTTGAGTAAATGTATGATGGGAAATGTCAACAGGTCCCAATTATATTGTGAAATGAGAGGTAACAGAACAGCAGCCTAAGTAGTACATTAGTACCCTAAATATACTAAAAGAAAGAGAGGAAGAACTTCTGAATGGAAGATCTATGGAAGGTCTTTGGGAAAACATGCCCAAGACTCACATAGGATCACAGAGTTAGATCTACACAGGTAGTTAGAAGTCATTTAGCCCAGCATTAACAGATAAGGAAACTAAAAACTGAGATGAAAAAGTGTGGAGCCCTTTTTTTAAGTGTTTTTTTCCAATTACATGTAAAGACAATTTTAACCATTCATTAAAAAAAAATTTGAGATCCAAATTTTCTCCCTTCCTCCCTTCCCTCCCCTTCCTAAGATGATAAGCAATTTGACATAGGTTCTATGTATATAAACATGTAAAACATATTTCCATATTAGTCATGTTGTGAAAGAAGGTACCAACCAAAAGGAAAAAAACCCAAAAAAATAAAGCAAGTGAAAATAGTGTGCTTTGATCTGCGTTCAGACTTGATGAGTCCTTTCTTTTCATGAGGATAGCGTTTTCCATCATGAGTCTTTAGGAATTGTCTTGACTCATTGTATTTCTGGGAAGAGCTGAGTCCTTCATAGTTGATCATCGCACAATATTGCTGTTGTTGTGTACAATGTTCTTCTGATTCTGCTCACTTCACTTTGAATCCTCAGTTCATACGTTGTTGTTTGTACTTTGTTTTCTTTTTTCCTTTTGGAGGGGGGAGGTCAGGGCAACTGGGGTTAAGTAACTTGCCCAAGGTCACACGGCTAGTAATTGTGTCAAGTGTCTGAGGCCACATTTGAACTCAGGTCTCACTGACTCCAGGGATGGTGGTCTATTCACTGCATCACTGAGCCACCCCTGTACTTTGTTTTCAAAGAGAACCATGACATCAAGGAGATGGTGACATGACGTGCAGGAGGTCTGTGCAAAATCACCAGCCTCACTTTCTCCTCTGGAGCCATCTGAGTCCAGTGGTAAGATATTGATCAGGACATACAAATCTTTCCAGGTTTTTCTGAAATCTTCCTGCTCCTCATTAATTATAGCACAATAGTATTTCATTACATTCATGTGAAACAACTTGTTCAGCTATTCCCCAATTGATGGATATCTCCTCAATTTCCAACTCTTTGCCACTACAAAAAGAGCTACTACAAAAATGTACATGTAGGTCCTTCCCCAACTCATTTAACAGATGAGGAAACTGAGGTGAATAGGGTTAAGTGACTTGCACAGGGTCACATAGCTAGTAAGTGTCTGAAGCTGGATTTGAACTCAGATCTTCCTGACTCCAGGCCCAGCACTCTAGTCACTGTACCACCTAACTGTCCATAATGTTAAACAGCCATAGGAATAGCTGGAGGCCCTCACTACCAATAGGCAACCCCTCTTCCGTTTAGAACTTTGTGCCAAGGATCCTCCATGGCAATAGTGAATACTTTTGGTAACCATCCATCTCCCTGTTTTATTCCTCTCTTGATAGTGATGATTGGAAGACTGTCAGATAACTTGTAGTCACCACACAATGAGATTTTACATGCTTTTGTTACATCCTTTTGGTCAATTGTGAAAGGAGCTACAGAAAATATTTTGTGATAGCCTGATTGTTGCCTTCCCATATTTTTTACCAAAGATATCAGTGATATACACATACATTATTACTATAAAGATTTTACAAGGATGATAAAGTAAATAAATGGGCTGGTATTGATATTACTTCTCTCTTTTGGTAGTGGTAATTTTAAGTAGCTTCTCTGATATTTTCCGATCATTTAATATATTCTCATTTTTGTTTTTCTAATTTTGTTGATGACTTTGCTATGAAATTTGGTGCTCTCAGTGTACACAGAGAGCTGATTTAGAATTGCTATTCATACCAGTAACTACTTATTTCCTGTCTGTTAAAATAGATTCAATTTCATTATTTGGAACATTTATTCAGTTTTCACAATATCCTTCACTTCTCAATTTTCTCTGTTAAAAAAATACTCATGATATATAGGCAGGAGACATCTGGGTTTAGGCTACAAGTTTGTGATAATATACACAAGTTTCAAGTTCCATTGTTTTGAGAGATGAAAGAACACTTTAAAATGTGAAACCATGTTGACTTGGTTCACTATGAATTTATGTTACAGCATCTCAACTGGACCCTCACTGCAGCACAACAATTCTTTTGCACCTCCCAAGTTGAGTCACTATCCTATTCACCAGAGAAGTTTCCAAACCTTTTCATGCATTCTTAAATCTCCCATAGATCTCCCTCTCAGATGAGAGCTTTGCCTCATATTTCACTGAAACATTCACTCAAATTTTGTTCTCTGCTCTCCAACTGTCTCCTCCTTCACCTGTGTCCCACAATAAGATGAATCTTCTCCTTTCCAGGCCAAACCCCTCTATACACAGAAGGTTCCCATTCCAACCCATGTTATCCAGCAGGTTGCCCCTCCTATCATTGCCACTCTCTCACTTATCTATCTCTCTCTCAGCACAGAGACTCAGTCTTTTTTTAGTTTCAAATTATCTCCCTCACCTTCTCTCCACTCCATCCCTAGATGAGAAAATAAGAAAAACAAAACCCATTACAAATATAAAGTCATGCAAAACAAATTTCTGCATTAGCCATGTTCCAAAAATATAAAGAAAGGAAAAAAAAGAGCAAAATATACTTTGACCTTGTATCAGCAATGCAGTATTCACAATGCCTATAGTAACTATAAATATGCTGATATAGTTATTAATCACAAAATGGAACAGGCTCTCTACATAAGAAATATAGATAGTGCATTCATTTAAATACCAGAAAACTGAGTCCCAA
>CM053582.1:247262301-247287393 GCA_028627135.1 Pseudochirops cupreus
TGCCTCTGCCGCCTCTTCCAGTCAGCACCGCACGGAGACTAGCTTGGTTCCGGCGTTCTCTTGCTCCACCCCTTCCTGCTACATCAGCAAGCTCAAGGGGCATGGAAGATCTTCAAATCCCAGTATCGTTACAGACCTATACTTGGAGTCTGTCAGTTTTCTATGTGGAGGTAGATAGCATGCTTGATAATAAGTCCTTTGCAACTGTGATGGGTCATTGTGTTGATGAGAGTTAGTAAGTCTTTCAAAGTTATCTTTACAAAATTCGTGTTACTGTATAGGTTGTTTTCCTGGTTCTGCTCACTTTACTTTGCATCAGTTTACATAAGACTTCCCAGATTTTTCTAAAACTATCTCCTCATTTCTTATAGAACAATAGAATTCCATCAAATACATATACCATAATTTTTTCAGGCATTCCCCAATCAATGGGCATCCCCTCCTTTTCCAACTCTCTGCCACCACAAAAAAGATGCTATATTTTTATACATACTAGTTCTTTCCCTCTTTCATTGATTTCCTTGGGGATACAACTCTAGTAGTAGTAGTATTGCTGGGTCAAAGAGTATTCATAGTTTAATAGCTTTTGGGGCGTAGTTCTAAATTGCTTTCCAGAATGGTTGGACACAGTTCCACCCACAATGCATTAGTTTTCCCACATTTTCCCATATCCCCTTCAGCATTTGTTATTTTAGTTTCTTCCCTACTGCCTGCAAACATGCCCACATCTCCCTCATCCTCAGAAAAATCCTCACTTGATGCGTTGACCCTGTTATGTGTCGCCTCAGTTTTCATGGCTAAACTCCTTGAGAAGTCAGTCTACAATCAATGCCTTTACTGCCTTTCTTCTTAATTCTCTACAGTTTGGCTTCTAACTTCATCATTCAAGCAAAACTTGTCTCTTAAGTTACCAAATTAAATCTCTAAGTTGCCAAATCTAATGTCTTTTCTCAACACTCATCATTCTTGACCTCTCTGCAGACTTTGACATTGTCTATTACTCTCTTCTCCCTGATATTATCTCTTTCTAGGTTTCTCTGACACTACTCTATCCTGGGTCTCCTCTTGCCTGTCTGACTGCTCCTTCTCAGTCTCCTTTGCTAGGTGTTCATCCAGGTCACACTCACTAATGGTAACATGGGCCTCCTTGCTGTTTCTTAAACAAGACATTCTGTCTTCTGACTCTAGGCATTTTCGCTGGCTATCCTCCATACCTAGAATTCTCTCCCTTCTCATCTCCATAGTTGAGAGATGACTTGGAGCTAAAACTCCATGTTCTCAAGGTAAAACCAAGATGACAGAGTGGCAGGAGGCAATACAATGAACTCTGCTCATAGCTAGAAAATTCGCCAGAATGAATCCTAATAGGAAAATTCATAAAAAGTCACAGTGAATCATTTTTCTAGTCCAACTCCACATAGGAAGACACACATGAATATGTGCAGACACTAGGTCTAGGAGCACACTGCAGTGCAATGTAGCACCCAGAGAGAGACTGTACGCCTGAACAGGAAGAGGTAACAGACCAGGCTTGGGCAACCCCAGATCCACATTAGGGCACTGCAATAGAGATGGGTGCCAGTTGTTGGCTTTGTTGCCCATTACCCAGTTCCAGGTCACAGATCCAGGTCAGAATAAAAAAGGGATCTCTGCAGGAGAGTAACATTCCAGGAAAGGGAGGCCCTGGGCAGTGTACTGAGAAAGGAGGAAGCTCAGAAGCCAGTATCAGAATTGCAAAAGGAGTAAACAGCTTGCCATGAAAATTCAAGTGAAATATATAAAAGCCAGTGACTCATAAGGCAACAGGAAATAGTAGAACAAAGTTGAAAATCTTAAAAAACAATAGAAGAAAATGTGAGGTATCACATGGCAAAAACAACTGACCTGGAAAACAGATCAAGGGGGAAACATTTAAGCATTTCTGGACTGTTTGAATGCCATGGGCCCCAAAAGAACCTAGGCATCATGTTTCAAGAAATAGTTTAAGAAAACTGCATCGATCTCTTAGAACCAGAGGGCAAAATGGAAATACAAATAGTCAATTGATCACCTCCTGAAAGAAGACTCCCAAAATAGAAACTCCCGGGGATGTCACCATCGAAATCCAGAGCTTTTAGGCAAAGAAAAAGTGTTATAAGAATCCAGAAAGAAAAAAAAATTCAGGTACTGAGGAGCCACAGTCAGGATCACACGTGACTTAGAAACCTTAACTGTAAAGGAGCGGAGAAATTGGAATATGATATTCTGGAAGGCAAGGGATATGGACTTACAATCCTGCAAAACTGAGCATAACGCTACAAGGTAAAAATGGTCCTTTGATGAAGCAGGGGGCTTCCAAGTGTTTCTGCTGAAAAGAGCAGAGTTGGAAAGAAGCAGTAGTGAAGAGAAACACACAAAGTTAAACATGAATGAATAATGGTAAAAAGCTAAACAAGGATAAATGGCTTATATTCAGATAGGGAGAGATGAATCTTATCATCATCAGGGTTCATTGAGATAAAGCCTGGGAGTAGTTCTTATTAGGTCTTGATGACCTTAGGAAAAGAGTGGAAAGAGAGGGGAAGAGGAATACACTCAGGGGAAGGAAAGGAAGGTTAGGGAATATTTTCTCACATAATCATGGTTCACCAGAAGATATTTATACAAACAAGGAGGAGGAGATAGAAGGGAATTGCTGACATTTAAAACTCACTCTCTTCTGAACTGATCAAAAGAAAGAACACACAGAGTTGGTGCAGAAATACATTTCACTGAGTAGGGAAATAGAAAGGAATAAGGAGGAGGGAGGGTGAATTAGTGGGAGAATAGACTAAGGGAGGGGTTAGTCCTAAGCACCACAAATTATAAGAATACACAAAAATATTCATAGCTGTTTTTGAGATAGCAAAGGATGGGGATCTGAGAAGGTACTCATAACGCAGGGAATAGATGGACAAGTTATAGTGTAAATATGTAATGGAATACCACTCTACCAAACTCCTGTCACTATAATGTTCAACCAAGACCACAGAGGACTAATAATGAAGCATGGTACTCACCTCCCAAGAGAGAGGTCAAGGATTTAGTGCAAAAAGAAACAAGGGTTTTTTTTTTTTTGGACAAGTACAGTGTGGAAATTTGTTGTGATAGATTATATATTTTTGTAATGGGTTTTGTTTTTCTCGTGTATAATTTTTTGTAGGGAAAAGGTAAATCTTAGTTGATTAAAACAAAGTATTTTTTAAAAGTTCATGTTATGCTATAAGCTAATTTATCGCATTTGTATATATCTTGTTTGCATTGTGTATTGCCCGTTAGGCTGTGAGCTCCTTGACAGCAAGAACTTCTTTTGGCCTTTGTATCTCTAGCACTTAGCACAGTGCCTTGTGCTTAATGCATATTTATATTCATAGCTGACCAAAATTGTGCAATTTAATGTCTAAATTATTAGAGAATCAAAGAAAAGTGATAGTTGAAGAGAGAGAGAAAGCAGGACGAAAGGTATTTTTGTAATGAGGAAATGGGCCTTTCTTTCCATGGCTTTGTTCCTTTCTGTTTTAATGCTTTCTTGAAATTTTCTGAGCCTCAGGGAAATTGGGATGGTGAGATGAGTGGGAAATGGTCAGAACTGAAAAGGCAAATAAAGGGGGTATGAGTGATTTCACTATTCTCAAAAAGACTAATGAGAGGTGCTAAAAATATGTGGTGTCCACAGAGTCTGCATACTGAAGTGGGGAAAAGTGGAATGAAATTCAGGCATCCTAACTCAACTAAGAGTGATATCTTCA
Source organism: Pseudochirops cupreus (assembly GCA_028627135.1). Classification (NCBI taxonomy): domain Eukaryota; kingdom Metazoa; phylum Chordata; class Mammalia; order Diprotodontia; family Pseudocheiridae; genus Pseudochirops; species Pseudochirops cupreus. The sequence continues at coordinate 247,266,069 of CM053582.1, forward strand.
GACCTCTTGTAAAGAAAAATGAGTTGGGAGGTCTGGCCAGTTGTCTAAGTGGCTCTTTTGTGCTCCAACAGAGTGGACTTGCAGGTTTGATAGCAGAGCTAGAAATGTGTTGAATAGTCCTTAGGCATGTTGGCCCAGGCTGTCCCTTTTAAAAAGTACTGTAAAACTTGGTTATGGAGGTGGCAGCAGGGGAACCAGCCATGGAAAGCTGTTGACAGTTACAGAACACCTGAAGGATGTAGAAACTGTTAAGGACCTGATACACACCATGGGAGACTGTCTTTTGGCAGATGGTAGACGCTAATAAACTGAGATGAGACAGCAATACAAATCAGCAGCTGAGTAACAGAGGAGCTTTTGGATCAAGTGATGATATTCTTAGGGCAGCAGAAAGTTCCTAAATGAGACAGGGAAGTGCCAAGGTACAGGACCCTAATGTGGAGCAAAATTAGACCTTGATTTCCTATGCTATTGTGAGTCATGTGATCTGTAAAGATTTGAGGGACTGGGATTACTGCATTAGTGGCCCTGAATTACTTCCCTGCTTGAAGATGGCAGGTTGAGGAAAGAGTTGTACGTTTGGATTGGTTATATAAGGCCTAATGGAAGGTCAGGATTATCAAACTGGAAAGTATTTTTAACTCTCTATGGCCTCAGATTTTAGTCCTTTCTGGTGTTTGTCTATGTGTGTATCTATGCGCACATGCAAGTAATGCCTTAATTTGCTGTTGTACATCTTGTTAGCTTGGTGCTTACACAGAAGTGAAGGACATCTAGACAACTGCTAGAAATTAACCAACTTTAGATATCCCCAGATTTACCTGGATGTCATGACAAACCTTGATGTTATTTCTGATACATCTCTTATATCACATCTGTCTATCCTCAACTAGCACATGGATTACACTTAGAGTTGCATCAGATTCTCAGAAAGCAAATTACACTAATTTAATTTTGCTTTCCAGTATTATAAGGTGTATAAGGTATTAGCTGTATAAGAGAAATCTCAAAATATTCTGACATATTAGAATAATGAGGTGAGTCTAATAAGATCTTCCCTTCAGATTCTTTCCATCTCTTAGGCCCTGGTCTCCACAATGTCTGGCCAGAGTCTAGCAACTGAAATAGAACTGGTACAGGCCAGAAAAATTTGACTTTAATTAAAGTATAGCATCTCTAAGGTCTATAGTAGAGATTGGCATGATGCTTTCTACTCAATGCTCTGAATCATGTGGATATAACTTGCCTATATTTTGGAAAGGCTTTCAATAGAGTGTCACATTGAATTCTGGTAGAGAAGATGGAAAAAGTAATAACACAATGAGATAAATTTAAAATTGATTAGAGAGTTAAACTCAGAATAATCATGAGTGGTTCAATGTCAGTGTGATAGGAGGTTTCCAGTAGAATAATACAAACTTTGTATTTGGCCCCATTCTATTTACTATTTTTATCAATGACTTGGATAAAGGCATAGATGATATGCTCATCAAATTTGTAGATGAGATGAAACTGGGAGGGATTGCTAATACACTGGAAGACAGTCATGATCCAAAAGGGTTTTGATCAGATACTAGAATTGGGCTGTATCAAATAAGATAAAATTCAATAGGAAAAAATGTGAAGTCTTACACTTGGGTACAAAAACAACTTCACAATTACGTGATGGGGAGGCATAGTTAGACAGCACTTGCTCTAAAAGTGATCTGGGGGCTTTAGTGGACCATGACCTCAATTTGAATGAGTAGTGCGATACAGGAGCCAAAAAAGCTAATGTGATCTTAGGTTGCATTAAGACGTATAACTTCCAGGAATAGCTAGTTCCACTGTACTCCTCCATTCTCAAACCTCATCTGGGGTTTTTTGTTCAGTTAATGAATGTTATGATTTAAAGAATTTTGATAATCTAGAGGGCCCAGAGGAGACAACCATGTTCACAAAAGACCTTGAGGCTATGCTATATAAAGATCAACAGAAGAGACTGCCTTTGTTTGCCCTGGAAAAGAGAAAGGGGAGGATGTGGATATGATAGCTAGCTTCTAGTATCTGAAGAGGTTACATGTTGAAAAAAGAATTTGATTTATTTTGCTTGGCCCCAGAGGGCAGAACCAGGAGCAATGGGTAGAAGGTGGAAAGAGAGCAATTTAGTCTCAATGTCAGGATAAAACTTCTTAACCATTACAGGTGTCTAAGAACACCACTCTAGAGGTGGTGGGTTTTACTTCCTTGGAAGTCTTCAGGCAGAAGTTGGATAACCCTTAGTTGGGTATTGGGGATTCCATTTGCATTTTGGGTGGATCAGATGGTCCCTGAAGTTCTTTCCAGTTCTCAAGTGCAGTGATTCAATGACATAAAATTCATTAGGGATAATTGTGAAATATCAAATTTGAGTTAAAAAATTAAGACACAAGTACAAGATAGGGAGGATGTAGCCAGATCATTGCTCAAGTGGGGAAAAAAATCTAGGGTTTTAAAGAACTGTGTACTCAATATGAGTGACCAGTGGAATATGACCATAAAAAAAATCTAATGCAAGAAATATTAGCCTGTTTTAATAAAGACATAATATCCAGAATGAGGGAGAGGATATTTCCATGGCAGTCTAATTGGGTGAGACTATATATAAGAGATTATGTTCAGTTCTGGGAACCATATTTTAGAAAGGATAACTGACAAGTTGGTGTGTGCTCAGAGAAGGATGTCTGGGATGATGAGGGTACAAGAGATCATGTGGGAATCAGCTGAAGAAACTGGGAATGTTTAGCCTGGAAGAAAAAAAAACTTATGGAAGACAAGATAGTGGTCTTGAAGTAACATGTGGAAGAGGGATTAGATTGCTCTGTTTAGCCATAGAACAGGGGTTCCAAGCTGATCCATGGATAAATTTCTGGGGTGGGGTCTATAACTTGGATGGGAACATTACATACATTTTCCAATATAATTGATTTCCTTTGTAACTTTATGCTCATTTTACACATTTAAAAACATTGTTGGGGCAGCTAAGTGGCCCTGGAGTCAGGAAGACCTGAGTTCAAATGTGGTCCCAGACACTTACAAGCTGTGTGACCCTGGCAAAGTCACTTAATCCTGATTGTCTCCCAATTAAAAAAATATTAAAAAACAACAACATTGTTCCAAGAATAGTTCCATAGGCTTCATTGGACTGCTGAAGGTATCTCACACACACACACCACACACCACACATACACACACACACACACACACACATACACACACACACACACACACACACACACACATGTTAAGAACCCCTGACTATAGGACAGAACTATGGACAAAGGAGTTATGTACATTACAGACATGCAGATTTAGGCTCAATCTAAACAAAAATTCCTAACAATTTGTGTTGCCCTCAAGTGGAATAGACTGGTTTGGGAGGTAGCAAATTCTTTCTTAGCTGAGGTAGTTAAGTTGAGGCCGGATGACCACTTGTCAGGTATGTTGTAAAGGTGATTTCTCTTCAGACCAGAATTGAACTGACTAATCTCTTAAATTGCTTCAGCACTGAGATTCTGGAATTCTATGAAATGTTGAGTCATTGGCTCAGAGATTTAGTAGCTACTGTGAAAAGAGGGACAAAACAGAATTTTCTGACAAGGTAGTTTACCTGAACATTCCTGTGGATGTCAATAAAGCACCAAGAGTGGCAAAATTGACATCAAAAATCCAGCTTCATCAAGCTGAAAGAAGCCAGGTAGCTTATTTTCATCATGAGTACTAAAGGAAACAAATTAATTCTGCATAAGTTCTGTGTTAACAATTATATACCATATCAACTGAAGCAGAGACACAGAGTACAAAAATGATGACCTAAAGGGTTTCTCTCTTATCAACACATATAAATTCCAAGTCAATATTTTCTTCCTTCAAGTTAAAGGAACCATGCCAGAAAATTTTAGAAAGAGTTCCTCTATTACTTTTACTGAAGAGGTCTCTCAACTGTGACTTCCATTTTTCATACTTTCAAATTTTAAAAAAGGGAATTTCTCATAACTTTTAAAAAAGTGAAACTCCTGAACTTTTGGTATATTGCTAAGAGATCAAAGGGCATTGGGGAAGTCTGTGAGAATTTTATTATTTTTTTTTTTGCTGAAGACGAAAATTTAGTTGAAGGTTGTTTGCTTTTTCATTTAGCAATTAATTTTGTTAGGAGACAACAATATCATTCTGTTTATTAGACTATACAAATAGCTGTACATCCCCTATCCTATTTACAAGAAAAATGCAAAAGACAAGAAAGTGAGCTAATTATCAGGGACTTACATGAAAGGAGATAAATTTCAGGGTAAGTCCTAGGACAAATTGTGGATATCGAATACGGTAACTAGCCTCTGTAACAACAGAATAATCCTTACATTTAGTCATTAAGAAAATCTATTTAGTATATGCTCAGTTTCTTAGGGCAAGAAAGTATATATCTTTTTAAAGAGAAAAAAACTACATCCTTAAAGATTGAAACAAAGCATGATCTGTGAATGGGCTATAGTTTTGGTTGCCCAGAATCTGCTGAATTGAAACTATGCAAAGTTTAAGAAAAGCCAAGGATCTGCTTTTTGTTGAGTGGTCAGTCAGTGTGTCACCTTTGCCTAGAGAATATTTTTTATTTTTAATTTTTATTATTACTGTCAAACAAGGAATATAATCCAGTTTTTCTTAAGGAGAAGAGAATTTTTCCTTAATGCAGAGTCAGCTGGAGCTAAGGCAGAATTCCCTAAATCATACATTCCCCCAGGCAAGTACATGGCTTACTGGATTGAGTGCTAGGTCTGGTGTCAAGAAGACCTGAGTTCAAATGTGACCTCAGATACTAGCTGTGGGACCCTTTCCAGTTTCCTCAATTGTAAAGTAGGGATAATAATAGCACCTACCTCCCAGGGTTGTTGAGAGATCAAATAAGATAATATTTTTAAAAGCTCTTAACACAGTGCCTGAATAAATACTTGTTCTCTCTCATTTCCTTTTTGTCCCTTCTCCATCTGAATTTAAATCCCTGTGACTGGATCATAGAATTCCAAATCTAGACCATGAAGGGACCTCAGAGGCCATCTAATCCAACACTTCATTTTACAGATGAAGAAACTGAGATCCTAGATAAGTGACTTGCCCAAGGTCATGCAGCTAATAAGCATCAACCAGTGAATTATTCACATTTATTGGGAGTACTGTTCATAGAGGCAGTGTGGATTATCAGTCAATCAACAAACATTCATTAAGAACCTATTATGTACCAGATTCTGTTCTAGGAACAGGATACAAGTACAAAGAAAAAAAAATTCTTACTCACAAGAAATGTATTCTAACAGGGGAGACAATCACATTTATAAATATATAGCGTAAATAGAAAGTGAGTAAGTACAAATATGTATGCACTTATATAAAGCAGTTAAATATAAGGTAGTTCAGTAGGAACAGTTTATCAGTTGGGGAGAAGAATCAGGAAATGGTTCATGTAGAAACTGGGGCTTGAGCAGTAACTGAAAGGAAGAGAGAGACTCTATGAGGTGGAGGTGAGGAAGGAACGTGCTGTAGGCATGGAGGATGGTCAGTAAGAGATGGACTATCAAGAGTGAGGATTGATTATTAGATCGAGAGCTCCTTGAGGGCAGGGACTGTCTTTTGCCTTTTTTTTGTATCTCCAGAACTTAGTACAATGCTTGGCATGTAGTAGGCACTTGGTAAATGTTTAGTGATTGGTTAATAGGAACTAATTTGACTGAGATAGTTTAACTAGATTAGGAGGCGGAGTAAAATCCGTCGAAGCTGGGAAGGTAGGTAGAGGCTAGGATCAGGGGTGGGGAACCTTTGGCCTCCAGGCCATATGTGGCCCTTTAGGTCCTCAAGTATGGCCCTTTGACTGAATCCAAACTTCACAGAACAGTTTGAATTCAGTCAAAGGGCTGTACTTGCGGACCTAGAAGGCCAAGTGGCCTCAAGGCTGCAGGTTCCTTACCCTTCTGAGAGCTTTAAAAGCTAAACAGATAGCAGTATGCAACATAGTATATAGAGAACCAAACTCAGAGTTCAAAAACTTGAATTCAAATCCTACCTCTAACATATACCGACTGTGACATTGGGCAAATCACTTAACATCTCTGTGTTCTAGGCCAGCGGTGTCAAACTGGAATAGAAACAGTTGCTAAACTGTACCTATGGATCCCTGCTGCTGCACATGGACTTAGAAAACCACATATTAACATTATCTGTGTTTTATTGTATTTTTTTTATTTTGTTGAATATTTCCCAATTATATTATAATCGTGTTGGGTCCTCAATTAGGAATGTTGGGCTTGGAATTTATGTGTTTAACCCCTCTGCTATAGGAAACTCTCTAAGAAGGTGCCGAACTGCATTGGTAGAGTTTCTTCATTGGTAGAGTTCCCTATACCAATAAAGTCACAGGTCTAGTCCCTAACACTAACTATGCATATCACAAAATATGGTTGAAAACATCCTCTCCAGATAACCTTCCCTCATTTATTCATAGAGAAGTGATTCTCATCCCCTCAGCCTTAGGGTGGATTCTGTTGGTATTATTTTAATTTGTGTATATTTGTGTGTGCATGTGTGTGTGTGTGTACGTGTGTGTGTATGTGCATATGTGTGTGCATATTTGAGGCTAATGAAGTCCTGGGTCCACATTAAATCACTTTTACTTAGTAATATTGGTAGTAATTGGTAGTTTACTTAGTAATATTGGAAGGGAAGAGAGAGAACACTTTCTTTTCTTCTTATTAGGCTGTATAAAGAAATTCTAAAGAATTCTAATGTAGCTTGATCCTTTACCACTTCCAGCTCCCAGGTTTTAGTTTCCAGGGAATCAGTCTCATTCTACTGGAACATTCCTAAAGATGCCAAGATGCTTCAGTCCTAATTCCAAAGGACTGTTTGGAGCCATGAGCAGGGTGGGCTCCTGCATACTTGGGGAGATACTGGGGGAAGGAGGAGTGGGTTGTGTGTGTGGAACAATGAAAAAAGGTGGGAGATAATGAGAAGCAGCTGCAAGGAGCCCTGAAGATAGATGAGTACACACCTGCTGGGCTAAAATTGCTGGGCTCAAAAACAGTCTTAGACAGCTGGCTCTTGAGATTGCCAGGAAAATAGCCACCTCATCAAGCAGTAGGGTGCATGGAGTCTGAATAATGAAGACAGGACTAATACTATACTGTGCAAGGTGGGTGCTACCCAGGAGTTCTTTACCTCATTTGTCCAGACCTATTTTATAGACAATTATAGTTTTTTGGGAGCCCACAAACATCTGTAAACTGGGAAGTTGAATCTTTTCACAAGTTAATAGGCTGACTGTGTGACTGAGGCAGCCCTGAGATCTTTGACTTTTCAGGATAATAAGAACTCACGCCACTTCAAAGTTTGTGAAACACTTTATGGATTACAACCCAGGTACACAAGTGCTAGAAATATTATTACTGTCACTGTCTAAATGAGAAAGCTGAGACCAGGGAGCAGAAGTGATTTATTTATACGTAATGCAGTTATTAAATCTCAGTGACAGAATTTGAACCTGAATCTCTTGACTTCAAATCCCTTTACATTGTGATGCTTTCCCATAAAGGAAGAAGTCCAGTTAATTCCTGGAGTTCCTCTATACCTATTCATATCCTGACTAACCTTCAACCTTCTGTACTAACTTCAATTTTTATTTCCTTCAGGTAATATTTGCCTGAATCTGCTCACTGTTTTCTTTTCTTCCCTCAGAAATAGTGAACTTTGCTTACACTATGGTAAATCTTCACCAGTTTTTACTAATTAGGACTGGGAGGGGACAGGTTACATTAGATAAAATTCTTAATTATAGGCTGTATTTAAAGAAATTTATTTTTGTTTTTCGTTCAGTTGTCTGACTCTTCATGACCTCATTTGAAATTTTCTTGGCAAAGATACCAGAGTGGTTTGCCATCTCCCTATCCAGCTTTTTTCATAGATTGAAGAAAGGGTTAAGTGACTTGCCCAGGATCACCTAACTAGTAAGTCTGAGGCCAGATTTGAACACAGGAAGATGAGTCATCTTGGCTCCAGGCCCAGCACTCTATCCACTGCACCACCTAGTTCATTTTTACTACCTTTAAATATATGCAGTAAATTAAATTAAGCTAGCAAGATTTTGCTAATTAGAAGTCCAGCTTAAATTAATAATTAAGAATGATTTTAACTAGAATAATGACAGTATCTCATCATGTGCAGAAGAGTTAGGAATACTGGGATTCAAGTCTTCTATCTGGCTATGTGACCTTGGGTAAGTCACCTAGTTTCTAATTGTCCCAAGTAACACTTAAAGAGGTGGCACAGTGGATAGCATGTTGGATGTGGAATCGAGAAGACCTGAATTGAAATCCAGCCTTAGACACATACTAGTTGGGATACCCTGAGCAAGTCACTTAACCTCTGTCTGCCTCAGTTACCTCAAATGCAAACTGGAGATAATAATAACACCTTTTCTCAGGGTTATTGGGAGGATTCAGTGAGATAATATTTGTAAAGTCCTTTGCAAATCTTAAAGTGTTAAATAAATGCTAGCTGTTATTATAAGGTATAAGATAAGTATATAAATATGTAATATATATATGTATGTATATGGAATGACTTTCCATATGAAAAGTTTCCTATGTCAATGAAATTACAAATTTAGTCATTCCTCTCTTCTCCCCCAACACCCTCCCCCTTGCCCCTTGACATATCTATTGTTTGGACGCAACACAGGCCTTTCAAAATTCTTGAAGACTTTATTCTCTTAAATGGACACATATGCCCCTAGTAGTCTGCTTTCTACTGCTACTTTATTCAGTAAACTGTTTCCCTTCTTTTACATGCATACTCTAAAAAACACAAAGTCCAGGTCCAGAACAATCAAAACTTTTGAATGAGTGAAGTTGTAGTTAATAAAGTTTAACCACATTTTAGTCAAGCAACAAGTGTTGATTTAGGGCCTATTCCATATAAGGCACTGTACTAGGTGCCATGGAAGATACAATCCAATAGAAGATATGAGTCTTGTCTTTTATAGAGATCATAGGGTCATCACTGAGTATCATAGGATAGTAAGGTTTGGAGCTAGAAAGGGATTAGAGATAATTTGGTTCATCCTCATTCTTTAAAAAATGGCATAATTAAAATCGAGAAAAGGAAAATGATTATGAATTCCAACAATACAGTACGTTGTCAGAAACTGCACTATTAGAAATAGGAATAAAGGATGAGGTATGGAATGTATCCCAGAATATTAGAAAAAGAAGTCTACAGCATAATAATTAAGTACCAACTGAAATAAAATCAGCTCTGCTAGGAAATATAAAATGGACATCCTAACTCTATTTTTTTGTAAAGACCTATAATTTTATTGGTGGAGGCAACGCCCAGTGTGCAAACTCCTACCTATGCAAATTTTGTAATTTGTAGTTTTGGTGCACTGAAATGTTACTTGTCTGGAAATGTCCCCAGAAGGTGCTAGCAATGATCCAGCACTTGAGGTGTGAGTCCCTTCGGGCTTGTACCCCAGCCTACTGTTTTCCTATCTGTGTGTGTCACCATTTGTGTCCCCTACATGTATACCCTCTTTCCACTGATGGTGTAAGTATGTGTGGAAAAGTGTGTCCCTGGTTTGTGGGGGAAATGTTTCTTACTATGAGTTTACATTAGATGCCTTTACTTTGAACCAATTATGTTTGGTTGACTAATAAAGCTGAACACATCAATGAGGGCTAATGAACAATGGTTTCCAACAGATGTAGGTCCACAGAATACCTTAATCCTAGGGTGAGCTTTTCTGAGAGAACACAATCTATAAGCTAAAGGGAGAGAGGAATGGAACTGTTCCCACACACTCCTTCTGTATATGTATGTATTTATCCATGACAGTAATGGATCAAACCTGGCACTTTGCAGGGTTTCAATACTGAGGACCTGCAAAGTCAGTGGTGTGAATGTTTCAAGTTAGACCCAGACACCTGCTCTTATGTGGCTTATTTCCTATCTCCCAGGTGATCCAAATATATAAATGCATTTGTAATCATTAGTTACAACAGTCATAAAATACACATGAAGAGGCCCTCGTTTGTGAGGATGTGCTGGAGAAGGCCCCAGGTGTGGAAACTATTAACATAACAGCCATATTGACTGTGCAACAGCTCATAGAAGGAATCAAGTCAACAATGTTAATCTTCACTGAACATTTAACACCTAACACTCTCCCCATCTGCCAAAGAACAGCTTAATCAAGACTGAATGAGTAGTTTTCCAGGAGCCACTGACCCCCCCCCCCAGCCACCAGCTGCTTCCATTTAGGGTGTTGGCATGTTTATGTGACACTTTCATCCAATCAGCTTGAAGAATGAGGGTTGTGGTGGATGATAAGCTCTGTTCCCCTTCTCCCAGGACAGAGGTAGGGAGCAGCTGCAACTTGAATTTTGAATTAATAGCCTCAGCCCTTCTCTTGAACTCATTTGTAGATTTCTGTCTATTCATATGTTCAGGTCTGTTCAGGGTCTCTTAGAAAGTGGTGGGGGGAGAGAAGGTCCATTCCTAAACAAATCCTCTGATCCCTAAGTGTTCTCCAGTAGAGCAAAGGCAGTTGTAGACTTGAGTGGGGAAAGACATTACAGGTGATACTGAAAATTTTCAACATTGTTCTTAAAATAACGAAATGTTACCCTGTAAGACTCACCATTTGGGGGAAAATTTGGTTTCCTATTCTTCCTTCCTTATTCTCCCTCCAAAAGTGTTTTACGTTACTCAAACAAGAGAGAACGATGACAGCTGATTTTACAAAAATCTTTAAGGTACCTGAAGTACTTTATTATTTTAGCTTTATAACAGTCTTATGAGGCAGTGACTTTAGGTGTTATTATTCCCATTTTATAAATGAGGAAACATTTGAGAGGTTAAGTGATTAGATGACTGGCATACAGTAAGATAATAGACATGAACCCTGTTGTTGTTGGTCCTTCCTTCTCACCAATGACATCAGTAGTGTGATGTCTTGACTTGTGAGTGAATTGGATTTAAGTGAGGCAGAGCTATGCAAAGCCATCAGCCTCACTCTCTCCTCCAGAGTGCTGGGCCTTGGGGCTAGACATGAGCTCTAAAGACCACCAAGTTGAGTAGTGAGCTGTGTCAGGGTTTGGTACTAACAATACCTGGCAATTGTGATGGTGAGGAGGGGAAAGGGAAGCACAAACCATACTACTCAGTAGCTATTTAACATGGCACAATGCCTTGGTAGCAAACTGATCTCATTCATTCTGACCTTTCCATTGTCCTCTCTGGAACTCCTATTCTATCATTAACAAACTGCCTTTCTTATTAGACCTGTGCCCTCCTCTTATTCTATCAAAATTATTTTTGCCTATATTTTGTTTTTTTTTATATTTTATTTTATTTATTTTAGTTTACATCATTCATTTCCATGAGATTTTGAGTTATAAATTTTCTCCCCATCTTTCCCCTACCCCCCCCTCAAAACAGCCATCCCCTTGTATAATCCCTCCCCCAATCTAATCTCTCCTATGTCCTCCCCCATCACTCCTCTAACTTTCCGATAGGGCAGGATGGATCTCCCTTCCACAGTGCCTGTGAATCCCAAGTTCCAGTTGGATGTAGCCAATAATAACAGTAACAATAATTGTATATATATGTATATATATATATATATGTATATATATATATATATACGTATATATACATATATATTTTTAACATTTGATTATAGAGCTTTAAATTCTAGATTCTTTCTCTTCCTCCCTCGTCAGACACCCCCACCGGAAGAACAAGCCATGATACAAGCTGTATGTGTGTAATTATGCAGAACCCCTCCACAGTTTGCCTATATTTTGTATTTACCTATGCGCATGAATGTTGTTTTCCACCAACAGAACATAAGTTCCTTGAGGGCAAGGACTATTTTGTTTTGGTTTTGCATTCTCAGTGCCTAGCATATAATAAATGTTTGTTGAATTGAATTAACAGAGAGGTCATATATGAAAAACACATATAGCTAATCAAGTTAGCATGGGGAAATATAATAGAAGTGTTGAAATCAATAACAAATCATGTATTCAGTCTTCAGCAACACAATAGTTTTTTTAAAAAAACAACTTTTTACATTTGAGTTGGGAAGGAAATGAGGTCAACATAACCTCCTTAGAACTGAAACTCCTTGATCACAAATGCTTATCCTACAAGCAACTTCTTCACACTATTACATGCATTATCTTGAAAGGAAAGGCCCTCCTGGGGAGAAACTGGTACTCCAGCTGCTCCCAATTTGGGAAGCTAGCAACCTGGGTAAAGTGTCGTCATTATTGAATGCATTTTGCTGGCCAGAGAAGCTCTCTCCCTCAGGCTCCCTGCCAGATGGCATTCCTGAAGAGAATGAACTGAGGAAGGAATGAGGGTCCTTTCCTTCTCTCCCTGCCTACCCCCACTCCAGGACTCTGGACACTACACCTCATCACCCCCTTCCATTCTGATTGCTTTGTGCCAGATACTGAAAGAAAGAGTTTTGTGCTAACACCACCTGTATATTCATCCATCTTCCCAATTTGAGCACTGCAGGCAACATGAAAGGTCAGATTATAAACAAGGGCTGCTGATGCTTGCTTTCCATGGGGTCAGGAGAGGAGAGAATCTGATTGTGTTCTCTTCATGACGTTTTTTAACCTATTGGACCATCATTTGACCTTTTGGTGAAGAAGTGACTCAATCATGGCTTTCCAACCTGTAAAAAGTCATCATAAAAAGTTGGTGACTCTTGTCCTCTTTGGGGAAGAAGAAATGAGATGAAATGTGTTTTGAATTGCAGAGGGAGGGATAGTGATCAAAGCAAGGAAGAACAGCTTGGTGTTGTGTTGTTGATGCTAGAACAGGTGGTTAGAAGAGAGAACAATCTTGGAATATTGGAGCTGGAAAGGACTAAAAAGATTATCAAATTCAACCCTTTGGTTTTACAGTGGAGGAAACTGAGGCTCAGGCAGGTGAAGTGATTTATCTTTTTTTTTTTTTTAGTCTTTTGTTTTAGAAGAGGGAAGGTGAGACAATTGGGATTAAGTGACTTGCCCAAGGTCACACAGCTAAGCGTTAAGTGTCTGAGGCTGGATTTGAACTCAGGTTCTCCTGACTCCAGGGCCAGTACTCTACTCACTGCGCCACCTAGTTGCCCCTGAAGTGATTTATCCAGAGTCCCACAACTAATTTGTTGCCAAGATAGGATTAAAATTTGTGTCTTAGACATCCTAATCATACGTTATTTCCACTATGATGTCCTCCTCTCCAGATGAAGTTTTAACAATAAGTTAAATTTTCATTTGTCAACTGTGGTTTAGGTGTCGTTTCCCTTGCCTAGACTAATAATAGATGACATTTATATAATATTTTCCATACATTATCTCATTGAAACCTCACAACAGTTGTGTGAAGTACATGTGACAGATCTTACTTTCTTTTTACGGATAAGGAACCCAAGCAAGGCCCAGAAAGAGGAGGTAACTTGTCTGTGTTCACACCTCTAGAGCATCAGAGGTGGGATTGAAAACCAGGTTTCTACCTATTCCAAATTCAGAACTGTCAGCTGAAACGTACTTCTGGAATTTAGAGTTGGAAAGAAACCCAGCGATTATGTCGTCTCCTTTGCCCTCATCCCACAGGTAAGGAAACTGTGGCTCATAGAAAGGGCATGACCTGGAAAGATGACCTAGCAAGAATCTTTCTAGCTGTAATTCCCCCGAGGGAGTTTAGGTAATCCTTGTTGATTGCAACACATTATCTTCTGTTTTAGGTATGATGGGAAGTATCCCCATGCTCCTCTCCTTGGCACCCCTTTCTCATGATTTCAGCCACAGAATTGAGCTCTTCCACTCTTACTCCTTTTGACCAAGAATTAAACATCAATGGATGATTCTAATAACTGTTACTATTACAAACTTTACCTGTATTTATGACTCACTCCTTCAACAGAGAGAGGAGTTCTTGTTCAATTCAACTCAATAAACGCTTATTAAACCATTACTATATGCAAGGCACTATGCTAAGTGCTGAGGATATAAGGCAGAAATGAACAGTAACCCTTATTATCTTACACTCTACTATGTACAATATATGCCCAGATAAGTAAAAAGAAGGTACTTCAAAGAAGGAAACCAAACATTACCAACTGCAGAGTGAGGGAAGGGATCAGGGACAGGTTTCACAGAGAAGGTTAAGCCTTACAATAAAAGTACAGAAAGGAAGAACAAAGGAGGGAGTGTATTTTGTAGGGAAAGGTGCCTTTTGGTGCCTGGAATGCACTCCCTCCTTGCTTCTTTCTTCATTGAATGCCCTTCATTCAAGAGGAGGGCATTCTACTACAATAACTCTTTATTGTGGGATTTATGGCTATCATAATACCTTTTTATGATGGGCTTTCTTTTATTTTTGTTTGCCTCTGTTAGGGTTGGGCTCTGTATCACGAAATCCCTCTCTTTAAGACTAGCACAAACATTGTCTCCTACATGAAGCCTTTCCTGATGCCTCAAACTGTTAGTACCCTCCCTCCCAAACTACCTTGCATTTAACTATTTTGTATTTATTCTATTTCTATTTATTCTGTATATACTTATATATGTACTTATCTTCCCCATTAGAATGTAAGTTCCTTGTGACAAGACATTGCCTTGTTCCTTGTACTTGTATTCCGAGTACCTAGTATACAGGATGTATTTAATAATGCTTATTGATTGATCCTCAGAGTTTGTACTATATTTGGTAATCACCCTGTTGGCATTCAGTGCTTTCTGCCCTCTGTTACCAGCATGTGTAGTCAAGCAAAGCAAACTTATGTGTTGTTAATGTCCAAAAAATTATGTCTCACTCTTTTTGTGGTGGCTGAAAATTGGAAATTGAAGGCATGCCCATCAATTAGGTAATGGTTAAACAAGCTGTGGTATACGATTGTGATAGAATGTTATTGTGCTATAAGAAATGACAAGCAGGATGATTTCAGAAAAACCTGAAAAGACGTAAATGAGCTGATGCAACGTGAAAGAACCAGGAGAATGTTGTACACAATAACAGCAATATAGTATGATGAACTGTAATGACAGCTATTCTTAGTAATTCAATGATCCAAGAGAGTCCCAAAGGACTCATGATGAAGCATACTTTCTGTCTCCAGAGAAAGAACTGATATTGTTTGATTACAGACTGAAGCGCACTATTTTTTCACTTTCTTTTGAGTTTCTTGTATATAATGACTAATATGGAAATGTTTTTTTTACATGATTACACATGTGTAACCTACCATCTTAGGGAGGGGAAAGGGAAAGGAGAGAGGGAGAGAATTTGGAACTCAAAACTAAAAAAAAACAACCCAAATGTTAAAAATTGTTTTAATGTGAAATAGGGGACAATATATTAAAATAAAAAATATGTTTCAGTTGGCAGACTTTCTAGCATGTTTCTTCATTGTTCCTCACACCAAAGAGTTCCTAAGTCCTTCAAAGTTCTTTACAATGGTGTTGTCATTGTATCAATTGTTCTCCTGGTACTGTTTCATCCCATTCTACATCAGTTCACACAAATCCTCCCATGCCCCTCCAAAACTACCCCCTTCATCATTTCTTTCAGCACTACGGTATTCTACTACATTCATTTGCCACTACCGGCTCAACTATTCCCCAATTGATAGACATTCCCCCCTTCCAGTTTCCGATCTTCTATCACTGTGAAAAGAGTATTTTTGAAATAAGTACTTTTGTATATACTTAATTAGAGTTTATTTTGCTTACCAATCCCTCTCTTAAATTTTTTCTCCTTCTTATTCCCCCCTCTACATTCTCTGCTTTTCCATCTGTTTAGTTATTAAAATGTGTTTTTATACTAAATGTGTGTTTGTGTTCTCAACTTTGACCAGTTCAGATGAGGTTCCAGGGTCATCTGTTGCCCCTATCTCTTCCTTATTGTATGTATAAATTTCTCCTTGAGCATTCTGATGAGGTGAGACAATTTTCCCCATCCGTTCTCTCCTTTTCCCTTTGCTAATGTATTTCTTCAACTCCTTTTCCATTCGTCTTTTAAGATCATCAAGACATAACAGAACCACTTCCGGGTTCTTGATCTAATTAGATACCCCCTCCCCCACCCCGCCATGATTGCTGATGATGGTAGGATTCCGAGGAGACGTATTATTTCCCCATTTTAGAATTATAAACATCTTATCCTTGTTTATTCCCTTGTGATTGTTCACTCATGCTTATTTTTGGATGTTTCATTTGACTTCTGTGTTTGACTTTCAAAGTTTCTATTCAGCTCTGTTTTTTATTTTTTTAATCAAAAATAATTTGAAGTCCTCTATTTCACTAAAAGGCCATTTTCCACCTTCAGAATTATATTCAGTTTTTCTAGATGTTATTCTTGGTTGTAATCTTAAATCTTTTGCTTTCTGGAATATTGCATTTCAAGCTCTCAACTTCTTTATCGTGATGGCTATTATATCTTATATGATCCCGACTCCTCAGTATTTGAGTTCTATCTTCTGTTTACACTATTTTTTCTTTTATCCAAAACTTCTAGATTTTATCTATTATGTTCTTTAGAGTTTTCATTTTGAAGTTTCTCTCAGGAGGTAACCAGTGGATTCTTTCTATTTCTACTTTGCCTTCTAGTTCTAGAAGATCAGTACAGTTTTCTCTGATGATTTCTTGAAATATGATGTCTAGGCTAATTTTTTAGTTATGTCTTTGATGTAGTCTAATTATCTTTAAATATCACTCCTCGGTCGGTTTCCCAGATCAGGTTTTTTTTTTCCTATGAGGTAACTTACATTTTTTTCAGTCTTTTGATTTTGTTTTTATTGTTTCTTGTCTCATGGAATCATTAGCTTCTACTTGTGCATTCTAATTTTCAGCAACAACAATTTTCAGAGAGTTTGTTGCTTGGGCAAAGTTTTGTACCTCATGTGCCAAGATGTAAGTTCTTTTTCCAATTCTTTCATAGCTTTCATTTCTTTTCTTTTTTTTCTCCTAGAACTCTTATTTCATTTTTAAAAATATTTTAAACTCTTAAAAAACCTATTACTTCATCTTTTCCAAAATTCTAGTTGAACTCATGCCCCAGTTGTGTTTTTCCTTTAAGGCTTTTTAATAGATGTTTTGAAATCATTCTTCTGGGTTTGTGTCTTAACATCTGTCACCATAATAGCCTTTTATGGTGAGATTCTTTTTTGTTTGCTCATACTTGCAGACTACTTCCTGACTTTACACTTTACATGAGGTTTAAGCTCTGCACGCTTTTGGAAAGGATATCTGAACTTGTTGATTGCTGCTGTTTTCTTTAAGTTTTTATTGTTCCAAGGATCTCAGGGTCAACTCAGACTGGGCATCCTCATGCTTCAAGTCACCCAGGGAAAAGTCTGATTTCTACTCTCATGCTCTGAACTCTGCAAGTTTCTGACCTAGTTTTGGGTCTGAGAAACATGCTTGTAGGCTTGCCCCATTTGGAATTCCATTAGATAGTTGCTAGACTCAGTCACTGGACACAATCTTTCCTTTTTTAAAAAAATAAGTTTTATTGTTATTTTCTGTTTCTTAAATCACTTTCTCTGAGAGGGAGATCTTTATCTCGTATATCAAATAATATCTTTTGGGAAGGAAAAAAGAAAATATTCGTCAGCTGGAGAACTCTGTTATTTAAGAATGATACAACTTCAGGCTCCACTTTGGTCTGGGATTCCTGGCCTGCTTATTCTATTGCAGTCTTTAGATTAGACTGGAAACTGACACTGAGACCCTGCTTAGTTCCTGGAGTCAGAGCCATACAGTTTCTGTTTACCTCTGAACTTGTTTCTTGCTTACTACACACACTATGGCCAGACTGCTCCTCACTGGTGCTACCATGCCTAGGTTCCGGTTTCTTCCCCAGTCTACAATGGATGTATGACCTGGAACTCAGTATTGAGCAACAGTGCTGCCAGTTTGCACTGTTTCTGCACCCTGCATGAATTTAGGCTCATCTCTACTAGATCTGGGACCTCTTCTAGAACTAGTGTACAACCTCTAACTGCACTGCAGTGCTTCATGCCACCATTCCTAAAGAGATGCTGTCTATCCCCAATGTCTACAGACCTCTAATGCCTCAGTCTTTGCCAAGCTGGGCTAGAAAAATGACTATTTTTTACTTGGATTTCCCAATCAGGATTTGATCTGGTGTGTTTACTAGGAAGAGGAAAAGGTGTGTGTGTGTGTGTGTGTGTGTGTGTGTGTGTGTGTGTGTAGCTTGCTATACTTATACATGCTACTCTAACATCTTGGTTCCATCTTCAATCCATCTACTTCTGCCAATGCTTCTACAACATGGGTGAGCTACGGTGATAAAGAGCAATCTTTATACTCTCATTATTTTCACTCCTCCTCACAGACCCGGGAGGGAAACCTCATTTCAGCTTCTGTCTTTGGTGTCCCTGTTAATTGTTTTTAGTTGTTCATCACCTTCTCTGCCACAGTTGCCCATCCTTGTTGGGGAAAGGTGAGTTGCCACACCCCCCTTCTCTGTCCTCAGTGCTTTTACAAGTTCACTGCTTTCTCCTACTATTTCACAATCGTTTTTATGTTGGTTGCAAAACGTAGAACTTAGGCTGTTGAGTTGGAAATCATCTTAGTGATGATCTGGTCAGTTAATTTTGAGGCATTTGTTAAATGCTCCCTATGTATCAAACTCCACACTAGCCATAGGAGAGGTAAAGACAAAAATCAAACAGCCCTTTCTTTCAAGGAATTTGCGTTTTACTGAGAAAAGCAAGTTACAAAGAAATGAAAATAGATAACAAAGATAATTTGAAGTGATGTTGGTGGGCATAAGCCCCTGGGGGAGATCAAGGAGGCTTTCAGGAGCGGTCCACGAGCCGGGTATTTGAAGGAGGTTAGCCGACTTCCTCCTCTTGTAGTCATGGACCCTTATCTAAAGAGAGAGAAATGACTTGGCTCAGGCTGTCTAATTAGATAGTGGCAAAAGCAGGGCTCAAACCTGGGTTTGCTGTCTCCCAGGAGGGGGTTTGTCTCACACTACTCTTCTTAGTTTATTTATATTCATCTTGTTTCCCAAACTACATCATAGATTCCTCATTGGCAAAGGCTACATCTTCTATTTCTATGCATGATGTCTGATCCTGATTAGCTCCATGCTATTTAGGCTGGTTCTTTGGTTTGACTTTGAATATTTCTACTTAAGCTTACCAACCTTGCATGTTATGTGAGGATGCTTTCTGATACCTGCCTCAGAAGAAGGAATACCGGTAGGTCTGTGTGATCTAGAGGGGCTGGACCTAGACTTCGGAGGGCCTGGGCTACCAGAAAGGCAGAATCTTCAGCTTTTATCTAATAAATATATTTGGTCATTGTTCTAGGTCTTTATTTTCCTCACCGTTGAAGACTTCGTTTTTGTCACTGAGGATGTTTCACTTAGACAACATATTAAAACTCTCATTTTTGGTGGTTTACGTTTCTGTAACTCCAGCTGGGTCTAGAAACTCCTTCAGATCTGCCTCTGATTCCATTCGATGCCCATTCTGTGGCTGCATCGTTTTCTGTAAGGCTTATTCAGATTTCTCTCTAGGCAAAGGAGTCCATGCCCCTCTGTGTGGCTCTGTCTAAATTTCTCTCCAGAGAGATGGGGTAACAAGGAGCCAGGAAAAGCTAAGGCATTCATACCTCCTGAAATTCATAACTTGGAATTTCAATGGAAATTCCAATTGAATTTCACACTTTCTTGAGATATCTACACTCTCAGAACTAGATGAGGAGGGAAATGAGAGCCTAGGTCAAGGTCTGGGTATATTTACTACAAACAATGCATGAATCAGGATAAATCTCTCAAAGTTGTAGCTCATAGATAAACTTTTGGGGACATGTCTGGAATTGTTTTATTTTATTTTTTGGCTCTTGACTTCCTGCTCTAAGACAGCAAGGACCAGGGTGGCTAGGTGGCACAGTGAACAGAGCACCAGTCCTGTAGTCAGGAGGACTTGAGTTCAAATATGGCCTCAGACACTTAACACTTACTAGCTGAGTGATCTTGGACAAGTCACTTAACCCCAATTGCCCTGCCTTGCCCCCTCCTGCCTCCAAAAAGCAAAAAAAAAAGAAGGCAAGGACAGATTTCTCAAAATTGTGTCAAATGGGATATACGTGTACATAAACACATATATATTTCTACAGGATTATTAATTTTTACTTTATGCTAGACTTTTTGCACTAGCAGTGCCAAATTTGGATAGGCCCTTATATATATTAAGGCAGATGCTTACACAATGCTAGCTTTTCAAATGATAGTGGAACACTGCCTAATTATGGGTTGAGGATGAGTTCAAGTACTAGGGCCATTCAAAGTGCAAGTTATGAATTATCCTCAAGGACTGAGATAATTGTAACTCTGAAAGGATTTTAAACATCATTGGACACTCTTTGGAAGGATATAAGGTATACAGGAAGGTATTCTGAAAAGAACTATTGCATTGAGTGGGATTCCTGACAATAGTGAATCCTTCCTAAGTCCCCAGAAAGATACACAGTATTGGGACTGGAAGTCAGTGACCCTGAAGGCACATGGCAGTGCCATAAAAAAAATACACATGCATACACACATATATATATGCATACATACACATAGACACAGATACACACATACACACGTGTATATACTCTAAAACACTGGGTGGAAAATTTAGTAAGAAGAGTTTCTAATTTAAGTCTCTTGGGTGCAGGCAGAATTCTGTTTTTTTTTTTAAATGTTTTTATTGATATTTTCTTTTTCTTACATTACTTTCCCTTTCTCTCACAAAGAGGGATATATCTATCTCTTATGTTGAATAGTATTTTTTTAGGGACAAAAAAAGTCAACACAATTGATCAATAGATAGAAAAAAATCTGAAAACATGCAACGTATAATACCTATGCATCTCCCCCCTCTATGAAGTGTAGGTTGGAGTTGTCTTCTCAAATCTCTTCATTCAAATCCCACTTGATATTTATGATTTTGTTCCATTTACTTTTGATTTTTTTTTTTGGCGTGTCATTGTCCTTTCCATTTGTATCACTGTTGTTACTGTATGTATTCTTGGCTCCACTTACTTCACTGTGCATCTGTTTATATAGATCTTTCTCTGCTTCTCTGTAGTCACCACATGCATTATTTCTTACAGCACAGTATATTCTATTATATTCATATACCACAATTTATTTACCCATTCCCCAACTGATGAGCATCTACTTTTTTTCCAATTCTTAACTATCACTAAAAGCACTGCTATAATTATTTTGGAGTATATTT
>CM053582.1:247287893-247345539 GCA_028627135.1 Pseudochirops cupreus
ATGTGCCTATCTTTTCTCAACCTCTTCAAAATTTGACTATTGATTTTTTTTTGTCATTTTAGTCAATTTTCAGGGTGTGAGGAAAAACAAAATTGTTTTGATTCATGTTGTTCTTATTACTAATGTTTATTATTATATAGAATTTTTTTATTTCTATATATAATTTTATATGTAATATAGAATTTTTAATATATTATATATTATATTTAATTTACATAATTCTATATAATTTGTATAGAATATATAAAATTTTAATATATTTTATTTATAATTTATATAATTTTATAATTCTATATAATTTTGATTATATAGAAATACATAATATAATATGTATTTTTGAGGATTTATTTTGTAGCCTTCAAATGTACTGAGGCTATTAATTATTTCAGTGTCTTTGTTGGCTCTGGAATTTTCCAAGTAAACCATCATATTATCAGCAAACAGGGATAGTTTGATCTCCACTCAATCACCTTTATTTCTTTGATTCCCTTCTCTTGGCATACTCCTATTGCTAGCATTTCCAGGTCCATATTCAAATAATAGTGGGGAGACAGGGCATCCTTGTTTTACTCCCACGTTTACTGGAGAAGGTTCTATGTATCCCTGTTTTATATGATGTTTGCTTTTGGTTTTTGATTAATGTTTTTTAGTATATTCAAAAAGTCTCTCTATGCCTATACTTTGTAGGGTATTTGGCATAAAAGTGTTATACTTTGTCAAAGGCTTTTTTTTTTGTATCCATTGAGATGGTCATGTGGTTTTGGATGTATTGGTTTTTTAAAATATAATTAATTATATTGTTTGTCTTCCAAATGTTGAACCTCCTTACATCCCTAGTATAAGTAACATTTGATCCAATTTCTTGGATAATTCACTGTAGTCTGTTAAGATTTTGTTTAAAAAATTTTACTCAATGTTCATGCATTATATTGGCCCGTGTTTTCTTTCCATATTTTATTTTTCTCTGGTTTAGATATTAGGACTACATCTGTCTTAAGAAAGGATTCTGATAGGGTTCTTTCTTTCTCAATTTGTGAAGATAATTTGTGAAGTATGGCTATTAACTGTTCTTTAAAGGTTTGGTTGAATTTTCCTGTGAATCCAACAGGTTTAGGAGTGTTTTTCTTTGGTAGTTATTTTGCAGTTAGATCTATTTCCTTTTCTAGAAATAGGTCATGTATGCATTCTATCTGGTCTTTTAATAATTTGGGTATTTTGTATTTTTGAAGGTATTCCTCTATTTCTTTTGTGTTCTCAGTTTTGTTAACATATAACTCTTCATAATAGGTTCTGATTGTTCTTTTTATTTCTTCTGGTTTTGCTGTGATTTTACGTTGCTTATTTGCTCTTTTGTTGATAAATTTTTTGTTCTCTTCTTCTTAACCAGGTTGGTTAAGGGTTAATTAATTTTATCCATCTTTTCAAAGGAAGTTTTATTTGTCATTTTTTCCCTTTATTTCCAGTTTATCTATTTCCCCTCCATTTTTAATGTCTCCTCTTTTGTGCTTATTTTAGGATTGACTATCTGTTGGTTTTCTAATTTCTAAATGCATATTCAGTTCATTAGTCTCCTTTTTTTCTATTTTGTTAATGTATGATTGTAATAATATGATTTCCCCCCCCCCCCCATCGAGAACTCCTTTAGCTGTGGTACAGAAATTCTCATATGTTGTTTCATTATTATAATTCTTTTACGTAGTTATTAATTATTTTTATGATTTGTTCTTTGATGCACCGATTATTTAAAATTCATTGTTAAGTCTCCATTTATGTCTGTATCTTTTGTTTGTGGTCCTTGAACCAGTTCTATTTGTTTTCAGTATCTGTGTCCTCATACTTTTCTTTTTTTGGTAAATGTTTTATATGATGCTGTGAAACGTGAATATTCCTTTGCTGTCCCATTTAGAACATTTCATAAGTCTTTTAACTCTAGTTTCTCCAGCAATTTGTTGAGTTTCATATTTTCCCTTTTGTTTATATTACTGTTAGAGAGATATTGAAGTCTTTTGTCACTATTCTGTTATTATGTCTTCTTGAAGCTCTGATGTTTCTTTTATGAATCTAGTTGCTAAGGCATTTGGAATGTTTAAGTTTATTACTGATATTGGTCTGTTGCTTATGGTTCCTTTAGCATAATAGTTTCTTTATCTGTTTTTATTTTTTGAATATGTTTTTGCTTTGATAGCATGATGGCATATTTTCATTTGCATTGGTAATTTCCCCCTATCCCCTCAGTTTTACTATTGTGTATGTTTTTGTGTTAAAAATTTGTTTCTGGTAAGCAACGGATCACAAAATTTTATTTTTAAAAAAATCCAATCTGTCACTCTTTTTTATTTTATTGGATTGTTTAATCCATTCATATTTAAAGTTTTGAGTTAGGTTTACATTTGCCTCCATCTGTCTCTAAAATTGTTTTTCTTATTCAAGTTTTTTTTTCCTTCTGCTATACAGATTTTGTTCCTTCAATTACTTTACTTTAATCTTTTTTATGGTGACCCTTTTCTCACTGGCTCTCTTCCCTTCCCCCAATACCTTCTTCTTGTTTGTTACCCCTTTTCCTTTAGAATTTTATTTTATTCTTTTCTCCTGAATTTATCTGGTTATATATTTCTTCCCCCTCTTTTTTCATCTCATTTGGTCAAGTAGATTTCCTTCTCTCCTCTCTTTCAGCTAGACCTGTTTATTAGTTTTTTAATTTCATTTTTTGGGACCCTTTTCACAAAGGATTTTTCTTACCTTCCTCATTATCCATTTTCTATGTTTCCTCTAGTCTAGACCATCTTTGATTCATGATCCCTACAATCATGGGGTTTCCCTCAGTTCTCAGTATTCCTCATGTAATTAAAGCTTCCAAGATACTTTTCCTCTAAGCACCTTCTGCCACTGCATTATAGGGATTACCCCATGGATTCTCCTTTTCCATTTTGCTTCATTCATAGAACAATGCAAATTACTGGAGATATTAGAAAGGGTACTTCCCTATGGTACTCCACCTCCCCTCCCCCAAACTGACCTATACCCTCTCTTGTTGACCTTTCTTCCTCCTCTAAATTTACCTGAAATTACCTCCCTGTGTCCATGCTGTCCTCCCCCCTGCAGGTTCCAGATGCCCCCAAGGGTTCCAACTCTCTACCTCCCAGGATAAGTAGAATTTTTAGGCATCAAATCCACCGGGCCTCTTCTAGTATGAGGTCCTCCACTTACTTAACCCACATGTTCATTCATCAGTGGAGCCCCATCCCTCCTCCAGAATAAGGTCTCTTTCCTTTCTCCCCCATTTTTAATCTTCTCCTTTCCTTACCCACTTCCCATCTGGAGACCAAAGAAGTCACCTTGCCCTCATTGCTAGCCCTTGATTTGACCCCAGTGCATCACTCATTCCTCTCTATCCCACTGCTTTTTTCTCCCCTTTTTCATGTTGTAATGTAGTCCCACAAAAGAAGCATTCACCTATAGGTTGGTTGCCAGGTTCTGTCTATAAATACTTCCTGTCCACCTTCTTACTTTTACTTCTATCAGATTTTCCTTCATTCTTGTCTCCTTGAACACCTTTAGAAAGAAGTATGTTATTGGTCATTCTGTTGTCACCCTATTGTTCTTGCTGTCTGCCTGATAAAATTCTGTAGTTTGGGTATTTGAGAAGCAAATAATCTCTTCAGTTCTGGTTTTCTTTCTAAAATGTTTTAAACTCTTCTTTATTATTGTCCTGTATGGCTAAGCTCAGATTTGCAGGGTAGGTCACCCTGGACTACATCTTGAGCTTTAATGCTCTTTGAACATGTTATTCCATCCCCTCCTCCTTTTTTCTAGTGGGTGCAGAATAGTCTTTTATTATTCCAGTTTCATTTCCTTTGTATTCAAAAGTTTTTATTCCAATGGCTTGCAGAAATTCTTGATTCTAAAATGAGTGGTTAAATTTAAACACTCTGTATCTTGGAGTTTGCAGCCTTGGTATTTTTTTTTTTGGAGGTGATATGTGAATTCTTTCAATTAGAGTTTCCTTTTCTATGCTCAGAAGTTCTGGGCAGTTCTCTTTTATTATTTCCTTCATTATGTGTTAAGGTGTGTTGTTCTGTCTTATTCCTCTGGAAGATTTATGTCCTTAGGTTTACTATACACATCCTGTTTTCAAGATTAGTATTTTTTTTGCATAGTGAACATATTTTCTTTCATATTGTTCTTGTTTTTTGCTTCTCTTCTTCTAGATTGTCTTTCATGTCTATGTATTAGCATTCTCAATTTATTGTTCTCTATTTTGTTTCTTTAGTACAACTTGCCATTGCAAATTTATATTTTTCTATTCTGCTCATTATTTTTGCTATGAAGGACATAGATTCTGCTCTCATAATTCTCATTTCTTCATTAAACCACTCAGGAAGAATGTGTTGTGGTTTCATGTTCTTCTCAAATTCCACATGGTCCTCCATCCCATGAAATGCTGAATCATTTTCCTTCATTTTGCAGCATTTATTCTTAGATCTTTGAACTCATACACTAAATCTGGAGGCCATATTTCCTCTGTTTTTACTGTTGATTTATCTGTTTATATTCAAGGTCTTTGAGATTTCTTTTTTCCAGAAATCTTTGGTACTTTCAGTCATTTTTTCCCTTTACTTTCCTAATGACTCACTTCCTGACTCCCTTTCTTCTTTAGTTTCTGTGAAAGTTGGATCTTAAAGTGTCTTAGCCTCCTCCCACACTGGACAATCCATGATTCACAGGTTAAAGTCTCTGCTCCAGTTGACTTTTGGTTGATCAGAACCAGCCCTAGCTGGATTCTATGTTCTTTCCCTCAGACTTGGTGGAGTGCTTCACAAGTTCCTAGTCCTGGTAACCACCCCATTCTCTCCATTCCTTAGTTCTCTGGCCTGGCAGCAGCAGTTTAGGGTTTTGCAGGTAAAAGCCTGCCAGGGGCTGCAACCTAGAAACACTTACTGGTGTTTCTAGGTTGCAGCCCCTGGCAGGCTTTTACCTTTGAAGGACTGTGACTAATTTTCCTGGTTGAGACCTGAGCAAACTTCTACAGCCTGAAGCTAGGATCTCTATGGCACTGGAAAGAAGGTGGAGGGTATGGGGTACAGGGATGAGATTTGATATAAGCCTGTGTCACGTCTTTGGGTCTGCTAGTATGACCTTGAAGCCTGTATTGTGGGAGGTGGGGAAGGGATGCTAAGTGAACTCAGGGTTGTAACGCCATGCACCAGCAGATTCCCAAAAGAATGCTACTATGAACAGCTTTTAAGGTTCAGGTTACACAGTATAGTAAACACTCCATTTATTTCATTACAAATCAAGGCAAATATTCATTACAAATCACGATATAATATTCACAACATTACATCTTATCACAGAAAATCACAATATAGTGTTCATAACAACTTAACATTACAATGGCCACACAGTTTTCACTACAGTGGCCACAATATTTAGAACAAAGCATTTGACCAATTCACAATACAGTAATCAATACTCAATCATTCAATCAATTCACAATACAATAATCAATTTTCCACTCATGGGGCAATCATACATCAACTCAATCAGTCATTATATACCATCATTAGAAAACCACAAAAACCCTCTACCCCTCGGTATCCAGCAAATCTCAGTTTCATCCAAGGGGAGGCCTTTTCTTCATCTTGATTCTAGGTGGTCTCTCTGATTCCCTGGATCCCCTTCCATGGTCCCAGCTCCTACTTGAATCCATCAAACAGTCACCTGGATTCAGGGGCAGATAGCTACCAGGTTCTCATCCAGTTCTCAGAGGTAGACAGCTCCCAGGTCCTTGTGTAGTCCTCCAGGCAGTCCCTGGTACACACTGAAGTTCACAGGGTCCAACACATCTCAAACCCTTCACCACTTGTGTTGCCGGGAACTCAAAGATCAGCCAAGCCACAAACCAACAAAGGCTTATCCCAGTCATGCTTGTTTAGTCGCAGTTCAGGTGTTACTAGGACCCAGGAGCAAAGGCCTTCCAGGAGGCCTCCCAGGCAAGCCCTCTCAGCCTTCCAGGTGGCCTTCATCAGATTCTGGTCTCAGGAAAACCTCAACTCAGTTCTCAGCTTCCAGATGCTGGGAGAGAATCTCAATCTCTCAATCTCTCAATCTCTCTCTCTCTCTCTCTCTCTCTCTCTCTCTCTCTCTCTCAATCTCTGTCTCTCTCTCTCTCAATCTCTGTCTCTCTCTCTCTCTCAATCTCTGTCTCTCTGTCTCTCTCAATCTCTGTCTCTCTCTCTCTCTCAATCTCTGTCTCTCTCTCTCCCTCTCTCTCTCCCTCTCTCCCTCTCTCTCTTCCTCTCTCTCTCCCTCTCCCTCTCTCTCTCTCTCTCTCTCTCTTCCTCTCTCTCCCTCTAGAAAACTCCAACTCACTTCTTCAGTCCGGTAGCCCACATCCCAGATGCTGGGACAATCCTGCTTCCTCCAACAGGAGCCAACACCAGTAACATTCCAATTCTGTCTCTCTGTCTCTAGAACTCTTCTTATATACACACTGGCCTCCTGTCTCAGCCAATCCCCTTCTTCCGTGTCAACAGGGGAGTTCTCGCCCTCTCAACAGGGGACAGAGTTCACACCTTCCATACTTAGCCCTAAGTTACTAAGGGCTAAGCATCTGCTAAACTGATTGCTGTTACAAGGGTTAGTGAATGTCAGTTCCTGGGATTTAAAAAAAAATCTTTTGGATTCTGAGTGTCCTAGAATATGGAAACAGCTGAAGTTGTTTTATCTTTGACATGTAATTTCTGTTTTGGAGAGGATAGAGAGGTTGTGGGGATTGGAAAAAATGTCTAGTGAGTCATCTTGTTGCTTACATGACCCAGCTACAGGGAGCAATTTCTGGACAAAGTAGGGGAGTTATGTGGACTTTGTAGAACCAAGGAAAAAGGTTGATTTTCTAGTAACTCTGAGTGGTTTCTCATGTGTTGTGGAGGCTCACCCCATATAATACTGTAGGTTTGGAGGTCTGTATATGTCCTTAGGACATGGGACTCATCAGAAGGATGCTTTTTTTGACCCTCTAGTAAAACTGTCCTTCCTCATTTTGCAAGTGCATTAGAGAAGGAGAATCCCAGGACAGCATGATGAATCTAAAAAATGTTATAGGTCCTTGGGAAGCAGAGGCCTGCTAGACCATTCATGGATTAGATATGAGTCATTTGTCAGGTTAAAAAAACCCTATTCTGTATTCATGTTACGCTAAGATCCTTTGTCTTTTTGTTGTTGTCTGCTAGACTTGTGCCTAATTTTCCTGATGTTCCTAGGAAAATTCTGGTTGGGAGCATAAGCCACTTGACAAGCCCCCTACTTTGAACCTGGTTCATATAATTCCAGTATTTCTGTTATGGCCAAGTATATTCAAATGGCTACATCCCTCAAGATCCCTTTGAATTTCTGGAGGTTCCTAAGACAGACTCTGCAGAGTCTGTTTCAGAGACGGAATGGATTTTTGAGGAGATCTAGTCTATTAGTTTCTATACAGCTGCAGAAATTGACATCTGCGGAGGTTAAGTCACTTGCCAAAGGTTACCCTGTAAAGGGTAGTAGAGCTAAAATTTGAACTAAGGTCTTCTAACTCCAAAACCAGTACTCTTTTCTATTGGATTATGAGGAATTTTGCCAACATATTGAGCACTAAAAACTCTAGTTATTCACATTAGGGCACAATTTAGAAAATGCTGCAATATATAATTTTAAATTTTATTTAACATAATATATCAATTAACCATAGATATAATTTGCATTGTGGGTTTTAAAATATTGTTCCTGTACACGTTCTTATTATGTCCCTTGTATTCCTGAAGAACATAGTGCTATACTTAGAGAGAACACCCAGTAAATGTTGGTTTTCTGACTGAATGATAAATGGATTATAAGTTCCAACAAGGTAGAAAGAATACTGGTCAGGGAGTCAGGAGGCTTGGCTTCTTGTTTTGTCTTCTGCAATTAATGATAAAAGTAATAATGATAACAACTCACCTTCCTATAGTGCTTGAAAGTTTACAAAAGCACTTTTCTCACCTAACCTTATAAAGTCGCTGGTGTGAGTGCTATTACCTCCATTTTTACAAAGGAGGAAAATAAGGTTTAGAGAGATTAAATGAGTTGTCTAGTCACTAGCCACTAGACTCTAGGATCTCATGGCTAGTGCCACAGTGGAGATTCCAAATTTAACTCTTTCCTATATAACTTTCATCACGCTACTTTTGACTCTATAGGCCTCAGCTTCCTCATTTGCATTCTAAGACCTTCTTTTTGCTTTTTTTTTTTTTGGAGGGCAATTGGGGTTAAGTGATTTGCCAAAGGTCACACAGCTAGTAAGTGTATGAAGTGTCTGATGTCAGATTTGAACTCAGGTCCTCCTGACTCCAGGGCTGGTGCTCTATTCGCTGAGCCACCTAGCCTCCCTAAGACCTCCTTTTTGAAATGTTGTTGTCAAATTTATAGAGTATTTAAATGAATAGTCTCTGCCTTAGAGTTGTCTCAAAGATGGTTGAAGTCAAAGGGGTCCTAGTATATACTTTGTCTGTATCTTCATTTTTTTTTCTTATAAAAGATGTCACAATCTCACAACCACACAACCAACAATGCCTGATGCTTGCCATAGGGTATTTCAATCTGTTATCAGCAGCTAAGGAGGAGTCAGTCCACCAGTTCATAAATGGCTTGGGGAATTCAAAAGAGTGGGTGGAGATTCCATCCTTTTGGACTCTTTACTGTAAAGTAGTGAGTTTTAATTGGATTGATTCTCACTGTTCCTCATGCAATTGTAATCTTTGTTCACACTTTGGGAAAATAAAATTAGGTGAAAGGAATTAGACAATCATAGAAATCCTGTCTGAGTAGAACAAATTGGAATTAATAATAATTGTGGCCTGGACCATGAGCAGCATGGGTGGGAGGGAAGGGGAGTGAATATAACTATAATTCCGAGAAAACTGGTAAGGATGCTTCCTTTTGGACATTCCCCACTAAATTAAAATTTTCCAACATTTATTAAGATTTCTATTATAGAGTGTTTTAGGTGCTGAGAGAAACCCATGCCTTAGATAAGACAACGACTCTGTCCTGATAGAACTTACATTGTAGTGGGAGGGCAGGGTATGACAATTACCTGAATAATTGTTGTTCAAAACAGTTGGTGGTAGATGCTTGAGAAGTAAAAGTAAAGTGAGTTCTGATGTAGTAAAAGCCATTGATAACTAGGGAGAAACAATGCCCAAAGGGCTATAAAACTCTGCATACCCTTTGAATTGGCAATGCTGCTACTAGATCTGTATCCCAAAGAGATCAAAGAAAAAGGAAAAGGAAGCGCACTTACCAAAAAAAATGTATAACATCTGCTTTTGTGGTAGAAAAGAATTGGAAATTGAGGGGATGCTCATCTGCTGAGGAATGGTTGAACAAGGTGTGGCATATTTTGAACTTAACCATGAAATAGTGAAAGAATATTGATTAAATATTAGAAGAACCAGAGCAAGGTCTCCATTATGCTGGGTGGATCTCTTATAGAAGATTTATGAAAGATATAGACAAGAAATGCATAGTACAAGAAGGTATTGATCAGTCACAAATCTGCCCAAATGAAGGGAAATGAAAGCCTGGGTCCACTGGAATAAGTGTGATCACAATGATTCGAACATCTAATTAAGTGTTTCCCATGTAGTCAGCAATCAGTGAAGAGTTTGTTTTTTCTTCTATCAGTCGGTGGATCAAATGGCAAAGTATAATCTATTGAGAGTCCACTGTGTTCAGAGAACTGGAGGCAGGATCAGAAGGAGGGAGCAAAATGGTTCCCAGTCTTAATTGATTATAACCTAATGGAGATGACAGGAGAAACACATGGAAAAAACACAAGAACATAATACGAATATATGTATGTATATATGTGTATATATACAATATAATATTACATATATATATTTTATTTATAAAACAAATTATAGATGAATTTATCAACATAGGTAACTAACAGCCCTGTGAGTTGGGTGCTAATATCTCCATTTTACAGATGAGAAAACTCTGTTAAACAAAGGTTAAATGACTCACCTAAGGTCATATAGCTAGGAAGTGTGGGTTGTATTTGAATTCAGGTTTTCCTGACCCCAGACTGAACAACCTATCAGTGGATCTTTCTCTATATCTATATTCTTTTTTTCTTAGTTGGATCTGTGATTTCATCAGTGTATGCGGCTTCTGTAAGAAACTTCCTTTACCAATAGAGAACAGTACTGTAGTTTTTAGCCTTAGAGTTGCCTAGCCAGGCGTGGTGAGACACACCTGTAATCCGTGCTCCCACGGAGAGTGAAGCTGGTGGATCTCTTGATCTTGAGAGTTCTGATCTGCTATAGACTATGCCAATCAGGTGTTTAACTTTAATAAGGTGGAGGGGAATGGGAGATGACTACCTGCCCAGATCTGAAACAGGGCAGGTTAAAGCTTCCTGCTGATCATTAGAGAGTTTTGCTGTTAGTTCAATGTAATGTTCTACAATAGCACCTGCCAGTCCATCCCCGGTGAGATGTGGTGATGTAGTGTTAAAAAAATAAGAGTTGTATATGCAAGTCCGTGGCTATTAAAGCTTCAAACTACACTAAGCCTTCTGGGACACCATATCCATGCATCTCTGTATATGAATATATCTGCATACATACGTACATACAAATTTATGCCGGAATTACAGGGTTAGCGGAAATCTGGATGATTTGCCTGGAGGGGGTGAGTTTTGAGCAGAGGTTTTATAGTAAATGTCCCAAGAAAGGAAATGCCCATTCTGGTTTAAGTGTTTCACTTTTGGCCTTCAAGGCAACCCGTTCCCCGCCTTTTATAACGCAAACTTTCTTTTTGAAAACAACCGATGTAGAACGAGTTAGTGTCTCCTTTATAATGACTCTTCCCGGCCAGCTAAAGACAATGTCGGTTCATTCCCCCAATGTGAATTGTCACAACCCTGTTCAGGAGAGCTTGTTTCCAGTTTGTGGATAGATTGTAAGACCCTCATCCATATACATGCCTCCAATTAAAAGTTTCCTACAGCTACCACGAGAGCTGCCTGTGCTATGGAGTGAGACTGAAAAGGGGAAAGTGGCATTCCACTGCATGTTCTCAGGGGAAGGGCGAGCTCTAGACAGCCCTGCTCTCTATGGTGTTAGGGCTTTGGTGAAAAGACAGGGCTTTAAGGGGATCCCATTAGCCTGATTTGGGTCCTGCTCTGACCCTCTGAGACTCAAGGGACTGAGTCCAAATATTTATTTAAAAACAAAACAAACGTCCCAAAGGCAATATAGCGGAAGGATTTATTAAACTTGCCTGCTTCTGCAGGACTCTGGCTGATTGTAGAGACAAGACGCCAAGGCAGCTGTGGAGGCCGAGGCTGTTTGTTTTAGACGAAGTGCTCCCAACTCAAACCAGAGCATACAGCCCAAGGAATTCCAACTCTTGCCTAACACTTAGGATTGGACTAGGGTGTGGTGGAAATGTGTGTTCCTGTGTGCGTGCCCGCCAGTACCTATATGTGTGTAGAGTTCAAAAAGGAGAGGGAAGGCAGTTAGCAATCCCCAAATTAAGCTTTGTATTCCAAGTTAAAGCGAAAAACTCACCAGAATCCTCCTAGACTTCTGCTCTTCTCCTTAGCCCTATTACCTTCCCAGGCTCTAGTGCCTGGGGGGGAGGGGGAAAAGGAAGAAAGCAGAGGTTTCAGGGACACCTCACCCAGTGCGGGGAGAGCAAGGATCTTATTTCAAGGGTGGTTCCTTTGCCAGGAACCAAGTCCTGTCCACAAAACTAAGTGTACATTGTATTTGATCAGGTACTTTATTAATGATTAACAACAGTTGTTCCCCTCCTTCACTGCTCCTGAGAAAGAGAGAAAACTAACCGGATGGGGTGAGCAGAGGTGGAGTCAGTCGACAGGCAAGAGAGGCGGAGACATTCACCCACTGCTGGGGCTGAGTAGCTCACTTGACTAACCCGACAGGTTGAAAAAGTTCTCTTTCTGTTTTCTTTCACGGGGATCCATGCACTCCCAAATCCTTGGCTGTCGTATTTCTTCCCATGGCTCTTTTGGGTTGACGTTCTTCAGGAACTTTTCAGCTGAGGGCGATCAGTAGGTGAATTAATTGATAAGGTGAAAATTTCATTGGGACACCTGCACTACCA
Source organism: Pseudochirops cupreus (assembly GCA_028627135.1). Lineage (NCBI taxonomy): Eukaryota > Metazoa > Chordata > Mammalia > Diprotodontia > Pseudocheiridae > Pseudochirops > Pseudochirops cupreus. The sequence continues at coordinate 247,300,050 of CM053582.1, forward strand.
GCTCTGCTGAGCTAGAAAGAAAGAGATTTAGGGGGCCTACTCTTGGAGGGAAGATCATCTGGTTTTGCCAGGGAGCGGGTCAGAAACCAGGTTTTTTCTGCTCATGGCTGCCAGGCGAGACTCAGCTGATGCCTGCTCCCAGGTGATTGACCACAGTCACGTCCCAGAGTTTGAAGTAGCCACCTGGCTCAAGATCACTCTCATCCTCGTCTACTCGATCATCTTTGTGATGGGTATCCTCGGGAACAGCGTCACCATTCGCGTTACTCAGGTGCTTCAGAGGAAAGGCTACCTGCAGAAGGCGGTCGCAGACCATATAATAAGCTTGGCCTGCTCTGACATCTTGGTCTTCCTCATAGGTATGCCAGTGGAGTTCTACAGTGTGATCTGGAGCCCTCTGACTACAAGTAGAAATAACTTGTCCTGTAAGTTGCACACTTTCCTCTTTGAAGCCTGCAGCTATGCCACACTCCTCCACGTGCTGACTCTCAGCTTTGAGCGCTGGGTGGCTATCTGCCACCCCTTCAGGTACAAGGCAGTTTCAGGGCCCCTTCAGGTAAAGCTGCTGATCTGCTTTGTCTGGGTCACCTCCGTTCTGGTGGCACTACCCGTCCTTTTTGCCATGGGCGTTGAATACCCTTTGGTCGAGGTGCCTAACCACCGTGGCCTCCTTTGCAATCGTTCTTGGACACCACACCTGGAGCACCCTGAGACCTCCAATATGTCCATTTGTACCAGCCTCTCCAGCCAGTGGACGGTTTTCCAATCCAGCATCTTCAGTGCCTTCATCATCTACTTAGTGGTCCTGCTCTTGGTGGCCTTCATGTGCCGAAACATGATGCTGGTGCTGATGAAAGGGAAGACGGGCACCCTGGCGGTGAAAGGGCAATCTCAGATGAGGAAGACTGAGAGTGAAGAGAGCAAAATAGCCAGGAAGCAAACCATCATCTTCCTAGGTGAGTGTCCCTGTCCCAGAAGGCATGGCCCTCCTTCCTGACTTTTGAGTTTCAGTCCTAAATCTGGGCTGCATCAAGTATTTTAAGTCTAGTAGCACCTCCTTTGCATAAAAATGGGTTTGGGCTTATTTTGACAAGTTCAGAAGCAAGATTAGCAGTTTATCTGATTCTTTTGATTCCTTTCCCCCACCTTGATTGGCTGTATTTTATTTATACACACACACACATTGGGTTACATACATGGTCAGATGCTATCACTGTGTTTTGCTTAATTGTTTTTCTTTGTTATAAAGGAGGATTCTTTTTTTTGAGGGGGATATGTATATCCAGGGTGTCCCAAAACTCTTAGTGCAGTTGTAAGGCTTAATAGCTTATGACTGCACTAAGACTTTGGGGGATACACACACACACACACACACACACACACACACACACACACACACACACACACACATATATATGTATTTATAGGGTGAAAATTCCACTGGGAGACCTGAATAACCAACTCTGCTGAACTAGGAGGAAAAAGATTTTTGGGCCTGCTCTGTATACGTATACACATAATACATACATACACACACATATGTATATATCCAGAACTAGCTCTGTCTTAAAAGCAAAGAGTACAACTCTTTTTTTGGTGGTGGGGGGAAGTGGGGGAGGGTGGGGAGGGGAAGAAGTAACAAGAGGTAGATAGTTACTCTTGAGCCAGGGAGATTTAGATTCACATTCTGACATACCCTGGCTATCTGTCTTTGGCAAGACTTTGAAGTTCTCAGGGAATGCCCAGGCAACTCTATAAGACTAAAAATTTCAGGCCAGTTGCTAATTGTCATTGATAGTGGTAGTGTCACCATCAAGGAGTTCCCTACAGAGATGACATCATGATCCAGACCAAAAAGTAAAAATGCTGGGCTAGAAATCAGGAGATCTAACTTCTTTTGAAGTGTCACCACACAGACTTATGGCATGGGAAGAACAGAATTAAATGTAGTAACTTCTACAGAATTAAAAATTTAAACAGAATTAACAGAATTAAAAGTGTAACTTCTCCCGGTCTCAATTTTTCTATGTGTAAACTAGTACTAAGTTTTTCTATCATATATACCTCAAAAGGATCTAGTGAAGATCACATGAGAAAATTGAGGCAAAAATGTTTTTCAGCACAGGGCTCTGTAAATGCAAGAGTATCAGTATGTTATTTTAATACTATATTTCAGTAAAATGTAAGCTTCTGAAGTCGGGGATTATTTTCATTTTTTTGTATTGGTATCTGCAGTAATTAATCCAGTAGGAACTTAATAAATGCTTATTTATTGAATTGAATTATGAAGTCCCTCCTTTGCCCTAGAGTCTGTTTCCTTGGGTAATTTCTTTCAGTTCTCACTTTTTTCTCCTCTGTTCAGAGAATTACCTGGATCAGACATGTTCTAGTGAGGGTGGTATTTCCCTGCCATCAGTTGCTCTCTCTGCCACCATCTGGAGTCTTCTTCAGAAGGCTGGAGTGCTCTGATATGTCTTCCTGGGTACTGCTTGGGTGACAACAGTGGTGTGTCTGCTTCCTTATCATAACCTCCAAAAGCAGCAGTGATCTTTTGTCGAGCAGAACCAGAAGGACTGCACAGATTGCTAGAACTTTTTTTGTTTTCAATCCCTGAAAATATTAAGAGAGGATGAGAGTCTTTTGTTTTCCAAACTTCTGTGATTATTCATTTGCACTTATGGGCCTTCTTCACTCTTTGAAAAGATAGGTTCCCCATGTATAATATACTATGGAGATCATAGTACAGAGAAAAATGCAGGCCAGTGCTCTTCAGGATTTTAATGGAGATGTATTAGAATCATAGGATCTTCCACCTAGAGTGGGCTAGAGGTCATCTAGTCCAACTTTCATTTTACAGAAGAGGAAATTGGGACCCAAAGAGGTTAAGTGACATGGCCAAGGTCACATAGATAATAAGTAGATGTGGGATTTGAACCTAGGTCCTCTGACTCCAAATGTATCATTCTTCCTACTATACCATGCTATCTCTGAAATCAGAAGGACCTGGAAGGACCTTTAGGAAACAACAACTTCATTTTTTGTTGTTGTTTTTCAATGGTGTTCAACTCTTTGTGACCCCATTTGGAGTTTTTGTGCCAAAGATACTGGAGTGGTTTGTCATTCCCTTCTCCAGTTCATTTTTATAGATGAGAAAACTAAGGCAAACAGGGTTAATGACTTACCCAGGGTCACACAGCTAGTAAATGTCAGAAGCTGGATTTGAACTAAGAGGATGAGTCTTCCAGAATCCAGGCTCAGCACTCTATCTGCTGTGCTACCTGCCTGTCCCAGAACTTCAGATAGTTTCCTAATTTAAAGCAAATGAAGGTCCCAAGGCCTAGAATAGAGAAGCAAATGGCCTAGGATTACTCAAGTTCAGCATAGAGTCCTACTTGGAACTGGGTTTCCTGACTCCCACTCTTAAGGATCTTTGTGTTAGGAATGGAGAAGGAAGCTTTTTCAGGAAAGTTTTTTTTTTTAATGGAGTAATGGTCAGAATGTGGTAACAGGATTGAGAGAGATGTAGTTAGGTTTCCTGTTGTGTTTTGCTGGAGGAAATCCAAGAATCAAGTCCTAGAACTAGACAGACCTGGGAGAAAATGTTGTGTGTCTAACGTACCTGACTTGTTGATGACTGAATTTTCATCTGGTAGGATGTCATTCCTTTAATTTAAAAGATGATGAGAGGAGAACTGGGAGGGAACTGGAAGGCCATCATTTTACTGATTAGGAAATGGAGGCCCAGAGAGATTGGGTGATATAGTGGACATCAGAAGTAGGGTTTGAACCCTTCCCCTCTGATCCCAGAATCAGTGCTCTTTCCACCATAACACACTGACCCTTGCTGAGGTTCAAATCCCCATCTCTCTAATCCCCAGAGATAATACTTTAAGCATTTTAACAATGATTTGTACAGGAAATACTTTGGGTCTTCTAATATGGCAGATGACCCCATTAAGTTTGATATGGGACTGTAATATCCTTTAGGAAAAAGGGGGAGAGGATTATGAACTTTCCTAACAAAAAAGAGGAAATAAAAGTTTATTTTCATACTGAAAAATTGCTGCAAAAAATTTTGATATATAACATAACTTCATATTTAATATTTAGAAGGAAAATCATCCCTATCTTAAATTAATATTTTCTCATGCAGCTTCTTTTCACTCTCTGGGGAATACTAGGATTCCAAGTATGGGAAATACTGCTTTAAGCTGTTTCTAATCATTATTTTCATGTGGATGGAGACCAGATTCTGGGGAGAATAGGTTTTCATAGGTCACAGAACTAGTGCTAGAAGGAACTTGAGGGACCATTTAGTCTAATTTCTTCATTTACAACTGCAGAAACTAAGACTCATAGAGATTAAATAACATTCTCAAGGCTACTCAGATAGTAAGTGGTGGAACCATGATGTGAACTCAGCTCCTCTGACTGTGTATCCAGTCTTCTTTCCACTGAACCACACTCCTTTTCTAAAGTATGAAGGCTAAGTTTGGGAGTAGTGAGTAGGGAACAGGCAGGAAAGAGGAGATGGGGTGAGACTCAGAATTTTGACTAGGGCTGCTGTCGTCAGCCTATGGACTTCCAGGGCCTGCAGATTTATTGGAAGGAGTCAGAGAATCCACATGCACACTAAACACTGCCTTTTAAAAATTAGCTGCAACATAATTTGTAGCTTTATTTAATATGTTAAATAAACAAACATACTTTTTGTGGGCTGAATAAGTACATGTATTTTGTACATACATGTATTATCATTTTAAAATTGCATATTGATGCTGGTAATGAATAAATATGAATTCATGTAAAAATGTATTATTGAATTCATGATAACTTTTTGGCACCACGTATTTCGGTGGATAGTACTAATTCATCTACTATCAGGTAGAGGAGGGGCCTATGAATTCATTGACGTAAAAAATGGACTTTCACATTCAAGACTGGGAGCTTACTGGCCGAAGGCTCCCTCTAAAAAGTCTATAGAAATAATTGAGAATAGTTTCGTTTTAATTTTTGACCAAAGATTATGTTCTAGGGGTCTATGTGTCTAGTCTTCTAATGGAGTCCTCATCTCTCACTAATGATGTAGTCTTAAGGCAAAAAAAAAAAAAATCCCAAATGCCCAGAGTAGAATCATAGAACTTAGAAAGGAAAGTCAGTCACCTCAGAGATCAGTTAGCCTGATTTGCTTTGTTCAGCCTTCACATCTGTCCCCTTCTCTTCACCAATGTAAATGGTTGATGGCAGTTTCCTTATGTGAGAAGTTCTTCAAGAGACTGATATTTAGTATATGCTCTCAGCAGCTAGCTTTCCAAAGCAGTTTGCTAGATTCCCCCCATGTTGTATTTCAAATAGCTTTTAGAAATATGATTCTCACTAATTAACTTGAGTTAGGAAATAAATTAATGAAGTGAAAAGAAAGAAACCATGCCCTGCATCCATCAGATTAATATAATACCGTTTACTTTATGGGTTTCATAAAAATGATGCTTTGGGGGCATTTTTAACCCAGAACAAATGAACGTATAAATTGTTTACAAATCGCTGAATTTAATATGGTGACTTAGTTGTCTTTTTAGTAATTCATTTAACAGATGGAGTAAATTAAAACAAATATTTGCTCATTTCAAACATATTTTGCATTTAATGTGAAATGTAAATGACGACATGGAGCAAGATGTCTTTGAAGCTCTCTTCAGGCAATAAGAAAACAATTAAAGATTTTCTTTCTCAGGTTTTTTAAAAAAAGCATGATTTCTGCATAAAAAATGAAATTCATAAATCTATGCATGATGAGGAAGCCCATGCTGAAAATATTAATTTTTCTTCTTGTGTCTTTCACTGCTGTACCTCTGTCTAGTTGAGTTCTGAATTGGAAAATGATGAAAACAAATTGAAAACTAGGAGAGAGTGAGACAGTAAGAGTAGTTACTGTTGCTCCTTAGGATCTCTCTAGCAGTTTGCAGGAGGTAATGCAAAAGTACAGACTCCTGGAAGTATTAGTGCTTCTACTTGTCTATTGTCAGTTATCTCTGTGAGAATCAATAATAGGCTCACTCTGCTGTTTGGAAAGGTTTCCTAAGTTTGCTTAACGAAGACTAGTGACAGTTTTCCCATCAGCAAGGGCTTGCATAACTGGGTTATAATACCCTGACCTTATGTTGGGGAAGCAACAATTGCCTTGAATATTTGTAACTGGAATGTGAAGGCTAAGGGACTTGGACCTTATTTAATTTTTAAATTTAAATGATGCCTTTTGCTTTTTAAACCACCAGTGACATTTCCTGTTATCCTTCTCCACGCCACCCTCTCCCCCCCCCCCAACTCCAACATCCTTGTCATAAAATACAGTTCAGCAAACCAACAGAAACAGCGACTATTTGATAAAGTACATAACATCTGGTGTCCATGGTCCATCCATCACCGCCAAAAGGAGGGCACTTGTGTTTTATCATTTGTCCTCTGGAAGCAATATTGGTCATTGCCTTTAATGTGAGTTCAGCTGCTGAAGAGTGTTGTTTTCATCTATATTATTTTAGTTATTGTATATTTTGTTTTTGTTTTACTTTTTTTGCTCTGCATGAGTTCATACAAGTCTTCTCATGTTCCTCTGAATTCCTCATACTTGTGGTTTCTTATGGTATGGTAAAGTATGACAATTTGTTTAATCATGCTACTTTCCAGTTTTCTTTTGGTTTTTTTTTTTGGCTACCATAAAACATGTTTCTGTAAATATCTTGGTATATATGGGACCTCATATATTTATGTCTTTGACGTAAGTACTTAGAAGTCAGATCACTGAGTTAAAGAGTATGCAAAATTTAGTCACTTTTCTCTCATAATTCTTACTTTGCCAGAATAGTTAGACAAGGGATGGGGAACCTGAGGCTTTGAGGCCACATGTGCTCTCTTCTAGGTCCCTGGGTACAGCCTTTTGCCTAAGTCCAAGTTTTACAGAACAAATCTTTTTATTAAGGGGATTTTTTCTGTGAAGTTTGGATTCAGTCAAAGGGCTGTACTTGAGGACCTAGAGGGCCACATGTGGCCTCAAGGCCCTAGGTTCCCCACCCCTGACCAACTCAGAGATTGATCCCTCCAATACTAGCTTCTGCTTTTTATTGAGCTCTCTCACAATTTGATAAGTTTTCAGTTTAAACTTGCTTTTCGTGGGACAAACTGGAATTTCCAGACCTTGATATGGTGAACTTCTAGAGTCTTCAGCGGGAGTGTTTTCACTATAAAACTATGTAGGTATGCACAGCCACAAGAATCAGACTTTGCTGATTCACATGGGTGAGAGACAGTCACACTATAGTAGCTAAATATAGGGTGTTCCAAAGCTCTTAAGGCAGGTTTAAGCTAATTAAAGTTACAAAACTGTATTAAGACTTTTGGGACACCCTGTATTTTAAAGGAAATACGAGTTTGTTGTTTGTCAGACCACATGGTAACTAGAGCTAGGCATACAAAATCCTCTAATTAGGTAGGAAACACTTGTAATGAGACATCAATTGACTGTAGGGCAGCAGCTACATTTAAAATGTTTGAAGGTGCTTAAAATATTCTTAAGTACTTCCAATACTGGCTTCTCCCTACACGCATGCTTGTTGACATACTCATTGACCTCTCAAACACTTTCTTACTCAGTGGTGCAAAAGAAACTTATCATTAGAGTATAAATTTACATCTTGAAGGGATCATAGAGGCTATTGAGTCCATAACACTCACATTTTATAAATCAGGAAACTGAGGTAAATAAATGACTTACAGAGAAGGTAAATAAATGACTGACCAAGGGCTGCAGAGCCAGTTAGTGTCTGAATCAGTTTTTGACCCCAGGTCTATCCTAGCTCCAAGTCTAGTGGGCTACCTGTTATTACTCCAGGCTGCCTCTCTCTAGCACCAGCTTTGATGGAATCACATTAAATTACAAATGAGTTGGATGTATATTAACAATGATAAATGATTCCCGTATGCATCTTTTTTGCTCAAATGTAGAGATATTCAAGAAACTGTATATCTTGACCCAAGTTATCCAGATTATCCTCTTCATTTCCCCAGCTCCTTAGAATTCTGTTATTCAAGTAATCAATCTTGCTCTTTCAGTATTTCATGTTTACTTTTCTAGGAGTCATTTCTCAGTCATAAATTGCTTGCTTTCTTTGATCAAATTGGCAGACAAATGTAATAATACTGCTTTTGTTTGTAATCAACCTGTCTCTAGGATTTCATTTCTCTGCAGGAGGAATACATATCTCTCTTGGAAGGGACAATTTGAAGCCCAATCCCCCATTCATTAGTAAACCTGTCCTTCTAGCTTAGTTTGGTTCCAAAGTGACACTTTATCTTGTTAATGCTACCTGTCATGAAAGAATAAGGCAGTAGAGTCAGAAGAACAATTTTTTTTAAAGGCAGAATAAATCTTAATCTACTTCTCTCTACCTGTATCCAATAATTTGCAAAGTCCTGTCAACTGTGTGACCTTGGACAAGTTTCTTAACCTCAGCATCTCAATTTCCCCCTCTTTTAAATAAGGTCAGTGGAATAAATGTTCTGTAATGTCTCTTCCAGATCCAGATGTGGTGATCCTATAATTCCTTGGCTATATCTCTCGCATCAGTCTGCTCCTCTATATTCATATAGTCACCACCCCCATTTATTCCCTTATTTCTACTCACTTGGATTATTGAGATAGTTTCTCTGGCTTGTTTTTCTGCACCTAGTCTCTCCCTTCCACTTTATCTTTCACATAACTTGTCCTCCTCTCTTTAGCCTCCATGAATATCCAGGAAAAGCTTGTATAACCCAATACTATAAGATTTTAGAGTGGAAAGGTATGTGAGATCACTTTATAGAAGAGGAAATCATAGCTCAGAGTGGGAAGGAAGTTGCCTGAGGTGGTTATTAGCCAGAAAAGGCTCTAAAATCCAGGACTTTGGACTCTTGGGCTACTCCTCTTTTCACTATAACTTCCTTCCCTCCATACTTTCATCTACTAAAATCATTTTCTTTCTTCAAGAACCAGGATCTTGTGCCACACGAAATTTCCCCTTATACAACAAGATAAAACTGATTTCTACCTCTTCATCTTTCTTATAAAATCTCTGTTAGGTCTGGACCCTGTCCTTTCCCCTGTAAGCCATTTGACCTTGAATCAATAGTGATTTCAGTGCATCTTGTTACACCATTGGACTATAAGCCCCCCAAGAACAAGGACTTTGTTGTTTTTCACATCCGTGTTCCCACTGCTCAATACAGTATCTTCCACACACTTGGTGTTTAATAAATGTTTGGACTGAATTTGCTAAAATAGAGCCTGTGGTCAGAAATAAGACTAAGCTAAGTCAGAAGATACGGACCTAGTTTCAGCTGTGCCAATAACTCACTGTGTTATTTTGGGCAAGTTACTTAACCTATAGGTGGCAGCATTTTGGAGATGGGAAAGATTCCTTGGAAGTCATCTGGTTCAACTCCCTCATTTAAATGATGGAGAAAGCTGAGACCCAAAGTGGTTAAGTGACTTGTCCAAAGTCACAAAGACAGTAAGTAAAAGAGACAGGATTCAAACCTATGTCCTTTGACTCCAAATCTAGAGCTCTTTCCGTAAGTTTTACACTATCTCAGAGCCTCCATGTCTTCATGGGTAAATTACAACAGTAACTGTCAAGCATGTAAAGATACTCACAGTATTATTGTATGGATCAAATGACAAAACATATGGGGAAATCTCTAAAAATTTTTGTTACTCTACGTATGGGAAGGATTTAAAAACATTGAAATGCTAATTTCCCAATATATAGGCTTTGCCATTTTTATATGAGATCTGATGTGTTCCAAAGCAGATTTGGCTCCCTGCTCTGAAGCTTTTTGAAGACTTGCATGATTCCCTTCTTCCCCCTCCTCTCTCCTCTCCACGGCTCTCTGGAAAGTGAGTACTCAGAGGAGGTAGTGTGGAAAGAACATCAGATGTGGAGTCAGAGGACATGGGCTCTCCTTCTTACTACCTGTATTACCATTGGCAAGTGGCTCTCTGGCATCAGTTTCCTCATCTATACAATAATGAATGATCTTTATGGTCCTTTCCAAGACTAATTCTATCCATTAATGGTTGTCAGTATCATTTGGTTTATTTATTTTATTTTTAAAGATTAGGACTCCCTATCTCACCCAGAATGGGAGAACAGGGGCTACTCATGGGCCCAATCCCAGTGTGATCAGCTTTGACCTGCTATATTTCTGACCTGGTCCAATTCACCCCTTCTTAGGCAGCCTGGTGTCCCTCCATTTTTTTGGGTGGGGTGTGACTTGCAGAGGGCTTATATTAGTGCTGAACTTAGTTGGAATACCTAATCAGTCTATTTGCAACTCAGAACTCGGAGCTCAAAAGAAGTTCCACACTCAGCCTCTATGGCGGCTGGGATTGCAGGCACATGCCTATATACTCTGCCAGTATCATAGTTTAGCAATGGACTTTCGTCTTATTGTTTAGCATGTGTCTGTCTTACAGCTTTTTTAGCTTGGTTGCAAGCTTTATAGGGTTTGAGACATATCTTGTGCTTCTTTTGTATTCTTATCTGCTCATAATGCTTTGCACAGAGGAGGTACTCAATAAAGGCTTGTTGATTAAGAGTTATTCAATCTCAAATCAGTCTATTTGGATAATTTTTAGAAAAGACAAAGGAGAGCAGGAGATTTGCTGTGCTCAGGGTTTCTAGGAAATCACCTATATGATTTGTTTCATACCCTCTTTTTTCCAGTGCTGATCAGGGTCTTTAGAATAATGATAATTATAACAATTACTGAAAATCTACTTTAAGATTTGTGAAGCAGTTATCCTCCAGCAGTGCTGTAAGGGAGGAGATGTAAGTAGTAGTATTCTCATTTTATAGATGAGGGAACTGGCGCTCTGAGAGATACCCATGACTGGTCCATGATGGCTGGTTATTGTCTGAAGTAGGATTTCAATTCAGATCTCCTGAATCCTTCAGGTCCACTGCTCTGTCCACTACCCCATACTGTCTCCTATGCTTTTATTTACACAGTGCTTCATGCATGGTAAACTTTGAAAGATTTTTTATTTTAATTAATAAATATGTATTTCCTCTTATTACTATCCATTTTTCCATGGAGGGGGGTTTGGGAATAAACCGTAATAACCAGAAAACATGCATAGTCAAAATGATCAAACAAAATTCTCTTATTGACTGTCTCCAAAAATATGTCTCATTCTAAATCATGAGTCCATCAAAATTGGTTTTGTTTGTTAATTCATCCATCCTCCATCATGTAATTAGTAGAATAGATGTCTTTCTCCTCTTTGATGTTTCCTCTTGGCTTGAAGAATATCAGTTTTGACTATCCTGGTATTCAGGTAAGGGTAAAGGAGAATGGAGAAATTTATTTTCCAGGTTCTTCCTTCTCTTTTGTCTCAGCTCTCTGCCCACCAGCTAAACTCAGGTCAAAAGTAGCCTTGTGTGCATACTTAACTATTTACAAAAGAAAACATGCATTAGTACAACACTAGTCTAAACTGTACTCATTTATATGCAAAAACCCCACAAGTTTCATACACCACAAAAAACCTTCTGTTATAACACAGAAGTAATATTTACCAGACAAGCGTCAGTGAAACATGCTGCCTTTTCTGGAGTTGTTATTGTATAATGCTGTAGATAACACAGCCCACACGATCTGTCCAAAAACCACTCTAGCCAGCTCTGTCTGTCCAGCCTTAGGCTGTAGCCACTCATTAAACTCAGAAATTTTGGTGTGTGCTAATAACCTCATTGGGAGCTCTATACTTGTTCTTTTCACATCCAATTCCTGCAGGCTTGGTATGAGGTGGGCATGAGAAGGGGATCTTCCCTCACCCTGCTTTTTGTCTGGTCTATAGGAGCTTAGAGGATGAGCTCCTTGAGAGCTGTCTTTTTGTTGTTGTAGTTCAGTCATTTTGTCATGTCTGACTCTTTGGGACCCCACTTGGGGTTTTCTTGGCAAGGATACTAGAATGATTTGCTATTTCCTTCTCCAGCTCCTTTTACAGATGAGGAAACTTAGGCAAACTGGGTTAAGTGAGTTGCCCAGGGTCAGACAGCTAGTCAGTGTCTGAGGCCAGATTTGAGCTCAGGGAGATGAGTCTTCCTGACTTCAGGCCCAGTGCTCCACACACAGTGCCACCTACCTGTCCTCGATGTCTTTTTACCTTTTTATTCCCAGCATTCCCAGCATATGCCTGGCATATAGAAAGCATTTAATAAATGTTTATCAATCAACTGATGGTAGACATTTAATAAACATTTGTTGAGGTGAATGAATCCATGGAAGAAAAGGAGTCTGACTCAAGACAAGCTCAGCATTAGAGGGTAATATCTCATTTTCCCTTGGACAGACAATGAGGAAGAATTTTGCCACTTCACAGAAACTGAGCTCATAGAAATTACTTAGTTTCAACCCCAAGATGAACTTTCCTTGCAAATGATCTAAATCTTTTGAAGCCTTTTAGAGGAGTAAGACAGCAAGGGGGGAAACTTGTCTTTTTAAAATCTGCCTTAAGCAAATAAATGCTCTGATCACTGGTTCCTAAAGAGTAACATCAACCATATGTGCTTAGCAGAAGTCACTATCATAGGTACCTGGCAGAAATCACCACGAATTGAAAGTGATTAGGACGGTGTTTAACAAGCCTTGTTAAACTGCATTTAACAAGGCGCTAAGACTGTGAAAGGATTTTAAAAATATTTCTTCGCGGACTCTGTCATCATTTACTAACAAGGAAATCCTTTATCTTTATAACATTATAGGCTGAATCATGTAGTTAAGTGGCTGGAACCTGTTAAAAACACCACTTGCAGAAAGCTTTAAAGGGCTCCCTACAGTTCAGTTTTTAGCATATTTTTCAAACTCCAGTCCAGGAAAAAATGACAGAGCAAATTCTATGGTCATGTTCTAATTGTGTATTTTTAAAAATTAATATTTATTTGTCTCCTTTATTAGATTGTCTGCTTTTTGGGGGAAGGAATCACGCCACTTTAAAAAATATAGTTACCCTGTACTAAGTGGGGTGCTGCTAAGAATTTTTTTGGTCTTTTTGGAGGGGGGAAGGCAAGGCAATTGGGGTTAACTGACTTGCCCAAAGTCATACAACTTAAGAATTTTTTAAGACCACAATAATGAAATGAGAAAGAATGAAGCCGGCGTTTATTAAGTACCTATTATGTGCCGGGCACTGTGATAAGCACTTAAAAAAATATCTTATCCCATCCTCACAATAACCTGGGGAAATATAATGCTATTAGTGCTCCCATTTTACAATTCAGGAAACTGAGGCAAATGGAGGTTAAGTGACTGCCTAAGTTACAGTGTTAGTAAGTATATGAGGCTGGATTTGAATGCAGATCTTCTGGATTTGAATGCGCTCAACTTTACATCTGCTGTCCTGCCTGGTTTCAACTCTGGGAAATGAGCTACTCCTCTCAGTTATCCTTCTAAACTCACCATCATTCTGCTAACTCAAGCCCGGATCGATCCCATCCCCCTCAGCCTCCTTTGCTTTCTTATTGGAGGGCTAGAAGGTGGAGTAGCAAACCCTTCCCAGTACCTTCCTTCCTTTATAGAGGGCAGAAACGTGACTCTCTCCATTTACTCCACGTTGTATCAACTGTCTTGTCTGCTTTCAACTCCACAGAACAAGAAGCCGCCATACCAAGTACCCTCTGGTGTTCTCTTCCCCCTTCCTTACTTTTCCTGCCTCCTTTTCTGTGTTATCTCACCCTGTGATTGTAAGCTCTTTGAGAGCAAGGACTGTCTTTGTTTTTATTAATTGTTATACCAGTGCTTAGCATAGTTCCTGGCATAAATAGGCGCTTACTAAATGTTTATTGGATTGAGTCTTCCTGACCTCATGTCTAGTGCTCTATCCACTGTGCCACCTAGCTGCCTCAATAGTTCCCTAATTCTGCTTGTTCTCTAAGGGCTACCTGGAGTCCTATATTCTCTCTGAAGCTTTTCCCAACCGTTTCAGTCCAAAATGATCTTTTCATTCTCTCTATCTATACACTGTCCGATCATTCTCCCATCCCTTAAGCATTAAACTTTTTGAAAAGCTATCTGCATAGAATGCCTCTACTTGCTTGCCATCTACTTGATCTTCAGTTTTTTATTTTCTTGAATTTATATAGCTATCTTATGCTTTTACATTGCCTGCATTTCCCAGCATAACTCCTTCCCTACCCTTGAGATAACCATCCCTTATAACACAGAATAAAAAGGAAAAAATGTTCAGAAAAACCAGGACATTGCAGAAGTCTGAGGTTATATTCAATGTTCAATACCCTTAGTGCCCCACTTCTTCAAAGAAAGGAGGGTTGGTACTTTCTTCTTTGGGTCCAGGTTTGATTGGTACACTTTTGTAGTACTCAATTTTCATTGTTTTCTTGTTGTTCTTTCCATTTTCTTTGTCGTAGTCATTGTTATATAGCTTTTTTTCTGGGCCCACTTATTTCAATTGGCATCATTTCACATGTCTATCCATGCCTCTCTGTATTCAGCATTCTTGTTTCTTACTGCACAGCAACATTCCATTACAGTCACATAACACAGATTGTTTAGACATTCTCCCATTGATGGTCATTACTTTATTTCTAGCATTTTTCTGCACAAAGAGAGAAGCTCTACATATTTTGGCATATATGAGGCTTTTCTTTTTGTCCTTGACCTCCTTGGGGTATATATCTAGCAGTGGAATTTCTAGGTCAAAAGGTATGGACATTTTAGTCACTTTCTTTGTTTAATTCCAAATTGCTTTTCATTAGGGCCCCCACATCCTCATAATTGACCTTCTACTGACGTTACTCTTCTGAAACTGTTTTCAAGTTACTAATGACTTAATTGCCACAACCCATGTTCTCTCATTCTACTCTGTCCCCCACTTTTCATCCTCCTTTACTTCCCTGTAGCTTTTGATACTGCTGACCCTCTTACTAGATATTCTTTCTTTTCATAGCTTTGTTCTCTTCCTACCTTTCTAATTATACTCCTCTCATCATCTTTCTATCCTTCACCCCATAAAGCTCTAAGGAACTGTCCTTGGTTCTCTTCCTTACAAAGTTTAGCACATAAGTCTACATATAATCAATGCTTTTTCATTTGGTCGTTCATTCTCTCTTTACGCCTTCTTCCCTGACCTCATTTACTCTCGTGGTTTTAACTACCACTTTTACCTAGATGACATCCAAGCATGTATCTCCAACTTTGACTTATTTTCTCACCTCTCTACCAGGAGACTCAGTACCTTAAATTCAAACCAGGTTTGTTTTCTTTATTTTTAGACCCAGACCTATTTCTGACCACTAATTCTGTCTGTGTCACCACCATTCTTCCACTCCCCCATATATGTGACGTTGGTACTAGCTTTAATTTTTCCTTTTCTCTCACCTCTCATGTCTCATTAGTTGTTAAACCCTGTCATATCTGCCTCTCAACATTCCTTGCATTTACTTCTTCCTCTCTATTCCCAGTGCTATTACCTTAGTATATAAGCACTTATCTTCCAACTGAACTATTTAAAGAACCTCATTACAGGTATTCCTGCCTCCACTATCTGCTAGGATTTTTTTCTTACGCAAAGATCTAGTCATGCTACTTCTCTGCTCAGAAATATTCCCTGGCTTTCTATTACTATTAGTAAAGTTCATTCTCATTTGTCATGCAGTCAAATCTATTCAAAACTTGATAGCACTTTACTTTTCATTGTTTCTCTTATCACTGCCCTCTATGCATTATGTACTCCAGTTAAACCTGACCCTTCTGGATGCTGAATAAACCTCCATGCCTTTGCTTAGGTCATTCCCTGTGTCTAGCATACGTTCCTTTACCACTCTTGCCAACTGAGTTGTTGCCCATATTTCACAGTCCTTTCAGATATCACCTCTTCTAGGAAGCACACTTTTATTTTCCCTCCCTTGCCCCCAGTGATGACTTTCCTTTTTCTGTGTATAATGGGAAGACCTACCATCAGCACTGTTTTTCTCCCCCATTACCTTCCCAGATCCTAGGTCATTCATCCCAAACCTATGAAAAGACTTGCTCTCACTAGGCTCTCCTTCCCCTATTATGTTCCTTCTTCTTCTGGTTGCTAAATTCCTCACATGACTTTGATGAGATACAGAAACAGAGGCTCAGAGAGAGTTAAGTGACTTCCCCAAGACCACAATCAAATAAATAGTAGAACTTCAACTTAAACTCAGGTCTCTTGATCTAAAGTTAGAAAGGATTCCTAAGAAGTTGAATCTGGAATTTGTAACAGTAATTTTCAAGAGGTATATTGAAGCAGACCCTATACCTTATTTTCTGACAGCTTAGAATAAGTGACTCCTTTCTTCAACCAATCTGTCCCTATCCTGCCTACATACCATTCTAAACTTGCTTTCCTCCACTTCCTATAGTGAGTTGCACAGCTATTTGAGCAATATAGTGAGGTGCCATATGGCAGGAAGTGTTAATTTTATCTTCCTATTCAGATGGTTGAGGCTTAACTAGTAAAGGATAACTGGTATTTTTTCCTAGCTGGTAACATCTGGGATTAGGAGGGCAGAGAATACTACTTTTCCACTGGGAACAGAGATCACTTTGCTATACATCTCTGATAGCTTATATCATTGCAGGGGAAGAGGGGATGTTAGCCCCAGGAGAAGATAGAGTGGTGGGAGAGGAAGGAAAGGCTGTAGGGACAGAAGGTACTTCAAGATTTCATGGTCTCTGTTGAGAAGGTTGCTGTCAACCAGATGCTACCAAAAAGGCAACTCTTGGTAGATAAATGGTAGGCAGTGGAAGACTAATCTTGGGAGAGGCATGGTTTGCTAGATTAGCTATTGGCTAGGAAGGGAATTCCTATTCACAATTACACTGAAAAGAGAGGGCCCTTCAGGTGGTAGCTATCTCATAGCATGTTCCCTCCTCCCCTCTGAGTGGAAAGAGAGTACTTTGGCTAGTTGACATACTGAATAAAGTCCTTTACTCTGAGGCAGCAAGATCTGAATTCAAATCCTGCCTCTTCTACTTAATAGCTGTGTGAAATTCAAGTCACTTAATTTCTCCTAGTTTTACTTTCTTCATCTTACTGAGACCTCAGTAGTCTTAGATTCAGTGGGCTTCAGAGTTCTTTCTAGCTCTTGATCTGTGATCCTATGATCATTCCAGGAATAAAACAGGGTGTTTAAGATGACATTATCTTATATATTAAATTCCTGAAGCATAGAAACATGAGTTGTTTTAGGGAGGCAGACTGTGGTGCAGGTGCTGAGCTACTTGAAAAAAGAGGGAGAATGACCTGGGTCCCAGCAGATAAAAACCACCAGTACCCTGATAGAGTGATATTTGAAGGACTGATGTCAATCGCAGAGGAGGAGAGATTGCAGAGTAATAATGGTATTTAAGGGTTCAGAAGTGCCTGTGTGGAACAAGGCCTATATTTACTCCTCCTCCTGCTCCAGTGTGTTAGGAAGCATGAAAGAAGGTGAACTTAGTACCAGCCAACGGGCCAGGAATACAGTGGCTTTTGGGAGATGAGTCAGGCTTTTGTGATTTTAAGAAAAGGAGAAAAGTCTGAGACAGATGTTACCTCTCCCCTCTGATTGGAGTGCTGTAGTGTAGAATGCTAGCCTTCTTCCAAAGCCTCCCTTTATAGAGGAACTGCTTTCTAGCCTTCCTGCTATCTTCATTTTCCCTTCAGTTCCTCTACTCTTCTCCATGAAGCAAGATGACCCCAGGTTGGGTACACACTGGCACCCCTCTCTCCACCCCCCTCAGCTATGCAGTTTCTTTTTGTGTGTTGTCTTCCCCCATTAGATTGTAAGCACCCTAAGGACAGGGACTGATGGTATCTTTTTCTTATTTATATCTCTAGCATTTAGCATGGTGCCTTACACTTAATAAATATTTATTGGATTGAATTGAGATTTGTTATCAGTATAGACACTCTAAAGGAAACAATGTGAGGGAAACACAGAGCAGGATTGTTGAGGGATGGGGAAGACTTGGACCTGGATAAGGAATTGATGAATGGTAGCAGGGGAAAATAGCTTCTGCCTGTAGCCTGTGATTCTGAATCAAAGGCATTCAGAGAAGAGAAGAGTTTGCTAACTATCGGAGAATAGTTTTCTTGCCACTTGGCACTTCCTAGTTATAAACCTTCTTCTGTATTTTACAGATTCCAGGATGGTGCTGATCACAAAGCAGTCATTCCCCTAAATCCAAAATAATTGAACTAGACTTTAAGAGGAAAGTCCCTTGCTTAGGATTTTGACTCTTCTTCATCACATTAAGAGCTGAGCTGGCAGATTCTGGAGGTCTGTGAAGGCGTGCTCTGGCCAGCCAGCTCCACAGCCAAAGGACTGGAACTGAGTTATGATCAGGACCCAGATCAAGAAGAAATATAGGCAAAAGAAAACAACTGAGAGGAGAGCAAATATCCCGTAGCTGTTGGAAAACCAGGATTAACTATAGAGATCTTTGTAAACTGTAAACCAAAAAGTAAGCTCCTTGAGAATAGACTATTTTGTCCTTTATAATTGTGTGCCTAGCACTGTGTCTGACACACTAGAGGTGCTAAACCAGCAGTTCTCAACCTGTGGGTTATGTTCAGTTTGTAACAGTGAAAATACATCTTGCATATCGGATATTTACATTATGATTCACAACAGTAGCAAAATTACAGTTATGAAGTAGCAACAAAAATAATTTTGTGATTGGGGGTCACTACAACATGAGGAACTATATTAAAGGGTCTCAGCATTAGGAAGGTTGAGAACCACTGTGCTAAACAATTGCTTACTGATTGTTTGATTGGGACTCTATCCCTGTCCTACACTAAACATCCCCTTGTAATTCTTCAGAGTAAATTCCCTTTAAAAATCTAAATGTTTGTTATGCTGTCTTTGGAGGTAGGTGGGAGGCTGAAAAACTATATAGTACAAGAAGGGGGGGGACAGAAGTGAAGTATGAGAGGAGCTGGAGTAAATGATCTCAAAGGTCTCTTTCAGTCCTGAAATTCTATAGTTCCAAGTCAAATGTATGCCCTCTTGACATCATCTCAGCCATTTCCGAACTATGTTGCCTGTACGGTGACCACCATCCCTGTTCCTTACCACTGGAAACCTGGGCTTTGTCCCTAGCATTCTGGGCTCTGACAGATGAGCTTTTCCTTGCTTGCCCAGAACAAGCTCTCTATATATACCTGCCCTTAGTTCCTCTCCCCTTCTTCTATCAGTCCTTTATGTATTGTCTTCCCCACATAGACTCCTTGAGGTCAGGGACCTCAAAGTTTATTGCTTTGTGGATTGTCTAGATTCTAGACTTTAAGAAGTAACAGAGAAAATATTAATAGAGCGGATTAAACTTAAAAGTATGTGTACAGTTTTTTATTTGTTTGGGATGTTTTTATTTGTATCCCCAGGGTATAGCTTAGTACAGTGGTAGAGAACCTATGGCCTCGAGGCCACATGTGCCCCTCTAGGTCCTCAAGTGTGTTCCTTTGATAGAATCCAAACTTCACAGAACAAATCTAGGTCCTCAAGTGTGGCCCTTCAACTGAATCCAGATTTCACAGAAGTCCCAAAGTACTGTCCCAAAGGATTTGTTCTGTGAAGCTTGGACTAGTCAAAGGGCCACCCTTGAGGATGTAGAGGGCCAGATGTGGCCTCAAGACTGCATGTTCCCCACCTCTAGCATAGTACCTGGTACATAATAAGTCCTAAATGAATGCTTTATCATGCATGCATGCATGCATGCATTCATTCATCCAAATGTGTGCCTAGAAGCTTCACTCTGGAAACTCCTTAGGGACAGTAATTGTGCTAAGTAGTCTGACATGAAAAGTTGTCTGAAAATTTTGCCTTGCCTGTCACTGGGAAGCTAGCTGCTTCATCACTAAGGAGTATTCATTCTTTCCGCACTGAGACCCTAGGAAGCATTTAAACACAGCTCACATTTACATGGGGCAGCTAGGAGGGGCAATGGATAGAATGCCGGGCTTGGAGGCAGGAAGACTCATCTTCATGAGTTCAAAGATAGCTTCAGATACTTCCTAGCTATGTGACCCTGGGCAAGCCATTTAACTCTGTTTGCCTCAGTTACCTCATCTGTAAAGTGATCTGGAGAAAGAAATGGCAGACTACTCCAATGTCTCTGCCAAGAAAACCTAAATAGAGTCATGAAGGTCAGACATGACTGAACAAGAATACATTTTTATAGCCCTTTACAATTTACAAAACACTATCTTTGAAACAACCATTCAAATCTGTCTTTCATTAACTCTACTTAATGCGCAAGATAATAGGCTTGAAGTGGAGCGGCAATCTGCTAGTAGTCATATAACTAATATCAGAGCTAGAATTTGAACTCAGGTCTTCTGTCTCTAGGTTAAGTAATATTAAATCCAATTCATTTGCATATCATGGCCTCACTTCTTCGATATCATGGTCCTCTTTGAGAACAAAAGACCAACAACAACTGTTAAGCATGCTGATTCTCTGGACACTCCCTGAAACATTTTTCATTTAGCTCATATGGAAAAAGGCTAAAAAAAAATCCCAATGAAAAGTCTGGAAAAAGGGTAGTATATCAGATTCACACATGCATGCATACTCTGACCTTTTGTGTTTCCTGTCAGTTTGTAGAGCCTGACAAGGACTACTGTATGTGCGAAATCTGAGTAGTAGCTGAATCAGAGCAATGGAGTGCTTTGCCCACATCTGGTCAGCTTGCTTTGTGTTCCTTGGGTTCCTGTGTCTGCGTAGCTGGGCAGCAGTAGTGTTATTCATGTATGACAGTATGGTGAAATCAGACTGGTAATATTACCGGAGCTATGTCACTTGTTAAATTTGGAGCTGGCTTTAAAACTAAAGGCTAGCATGTAGAAGTAGAATTAGCCAGCCCAGTTAAGAGGAAGAAAACTCAGCAGGTGTATATAGGGAAGGTGTGTATTGGTGTGTATATATGTATATATACACATATATGTATATACACATACACACACATACATTATATATATATATATTTTTTTTTTCTCCAGGAGGGTAAAAAAAATTTACTCTCCTTTATAGGAAAAAAGATGACATAATGGTATAAATTTTTGTAGCCATACTCATTTGATCATCATCTCTGTACCATATCTTCCAAAGAATTATAATATATAGTTATCAAGAAATGAGGCTTTCTTTTTAGTATTTATATACAAAAATTAAAAAGACTAAATATCACGTCAAAGTGATGGCCACCAAGTTTGCCTATCAAAAGAACAACTCTGAGTTGTCTTAATTTTTCAAGTGAAAACTTGATTTGTCACAGTCAGTGAATGTGTTGCCTTCGTGCTTGAGGGTCTCTCCCTAGATACTGAAAAAACAAAACAAAAAACCAACAACTTTTTGGAACCGTCACTTCTTTCTCCCCTAGTTCCGTATCTCTGTCTTCAGACTTTTGCTCCAAGCTTACCTTCCCCATAAGCCACCTGGCTCTAATCAGTTGAGCATTCTCCAGCAGTTGTTCAATAAATATTATTGAGCGCTTATCATTTGAACGTCTCTGTACTCTGAACTATGGGCAGGGGTGTGCTGGAGCCAGCTCATAACTGGAGTACAAGAGCCAACTGTTAAATATTCAGTATGAGCATTTACACTTCAGAAATAGGCAAAAACTACAAATCAAGACTTGGTTTATTGCTTTGTTGATTGTTTAGCTTTTTAAAATGATAGAGAAAATGTTAATAGTGCAGATTAAATGTAAATATGTGTATGTTTCTGGAGAGCTAACAATAAAACATTTATTAACATGTCACTGACTTTTGGGTACAGGAAGACCTATAAGACGCAGTACCTGTAATAAGATTTCAGAGCTGGAAGGTACCTCAGTGATCTAGATCTAGTTCAACCTGTTGTTCAGTCATTTCAGTTGTGTCTGACTCTTTATGACCCTATTTGAGGTTTTCTTGGCAAAGATACTGACTGGAATGGTTTGCTATTCCCTTCTCTAGCTCATTTTACAGACAAGGAAATTGAGACAAACAGGGTCAAGTGACTTGCCCAGGTGACATAAGTGTCTAAGGTCAGATTTGAACTCACGACGATGTGTCTTCAGACTCCAGGGCCAGCACTCTATCCACTGTGTTACCAGCTCTCTTGCTCTACTCTAACTACCTCATATTAAAGGGGAGGACAATGAGGCTGAAAAAGGTGAAGCAAGTTGCCCTGTGTCACATAGGTAGTAAGTGGCAGAGCCAGAATTGGGAACCCAGACTCTCTAGGCCCAAATCTAGCACTCTTTCCATTTTGCCACATTATCTCCATTTGTGAAGCCCCTGTTCTAAATGAAGACTTTCTATGCTGGTGGCACCTGAGAGTTTGTTCTGCTGTCACAGGAATTACATTGAGAGGGGGCTTTGGTAATCATCTAATCCAGCCCCCTCACTTTGCAAATGAGAAAAAACAAGTCCCAGAGAAGAGAAGTGAGTTTCTCCACAGTCATAGGTATGACATAGCAGAACCTGTGATTTAAACCCTGGTCCTCTAACTCCAAATCTAATGCTATTTCCAGGCTTCCCTACAGTACACCATTCTCTCCATGGAACAAGGTAAAGCACTTGCCATGTATATGGATTATTTGAAGGAAACAAATAATATTGTCTGTAAAAGAGAAGATTTTAAAAGGTGGGTAAGGGAGAAGGGGACACACTCCCAACCTTCAAGTATTGGAAGGGTAATAGCATAAGAAGAATAGAATTGACCCCAGAAGGCAGAGCCAGGAGGAATGGGTGAAAGCTGTAAGGAAACACATTGAGGATACAGTGTTATGTTAGAGGAACAATAAGTAGGCTAATATAGTTGGATTGAGAGTACATTGAGGGAGTAAAATGTAAGAACACTGAAAAGCTAAGAAGAGGACAGGCTATGAATAGCTTTAAATGCCAAACAGGGAAGTTTGTATTTTATTATGAAGGTAGAAGCAAGTCATGAAGCTCACTGAGCAGAAAAGGTAACATAGCCAAGTACACACTTTAAAAAACTGAATAAATATTTATTGAATTGAATTGAATGATTCCCAGATCTATATACCCAGTCAAAGTATCTCTTCTGGGCTATAATTCCACATCACTGTCTTTTGGACATCTTGGACTGAATGTCCCATAGTCATCTTTAATGCAACATGCCCAAAGCAGAAGTCATTGTTTTTCCTTCAAACTCTCCCATCTTACCAACTTCTCTGTTACTATTCAGGATTTTAGCATCATCCAGGTAACCTAGGTTTGTACCCTCAGGGTCATATCAAGCAAATACTTAGAAAAACTCACTGTGGTATCTGATTAGAAGATGAATTTGAATAGGGAAAAACTTGAGGAAGGGAGATCAGTTTGAAGTATTTTACAATAGTCCAGATGAGAGATGATGAGAGTCTGAAAGAGGATGAAGGCCATAGTAGTGGTAAGTGGTAAGAAAGGGACTTAAATGAGACATGTTGTGAAGATAAATATGACAAGAATTGCCCTGGATGGTATTATGGAAGTTGAAAAGAGGAGAATGTTTTTAGAGAAAGACAATGAGATTTGTTTTGACCATGTTGAATTTGAGATGCCTTCTGGAAATCTACTTTGAGCTGTCTGAAAGGTAGTTGGTAGTACAGGATGAGAGCTCAGGGATATCTAACATAGTGAGATGATTTAAAAGGTGAAGAGGAAAAGGTCAAAGACAGATTTAGGGGATGCCCATGTTTAGTGGGTGTGACCTGGATGAAGAACTCGCAGAGAAGACTGAGAATGAGAAGTTGGAAATACAGGGAGATAATCAGGAGAGAATGGTGTCATGAAAACCCAGATAGGAGATAATATCCAACAGTGTCAAATACTATAGAGAAGTTATGAAGGATGAAGACTTCAAAAGACCATTAGAGTTGTTAATTAAGAAATCATTGGTAATTTTGGAGAGGGCAGTTTTAGTTTAGTGATGGGATCAGAAGCCCTATTGCAGAGAGTTAAGAAGAAAATAGGGAAAAATGGAGTAGAGAAAGGGCACCAAATATGATGGTTTTCTTAAGTAATTTAGATGTGGAGAAGAGAGAGATGTATTGATAACTAGTGGGAACGGTGTGATCAAATAAGCATTTTTGAAGGATAGGGGAGACATGGACA
This sequence comes from Pseudochirops cupreus, assembly GCA_028627135.1. Lineage (NCBI taxonomy): Eukaryota > Metazoa > Chordata > Mammalia > Diprotodontia > Pseudocheiridae > Pseudochirops > Pseudochirops cupreus. The sequence continues at coordinate 247,324,222 of CM053582.1, forward strand.
TTATTATGTGCCACAGAGAAGGAGTCATTTGATAGAGAGAAGCTGATTATGAGAGTGGAAGTAATTTGCTGGAGAAACCAGGAAAGGATCAGATCAAGGATACATTGGAGTTTGCCTTGGAAACAGGAAGGGCCAAGTCTACAAATGAAACCAGAGTAAAGGACTTAGTGGGAGAAGATGTCTGTGAAGTGAGATGAGGAGGAGGGAAGAAGAGGGAGCTCTCGATGATTATTCTCCATTTTTCTCAGTGAATGATGAAGCAAATCTTCAGAGTAGGTCAGAGAAAGGGGTCCTGTGAAAGGCTTGAGGAGAGGTGAGAAAGTTTGTAATAATGGCAGGGACAGGAAATAGATTAGGCAGAAGTAGGACATTTGCCTTACGTGTAATGATGGCCCAGTTGAGATTAGATAACGTAAACTTGAAGTGGACTCAGCACAGTTTTGCTATTTCCTCCAACTCCTTTCAGTAGCAGGTGAATAGAAGTGAAGGAGGTACATGGTGCAAGTAATCTAGCATTGGAGTTGGCAAGGCATGATCAGCAATAGAAAAGGAGGCAAGAGATTCAAAGGCAGAGGTTAGTGTAGTTGGCTTACCAAGGGGTCAATATAGGGAAAGGCCAGCCAGTACAGGAGTGATGGAATGGGAAAGATTTGTGAGGAGTGGAGGCAATGCGGGTCACAGTGAGGACCAAGACAAAGAGTTAGATTAGGGGTCATAAAGCACAGGAAAAGAGGAAATAATAAAATTATGATCAGATAAGGGAATTTTGTAAGTTTGTAAACATTTAAGTGAAACAGTTTTGAGTGATGACAAGATCAAGGGCTGGACCATTTCTATGGATAGTTGAGGTAGAGTGGAAGAATAGATCATAGGGACTGAGTAGATTGAGGAACTGGGAAGTTAAAGAATTTACAAGAGCACGGACAGACAAGTTTAAGTCCCTTTAGAATGATCCAAGATATAAGGGGGAAAGAAAGTCTGTAGGCCAGGCACTTAACTCATTGAGGAAAAAAGGAGAATGGCCTGAAGGCAATAGGGTGAACCTCAAAGGAGAAGTTTTTTAGTGAAGGTTGCTGGGGTCTAGAAGTGGCCATGAGGAGTGAGGAATATTCCAACCCCCCATGGTGATCAGTGAGTTGAGGAGTAAGAACATAGATGTTCTTATATCTCTCCTATTTTCTTCATTATATTTAGCATCTTGACGTCAGGAACTCCATCTATTTTTTTCTCTACATCCCCCTTGAGCTTTTGGTGTGGGAACCCATACTTGAGTGCCCCTGCCACCAATGCCTTGTTGTGGGAGGGCTCATTGTTCTCTCAAGAGATCAGACTCTCAGCCAGGAAGCTAGTTAATGAGAAATCCTGGGGCACATCTCCTCTGGAGGGGAAGCTGATTCATTCTCCAAGGTCATGAAATAAGCATCAGATAAGGAGCATTTGTCACCACCAAGCTAGTCTGATTTTGCATCAGTGGCCTATGGAGCAAAGATTAGAGACCTGGTTACTAGACATCTGACTCATCCACTCATGTACCTAGTATTTTTCCAACTACATTTGGTTGTAATATTAGCCTTTGGCTCAGTTCCCGTACTCAAAATCTCTGCCTCAGATGTCGAATTGCACCTTTAGTTTACAACTAAAGGCTATTTACAAAAAGGAAATAGACTATAAACAACATATTAAGAGTCTAGGAGGATTCAGAATAGTCATTAAAATTAATCTGTTAGATGCTCTACTTAGAACATTTTTCTCCTTTGCTTCAAGTTGTGTATTTGATTTGTCTTTGATTCTTATAACATTTCAGAAATATTTTAGGTTTTCTCATGCTATAGTAACAGAGAACTCCCCCTCCCAACCATTTCTTAAAAGAACAGGACAGGAACCATAGTGGTTGACTTCCCAGGAAATTCCACATTGAAGCCAATTATATTAGATTTTGTTGGTGAAGACAGGCTGGAGTTAGGGCTTGGGTGATTGAGTATGTGGGAAGAGAAAAATATTTCTTTTCTCTTTCCCCCCTGTTACCTAGACTCTTTCCTATATCACTTATGAGGGCCTTGCTGGTAATGTGGGGGTATATTACAAGCTATATCCTCAGTGCAGAGGTATGGAATTGGAGAGGAACTATGGCTTACTGGGTTGGTGGAATTGTTAAGGGAGTTATTTGAAACTGGGTAGAGAATGGAGAATGAGGAACATAGTCCTGCCACAGGGAAGGTTATATTGACATAATTATAGTTACATTACCTTCTATAGGTGAAAGTGTTATAATGAATAGACAGAGTCCAGGCCTTAGGAGGAAGACTTAGGAGGCTTTGTTTACAGTATCATCTCTATCACTGGCCAGCAGTATGACCTTGAACAAGTCATTTCACTTCCTCTGGGCCTTCAGTTCCCTCATATGTTGAATGAGAATGACAGTCTGGATAATCTAAAATCCCTGCCAACTCTAACACTATATAATCTGTGATTTTTATTCTAAAGTAAGTGAATGGCACAGCATGAGTGGATGCTGATCTCTTCCAGTCTTTTGTCCTCTAATCGTCTTAGTTCTATTGGGAGAGAGAAGGAAGGGGAAGGGGAGTTTATGATAAATACACGTGTTGATGCTGTCGTCATGTACCTTTAAGGCCAAGGAATTATTGGCCACAGAAATCAATACATCAAAATGAATTTTTGGACGAGCCTCATCAAACCAAGCTTTATTTCCAAAAGCACTTGCAAAACACTGCCGGGGGGGAGGCAAAGATGACTTTCATTTTCAAATAAATAAAGTTGATGGCTTAGACATTACTTATGTCTCTGGAGCCAATTTGTAATGTTAGTGCTCTTTGCAACCAATTGTTCCCGGAAACCACATTTCCCGATGACCATTAAAAATTGCATGGCTGAAACCAGATTCTACCTCCTTTGCCCATTTTAATAATAATGATGAGAATGTTAAAATGACATTCTGCATTTTATTACTTTTGTCGCTAAGGCACTCAAAGCCCTCTACAGTCAGCGACTTATCAATCTTCATTACAATCCAATGAAGCCTTTTGTAGCAGCTAATATTAGTAATTACTGTTTGATTTAGTAAATAAATACTCATAGCAGAAGGAAATCTACATCATCCTGGACAGGACTGGCTTGTGGGTAGAGCCAAAGTCATGAGTCCTGGGTTCTAGTATAACTTCTATCCCTCCCTTGCTGTGTGACCTTGGTCAGTCACTAATGGACTCAGGGCCTCAGTTTTCCATTTACCTAAAGGAAACAATGTTTGCCTCTCCCTCCTCCTAGTAATGTCAGGAGGTTTAATTCATTCAAACTTAACATTCTTTGGGGAAAGGGGATCACAAAAAATATTCATTCATACTGATTTTCTAGTTAATTTGAGGCCTTCATGGATTTAATAAGCTCATGGAATATTTTTAGAGAGGCAGTATTACTATATTAGATAGAGTTAGATAGAAAGTTGGCCTCAAAGTCAGGAAGACCTGAATTCAAGGCCCACCCCTGAAAAACACTAGCTGTGTGACTCTGCAGAAATCATTTAACCTTTTAGTTTTCCAAGGGGTGTATCTCTGCAACTTGTAGTCATATAGAAGACACTGACCTCAACTGATAGAGGAGTTTCCTCACCAGGGAGTTCCTTATACCAGACCTACTCCCTACAAAATTTCCAGAATTCAAAGGAACTTTAGAAGTCACTTCATCTCCCTTTGTCAGATGAACAAACTGAGGTCCAGAAAAGTTAAATTTCTTTGCTTATGTCTACACAACTCATTAGTGGCAGAACTGGAATTATAACTGACTCCTTGACTCCTGTTCAATACTCTTAAAAAAAAAAAGGTTACCCAAGACAGTTCCAAAAGACTCAAGATAGAAAATGCTGTCTACATGCAGAGAAAGAACTGATGGAGTCTGAATGCAGATCAAAGCACACTATTTTCACTTTCTTTATTTTTTGTGTGTGTTTTGTTCCTTTTGGAAACTTTTCCTTCCTTTACATGACAAATAAGGAAATTTTTTTACATGATTGAACATATATAAACTATATCAAATTGCTTACTGTCTTAGGGAAGGGAGAGAGTAAGGGAGGGAGGGAGAGAATCTGGAACTAAAAATTTTATAAAAAACGGATGTTAAAAATTATCTTGTTACGTGTAATTGGAAAAATAAAATACTATGAAATAAAGATCACTTTCCAAGGCATTGATCTACTTGACCGTTGCCCAAAAGGTGACCATTTTGGCCTGAGTCATGGAATGGGTTTGAATAGCTTACTTCTATTGGTGAACATTCTCTGTTCAAGAAACTCTCCTTAAGATTCCTATAAACACTTTGATATAGAAACATTTGATCTGTCACTGAAATATAAGAAAGCTTTGTTGTGTTTGATACTATTACAAAGACAAAACCCCCCTTGGAGAGATTCCTTCTCCCCTATTGTTCTATGTTTATGTCATCAATTGATATGTACATGTGTACAGATGTATATGTTGAAACATACAATATAAATGTAGAGATAGCTTTTATTTGCTTGGTGTTATTTGTGTCATGTTTGTGAAAGGGCCCAGTCTCGTAGGAGAGGAATTTTGCTAAAGACTTATAAGCCTGGGTTATATGCCAAGAGATCATTCCACATGGAGGCTGTGACCAATCAAATAGTCCCAGAACCTTAGGGGTATTTTATTTTTCCAATTCCATGTTAAGAGTAGAGTAGGGAGATACCACATACTTCTTCCCTAATTAAGATTTCAAGGAGCCCTAGGCACATATGGAAAAGGAGGGAGAAGAGTGAGCAGCTCCTAAAAGAATGATTAAAGGGCACAGATTAAATGGTCAAGGTTTTTCATCTCCATTCATAGACACTTTTGCTTTGCATTGGTTGGTAGGTTTACAGGTCTAGGAGGCATACCCCTTGGGAACCTGAATAAAGAGGCATTATGGAATCAAGGATTGTCACACATCACCCTACCTGAGACTAGCTGATTGTAAGACCATGTATTCTGATAGGTAACTGAATAAAAGTAGAACCAAGGACAAGTAATTATGTATTGTAGTAGGGTGCTGGCCTTGGAATCAGAAAGACCGGAGTTCAGATGTGACTTTAGACACTAGATGTGTGACCCTGGACAAATCACTTGACCCTGTTTGCCTCAATTCCTCGTCTATAAAATGAGATGGAGAAGGAAATAGCAAACCACTCTTGTATCTTTGCCAAGAAAACCCTAAATGGGTTCATGAAGAATGGGATGTGACTGAAATGACTGAACAACAAAAGTATTTCCCTGCTAAAAGGAGGGCACTATTCAGGTTTTATACAATTGTTGAAGGCAGCATCATTGGCTCACTTGTCTTACCTGAGATTGACTGACACAGTGCTTGTATGTTACTCAGGTCCTATGAACTAGACTCTATCCACTTCTAAAATAGTAAAATAAATTATGTACTTTAAATATTAGTAACAAAATTTTCAATACCATTTGAAAAGAGCTTCAGGAAAACTGAGTTTTAGGAAGAAAACCAGGAATCCTAAAGGATGTCAGATAATCTCCCACCCCTGTTGTCCCGATTTGCTTGGTATTTTGAGGCAAGGAAAGATGGATGAACCCTCATTTTAAAATATTATTTTCTTTTTTCTTACAAACTTGGTAGTTATTAACAAGCATGAAAATTTCAGTATACAAAAAGCCAAATGAAGAAGAGGAATGTATATAGGCCTGTGAATTTCTGTTACATACGATTTTTAAAAGTACATATTAACCTTAACATGCTAGTGAAGTAATAGAGATAAACAACGGGAGGCTCCTTTGTAAATGTCACCCTATTGACTGTACCACCTCTCCCACCTAATTCAGAGCTCTTATCTCTACTGTCTGGTATAGGACTCAGTAGCATTTGAATTCTCTTTGATACAGAGCATTCCAACTTTAATGCAAGTTCTATTTGACTAAAAACAATTCATCTGGTGCCATAGACCCTCTTGTCATTCTGGACTAATAATTTTCTTTGTGACTGAGTGTAGCACTTGTATAAAAAATCCAATTTTTGAATACTCAGAAAAAAGGCTTTACTGAACACCTGCTGCATGTTTAACACAGCAAATAATTATTGACCATATAATATGGATGCCATGGGTGTTATCCTAGGTGTTGAGGAGGCAATACAAAGATTTATAAGATGTGATTACTGTGCTTAAAGAGTTGATAGTTTAGAGGCTCCAGACAAAGGAAAATTATATTACAATACGAGGTAGTCATTCATTCATCCAACAGCGATTTATAAAGCGACTATTATGTAGAAGACATTGTGTCATATATAGTACCAGCAAATTGGTGATAAAGAAAATATTTGTTATAAGCACTTGAAGGAGGAAAAGTATATGGAAGAGTTCATGGAAGAGGGTAAAACTAGAGCTGAACTCTGAAGGATAGCCACATTCCCTGATCTAAAGAAGTTTATACGTAGGTGAGAGACAATGAGAACATAATATATAAGACGATATATAATACATTAAACAAAAACACTAATATTTGTGTTCTTTTCACCAGACTGGTATGTCCTATGTCCCTTTCAGTTCACTATGCTTATTGGTCATGGAGACTTTTGAAGATCATAGTTTGAGGTCATTCTTTATCCCTCCTTGCCCTCTAAGTCACACCTAAGATTATGCCTCAAAAAGGCTCTGTAGGGAAAGAAGTAAATAAATTGCTTATTTACTTGCTAGATTGTTCCGTTTATAATTTTTATTCCTTTCTCCCACAGTACATTATTTCGGAGCACTGAGCCCATATATATAGTCAGTTTTGACATGTCTAGTGTCAGTGACTAGGACTAAATCCAAAAATGTTGGGATCCAGCCAAAATGTCATTAATAATAGCATTGGTAAAAAAAAAAAATGCCCTTCATGGTACAGAATTCTGTTTTGCCCACACAAGTAATTTGCTGGGGAAATTTGCAAAGCACAATTTCTTTCCACTTTCAACGTGACCACCTACAGTAAATATGTGATGCGGTAGTTGATCTAAAGAGCAGGTTAAACTAGAAAGTCATGATGGAATGGAGCCTGTCATTCCTTTAAAAAAAAAACCAAAAAGCAAACCAAAGTTCAGTGACTAATTCCCCTCCCCCACCCTGAACCGGATCTTGTTGACAGACTAATGTGTAGCTCAAAATAAGTCTTTACTGTGTGCAGGAATAGCCTTTCAAAGATGGCCCAGGCAATGCACTGAGAGCCACTCAGCAAATGGATTTGACGGAGGACAGATTACTTTAACTGCTCAGCTAAAAATATAGAATTGTCCTCTGCAGATGCCTCAGATGCTGAACAACTTGACAATGGTAGGACTTTTGTTACAGGAAAATTAGATGTTTCTTGATAGGTTTGAAATTGTCTGTTTCTTTTCCATTTGGTGAAAAGCTACCACTTAGGAACAGAGCAGAATACTGAAGAAATATCTTGATTGAATACCATCTAGAAAAACGATATTTCCAGGAGACAGACTTCAATTTACTTTGGTTGATTCTTTGGGGTTATTTCTTTAGTGGTGCTGTGAATGTTTAGATAACTCTAAGGAGAAAAATAATGATCTTACAGGTTCCCAAGAAGGTGTCGTTTTATCTATTTTGTCTTGGTAAGTGCAATTAGCACATCACTAATAAGGCTGAGGATGTGGATTCAATGACACAGGTCAGTTAGCTTTGCAGTAGAAAATGAGTAATAAAGTTTTGTAATCACTGATCATATCCCTCACCCTGACTTACTGTCTAGAAAAAGCATGACCTTTGTCATCAAGGATCAATCAGTGGCTCAGTGTAACCTTTCCCCATTATTAGAGAGACAAGTTGGCACAGTGTAGTCTCTTAGAGACATAGGACCTGGGCTTGAGTCACAATTTTGCCATTTACTAATGAATGACATTTCATAACTAACCACTGTGGGTGTTAGCTTTCTCGTGTGAAAAAAAGAAAGGTTGGAGTAGATGATCTCTGAGGTCACTTCCAGATGTAAATGTTATGTACTGTTATGTAGGGACATATAAAGCAAGTGTAATCCCTTTGTTTAAAGGGCGGAAATTTTTTTTCTTATTGGTAATCACCACCTGAAAATCAACATTCCTTAATATCCCTTAAATTTCTGTTCCTTTGCTGCCTCATTCAAACGTCTTTTCTCAGTGCCTAGCACAGTGCCTGGTTTATAATAGAAAGCTAATAAGTGCCTGCTGATTGTTTTCCAAGTCCTTCCAGTTGTTGGTGACTCCCATTCCCAAACTGCTTTTCTATTATATATACAAACACACACACACACACACACACACACACACGTGCGCGCACATACACACACACACACACATTTACTTGCCTATATATATGATGTTTTTCCCCAAGTAAAATGTAGAGGTAGCATTCTTAACCTAGTGTTTTTTAACTTTAAAATATTTTAAAAGCTGCATTGTTTCCTTTATCGTTCCATGTATTTTAATTTATGAATTTAAAAATATTTTCTGAGAAGGGATTCATAGATTTCACCAGAATGCCAGAGGGATTCCATGAAACAAACAAACAAAAAGGTTAAGAATTCCTGCTTCAGAGTACCTTTGCTCTGCCGGACATACGCAACAAACCCATCTTCATAATTCTTCTTTATTTTCAGAGTAACTGTGGCTTTTGTGGTTACATTCCAATATGGTTGTGTAATATCCATGAGTCAACATTGGAATTTGTGTAGTAGAGGCCAAAAGAAATTGGCATTGAAGAGACTATATGCTTGCTGCATTGGACTCTGCCTCCATCTATCTCTCTTGCACTTTGCCAAAACCTCTTCCTCTGAGCCTTCATCTCAGGTCTCCTACAGGCAAACACTATTGTCTGTTATGTACAAAGGATTATGGTGGGCAGATTAAAAAATGAAAGATAACATTTCCTCATGTAAAAACCTCATAGTCTAATTGGGAAGAGGAGAATGACAGCAGCATATTAGAAAATATTGAAAACTAAGGGAATGGAGAGTAAAGGAATGGTGATAATAATACCTAACATTTGTATAGCGCTTTAAGGCTAGCAAAACACTTTATTCATGTTATCATAATTGGTCCTCGCAATAGTTCTGTGCATTGTTCTAGTATTATTCCCACTTTACAGATGAGAAAACTGAGACTAGAGAGAATGACTAGCCCACGATCACACAGTTAGTACGCATTTGAGGCAGGATCTAAGGCAGGCAGAATTTCTTCACTCTCTAGCCATTGTGCCAACTAGTAGATAGGACTAGCTATGGACAGCTTGTTAGAGGAGGTGAGTTTTGAGTCAGGCAGTAATGGCAGAGGGAGGTGTGTGTGTGTGTTTGTGTGTGTGTGTGGTGGCACTATGAAGCTACTTTCAAAATGAATATTGAGTGCGAAGTATAGGAGGCAAATAGCCACATGGTAATTGCTAATTGGTCTTGGTTCTTGAGTTAACCAGGAAGTCGGAATGCTGCACAAGTCCCTCTGGGATTGGGGAAGATCTTTTGTCTTAACTGAGTATAATACTAATAATACCAGAGTCTGTGGAAAATGAAAGAATTAACTGGGAACACAGACAACTGAATTGCTTAGAACACACTCTCCTTTAAAAGATTTTCAGGAGTTGCCATTAAAAAAAATAATGGACAGGCTTGTCATTTTCAAAAAGAAGAAGGAGCCTGGAGAGGTATAATTGCAACTTATAACAGGAAAGGACTAGGAGATGAATTTATCTTCTACAAGAGAAGCCTTTTAATAACTCAGGCAAGAATACATGACTCCATAGCAATGTTCTTTTTATCTTTCTCCTCTTTGCCTATCCTGTAGGTCACATTGTTCTTTGCTCCTGTGTTTTGTAAATGCAGGGCCCTGGGAATGATAGAGAAGTTGTTATTAGAATTCTAAATGTGGCTGAATCATCCAGAGGTCATCTAATCCAGTTTCCTGCCTTTAAGCAGAGTTGTCCTAGGACTGTGCTAGAAATTAGACTGCCTTGAGAATTAATAGTTTCCATATTCATTCATTCATTCATTCATTCACTCACTCACTCACTTACTCACTCACTCACTAACTCATTCATATAATTTAGAGCCAGAAGGAACTTTAGGGATTATCTAATTCAGCTTTCTCATATTTTCAGATCAGGAATTGAAAGTTTTAAGAAATACTTATTGCATGACTTATATTTAAGGCATTGTGTGTGGCTCTATATAAAAATAAGATATCATCCCTCTCTTAAAAAGTTTACAGTCTAGGAGGGGAAATAAGACATAAAACATATCTATGACACAAAGCAATATTTAAGAATTGTCATATGGGGAGTTCAAGCAATCTTCAAGATTTTCAAAAGGTTATGTTCCAAAATTTTGTAAATCAGTGGTTTGGAACTCAAAACACATTTTCCCATAGAAACAATTTTATAAATTATGCTTAGGTTCCCCATGGTAGCCTAAAAAAGTCTAGTTAACCTATAACATAGTTAAACTAAACCATAGTCGCTTTACCTCTAAGTTCCCTAAATAACATTCAAAGATTTATACAATGCATATAAATTGTTGAAGGTGAAGTAGATAAGAGGGAATGGTTTCTTTTTTTTTTTTTTTGGCAAGAAATGTCCTCTATCAAAAAACAAACAAACAAAACAGTGATTTGGAATATCTTCTTCCAATAGTTGAAGTACAGCACAAATCACTAGCTTGAGTATCAGGGAAGAGAGGCCTTAGAAATAAGGAGCAGAAAGATGTTTTCTTCCTCTTTCCTAGAGGAGGGCCCACATTAGCAAAATCTCAAAATAAGCAAAGTTTGTCTTTGCAACACTCCCCACCTCCCTGTACTCCTGCCCCCAAGCTCCAAATGCCTCAATTACACCACAGCATACGTTCTTTGGAAAATTATTTCTTATGTATTGTGTAAATCTCTACTACTCCTGGAAGCAATCCATGCTCCAAAATTACCTCTCTCATTCTTCCTCCTTCCCCCCACAATATTCAATCTAAACTCCTATTGCTCTTGTATGGAAAGCTCAGCTCCCTGCTAGAAGAGAAGCAATCTGATTAAATGAATTCATACTCAGATGTGAATGGCTGATAGACATTCAATCATCCTAGAAGTATTTGCATGATTGAAATTTGCCAATTCAAATGAATCTGTTACTGATAGAATTTCCTGAAGTGAAGTGAACACATCTGAGGAGTCAATGTTAAGGAAGATATTTTCAGCTAGGGAATATCACATAGAAAACATGGTTCTATATGAGACTGTTTCTAATATTTGATTTTTTACAGCTTCTTTGTTTTTCTATTTCTCAATCCAGGAAGTCTAAAAGTGCTGGTGTTTTTAAGGTCACCTTTCATGGTAGTGGTGTTGAGAACTCTAGTAGTGAGGTTGAGAGGAGGTTGAGGGGTACAGTGGGCATCTGATTTTAAGGGTCATTTTTAGTTGAATATTTTGTAAGTTGAACTTTTACCAGAGGAGTTCAGAGGAGGGAATAATTGTTATAAGGTAGGGTGATCAAGAAAGCCTTCATTAGGGAAGAGAAATTTGATCTGAGCCTTAAAGGACAGATCAGAGGGTTGCAGTAAGCAAAGGCCATTCAAGGCTCAGGGAATAAATGGCATGAACAAAATCTTGAGAACACAGCACAACGTGGCTGGAAAAGAGGAATCAATCACTTAAGCCCTGAAACTGTGGGAGCAAACTCTAGAAAGATAGATTGGAGGCCAATTGTGTAGTTAATGAATGACAGGTCAAGGAATTGGGACATTATTCCATATAGATGCCATGTCTTGCAATGGAAATAGCACTGACTCTGGAGTTGGAATACTGGGTTCAAATCCTGCCTCTGATTGCTTGTGACTTGTGAGACCTTGGACAAGTCACTTTAATCTCCCTATTCTATTAAAAAAAGGGACTCAATACCTCTCAGGCAGGGGTTTGTAATCTTTTTTTGTGTGTGCCATGAATCCCCTTGGCAATCTGGGGAAACCTGTTGGCCCCTTCTCAGACTGATGTTTCATCACTGAAGGAAATAAAATATTCATGATTGAAGGAGATACTAAACATCAGTGGAAAAAAAGATGTTTTTCCCCACTAAAGTTCATCAGCCCCCTGAAATTTATCCAGTACACTTTCCATGAACCCCACCTTAAGAACCCCTACTCTACTATGTTTTCTAGTTCCATTTCTAGGATCCCATGACAATGAGCATCTATTAAAGGTTTTTTTTTAAAGCAATATGGTGAAAGTAGCAGTTTAAAAAGGAATCTGTGAGAGGCTATGTGTGGGAGAGTAAACAAAAACTTGGCTTCAGGCTTCAGATAACCTGGATTCAAGTTTTACCTCTGAAACACATTGGGTAATCACTTTCTTCTCAGTGCCACCCACACAACTCTCTAAGGCGGTGGTTCTCAACCTTCCTAATGCCACGACCCTTTAATACTTGTATGTGGGCATATCTGCATGTGGGCAGACCCGCCTGGAGATAGGTAGAGGAGCGGTGTCTCGCTTCCTAAGACCATTGGAAATATGTTTTCCGATGGTCTTAGGCAACCCCTGTGACCCGTGTGAAAGGGTCATTTGACGCCCCCCCCCTCCCAAAGGGATCACGACCCACAGAGAACCACTGCTCTAAGGCTATCATTTGTAAAGAAGGTATTAATCTGTACTGATAGAAGCAGTTCTTCTTTGGGGGTTCCAAGGAAATCATAGGTCTAGTAAAAAAAAAAAAGAATCTGGAGACTATGCAAAGGCTGTTTATGCCATAGCCTCCTCTTAAGGAAAAATTGACTTCAGTTTCATTTATTCAATGGATCAGCATTTCTTGTGTTGCCTTCTGTGTACCTAGCATAGTTCTAGGTACTACAGGAGAGTAAAAAAAAAATGGAAGGCATGGTCGCCAAATGGCTTATTCATATCATTTCAAGGGCAGTCCCTGCATTAGCAATTGAAAAACAAGTACAAATTCTAAATAAAACAGCTAGACCTCATTAGAAGTCCATGGACACACTGGTGGTTATGTTTCATTGCTATAGCCCTGGATGCATCCTGATCATTTACTCTCTTTTCCAATGTCATGCTGCAAGCCTGGAGATATTGATGAAATAGATTGGGATCCAGAGGCCATTGGATCTAGTCAGTATACAAAGATCCAAAATGTTTGTGTTCCTCCCAGAGGTCATGAGCAGCCCAAAGATTTTCTGCTGTTCACATGTATTCCTTGAGCATGTCAGATGACAAGTCAAGGTACCTTTTTTTGTTAAATTTTCTTATTTTGAATTATGAACTTGACAAACCTGAACAAACATAAATATTTCCACATATTGAAGAAAGGGGCCAAGATGGCCAAGAGAAGCTTGAGCTCTCCCCAGTTTCCCTTAGAAACAATGTTAAATCAAGCCTCTAAATGGATTCTGACAGAAAAATACATAGTGAAACAAAAACACATGGTGAAACAATTTTCCAGCTTAAGATAATTTAGAAGGACTTCGGGAAAAGTCTGTCTCACTTGGATAAAAGGGGAGTGCAGTCTAGTGTTGTGTCTCTGGCAAGTGAGTGATAGGCTCTTAGTCACAGCATAGATCATCAATGGAGGCCCCTTGGTTCTGGCTCATTAAGCCAGTGCCCCATTGCAGAAGGTAAATTGCTAGCTCTGGAACCCAGGTAACAATAGGCATGACTAGGCCAGGCCACCCCAGCACAGTAACCAAGCTGCCAACATCTCAGAGCCCAACATGAGACACTTGGGACATTGCCCCCTGTGCCCCAGGAGCTGAGCTCAACTTTAGAAGCCACGAAAGAGGCAAAACATGAGTAAGGAACAAAAAAGAGCCTTGATCATAGAAACCTACTACAGTGACAGAGAAGATTAAAACACAATCTCAGAAAAGGACAACATTGTCAAAATGCTTACATGCAAAAAAGCTCAAAGGGGAATGTGAATAATTGATCTCGAGTCCCAAAGGCCTTTTGGGAGGGGCTTAAAAAGGATTTTAAAAGACAAATAAGAGAGGTAGAAGAAAAATTGGGAAAAGAAATGAGAGGTATGTAATAGAGTCAACAGTTTGGAAAAGGAAGGACAAAAATTGATTGATGAAAACAGTTCCTTAAAAAATACAATTGGTCAAATTGGGAAAAAAAATCACTAAAGAAAACAATTCCTTAAAAAGTAGAATTGGCAGAGACTTGTATAAACTGATGCTGAGTGAGGGGAGCAGAACCAGGAGAACTTTGTACATAATTACAGACACATTGTATCTGTAACAACTGACTTTGATAGACTGGGCTCCTCTCAGCAATGCAAGGTTATGAGTAATTCTAAAGGACTCATGATGGAAAAGGCTAGCCACATTCATAGAAAAAAATTACGGAGTCTAAATGCAGATTGAAGCAAACCACTTGCTCTCTCTCTTTTTTGTTTTGTTTCTTCTTCCTCGTTATTCATTTCATTGGCTATAATTCTTTTTTTACAAGACCATTAATGTTTAATGTGAAGATATATGTAGAACCTGTGTTGGACAGCAAGCCACCATGGGTGGAGAGGCAGAGAAGGGGGGGAGGAGAAAATTTGGAACTCAAAAAGTTATGGAACTGAATGTTGTAAACTAATAGTAAATAAATTTAAATTAACAACAACAAAAAACTAGATTCAACCAAATGGAAAAAGAGATACAAAAGCTAACTGAAGATAATAATTCCTTAAAAATTAGAATTGCGCAAGTAGAAGTTAATGAACTGTGAGGCATCAAGAGTCAGTCAAAAAAAAACAGAAGAGTGAAAAAATAGGAGATAATGGAAAATGCCTTATTGGAAAAACAGTTGACCTGAAAAATAGATCTAGGAGCGATAAGTCAAGAATTGTTGGACAACCTGAAAGCCATGATCAAAAAAAGAGCCTGTATAGCATCTTTCAAGAAATTGTTAAGGAAAATTGCCCTGATATCCTAGAATCAGAAGGTAAAAAGTCATTGAAAGAACCCATCAATAAGAGATCTCAAAATGAAAACTCCAGGGAATATTGTAACCAAATTCCAGAATTATCAGGTCAAAGAGAAAATATTACAAGCAGCCAGAAAGAAACAATTCAAATATTGGGGAGCCACGGTCAGGATTTCACAGGACTTAGAAGCTTCTATATTAAAGGATCAGAGAGTTTGGAATATGATATTACAGAAGGCAAAGGAGCTTGGATTACAATCAAGAATAAACTATCCAGCAAAATTGAGCATAATCTTTCAGGGGAAAAGATGGACATTTGATGAAATAGGGGACTTTCAAACTTTCCTGATGAAAAGAGCAGAATTGAACAGAAAATTTGATCTTCAAATACAAGATTCAAGAGAAGCATAAAAAGGTAAACAGGAAAGAAAAATGTTATTTAATAAGGTCAAATTTTTACATTCCCACATGGGACGATGATACTTGTAACTCTTGAGAACTGTATCATTATTAGGGCAGTTAGAAGGGGTATACATGGACAGAACCTGTAGGTATAAGTTGACTTTGATGTGATGCTATAAAAAAAATTGAGTGAAAAAAAGGCTTGTACTGGGAGAAGAGGAAAGGGGGAAATTGAATAGAGTAAATTATATCACCCAAAGAGGTACATAAGACCTATTATAGTGGAAGGAAAGAAAGGAGGGGGTGAGCATTGTTTGAACCTTACTTTCATTGGATTTGGGTCCAAGAGGGAATAACACACACTCAGTTGAGTATAGAAATTTATTTTATCCTAGAGGGAAGTAGGAGATAAAGGAGGAAAGAAAAGGGAGGCGGCTGATAGAAGGGAGAGCAGATTGAGGGAGATAGCAGTCAGAAGTAAAACACTGATGAGGAAGGTCAAGGTGAAAGGAGAGAGAAAAGTATAAATGGGGAAAAATAGGATGGAGAAAAATACATAGTAATTATAAATGTGAATGTGAATGGGATGAACTCTCCCATAAAATGAAAGCAGATAGCAGAGTAGATTAAAAACCAGAATCCTACAATACATTGTTTACAAGGACACATTTGAAGCAGCCAGTTACACACAGAGTAAAGATAAAGGATTGGAGCAGCATATATTATGCTTCAGCTGAAGTTAAAAAAAAAAGCAGGGGTAGTAATCCTGATCTCAGACAAAGTAAAGGCAAAAACAGGTCTAATTAAAAGAGATGAGGAAAGGCTAAAATATACTATAGACCAACACTTCTTAAACTGTGGATTGTGGCAAAAAATTTGGCAATAGCTAAAGTTTTCTGAGTGCTCAATGATCAAAAGTTAATTCAAAATCAAACACGTAATGAATTGAGGTGTTTCAGACAGTGCTTACCCCTGATGCATCACATAACTTCACTGAAGCCTTGGTTTGGAACACAAAGCATGTGCACTTTGCACAGCACATACTGTCATGCCACACAATGCTAACAAATGCTGTTGAAATGTGAAAAGGGATCACAAATGGAAAAAGTTTAAGAAGTCCTGCCATAGACAACAAAGTAATATCAATGCTAAACATATGCACCAAGTGGTATAGCATCCACATACTTAGAGGACAAGTTAAGTGAGTTACAGGAAGAAATAGACATCAAAACTATACTAGTGAGGGACCTCAACCTCCCTCTCTCAGAACTAGATTAATCTAACCACAAAATAAGCAATAAAGAAGTTAAGGAGGTAAATGGAATTTTAGAAAAATTAGATATGATAGACATCTGGAGAAAATTGAGTGGGAATAGAAAAGAATATACCTCTTTCTCGGTGGTATATGGCACCTACACAAAAAATAATTGATCATATATTAGGGCATAAAAATCTCACAATCCAATGCAAAAAGGCAGAAATATTAAATGCATCCTTTTGAGATCATGATGCAATAAAAATTACATATAATAAAGGGCTGTCAAAAGATAGACTAAAAATTATTTGGAAACGAAATAATCTAATCCTAAAGAATGAGTTGGTCAAAGGACAAATCATAGAAACAATCAATTTCATCAAAGAGAATGACAATAATGAGACAATATACCAAAACTTATGGAATATGGGGAAAGTAGTTCTTAGGGGAGATATTCTATCTCTAAATGCTAACATGAATAAAATAGAGAAAGAGGAGGTCAATAAATTGGGCATACAAGTAAAAAAGCTAGAAAAAGAACAAAATAAGAAATCTCTAGTTAAATACCAAATTAGAAATTCTTAAAACCAAAGGAGAGGTTAATAAATTGAAATTAGAAAACTATTAAACTAATAAATAAGTTTTATTTAATAAATAAATACTAAGAAGTGGTCATATGAAAAAAAAAACCCTCAATAAAATAGGTAAAACTTTGGTTAATTTGATTTAAAAAAAGAAGAAAACTGAATTACAATGTAGTATCAAAAGTGAAAAGGCTGAATTTACCACCAATGAAGAGGAAATTAAAGCAATAATTAGGAGCTATTTTGCCCAAGTGTATGCCAATAAACCTGACAATCTAAGTGAAATGGGTGAATATTAAAAAAAAAATAAATTGCTCAGCCTAACAGAAGAGCAAATAAAATACATAACCCCATTTTGAAAAAGAAATTGAAGAAGCCATCAATGAACTCCCTAAGAAAAAACCTCCAGGGCCAGATAGATTATAAGTGAATTTTGCCAAGCATTAAAAGAACAATTAATTCAAATACTATATAAACTATTTGAACAAATAGACAAAATCCTACCAAATTCTTTTTATGGTATAAATATGGTGCTGATATCTAAATACCTGATACCTATGGTGCTGATACCTAATCTATGAAGAGCAAAAACAGAGAAAGAAAATTATGGACCAATTTCCCTGATGGATATTGATGCAAAAATTTTAAATAAAATACTAGCAAAGAGATTACAGCAATTTGTCAATAGGATAATGCACTATATATATATATATATATATATATATATATATATATATATATATACACACACACACACACACACATACATACATATATATATGTATATATACGTGTATATACATATATACATACATATATATATAGTGGAATTTATATCAGGAATGCAGGACTGCTTCAATATTAGGGAAGCTATCAGTATAATTGACCCTATTAATAAGAAAACTAACAGAAATCATATGATTATCTTAACAGATTCAGAAAAAGTTTTTGGCAAAATACAGCACCCATTCCTATTAAGAACACTAGAGAGCATAGGAATAAGTGGAGTTTTCCTTAAAATAATAAGTAGTATCTATCTAAAATCATCAGCAAGCATTATATATAATAGGGACAAGCCAGAAGCTTTCCCATTAAGATCAGGGGTGAAACACAGATGCCAATTATCACAATATTGTGCTAGAAATTTTAGCTTTAGCAATAAGAAAAGAAAAAGAAATGTAGGGAATTAGAATAGGTAGTGAGGAAACAAAACTATCATTCTTTGCAGGTATATGAGGGTATACTTAGAGAATCCTAGAGAATCAACTGAAATCAACTAAAAATTTCTTGAAATAATTGGCAACTTTGGCAAAATTGAAGGATATAAAATAAACCAACACAAATCAGTAGCATTTCTATATAATACTAACAAAGCCTAGCAGCAGGAGATAGAAAGAAAAATTCCATTTAAAATAACTGTAAACCATATGACATATTTGGGAGTCTACCTGCCAAGATAAACCCAGGAACTATATGAACACAATTAGAAAACATTTCACACAAAATCAAGTCACATGTAAACAAATGGAAAAATATCAATTGCTTATGTGTGGACTAAATTAATAAAATAGAAATGAAAGTTCTATCTACGTTAATTTATTTATTCAGTGCAGTACCAATCAGACTGCCAAAAAGTCATTGGGCTAGAAAAATAATAAGAAAATTCATCTGGAAGAACACAAGGTCAAGAATATCAAGGGAATTAAAAGAAAATGCAAAGAAAGGTGGACGAGCTGTAACAGATCTAAAATTTTATTTTTATTATATATGATTTATATCTATGTATAGTAAAGCAATATTTATAAATTACACATATAATATGTAATACATATAATATATATTATATACTATATATGATATAAAGTAATATTTATATATTATAAAGCAGTAATCATCAAAACTGTTTGGTGCTGGCAAAGACATAGATTGATAGATCAGTGGAATAGGTTAGGTACACAAGACACAGTGGTCAATGACTATAGTAATCTACTGTTTGATACACCCAAAGACTCCAGCTTCTGTGATAAGAACTCACTATTCGACAAAAAATGCTGGGAAAACTGGAAAATAGTATGGCAGAAACTAGGTAGGCATAGACCAATATCTCAGATCATATGCCAAGATAAGGTCAAAATGTGTACATGGCAGAAAGGGTAATACTATAAGCAAATTAGGAGAGCAAGTGGTAGTTTACCTGTCAGATCTATGGAGAAGGGAAGAATTTGTGATCAAACAAGAGAGAGAGAACATTATGAAATGCAAAGTGAATAATTTTGATTACATTAAATTAAAAAAAAAGGTTTTTAGACAAAATCAGTGCAACCAAGATTAGAAAACTCAGAAACAATTTTTATAGCTAGTGTTTTTGATAGAGGCCTCATTTCTAAAATTTATAAAGAACTGAATCAAATTTATAAGAGTACAAGTATTTACACAATTGATAAATTGTCAAAGGATATGAACAGGCATTTTTCAAATGAAGAAATTAAAGTTGTCTATAGTCATATGAAAAAATGCTCTAAATCACTATTGATTAGAGAAATGCAAATAAAAACAACTCTGAGGTACCACATCACACCTATCAGATTGGCTAACATGACAAAACAGGAAAATGATAAATGCTGGAGAAGATGGGGGGAAATTGGAACACTAATGCATTGTTGGTGGAGTTGTGAAATGATCCAACCATTCTGGAGAACAATTTGGAACTGTGCCCAAAGGGCTTTAAATAGTGAATACTCTTTGATCCGGCAATACCGCTACTAGGTCTGTATCCCAAAGAGAACACAAAAAAGGGGAAAGGACCCCCGTGTACAAAAATATTTATAGTAGCAATTTTTGTGGTGACAAAATTTTGGAAACTCAGAGGATGTCCATCAATTGGGGAATGACTGAACAAATTGTGGTATATGAATGTAATGGAATACTATTGTGCTACGAGAAATAATGAACAGGTGGATTTCAGAAAAAACCTGTAAAGACTTATACAAACTGATGCTGAGTGAATAGAACCAGGAGAACATTGTACATAGTAACAGCAACATTGTGTAATGATCAACTGTGATAGATTTGGCTCCCCTCAGCAATACAATGATATATGACAATTCCAAAAGATAATGGAAATGCTACCCATATGGAGAGAAAGAACTATGGAGTCTCAGTGCAGACAGAAGTATACTATTTTCCCTTTATTTTGTTTTTTCTTTCTCATGGTTTTTTCCCTTTTGTTCTGATTCTTCTTTCACCATGTTATTAATGTGGAAATATGTTTAATATGATTGTACATATATAAGCTATATCAGAATACTTGCCATCTTGAGTGGGAGAAAAAATTTGGAATTCAAAATCTTATAAAAGTGAATGTTGAAAGCTATCTTTACATATAATTGCAAAAGAATACTATTAAGTGGAAAAAATAAACAGGAAAGGAGGTTCTACATAAACATATATGTGTGTGCATATATACGTAGTACATGCAACTTCTTTTTTAAAGTATATATATATAGATATATATCTATATATATGAAACCTAGCATCTTAGGCTCAACAGAGCTTATCTTTCTGAGTTAAAGGTTATCCTCTTCTGAATTAAAGTTCCCTTAGATATATTTTTAAAATGTCTCACTGATAATTTTTCTAATTTTTTTGTATCACTATCAGTAACCTTCACAATTCTCCACCCATCTCAACCAAAATACTTTTTGCAGCAAATAAGTATAGTCAAGCCAAATAAATGAACATATTGGTGCTACCTGAAAGTTTATACCGTTCTGTACCTGCCATCTGCCACCTTCCTACCAAGAGGAGGGAAGCATTCTCTATTCTGGAATTGTGACTGGTCAGCATATCAATGAATTTGTAATGTAAAGAAACATCAGAGATCACCTTTATCCAACTTACTGCTCCAGTTGAGTATGAAGAGGATACTTTGCTTGTGACCATACTACAATATCAGACCAGAATGGGGATCAAGAAGGCAGGCAGCCAGCTCTCTTTGTGGTTGCAAAAAACTGGGAATATAGGGGATGCCCATCAACTGGGGAATGGCTGAACAAGCTATGGTATATGAATGTAATGGAATACTATTGTGCTATAAGAAATGGGAAGGAGATGGACTTCATAATTACCTGGAGAGGCTTATACGGACTGATA
>CM053582.1:247346039-247381590 GCA_028627135.1 Pseudochirops cupreus
AACTATTGTACGATGTGAAAGTATTTGCAGATTCTATACATGATTGCACGCCACCATGGGGTGAGGGGGGAAGGGAGGGGAGAAAATCTGAAACTCAAGTGATTGTGGAACTGAATCTTGTAAATTAAAAGTAAATGAGTAAATAAAAAAAATTAAAAAAAAAAAAAGAAGGCAGGCAGCCAATGTAAAAAGGCTGATAAGCTTTTGGGGATGGAGAGAGACAGCTCCTTAGCATGCCCTATATTTGCTTTCTAATATGATACTGACTTGGCCAGACTTTCTGCTCTGCTACTAGTTTTCTGCTTCTGTCTCAACCCCCTCGATCATGGTTCTTGAAAGAAATTCTGATCTTTGACTAGCCTTGACTTTTTATTTATACTTGTTTGGATCCTAATTCCAAAGATGCCCTTTGTTACAGGAGAGCATTGCTGTTCTCTCACTGGTGCTCAGACTAATCACTAGCATGTGACTTCCATCTTCTAGGAAGGATGAAAATAGCTAAATCAGCTCTCTTATTTTAGAGACAAACAACTGATGGCACAGACTTCCCTAAATTCCCACAGTCTCTGCGTTATAACAGTAGCAGTGTGATTCTGTCTTTGAGCCTCAGTTTCCTCATCTGTGCAGTGGTGGACTTACTTGTCCTTCAGTTCCCTCCCAGTTTCCCTCCCCTTCCCCTTTCCCCTCTCTCCCTCTCAAAAATAAATTAACAGTAGTGTCAGCTAATCAAAAGCCAAGCCCCCATGTTGGACCAGGGCATTTTGAGCTAAAGAGTATCTTAAAAGTCATCTAATCCCACCTGCTCATTTTCAAAGATGAGAAAATTTAATGAAGTGGTTTGTCTCAAAGTCATGCAGGTAGTAATTAGGAGAGTCAGGATTTTAATACAAGTCTTTTATTTCCATTATACCACAGTTGGCTCAGCAGTCCTCTATGTGAAGTGGTGTATTGGCCTGATTCTTCAATAAAAAGAAATGTGTCATATTATTAATAAGAGGGTAGATATTTCCCTTTCTCTGATCTATATCAGAAAATATTAGAAACTCACTTGAGCAATTTTCTTTCTACCTGAATTTGGAGTTAGGTACAGTACAGGATGGTTGATAAAGAAGGTCTAGGAGGGAGCAAAGTGCTAGTGGAAAAGAATAGGGAGGGAACAAGATGATAATGGAATCTTTTCCTAGCTGTCCCCTGTACCAGAATATTGGTATTAAAGAGATGAACTTTTGCAACACTTGCTGGCTTGAAATCTTTGCAAGCATCATGTAATTTCCCAAGTACAATCCAGACTGATTTCCTTCTACCTCTCAATATCTGGTCCAGCTTATTATCAATCTGTACTGTTTGCGACATGGTTAATTAGAAATACTTCCTGTCCATTTGTATGGATGCAAAACTCATTCTTTTTATCCACTTTGTTTTCCTGTGAAATTATTCCTAGATAATATTGGGTTAAATATGCATACACATACACACTTGGGTTTGTTCTCTGTCAATGTCCATATATACGTATACATATGTACACACATTTATATAGTACACAGTATGTGGGAGAATTATTGTGATTTGGAGAGTTACATAGAATTTGGAGCCAAATATGTGTGTGTGTATCTATATCTATATACAGGTATAGTCACACTCTACTTACTAGAATGTAAGCTCCTTGGAGGTGGGGAACTGTCTTGACTTTTATATATTTATCACCAATGCTTAGCACAGTGATTGGAACATAGCAAAAGCTTACGAAATGCTTTTTGCATTCAGTTAAGTCAGTCAAACCATTGTGAAATGTACTGAGGGGATTTTGCAGTGTTCCAGGCTTTAATGAATTTAACCTGACCCTATCTCCAAAGAAAACTATTCAGAGAATCAACAAGAAATCCTTCTTTTCTTTGGACCTCCTGCACATCTTTCATGATGTCTTTACAAACACCTTTAGCAAACAACTTTTGTTAATACCATACTTGATGTCAGCACTCAGGATATCATTAAACAGTCACCTCTGCAGTCACATCTTGTGAGATTTTGTTGAACACATGAAAGAATCTGAGGAGAGCCTTCAAGGCTTCATTTTGCTCTACCAAGTCAAATACTTTCTTAAAATCAATAAAAAAATAAATGTAGCAAGATCTTGTATTCTTTCTACTTCCCAATAAATTGTATAAATATAAAGATGTGGTTCACTTTGGAAGACTCACCTCCAAAAGACTTTGTTACCTTTTCATATTTTTATTGAAGATTTGGTTCTCAACATTTATCTAGACCATTAGCACAATCTTTTTATTTTATTTTGTTGTGAGGCAATCCAAATTAAATGATTTACCCAGGGTCACACAGCTAATTAACTGTCAAGTGTCTGAGATCAGATTTGAACTCAGGTCCCTCTTGATTCCAGGACTGATGTCCTATCCACTGTACCACCTAACTGCTCCAGGAAGTTGTTTTATTAGAAAAGGAAAACAAGACATATGAATCAGTAATTACAGGATCTTTATTTTTTACACAAAGCACCATCTGTGATTTTTGCCATTCCTTTGTCTTATTCCTCTCTTGGAACTTTCTTTAGAATCAATCAATGAGTTTGATTAAAAAATATGTTGTTATGAAAACAGTTTCTTCTGTATGTTTTTTGTTTAGGTTTTAGGCACTCTTCCTGACTTTATCTTCTTATAAACCCTTGCCACTTCTTCACATAGTGCTTCAATGAGAGGGTTAGACAAAATGACCTCTTAGCTTCACTTTAATGATAAACTGATAACCCTAAACTCTTTAGGTTAATTATAACAAGCTGGAAAGGATTCAAATATAGACCGCATCAAGGACTATATGTCTGTTGCCTGAGCAATAGTCTGGCTAAATTTGTAGTGCCTCGTTATCAGGTTGACTGCAGCAGGACAAAATTTTAGGCTGTGGAAGTTCTCAGACAAAGATTTAGAGGGCACTTTGTAAGGGGAGTACTCAACATGAGGAAATAATAGCAATAATAATACCACCTAGCATGTAGTTCTTTAAGTTTTGTCAAGAACTTCACAAATATTATCTCATTTAACCTCACAAAAACCTTATGAGATAGGTCCTATTATTACCATTTCACAGATGGGTAAACTGAGGCAGACAACAGTTAAGTGACTTGCCCAGGATCACAGCTAGCAAATGTCTGAGGCTGAATTTGAATTCAGGTATTCCTAACCCCAGGCCCAATGCTCTATTCACTATACCACTTTAACTGCCTGAAATCACACATCTTTGAGATATTGAAGAATAGAATGCTTTAGGCACAATCAAGCAGGATTTTTTTTTTTTTAGGTCCTGGTATGTGCCAGGTACTGTGCTCGTGACTGTTTAGGATATGTGCAAAGTACCTGGTAAGATCCTCCAATGATTAGAATCTGGTTGAGGAGACAAAAGTAACACATGAAACAATTTTTTTAATATTTTTTTTATTTTTAAAATTTTAAAATTTAAATTTAAATTTTTCACATGAAACAAGGAATATAACAATGAGCACTGGTGATTTTTTTTTCTATTTGTAGACTTTCTGGTTCTTGCCCACACTTCCTCTAATTTTCTGATCATGATCTAACTTTCTGGCCACACCACTCTACACCGTCTCCTTTTCTTGCTTAGGCCTGGAACCACCCCTGACTCTGTTTCAATCAATTATCTCAAATCTTACTCTTACTATGCCTGCATTTTATCTGTGAACTGCCAACATCAACATCTAACCAATGCCCAATCCAACTAGACCAGAGGTCCCCTCTCTGCTAGTCTTATTCATTCTGAGCCAATTCAGGGTATTTGGAGAGGTGAGTTTTAGTGAAGGAGGTGACCAGTGTGGTAACTGCCCTTTGGTAACTTGTCCCATTTCTAGAGAGGAACATCTGGGAGAAAGAATTCCAAGTTTCTTGCTGAAGTCAGGTTTCCTAAATACTTGCAGAACAGCTGATATTGGCTTTCTCTCTTCAGTTTAACGATAGCATGTTGCATCCTCTCATTGGGATTTGTCCTTTCAGGGCATGTTTGAATTATGCAGATAACCAATAGATGAAAATGTTTAATAACCTCTGGAAACTGTATTTCATATTTCATTAAATCAGACTGTTGCTGCTATAAGGCTGCTATTTCATGGAAACTGCAAATATCTCGCCTCTAAGTAGACTTTAAGCTTCATTCCTTTCTTTAATCATGCAACACCTAAGGGAGTTTGAAATTGATTTTTTTTTTTCTGCATCCCTCTGGATGCCACAGGACCAGACACCTTTTAAGTATTCTCCCTAAATGAAAGGTAAGGTCAGTCCCTTGTTATTTGGAATGTTGCTAATATAAAGAAAAATAGTTTGGGCTTGGTATTCTAGCTAGCTACCTCCCTGTCAACTGGACGGAACCGGAGTCTAACCTGTGAATGGCTAGAACCAAACAGAGCAGGTTAGAGACAGGAGAGTCAGGAGTCAAACAGAAGTTTAATTACAAAGTGAGGGAAATGGCTTGCAAGCAAGGACACATGAGCTAGGCCCTGCCCCTATTGGGGGGACCCCCTTTAATATAGCCAGTCTCAATAATCATACCTATGGCTATGCAGCGACCTGTAGCCCTGCCAGTGTGGGCTAACAGCAACAATGAGACAAGTTTGATGTGTAGCAGGGCTTCATGACCCAAGCATGGCTACTTGTTTGAGCTTGTTCAATGCTTGTCCCAGCTCAGAGGGCACCTGGTACTGCTTAAAGCAATGCAATAATTATGTGATTCTGCTAGAGGGTGAGATCATCCAGAGTGTGAGAGCAAAGGATTGTTGTTATGCAAAGCTCAGGGCACAGCTTGCTTGCCGGTCCTTAACTCTGGAAATCAGGGTCTCTCCTAATATCTTGATGCCCCACGGGATGTTTTCAAATGGCAACATTTCAAATAAACCTTCAACTGCCATCTAGTTTTAATATTGATGAATATTCCAAATAAGTTTTTGGGTTTCTGGGCAAAAGAAGATAAACTCCTATTATACCATGGAGTCTAGAAATCTTCTTTCAGAACTTTGGGTCTTGGTTTGGCCTTTTATTAATGAATCTGTTGATATTTTAATGTCATTTATGGGGGGGCTTCAATCAGATCTCTTAATGATTTCTGTTTTTTTCAAAAAAAGTGTTTCATTATTCTCATCAGCTTCATCCCTCCAACTGAGACGAGAATAGTAGAAATTCAATTATATTTATAAGACACGCCAAGCTTTTAAGTATGATTCTTGGTAGGCAAAGATGCCTAGCAATTATCATCCTCTGTTTTTATTTTGCCTAGAATGCAAAGTCATCTTTGATGATCTCCTCTCTCTTTATTTTCTTCGATGGCTTTGTGAGGTCTCGGTCTCTGTTCTTCCTCTGGCCGTATCTCCCTGACCAGTTCTCCCTACTACATGGTCCCTGAGCAGCAGGAAATCATCCTTCTTTCCCCTCCCCCAATTTGAGTTGTTCTTTGTTTTATCTGTTATGGACTTAATGTGTTTGTTTTGTATTATTATTTGTGCATGTTTCTTATTGTCCTCTTCCATCATAGACTAGTATTTTGCATCCATCTCACAAAACTCAAGAGATTCAATACGCAGTTTGAATTTATGATGTATGAATGATCCAGAGTCCTTGAGGAACTCCTTTATATGGTTCCAGTGACCTTTCCAGTCTTCCATGTCTTGACACTTACCATCACCAGCCATTTTCTCAGTCAGCAGTTGAATATTATTACTCATCCAGTATTAAAGTAGTAGTGATTGTTGTAGATGGTAACTAAATAATGCTTTAATTTTTTCCAAACACTTTACATATGTTACTTCATTTTATCTTCACTACAACTGAGGGTAGGTAATATCCCCATTTTGCTGATGAAGAAGCAGAGGTTCAAGTGACTTGTCCAAGATCACAAAGCTAGAACAATGATGGAACTGAAACAATCAGCTTCTTGGAGGTATGTTTCATGTTTATTTACCTTCACATTTGTACCAGGAGCTTGAGAAGCAGTATGGTCTAATGGTCAGAGAACTGGCCCTAAAGCCAGGAAGACCTAGGCTTAAGTCCTGTCTCTGACACATGCTGGCCATGGTCATCAGAGTTATATCAGCTAATCTCTCTAATAACTCCTTAAGGGTACTGGTCTGCATTGGTAGAGAGAGTTGCCTCATCCAGTAGTTAGTTCCCTTTGCCAATGAAATTATAGATATTGCCCCTATGCCTTATCTCCACTAGCACCTGGCACAGTACTTTGTATGTTATAGGTTATCATCCTTGACTCTTCCCTTCCTCTTATTCCCTGTGGCCAATTAATTGACACATGCTAAAGATTTCACCTCTAAAATATCTCTT
This sequence comes from Pseudochirops cupreus, assembly GCA_028627135.1. Taxonomy (NCBI): domain Eukaryota; kingdom Metazoa; phylum Chordata; class Mammalia; order Diprotodontia; family Pseudocheiridae; genus Pseudochirops; species Pseudochirops cupreus. The sequence goes on from CM053582.1 coordinate 247,352,381, forward strand.
ATCTATCCTCTTCCCATTTTCACTGACACAATCCTAATTCAGGCCATCAATACCTCTCACCTGAACTTTTTGTCTCTTAAATGGTCTTTCTTCATCCATTCTCTTTCCCTGCCTACAATCCATTCTTTTTATCGCTGCATATCTCTGATCATGTCATTCCCCATTCAGAAACCTTTAAAAGCTTTCCATTACCTACTGAATAAAATACAAACTCCTTAGTGAGGCTTTATATAGCCTGCTGCCTAATTTTCTATCTTGATTACTTAGCACTGTCCTTCATATTCATACATACTCTCTCTTTTTTCTTTTTTCTTTTTCCTTTTGGAGACAGTTGGAGTTAAGTGACTTGCTCAGGGTCACACAGAATGTAAATGTCTGAGGCCAGTTTTGAGCAAAGGTCCTCCTGACTGCAGACCTGGTGCCCCATACATATTTTATTAAGGATCAGCTGGACCATTCACTATCCTCTCATCTTGATTTGCTTCTTATAGCCTCAGTGTCTTCTCATGTCATTCTTCATGTGCAGAATAAACTTTCACTCTCTTTCACCCACCCCCAACTCTTCTACCCTTTATGCCATTTCTCTGTGGTAAGGTTTTTTCCCCCTGCCTTTAAGACACACTTTGGGGACCACCTCCTCTGTGAAATTTTTTCTGATTTCTCCTCTCTTCTGAAGTTGGAGATAATTTCTCATTCTTCAAATCCCTCCTTCTATCTAGTAGATCACTACGTCTCTAGGCTCATAATAGTTGCCAGTGAAATACTGTAAAAGTTGAATTGATTTCAAATTGCTTTAGGAATACTCCTACAGAGAGGGGAAAAGGTGAGAGGGACCTTTTGTTAGAACTCTTTTATACCATTCTGTCTTCTGCTAGAACTCTGACCATTCCAATGAAACCATAAGCTTTGCCGACTAAATGGGCCTACATAAAAAAAAATACTCAACTGTTTTATTCCACTCCTGATCTGGAGGCATTACATACAATTTGCTGCTCTGGGTATCCTGCTGTTGCTGGTATGTAGTCTTCTGCTCTCCTTCTCTTTTAATCAATCTGCAGTCTTTGCTAGGACTTAAAAAGATGGCTGTGGGGGGATGAGGACTGGAGAAAGAACAGGGAAGATATCATTGAGTAATAGTCCTTTGGCATGCTTGGATGTTTATCATGTGGAGAAGGATGGGACTAGAAATACCACTTCCCTCCCCAGAGAACTGGGAAGGATTAGAATTAGGATGGAGCAGATGGCTATTTTAAGGAGTTAGAAGAAAGCATTCTATAAAGGCCTGGAGGAAACCTATAGGGGTCTAATAAGTGTCTGGTGTAATTGCCACCAGCAGGGTGGATGGCAGTTGAATGATCTGGATTGAGAAAGAGGGCCAAGTGGAGAGAATTCTGTCAGGCTTAGCAGCTCACCATCATCTCCTCTCCTGCAGGTGTTTAATTCTGGCTCCCCAAGAAATGTGATGATGAGTGGAAGGATCATCTCTCAACCTACACCGCTTGTGCTTTTGGAATGCCCATCCCTCTCCACCTATTCTTATCCTTCTTCAAAAGCCATTCTTCTTGAGTGAATGGTGTTAAGTGACAAGGTCAGATCAATTCCCATCATTCCCATCTTCTCTGGGATGCCTTCCCAGTCTCTAGTGATCTACAGTGATCTAACTCTCCTTGCTCTGAATCTCTGTAGCACTTACTGTCTGGACCACTCTCTTGCCACTTAGCATATATTGCTTATATTGTTAATTTTTTTTAGGTCAGTCAGTACATATTTATTAAGAACTTACCATGTGCCAGGCACTGTGCTAAGCATTGGAAATACAAAAAGAGACAAAAGACAATACCAGCCCTCAAGGAGCTTATAATCTAATGGGAGAGAAATGAACAAAAATATGTATAAACAAGCCATATTCAGGATCAAGAGGAAGTACATGGGAGAGGGAAGGCAGAAGAATCAAGAGGACCTGAGAAAAGCTGCCTGTAGAAGACAGGATTTTGGTTGGGATTTGAAGTCAACTGAGTCAGTAGGTGGAGATGAGGAAGGAAAACATCTGAGGCATGGGGAATAGCCAGAGAAAATGCCCAGAGCTGAGAGATGGAATGGTTTGTTCATGGAATAATGAGACTAGTGTCATTGGATTGAAGAGAATGTGGGGAGAGGGAGTAAGGTGTAAGAAGACTGGAAAGGTAGGAGCAGGTTAGGTTATGAAAGGCAATCAATGCCAAATGGAAGGTTTTGTATTTGAATCCTCAGGCAATAGGTAGCCCCTGGAATTTATTAATGGGGGTGGGGCAGGGTGACATGGTTGGGCATCTCCTCTGCCTTTCTTCTAGACCAGTGGTTCTCAACCTGTGGGTCGTGACCCCTTTGGGGGTCGAACGACCCTTTCACAGGGGTTACCTAAGACCATCAGAAAACATATATTTCTGATGGTCTTAGGAACTGAGACATGGCTCCTCTATCTGTCTCCAGGCGGGTCTGTCCACATACAGATATGCCCACATATGAGTATTAAAGGGTTGTGGCATTAGGAAGATTGAGAACCACTGGTCTAGACCATAAGCTCCTTGAAGGCAGAGATCGTATCTTTTACTTATTTATTTCTTTTACTTATTGTTATTTTATTTAATTTTCTTATTCACTTTAGTGCTTGGCATAGTTCTTTGAATGTGGTCGATGTCTACTGCTCATTTATAGTTGTTCATCTGTTTTGATATAATGACTTGAAATGCTAAAATTCTGTTTCAGTCTCGAATTTTGTTTCCTTATTCTCTGTTCAGACATTATAGCTGCTGTGCTAGTTAATTGTGGAACTAGGCTGCTAGGTGACTGGGGGAGGAGAGAGTGAGCTGCCATGTGCTTTAAATGAATTGTGATGGATAGATCTACTCATGCTCAGTCTCTAAGAACACACAATGAAGTATCATGGAGTTTAAATGACAGCTGCCAAGGTCACTGGAAACTAATTTGACCTTTCTTTCCCCTGAAATTATATAAGTAGGTTATCATGCTAAATATACACTCTCTCAACATAGAGAGGTAAGCAGCTTCTATAGGCTGCATCTTATAAGCTTTAGTGACTCCTAAAGACACTTTAGGTAGAATCATAAGATATCAGAGCTGAAACAATCTTTAGAAATCATCTAATTCAGCTGCCTTATTGAGAGATGAAGAAACTATAGGTCTAGGGTTCCTCCCAGTTTTAAATTTATGATCCTGTTTTCCCATGAGGCTAGACAAATAGATTAACTTATTCAAGGCAAATCCAGTGGCAGAGAGACTAGAACCTAGGATTCCCAGTTCAGTTTTTTTTTCTACAATAGCTAAATGAAAAAGAAGGTACAGAAGGTATGTAGGTGTGTTTAAAGGTCAACTAACTTTGAAATCAGGTAGGATGAGGCATAGTATAACTTAAGAAAAGAGTGAAATAGAGAGAAAAGGAATATATACATTTGATACCAATCCATGATGTGTGGTGCCCAAATTGATGTTTGGCTTACAGCATAGTTCCAATTTATACCATAGCCCCTTATTGTATTCAGAGTAGCTTCATTGGCTTTAATCACTCTCAGACTTGAGGAAATAAACTATTGCCTCTCAAGGAGCAGAAAGGAAATTGCACAATTTCAAGAAGATGTGCTTTCTGAGCTATATAGTTAATTAGGAGTAACTGATCTTGTTAATTCCATCCCACTGGAATGTCAATAGAATGTCCACTATCCTAACCCCAGAAGAGAAAGAGATGTACAACTTGAGGACACTGCCAAAACATTAAAGGCATAGAATGTCCCAGGGCTGGCTTACTTTGGGTTTTTAGATCAATGACTTTGTCCAAGATAAGAGATGTCATGTTACAATGCAAAGACCCATGGATTTTGATAAAAGGAACTGAGGTAGAATCCCAGCTCTGGTACTTACTGAATTTGGGCAAGCCACTTAACTTCTCTGTGCCTCAGTTTCCTTATCTGTAAAATAAAGAGGATTGGACTAAATGGTTTCCAATGTCCCTTTCAACTCTCAATCTTTGATCTCATTTAAGGAACATTCTCGAGTATCTTAGCACAGACAAAAGTTCACAGAGATTTTCAAGCTAGGTAGGACAAGATTATCTCTGTCATATTTGCATAATGCTTTATACTTCTCAAAGCTCTTTCATAGTCATCATCTCTCATTTGGTCCTCAAAATTATTCTGTGAAATAAGGTAGAGAAAGCATTTCTTCATATTTCGGGGAAGAAACTGAGATTCACAGAGATTTAGTGATTTAATCAGGCTTATACAGCTAATGAGTGAAAAACTTGAAACTTGAATCCAAACCTTTTCTACTGGGAGAATTAGAATTGTTCCCTAGGGCTTTCATAACCTCAAGAACTGAGGCTGGAGTTTCATTTCCATCTTTTATATTCACTTTAGGAAACATTCCTTCAGAATCCCCTCATGGCCTCTTTAACACCTACACATATAAGCCTTTGCTGGGTCATGTAGACTGTGCGTTTCTGACATGAATATCTAGGTATTGATTGGCTAAAGGAGGTCCATCAAGTGATGAGAATTGCCTATTACCTAAATGAGTGGCTATCGTTGAGACAAGTAAGGTATCCCACATATTTTCCCCATCTTCCAATGATTCTTTTAAATTTGAATTGATTTTTCATTTAGAATCACTTTATCCTCATGTATTTCACTGATAAAGACAGAAAAATGCAAGTTCATTCTTTTGTGGGTACATTCCTTGGTTCCACTTTATTTTTCTTTTGATTTAGTGTTTGTTTTCTTTTCATTTAAGGAATAGAGGTGAAGCTAGCAGAACAGTTTTCGGGTTCAGGACCAGAGGTGAATTACTTCTTTTAAAAAAATAGATTAATATTGAGAGTTTATGCCTTTACATTGACTGTATTTTCCTCTGTATACCTCTCTCTGCTCCATCTCAGCAATTCATCTCTTAGTGTTTTAAAAGAGGAAAAAAATCAAGCTGAATTATTTCTACGGTAAAAGGGAAAGTCCCCAGAACTCAAGGTGGTCTCTTTTCTCTGCTGCAAGGGTGAAAAACTGTACTGTATACAGAATCTCTAGGCTGCTGACGAGGCACATATCTGGCTACCTTCTAAAGAAGTCTCAACTTTTGCAGGAAACTTAGCACCCAAGCAGAGAAACATGAGAAACATGACTGTTTTCAGACCATGTAGACTTTCTCCTCTAATGACCCACTCTAAGAGTAACAACTTTAAGAAGAAAAAAGAATGCAAAACTCCAAATTGGTATTTCAAGTAAATGCAAAGAAGTTGATATTGAATTTAACAGAGAGAACCGGGCTTGACATAGCCTGAAAGCTATGATAAAGGAAAAGGGATAGGAAATGATGAGATTTTCTGTTGTTTATTGTGGTCACTATGCAGAAGATTATTGGGATGGAGAGCTGGGATGAATCTTAGAAATCATCTAGTTCAACTCATCCTTTAATCACTGTGGAAATGGAGTCTCAGAGGGGTCAAATGATTGCCCAGGATCACATAGCTAGTGAGTAACAGATTTAAACCTGGGTCTTCTGACCCCAAACCTGTGCTTTTCCCATCATTCAAGTTAGTTCTTATATGTTGCCTTTTAATCACTGTATGTATGTATATGTGTATGTGTATGTCTATGTACATGTATATGTATATGTGTATGCATATTTTGCTTGATGGTGTCCCTGTGTACCTTGTGCTGTCTTCCCTTTTGGATGTCAAGCTTCTGAAGGGCAAGGACCTTGTCTTATACTGTCTTTTTTCATGTTGAATCCATCAAAACTCTGGGTATTTGGTGTTATGTAGAAATAATTCAGCTTGATTTTTTCTTCTTCCTCTTTTAGAACAAAAATTCTTTGTTATAAGGGATGAATCTCTGAGATGGGACAGAGGGAGGGATACAGGGGGAAATACGGTCAATTTAAAGGCAAAAGATCTCAATGAAAATCTATTTTTTGAAAGAATTAGGCACCAACAAAAATCCTAGACCACATCCTACCTTGTAATATAGTCATTTCATATGTATTAATATACACAAAACCTTAGTAGACTGAGTACCCTAAATTCTTGGAGGGCAGAGAGTATATCTTAATATCACACAGCATGTAGTGAACACTTAACAGATAGTGGTTATTGTATTATTTTGCAGCCCCTAAAATACCCAATATGTTGCCATGCACATAGTAGGTGTGTTTTTATTTCTGGCGAAGATGCTTTAAATAGCATTGCCCCACTTTGTAGCTATCCAAACACAAAAGCTCTTATTTCTTGATTGATTTAAAGTTTTCTAGGACCTCTTCTCATGAAATTGTTAGTTCATGCAATATTATCTCCAATTTAAAGATGGGGAAACGGAGGCTCAGAGCAGCTGGGATTTGCCTTTGGTACATAGCTAGTAACTGGTGGCAGAACCAGGAATTAAATCTCTCATTTTTGGCTCCAAATGCAGTGCTCTTTATGTTAAGCTAAGTAGGATAGGGAACAGATTGGACCTATGATTTTATTGGCATAGGGAATTCTTAGATGAGGAAACTCCCTGGACCAATGTAGGTCAGTACCTTCCTTTTCTGCAATTTATAGTGTTAGAAAACTTTCTGGAGCACTGGGAAATTGAGGGATTCAGTCAAAGTGAGACCTGAATTTTGGTTTCCATGACTTCAAGACCAGCTGTCTATCCACTCTTGCATGCTGTCTCTCTTGCTTATACCAAGCAATCAATCAAGCAAGCAAAGAATGAACCTTCTTCATGTTTCTTTGAAATTCTCTTCCATGATCCAAAGTAAAGTCTGTGTAATCCACTGTCTCAAGACTCTCTCTAATGCCCACCTTTGTAGACGACTCTGATTTAAGGCCTATGTTAGACTCTGAGAAATGAAATGATCAGACTTTGTCCTCATGGAGCAAACATAGGTCAGAAGAGAAGGCCAGAGCACATCCAAAATCAGTGAACAATGTTAACCAATGAGGCAGTTTGGTTCTGTGAAAAAATTGGGTTTGTCATTATAGGAACAGGGTTTTGCCATTGACAGCCTGTGGGACCTTTGACAATTCACTTGATGTGTCTAGGACTCAGTTTCCTCAATTGTAAAGTGAGGGAGGCGGACTAGTGACCCAAAAGGTCCCTTCCACCTCTAATAATGTATTTCAAATTGTGTAATCCCAGATTCTAAACTGGGAATTCAGAGAAGAGAGAAATCAGTGAGGACTAAAGTAGTTGAGAAAGCCTTAATGGTAGAGATGGGACTTGAATTGGACCCTGACGGATAGAGAGGAGATCTCTAATGCTAATGGAAGTGGCAACTACTCTACATACTACTTCTGAGTGAAATACAAGTTCTTTCTAACTCAAATTTCTAGAATCCTATAAACTTCTACCTTTTATTCTGTCTTCTGTTGAAGCGACTCTTAATCCTGAGGGACATTTGGGTGCTTATTCATCATCTACCTCCCATAGCTGCGAAGAGGCAGTATATGAATTGGAAAGAGTACTGAATTTGGAGTCAGAGGACTTGGGTTTGAATCCTTGTTCTTCCACTAGTGTCCTGTGTGGTCTTGGGTATGTTAATTGGCCTCTTTAGGGAGAAGTGTGCAGGTAAATGTTTAAAAACTGATTTTTCAGAATTTTCACTTTAAATCTAGATAATCAACAAAACAGTAAGTCGAGTCCTGATTTAGTCTCAATTCCTCACCTGTAAAATGAAGAGCCTTTAAGGTTCCTTCTAGAACTATGATCCTGCCTTTTAAAAATGTTGTTCTCCTTAGCACTTTCTCTACCTCTCTAATGCAGTTAGCATGCATTATTTTGTTTTAGTTACCCGAGTATTTGCTTATCTCCCTACTAGCCCATAAGTTGTAGCAGGGTAGGGAATGTGTCATAGCCTATCTTCCCTACTTCTTCTCCTCCTCCTCTTTCTTCTCACTTCCTCCCCCCACAACCAGTACATTCTGCCACCCACAATACGTGTTTAATTTGTGTTTGCGGAATTGAATTGTTGGTTGTTCTGGACTTTGTCCAGAAGGCAGAAGGAAGGTATATCAAAGTTTATCGGCTAATCTTGGGTTCTAGCTACTTCCTAACGATATCTGACAGAATGACTCAGAGGTCTGTCAAAGACTTGTGTCCCTTCTTCTAGATAGTTCCATTCCTGAAATACTGCCTCCAGAAAATTTCTAAACTGTGACTTGGCATTCTGGACATTTGTCTAGTCTACTGAGATACTCTAACCTGGCCCTACTTATATCAAATTTCCCTAAAAGAGATAGAGAGAAGGGAGATGGATTCTTTTCTTCTTCCTTTCTTTCCTCAAGTTAAACAACATTTGAATATTGTCACTTAAGGAGCCATTTCCAGGCTGCTGGAATGTAATGATTTTTGCCTGTAGTACTGTTGGCTTCCAGCCAGTTAATGCCACCCTTGAGAGTTCCCACTGAATGCAGCCTCTGTCTGCAACATTTTGAATTGAGGGCAAAAGTGCTCACTGATGGTGCATTGCTGATTCCCTCACCATTGAAGCATTTAGTGTCCCTTTCCAGGGACAACTGGTATTTGCCCACCAACTTGGGCATTTCTGAGCATTACTGTCTACTTTCTCAAGGGTATCTTCTCCTTTGAAAGGTCTTTGCTCCTCTCACCAGGTGTGTCCTGTTGGGAGGTTCTTTGGTGCCTTACGGATAGTTCTGACTGATAGGAATTAGAAGGTAGCTCCCTATTTTCCCTTTGAGTATTTTTGAGGCCCTATTGACAGATCCTATTCAAGGGAAAATGAGTGGCTAGGGGCAACTCATACATAATTCCCTTCTATTTAGCAACATCTTGCTCCATGGGATCTGCATGATTTCTGTTCATTTAATTAAAGGTTATATTGGCAAATTGTTATCCTTGGGAGTGTGGGGGTGTGTGTGTGTCTTCAGAATACATTAAAAGGTAATTCCCTTTGCCCTTTATTGCCTCTGCGGGCCATGTGAGATTGAATAGCAAATAACGTACTTAGTAACAGGACGAGACACTTAAACATGTGCTTCATTTGGCCTTAATAAGACAGTTAGCGTGTGTATGTAAACTACCCTCTGGTTATTAGGAGGGGGTTGAGGCAGCAGAGAATGAATCACTGATAGGCAACTACTCTACCCCAAAGTAATGGAAAGTTCAACAAGATATCAAGCCAGCTGGGGAGTCCCTGAATTCAGTAGCTGGTTCTCCCCTCGGAGCATTGAGAGAGCCCATTAAGTTAATGGGAGTTTCATGTGAGCACCAACAGGAGACAAGACCCACTCAAATGCTGACTAGAGGAAAATCCAGTTGAAAAAACTTTCCCCTCCTGAGATGGTTAGCTATAGTTTCAAAGATTCCTTTGCAACAAAAAAAATGAGCATCTGGAAACTTTTATGCCAAAGTTGCCTACTGCTCAGAGGTACTATAAAAAGGCATTAAAAATGTCCTCCATTCACTGTACTGCAAAGTATTGGTAAGTGATGGGGGAAGGGTATGAAGGAGAACCATAAGATAAAAAACAAGCAGTTTTTTTGTCCATGTACAAGTGCAAACTTTGAGCGGGTGTGAAAGAAGACTAAGCATCCATCTTAGCAATTTCAGGCTGGGGGCCGGGATGCTGCTCTGACTTTTCCTTGGGGTATAACAGAAATTCAGCTAGTAGGGCAGTGATTGCTGATTTGTTCCAGGGTGCTTACAGTAGCTGATGTGGGGAGGACGTGCTTCCTCCCAATGATTTTGTTCTAAGCTAGGCAACAGCCTACTCTTGTGTGAATCCTTTACTCACTTAACCTTTACTTCTGTTCCTGGCAGTGCCTTGAACCCAGGATACCAAAATTCTTATTTCAGAATAAACAAAGCTCTTCCTCCCATTGAGTTTAGTAGAAAATCAAGTGTCTCCTTAATACCCTTGTGGAGGGCAAAGTCTCCCTTTGACTTACTCCACTAACCAGACAAGCATTTATTAAATACCTGCTACGTTCCAGTCTCTGTGCTAGGGACTGCAGATAAAATGTAGTACTTCTTTCCCTCAAGGAGGTTTTATTTCATTAGGTGGGTCCAATATATATAGGAGAATGGTGACCAGGGAAGAGAATTGTAGTCTAAGCAGTGACAGGAATTGTGTGTGAGCCCTAGGAAAGTAGATTGTCATGCTCTTTGTAGTAGCAGTGGTAATATTGACTTGATTATTGTTCCCAAAGTAAAAAGCAAGAAGTGAAAAGGGGAGGGAAGTATTTTCTTTATGGTCTGTGGTGTCCTGGTGGATGGCTGAAGGAGATGTAAAGCACAGCCTGGAGTTGGTTAGATATAATAGCCTGAGTTTTCACTCACCCATCAATCATGACAGCTCAGACCCAGTACAGAATCTCAAAGTTCAGGGGATTAAATCAAGGAAAATGCTGTAAGATGGTCTCTAGTACTCTGGGTATAGAGGGTCCCTATTTCTGATGAGGAGAAAACGCTGCTATGGCAAGACTGATAGCAAAATGCCTGCACAAGGCAGACTGTGGTGGCTGACTGGGAAGTGTGTGAAGCATGATTGGTTCTTCCCAGAGAAAGGTCTCCTCTTCTCTCCATGCAACTACATGGCAGACTAGGTGTGTTGTCCTCTTTCAATGAATTTGCCAGAGACAGAATTCTTAGTTATACCTCAGAGGAATAGGATCTATCTTAGCATTCATTTGTACCCTCATAACATCTAACACACACACAGACACAGACACAGACACAGACACACACACACACACACACACACACACACACACACACGGCACTGAATGGGTGCTCAGTAGATCTGTGCTGGTGTACCATGTAGCTTAGGAAATCTAGTGCCTTTATATTAGGTAATTAGTGACCACAATAGCAATTAGTTATTGTGAACAACCAGGGAGCTTCAAGGTAAGCCTGCCATGCTATCAAATGAGATCATTTTTGTAAAGCATTTAGTCTAGTGCTTAGCACATTGTAGGTACTTTAAAATGCTTTTTTCCTCTCTCCACCCACCCTTCTGTCTGGCTCTTAGCTCACCCCTGCCAACTCTTATTCATCATTAGCAAGAAATGAGCAGAGGGTGCTTCACCTCTATTCTTGAATCAATGGTCATAGTCCTTGTCCACTGCTGGTGTCCATTAATTAGCAAGCATTTACTAAATACTTAATGTATGCCAGCTTCTAGGGTAAACTTGGGGTTTAATGAAAGGTGTTTGGACTTGCTTGTTTGAGCTGACCTTAGATCCTCGCTCCCCCAAGCTCTTGTGTCTGGAAACAGTTGTGTCTGATCTTATGACTGCTGATTGCAATCTATTTATTCAAAGTCCTTCCTGTTCCCTTCCAGTTTTCCTGATTCTTCAGAGATGGATCCTGGCTTCCAATATCCCCAATCTAATTCTTATCTATTGTGTGGTGCTCACAGAGCTGTCCCTAAAACTGGCCACTTGTTTCATGCCTAGAGCTATGTCATTACAACCGATCATCTCACTGTCCTTCTGGTCATCCCTATCTTGCCACCACTTGTGATAAGACCTTTGCATGTTCCTACTCCTAACAGGAAATGCATTTCTTTCTCTTTAAAAAAAAAACAACTTCATGTCTATTTTTTTCCTCATCTACCCCCTTGTCCAAACCTTTAAAAGGATAACAATTGCTGTAAAACCAAATTCTCTGAATCCAGGATTACAGACATCTATTTTCCCCTTCTGTCTCTGCACCCTATGGAGAAAAGTCTTTCTCCAGGCTCTTTCCTGATTCTCTGCCCAAACCAGGCTTATAATTCTCTGTTGGAGAAGAGAATCATGCAGCTGTTAGCCACTGGCTTGTTCATTCACTGCCTAGCACAAATTCCTAAATGACTTTCTGATAGGTTAGGAAACCCTGGCAGCTTGAATTGGATTAAAATGAATGTAAGGGGAGGGGAAGAAGATCCATTGCATAACTAAATGTAGCAGGACACTGAAATTGTCACCTTCATATACATATTTGTAATTTCTTCTTTTAGAGCAAGGGCCTTTGACTTTTTGTTTTTGTCATGGTCCTCTTTGGCACACTGGTAAGGATAGGAATCTCTTCACAGACTACTTTTAAAGAGATAAAGGAAGATAAAGGATTACAAAGGAAACCAGCTATATTGAAATGAAGTTATCAAAAAATGTTTTCAAAAAACAAGATCAGAGTTCTCAGTTAAGAACCTTTGCTCAAGGAGAATATAAGCTCCTTGAGGTCAGAATCTTTCTCATGTTGAGCTCCTAGCATAGTTTCTGGAATTAGTAGGGACTTAATAAATTCTTGCTGATCAATTCTTCCACTCATTCCCGAATGATTCTTAAGAGAAATAAATAGGTTGTCTGTATTCTGTTTCATGGTAGTATGGTCAAGTTCAGTGGTCTCCAAACTTTTGATTGTATACCCTCTTAGAAAAAAAAGAATATCCTTTCTTTGTGTGTCTATTTACTTATTTATAAATTATACATGTACTCCTGCACTGATTATGTACATTTTTTTAAAAAGTAAGGTTAGGAAGAAATAATAATTGTTTTTAGTGTCAATGGAATGTATATCTTCAGACCTCTGCTTTAGGAAAATCATTCTGACTGCAGCACATTTATCTGTGCCTGCTCATCCTGTGTAGTGGCTCACTTTGTCCCACCCAAAACAAAGTGGGTAGAGGAGAGATTGTGTGTGGGGGTTGGACTCTTACTTATTAGTCACTAGCTGCAACCACAAGCTATCTGAAGAGCATTGGGTGGGTATACTTCAGAGGGTGTGTGTGTGTGTGTGTGTGTGTGTGTGTGTGTGTGTGTGTGTGTGTGTGTGTGTGTGTGTTTGTTTATTATTTTCCCAATGTCACCCATAAAACTACTGCTATGGGTGCCCACCTTGTACTCAGGTAATAATTGCCCTGAGAGACAGGGACAGGTTTAGAAAGGGTATGGAGTAGGGGGTGGGTGAATGGGGGAGATGGGAACTTGCATAGTGGAGGGAGAGAGAGCAGAATGGGGGAGTGTTGGAGTATAAAGACAAATGGGAAAGAAAAGTCACAAGGAGGTAGAAGGAGATACATCTTGCTACCCTCTTATTGTCTGATCACAAACACCTTGGGTCAGATGAAGGCTCCTCAAGGGGCCCTTGCACCCCACTTTAATTATCGCATTTTTAGTGGAAAGAACACAACTGGAGAACCTAGGGGCTTTAGGTTCTAATGCTAATGTGCCACTGACTAGCTACAAATCCTTAAACATAATTTAATCTCTCAATCAGGTGTTAGAGTAGGAAGAGGCCTTAGAAATCACGTTCTAATCACTTAAGTTTATAGGTGAGCAGATGAGGCCCAGATTGCTGGTAAAGTGACTTGCTTTAGGTCACATAGCTAGTATGTGAGAGAGCCAGCTGGAACCTACCTCTTCTGATCCCAAATCTAATGCTCTTTCCTTTATACTATACTTAGTCCATTTGCCTCCATTTCTTTCTCTGTGGAAGATCCATTCATTTAACAAGTGCCTACTATGAACAAGGCACTATGATAATCAGTGACAAAACAGGGACAAAACACAACTGATGCTATCATTAAGGAATTTACATTCTCCTGGAGAGAACCAGTATGATTGACAGATGAGTCAACACAAGGTATAGCCACAGATTTTATTTGTGTGGATGTGTGTGTATATCTATATATATGTGTATGTATGCATATACACACATATATTTACATATACACCTACACTTATTCATGTATGCACAAATACACACATATATCTGTGTATACATATATATGTATATATACATACACATGCACACATATATGTATGTGTGTGTATGTATGTATATGTATAACTTAGGATCTTAGAGGGGGCAGGTAGAGCATTCTCACCTGGAGGATGATGAAAGGAAGTTTCATGTCAAAGGTTGCACTTGAACTGAACTTTATTGGAAGTGAAGGTTTCTAAGAGTCTGAGGCAAGTTCATTCCAGGCATGAGGAACAGTCTCTGGAAAGGCAAAGAGGTGGGAGATGCAGTATATAGAACACAATGATGCCTGCCCTGTTCTTTTCTTGAGATTGTGCGGTTAAAATGGGATCAAAGGTGTGAAATTACTTTAATGAGGACTAAAAGTACTCTACAAATATGAGGTGGTGGCAGTATTTTAAAAGAAGCTTTTTAAATAAATGACTTTAGACTTTTTATTTTTCCCTCTGGGAAAAATGTCAGTATCTCCTAATTTTCCTTCCCAGAAATAAAAGGGCCCTTCAGTACTGCCTGTTGTAGCCAGGGGCACAAAGATCTCATAGATTGCTTCCATGGTCATGAAGCAGAGCCCAGTTCACTCCTTTGGGTAAGGCTAAGTTGGTTTCTTCAGGCAGGCATGAATTCAGCTGACATATTCCCAATCTGACTAATCAAGTTTTGCAAGGCTTTTCTCTTCAAAGAATTGATTTAATTATTTTTTTTGGATGAAAATGTATCTATTTTTTCCAATTACATGTAAAAACATTTTTTAACATTCATTTTAAACAATTTTGAGTTCTGAATTCTCTCCTATCCTTCCCTCTCCCCCCCTTGAGAAGGTAAACAATTTGATGTAGATTATACATGTGCACTCATGCAAAACACATTTCCATGTTAGCTATGTTACAAAAGAAAACACAGGCAAAAAAACCCCCAAGAAAAATAAAGTTAAAAAAAGTATGCTTTGTTTTGCATTCAGATTCCATCAAGGAAATGATTCAATTCTAACAACATTCTTCTTTTAATCAGATTTCTTTTCTTTTTGTAAACAAATTCCAGTCAAGTAAATTTCCTAATAGGTGATATGTTAGTCCTATAGTGTTTATAGAGAGGAAGTTTAGTGGGAAGAATTGTGGACCAGCAGCCAGATGGCCTGGGTTCTAGGTCTGGCTCTAGCATGAATTACCTTTGTGGCCTTGGAAAAGTAATTTCATCTTTATGGACCTTAATTTTTTTAATTTATAAAATAATAATGATAGTTTGCAATCATATGACACTTTGTTGTTTACAAGGAACTTTGCCTATAATATAAGAACCTTGTGACATATGTTCCATTGTTTCCCCCATTTTATAGCTGAGAAAACTGAATCTAAGAGATTTGTGTAGGGTTACTCAGTGAGATGGGATTTGAACCCAGGTCTTTCTGCCATAACACCAACCATACTCTGCCGTTTGTTGTTCAGTAGTGTCCTACACTTTGTGATCCCATCTGAGGTTTTCTTGGCAGAGATATTAGAATCATTTGCCATTTCCCTCTCCAGCTCACTTTACACATGAGGAACTGATGAAAAAAAGGGTTAAATGACTTGCCCAGGGTCACACAGCTAGTAAATGTCTGAGGCCAGATTCGAACTCAGGAAGATGAGTCTTCTTGACCTCAGGCCTGCCACTCTATCCACTTAACCAATTAGCTACATTATGCCAGTTAGCTGACTGGAAAATTAAGGGGTTGAAGTATATAATATTTAAGGTCCTTCTTAGCTCTAGCATCCTATGAGTTTATTGAATACCTACTACATAGGTAGCATTGGCATGGAAGCATGAGAGATCCAAAAAATAATATGACATTCTTCCTGTCACACCTTACTTTATAGTCTAGTTGAGGGAAGCAGAATTAACACTCATGTCACACAGGGGAAAGTTGTAGTAGAAGCAGCGATTTAAAATAGGGCATTTAGGAGAAGATGGTGATGCCTTCCTAGAAATCTGCTTAGCCCACTATAATGTGAACTTCTTGAGGACAGGGACTGTTCTTTCTTTATGTCCCCAATGCTTATCACAGAGCCTTAGTGTATAGTACGTGCTTAGTAAATAATGCTTATTGGCTGGTGGATCTCCTAGGACCTGTTTTTTTTTTTTCCCCATCCCTGCCTTAGACCAAATGACATGGAAGATTTTTTTCTGACTCAAAATTCCTCCCTTCTTAAATTACCACATGTAACTTACTTTTGTATCTGATATATATTCCACAGAATCAAAGCTCTTGAGGGCAGCTAGTATGTCTCTCTTTAATCTTTATCCCAAGGCCCTTGCATATGGCAGGTGCTCAGTGAATATTGAACCAAACTGAATCCTGTGACCTGTGAACTTGCAAACAACAAAGTACTAAGCTATGTGGCTCTGACTATAATTGCTAGCACTCGTAGAAGGAAAGACCAATGGTGCTCAAGTGGCCAGAGAAAACTACATGGAAGAATATATGGACTTTGAATTATACTTTGAAATCTAAGTAGGACTTGGTTGGGGAAAACCATGGGCATTCTAAGCTAGGGGAAGAGTATAAGGAAAGACATGAAGGCTGGAATGAACGTAATAGATGCATGACCAAAAAAATACTGGTATATTGGGGAAAAGTAGGATATAAAATTGGAAGGGTAGGATGGTGCCAGATAATGAAGAGCTTTTTACATAACTTACTTTAATTTTTTTTTTAATTTCACAGTGTCATTGATAGTCCCTTTGTAGACACAGGTATCAACAGCCTCTCAAAACAACTTGGCACTTATTTATATAATGCAATGTCTTATATTCTCAGATTCTTTCATGAATGTGTTCTGGCCCTCCTCCCCTGTCAGCACCGCAGATCGTAAGCTGCTTGATGAGGCAAAGACAATGTCTTATAACACCTTCACTAGTAGGCGTATATTAAGTACTTGGTACATAGTTATTGATTAATTAATTGACTAATTCTTCTAGAAAGGTATTTTATTTGTTATTAAATGAAATAATACATTCTAGTGGTTTACCTAAAATGAAACCCAATTTCCTAAACTAATTGCATTTAAGTTATTTCCCCACATTTACAATAACTTAAAAAAAATCTCAAGTGCCTGAATATACACCACCTAGAAGGCTGAAACCCATCAGATACTCCAGACATTTAATGAGCACTCTTGGGTCGGCAATATTCAAGTAATCTTTACCACCCTCTGCCTTTCTTTGGCTACAGAGGCTAATGGCAAATCATAGGCTTATGAGAAAATGTTAAATCTGCATCTGATTTAGTTGTCAGAGCTTGCAGGCTGGTCAATAATCATTGGTTGGCCAAAAATATTGGATGAGTCATACAATAGATTCTATTAACAAGAGCAGCTATAAATCAAAGACACAGAAGCCAGTTGTGATGCACCTCTGGGCTGTGCTGCTTTAAGGCCAATTAATTGGTGGCTGACATCTTTCGGTAAATCTAAATGAAGTGCATACTTGTGAGCTTTAATTTCAAATGAGTTTAATTGAACTTGGGAGGATGGTAACCATTTAGTAAGTAAAATGAAGCAAATGAGTATTTTTCCAGAATTTTATCTGAAATGTGCTCTTTCAAATGCTGTTTGTAGATCCAAATGGC
This sequence comes from Pseudochirops cupreus, assembly GCA_028627135.1. Classification (NCBI taxonomy): domain Eukaryota; kingdom Metazoa; phylum Chordata; class Mammalia; order Diprotodontia; family Pseudocheiridae; genus Pseudochirops; species Pseudochirops cupreus. The sequence continues at coordinate 247,369,715 of CM053582.1, forward strand.
CAACTGCTCATGGTTAATATTTGGAAAGTGAAGAGGATTATTTAAATGTCAGCTTGTAGCCACTTAGAGGGTAAATGTAGCAGGCTGCTGTTCAATTACCAGATGCCAGCTTTACTTGGCTGGTGAAATCTCTGCTTAATTTAGAAATTAGAAAGTATGGTCAAGAACTTTGGCTATATTTAGTGACTGCCCCTTTCTTATTGCCTTCTACTACCCCATACATACCAAATAAACTTCACAACTGAGTATGGATTTTTTTTAGTAGCCAATTAATTTGGAGTAATTTAATGATTTACTAAACATCAATCATAAAATACTACTGAAAATTGGGAACTAATTTTTGGATTGGACCACCATTTTAGAGAACCTTCTGGGTGTGTCTGGACTTCCAGGGTTTGTGTCCTTTGTTCACTAGGTTTCAGTGACCACTTAGGTAGTTACAGCTGTTGGGGCAACTCCTCTACTTGGGATTTTGCTCTGCTGTCAGGAAAACCTAAGGCAACTGTTGTTCATCTTAAGGTACAGAGTTTATGAACCAACAAATGGATCTCACCACAATTGCTGGTTATTGTTGATAGGTGAATTGGGGTGTCTGATTTCAATGATGTTATCAATGATTTGGAACAATAACTATTATAACTGCAATTTGACTGTGGGTTAGAATCAAAGGATGTGTGCAACTTTGTCTCTGAAGCTGTGAGGAACATGCTCTTTCCCTTCCCTTCATTTGTCCTACTGAAGGTCAAAAACTTTAGTCATGGGCACTGAACATGGTTGTCCTGTTACCTGTTTTCATATAAAGCAATCTTATATTGTGGGACTTATCACCAATAGAAATTATTGAAGAAGACTTTGGTTTTTGGTAGGGGTCATCTAATATTAATAGAACTGCTGAAGAGACTAGGCTTATAGATTCTGAGTGCTACAGAGCAATCTGAGGTCCCACCTTTCCCTGAAATTAGGTGGGAATAGAATGGGGGAACCAACTGGCCTTGAAAATTGCTTGGTAGATACAGGGTGAGAGAGAGTTTGCTTTGTCTGTCTTCATCCCCATCTCCTTAGCTGGAAACCTTGTGTGTTTTGTTTCTAATTCTTTTCATCATTGTGATATAGGTTCTGGGATGCCTCTCATTGCCTCTCTTCTTTTACAGGCTGGTTTCTTTCCCTCCACCACCCCTTCCTTCTCACTATGGCTCTCAAGGTGATATGTTTGATGAGAGAGATTGTTAATGTTTGCAGGTTAAGTGGCCTTCCTTCAGTCGATAAAAATGATTTCATTTTTTTTCTTTTGATGTTTGTTTCTTTGCTTTTGTTTCCTTTCATCCAAGCTCTATCTCCAAACAGATTGAATAAAGACACTGCTGCTTACCCTGTTTTATGTATTCTCAGCTAAGCAGGCTCAGGCCTAGAGTGGGGCAATCTCATGTATTTATTTGATGTTATTCCCGGTGATCAGAGGTTTGCAGCTATATTCATAATAATGCTTTCAGCAGTAACCATGGCAAGTTTCCCACCACAGTGGTAGTGGCAGTGGGTAGGACAAAAGAATTCTATTGCGGATAAAAGGAGAGAGCAGGGAAACCTGGTAGGTCTACTCTGACACAGATCAAGCCCTGAAAATAATGGTGAATTTGAGTGCTTCAATGTGTGATTAAAAGAAATACTTCTTGGTTCTGTAGCTTCAAGAAACATTTTTCAAAGGCAAATATCTGATGATAGTAATGGGATGCAATTTTACCATCTTTATTGTGCCATCTATGTCAAGATGAATTTTTATTGCTGACATCTGAGAGCAATTGCTTATCAGTGCTGAAGTTAAGTTCAGTTTTGTTTAATACATAGTGCAAATATTTCAAGCTGGGAAAGACTTCTACGTTCATGGAATTCACCTTGTGCTAGGGAAAACAGGTTTTGGATTATTTTAAAGTACTTTTAGGCCATGAAGGGAAAGTTTTAACTTTGGCCAAAGGTAACCCAGTTTCAGACAATGTATGACCTCCTCATTGTTGGCATCCTCAGTTGCTTTACCTATCACTGGGTGGTGGCATGTAGAAACATTAGTGGAAGGGAGGTAAGATGAAAGTTGTGAAGGAGTTCTTTGATGATGGTGGTTGCATAGTAGATAAATAGTACCTTTCATACCTCCTAGATTTTCCTTCCCTACTGGCATTTCGTGAGATGGGATACAAGTGGTGTGGTGGAAGAAATGTTAGATTTGGAGTCAGAGTACCTGGGGTCAAATACAAACTTTGCCATTTTCTCCTTGTGTGACCTTGGGTGATTTAATAGACCACTACCTTCTACTTTAGGGGTTATCTAAATTTATCTACTGATTTCTTGGAACCCAAAGTCCTGATAAATAATCTTTACCTCTATTGCTTTAACAAATCAATAAAAAGGATGAAACAAAAAGTGCCATCATCTGGGACCTTGACAGATAGAATTGTGTTTTCTCAGCTTGTGGGAAGGGGAATTGAAATATTGTGAAATAGCAAAGAAAAAAAGAGACTGAACAGATGCCACTGAAATATGGAAAAAATTGAGACATCCTCTTGACAATCACTGGCAAATATTTGGGTTATTCACATATATACTAGCTTTAAAAATATAGAGTACATCAATTTAAATGATCTGAGCAGTAGTAGGGATGGATTCATGGGGGGTATTCATATAAGTTTGGTTTGTTTCATTGGTCTTTAATGCATTCTCTCTCATGGAAAATTATCCTCTGTCAATGTTCATTATCAAGTTAACTATTTGGGGTCTAAGAGAGCTGCTAAATTGTAGTGAGCACAAATGGTTGAAAGGGGAGGTAGAAATGGAACAAAGTTGGAAAAAAAACCAAAACATTTGAGCCAAAGATAGTTTAAGTTCCCTGGCCAATTCTTCTGTTCTTTTGGATGTTGAAGTTTAGATAAGACCATAGGACCCGTGGTGAATTCTCAGCATGAGCTTCCAAGTCTTTCTCCATTAACCTTGTCACAACCAGCTTCTCTGCAGGATTAAGCTGTCAAGGAACCTGGGCCAATGGAGGCCGACTTTATTTAAACACATACAATTGACATCTGTAGCAGGGGGCACGCTAAGTATCAGGAGGAATGTGGATGGCTTCCTTAGACTTTATGACTAATGAGTCCTTAGGCAGCACTGGACATCTAATCAGTGTGGGTTTGCATTGAATCAGTCCTGAGCTCAGAGCTAGTATTCAATGAGAATTCAGTGACCTTTCTTGCCTGTCACAGATGTCATGGTTATTCCCCAATCACCTTTGACTTGTTTGTAAATGGCAATAATCCTTGCCTACAACTGACCATAGGGAATACAGATTGTAACTTCTGTCGTTAAGTATTGCTAAGGACCAGGCCTTCCTGCAGCTATTTCTTTCTGTTTTTGTTTTAAACCAGACCCTGTAAGACTCTCTCTAGCATTTCTCAATAGAGAGAGGAATAGGAAAATTGATCAGTTTGTGTGGTCTGTTTAAACCTAGAGCATTCTATATATTTGAGAATGCAGGATGTGACAGCCCTTCCAAGGGGGTGTACCCAACATACTACCCATTTCCATCACTTCCCCACAGCACATTATATTGTTGAAACATAGAGTCCTAGGAACAGAACTGGAGGGAATCTCAGGGTACTCTACTCTAACCCCTTCATTTTGCAGATGTGAAAACTGAAGCCCAGGTAGGTTAAATGATTTGCCCAAGGTCACACAGGTAGTAAGCATATTTGAAAGGATATTTGAACCCAGGATATCTGGCTCCATAGCCAGTACCTTGTCTACTGTGCTATAAGGCTGTCTAATATCAGTGGTTCAGTAAATGCTAGTCTGAAATTCTTTCTGAGGGCAGGGACTCTTTCTTATTCACCTCTGTTTTCCCCTATGGTTCTGACCTAGTCTAATGACTTGAATGTAGTAGATGCTCAGAAAGCATTTACTGATTGAACAAAGAATTGTGTGTATTTGGATTGATGGAAAGGAAGAGAAATCTGCAGAGACTCATCAGAAAGTTCTCTGTGAAGGTGGAGGACATGTTTTTGGCGTAAAACTCATGAGTGCTGAGAACAAGATTAAAATGTAATTGGAAAACATTTAACAAAATAAATAAAAAATAAAATACAAGGCAGTTAATGTTATTTTGTGATTTTCTAAGTCAATATTCAAATTCAGGGATCCATTTCTGCTTGAATTTGATACTACTGGTGCATGGTCTAGGGAAAAAAAAAACACCAAAATTTCACTTACCATGATCTCACTTGAGTTTTGGCAAATAAAATGATAGCTTTGCTCCTGCAATAAAGTCCTCAACAACAACTTTATGCCTTAGGGCAAAGAAGAAAAAGGAAAAGGGATGAGAATAAGCAATTATAGTGCCTACTATGTGCCAGGCACCATGCCAAGTGCTTTACAAATATTATTTCCTTTGATTTTCACAACAACCCTGTTCTGAATGAGCGAGCAGATGGACTTACAGTTTGACTACAGTTTCTACTTCTTGGAATAAAATCTGCATAGTCTTATCTTAATGCTCCTTTCTTCCCTCAAAGAAGTATTTCTTGACCCTTCATCTCTTTAGTAAGAAATAAACTGGCCACTTCAAAAGGGTAGGTCAGGGAAGGGATGACTTCTAGTATAGAGTTAGACTTGAGACTGAGTAGGCATATGGGACAAAGGTTTTTAACTGGGGGTCCATGAACTTTTTGCATAGATGAAATTACATATTTACATATACATATATGTGTATATAGATAGAGATAACTGAATTTCAATATAATTAGTGTCTTTGGCAATCCTACTTATTTTATTTAAAAACATTATTCTTTTTAGGGGTTAATAGATTTTACCAAATTGCCAAAGGGGACTATGGGGCAAAAAAGGTTAAGAACATTTTGGCTAGGGCTTTAATTCTGAATTTTAGGTCATGATTTGGTTGAGCACCTATAGAATGTCTCAAAGGACTCTTGGAAGAAGTTACGTCCTCCAACCTTCACTTCAAACATGGAATCTTTCTCTGACTGAAAGAAGAGGTCGGTTGGAGGAGAAATGGCTCCAGGACCATCTCCTTCTGAAGAAACAGCAACATTCATGATTGCTATAAGCAATTCTACAGAAAGATGCATTCATAGAGCACCAGAGCAATTAACTGGCTGCTTCTACTGCTGTAAGATTGTAGAATCAAAGAACCTCAGAGGTCTTCTTGTTTACCCTCCTCAATACCTTTTACAGATGAGGTCGTCAAGGCTCAGGGGAGTTAAGTGACTTGCCCAAGGTTGCATAAGTTGTATTTTTCTTTTTGCTTGGACTTCTGTGGAGCTTGACTTCAAGAAGATGTGCAGGAGGTGAGCCACCACAGAAAGAGCTGCTACAAATATTTTTATATAAATGGGTGCTTTTCTCCATTTTTTGATCTGATCTCTTTGGTGTATAGGCTTAGTGCCTATGGGTCAAAATGGTATGGGTCAAAAGGTATGTACACTTTCATAACTTTGTGGGGTATAGTTCTAAATTGCCTTCCAAAGTGGCAGGACTGATTCTCATTTCCATCAATAGTGTATTGTTGTATTCCCACAGTAATACAACACTTATCTTTTATTCCCCCCCCCCCCCCAGCTTTACCAATGTGATGGCTTTGAGATGGAATCTCCGAGATGCTTTAATTTGCATTTCCATATTCAGAAGCAAGTGATGGTACAGTAGATAGAGCACTAAGGAGTCAAGAAGACAAGTTCAAGTATGGCCTTAGTCATTTACTAGTGTAGCTTTCAGCAAGTCACTTACTTAACTTTTATTTGTCTCAGTTTCCTTAACTGTAAAATAAAGATCACAATGGCACCTACTTTTCAGTGTTATTGTGAGGATCAAATGAAATAATATTTATTTTTAAAAAAATGCTTAGAACAGTTCCTGGCACTTAGTAGTTGCTATATAAATGCTTCTTCCCTTTTCTTCCTTGTCTTCTTCCTTCCTTTACTCTTCTGGCCTTTCTCTAATTATTAGTAATTTGGATAATTTTTTTTCCCATATGACTATAGATGACTTTGATTTCTTCTTGAGAATCGCTTGGCATAGCCCAGGAAGGTATAGTAGCAATAGCGATGGTTTCTTGGCTCTGAGATTATTTGGCATTGTGTAGAAGTCACATTGTACATTCCAAGGTATGTCCTGCTCCAAGAGAGGAGAGGAAGAGCCACCATCCCTCTCTATGAACATTCTTAGGAGACTTCTTGCGTCTAAACTTCTGGTCTTTCACCCCTTTGTGGGAGAATGAGACTCATTAGATTAATTTCCTTTTATAGCAAATATTTTACCTAGTAAGAAGCTAGATCCTTTGGGAGAACTTTTCATTCACTTCAAGGCCATTTAGAGTCCCAGAATGATAATCAATTAGTCCTAATATCTCTTAAGTGTCCAGCTGTGGGCTAGATGTTGTGAAGGACACGAAAGAAGCATAAATGTAAGCTCCTTCAATGAGCTTATGTTCTAGTTGAGGAAGAGAAGCAATTACAGAGTGATTAACTATTAAACTATGCTGTTAACTGTGAGTATAATAGTTCAGAGAATCCAATGAGCATCTTTTAAGTCTCTCGGTCCCAGCACTGTGCTAGGCCAGAACACACAAAGAGGAGAAGGGTGGGGCAAGCTTACTGTCAACTAGGGGTTTATGATATACACATATGAATAAATCCATAACACAAGTTAGAAAATGTTCAGTGCGTACATGAACTGCTATATAGAGAGTTTTCTGAGCCTCAGAGAGGTTAAATGATTTGCCCATAGTCAGGTAGTTTTAAGTGTCGGAGGTGAGATTTGAACCCAGGGTTCATGACTCAAGGTCCAATCCAAGATATTATGTTGGCTACATAGGAAAGGTCAAAAAACTTTAAATAATAACATATGTGTGTATATATATACATACATGTGTGTACGTTATATGTATGTAAGTATGTGTATGTATGTGTGTATATATATATGTGTGTGTGTGTGTGTGTGTGTGTGTGTGTACAGGGAAAGAGGGAGAGACAGCAAAACTCTGTATCTGTTACCTCATTTGATCCTCACAACAAATTTTACAAGGTAGTTGCTATTAACATATCCATTTTACGGATGAGGAGACTGATTTTCCTAGGCTCATACAACTAGTAAATATTTGAGACAGGATTTGAACACAGATCTCCCTGATTTCAAGCCATTTTATTCTCTAAGATATCAAATTGCTGTCACAAGAAATCAGTAGTCAAAAAGGGAGAGAACTAAATTAGATGAAATGTGTTGAAGAAGGCTGCATTAGCTCGGTCTTGAAGGAGGAGGATTCAGAGAACTGAAAGCAGAATCTGAGGGCACAGCAGATATTGAGAACAATAGAAACAAAACTTAGTGAGTGTGGCCTGCCCAGAAGACCATGAAGTGGTTGGGTGTAAGGGAATGGGGAGTAGTAGGCATTAAGTGTGGATAGATAGGGTCAGATCAGATCATGAAAAACCATGAAAGTCAGGTAAAGGCGTTAAACTCCTTAAAAAAAAGTCTGAAGTAAGAGTTCTTAACCTCTGTGTCATGGAGCCCTCCAGCAATCTGGGAAGCCTATGGAACCCTTCCTGGAATAGTGCTCTTAAAAGGATAAAATACAACGCTTACTGTTACAAAAGAGAGGATTTGTATTGAAAGGAAGGTGCATTTCTTTCCCTTTCAAGTTCACAGATCCCCTGAAACGTTCTCACAGAGCCCTCTCCCAGGTTAAGAACCCATGGAGTAAAGGGTCTTCATGTGGTGTGAGGGTGAGCCATCCTGCTTAGGTGTCCTCTCTCTCCCTCAGCTCTCTACCTATATTTTTTCCTTTTAACTTCCAACTTGATTTTCTGCGTCATAGTTAAATAGGCCACATCCAAGTCTTCTTAGGTTGCCTGACAATGTATGGTGCTAGACAGTGACTTTTTTTTTGAGGAGAATGGGCCTCTCTTTGTTAACAGGTTAAAACTTCTTTTCTTGGAGCCTGTGACACAGCTCTGTAGTTAGGTATCGTGGGACCCTAGATGAGTGGTTTGAGCCTTAGGGCCCTGCCTGTTAGTCTTCTGGTCCCATCACTCCTTCCTCATGCAGATTACAAATCTGGTTGCTCTTCTCTTCCTCCCCACAAATCCTCCCCCTTTGCCTCCCTCCCACACAACCAGAAAGCTCCTCTGCTTTCCCTGAAGGCTGTCTCATTAGAGATGCAAAGGCCTCCACTTGAGCTGACAAAAACCCAAGGAAATTCAGCCTCTTTAAATCTTCCTGTTCAGTCTCCTTATCTTGGTGTCTGGAGTATATATATGATATGTTCCCCACTAAGTGCTTGGGGGAATTTATATAGAGGGGCTACTGAGGAAGGCATCCTAATCAGCTCTTAGCCTCCTTCCTTTGTTTCTGCTGATTGCAGTGTTACCCTTCAGGGAGCTTAAGAGGGGGGAGGGTTCAGAAATAAAGTATATGTGAAAAAAATTTGGCTTCTGTTCCATCCAAACCCATTTCATTTGAGAAAAAATTTCAAAAGCTTGTTATAGATTTTTCCTGATTTCCCAGGCTTCTGGCTTAGGTTTTAGCGTAAGTGCACTATTTCCCCCCTACTACAGTGCTCTTACCTTTTTTTCATGTGATATAACCTTTCTGTAGCCTAGGGAAGCCTATGGATCCCTTCTCAGACTAATGTTTATAAACATATCAGGATTACAAAGGAAACTGATTATACTGAAATATGCTTAGTAAGTTAGAAAACAAACAAAACTTCAAGGATCCCAGGTTAAGAACCTTTTTCCTACAGAGCCTGCTATTTGAAACAGGGTAAAGTCCTAGTACAGGGGGAAACGACCATATGTATTTCGGGAATTCTGATAAAACAAATTCTCAGTTTTTGTAAAACAATAAAAATGATGTTTCAAACTCTCCACACATATTACAATTGCCAAAAATGCTCCCAATTCTTTTGGCACCTTGAGCACGTTTAGCTTTCTGGGCCTGGTCTGTTTTGGCATTTCTAGGGCCTGTAGGACTGTTCTTATCCTCGCTTTTTTGGTCTGTATGAGTTAATTTTGCCCACCACTCAAGGTTCTACTATTTATGAAGGTTGTTCTAGGTTATTCTAAGCTCTAGGATGCCACCCTGAATTGTCCAAGAGCATTTCTTGTACTTCCTAGTATTAGAAGATTTCTGAAGACCAAGAGATGGATGTGTGATTGTGGGAGAGGCTGTATGTTACCTGCTAAAAATTGGGCAGGGAAATGTGAATGGGGATCAAAAGGATCCTTTTGGAATTTGTAAGATATCACTTGTCTGAGTAATCATCCATTTCTACTATATATAAGGCATTAGGCTAGAAATATAACCAGTTAAATTCAACTAAAATTCAATCAATGTTAAGTACTTACCCAAGTGCAAGAGATACTACTCCCAAAGAGTTTACATTCTAAAAGGGAGAGCAAAATGTGTACATATCACCCTGATACAAAGGGGTGAGATAACTGTAAAAGGGAGAGCTAGGAAAAAGACTGAGAAATTTGAGGAGGATGCCATCACCTTTCAGTTGGAAATATCAGGGAAGTCTCCATGGAGAAAGCTAGATCATACCTTGAAGGAAGGGAAAGACTTCAGCAGACAGGGGGATTACAGGCATGGATGATAATATATGTAAAGGTATGGAGACAGGTAGAGTGAGAACAGGGAATGAAGAGTAGCCTGGTTTGACTGGAAAATTATAGACTACAAAGAATGAGATTAGGTTGGGAGGTAGGTGAGAACCTAATTGTTGAGTACTTTGAATGCCAGGATTGTGAATTTGTGTTTTTTAGTCAATAGAGAGCTATATTGAAGATTCTTGAGTACAAGAACTGATGATATGATTAGAGTCGTATATTAGGACTATTTCTTGGGCAATGGTGAAAAGGATGAATAAGAGAGGGAGAGTCACTGGAAGTAAGACCAGTTAGATAGATATGTGCTTGGCGTACAATGATATGTAGTATTTCTCTTCTGTGAAATTTGGTTTGATGCTCAGGGTACAGAGAGCCTGAGGCCTTTTTCTGGGTACAGAGCATTTTATCTTGGCTCATCTAACTTTACAGTTATTTGTCAAGGCAAGCAGTACAGTGTAAAAAGCAAGCATAGTAAAAAAAAAAATGCTGGATTAGGAGTCAGAGAACCAGGGTCCCAGATCTGCTACTAACTGTGTCACTTCATCTCTTTGAGCCTCACATCCCTCATTTCTTAAAAGGACCCTTCTAGCTCTCAGTTTATGGTCCTGTGAATCTATTACATTAGTTTAAACTAGAGGAGACAAGCATGTCCTCTACTGAGTGCCTAAGTCAACCAGCTTTTAGGTTCCTATTATGTACCAGGTAATATACTAAGTGCTGGGGGTACAAAGAAAGGCCAAGATAGTCCCTGTTCTCAAGGAACTCACGTTCTAAACAATATGCAAACAATTGTATAGGCAGTATGTATAGAGGATGAATTGGAGATAATTTTAGAAGGAAGGCACTAACATTAAGGCAATTGGGAATACCGAGAAGTATAAGATACTGTCTGCTATTGTGGAGGGAGCTTTTAGTCTTCCTGGGGAGTACAAGGCAAAATATAGGGATAGATATAGGGACTAGCCTTATGACTTCTACTGGAATAGGCAAATTCCTCTACCAGTGCAATTTATTGTCTTAGAGATTAGCCTGCATGACGTAGAGGTTAAATGACTTGTCCAAGGCCATAATTCCAAACCAAAACTTAGAATGAACTGCACTAATTTGTTGCCCCTTGAATTGAACTAAACTCCAGATTAATGTTTTTTTTAATTGACCCATTAACTGAATCAGAGATTGAAAAAAATATATAAATTCAGAGAGAGATGCAAACCCCAAATCTAGTGAGTCAGTTTAAATGAGAAGCAGATCTATTCATTTTCTAAAACAATTGAACTGGAACAAAGCTGGAATATCAAAATATTTTTCACACTAAACCTGAATTGAACCAATACCTCATTTGATTTGAGGCTTTGGTTTAGAATGTAAAGAAATCTTTTGGGGAGACAGTTCAGTAAAATACTGAATACTCTTTCACTCTGTTACCATTTAATCTCTTGGGTTTCAAAATAGTGTACAAGGAATAGAGAAGGAATTAGCTTGGTAAATGGAACTGTCAACATAGCCACAATCCAGTAATTTTTTGGTGATTTGTATTTATTAGCCTGATGGACATTAGTTTTGATCTCCATAATTATAGGTTGGGCTGGTACAGTGGGTGAAATCATAACATATTAGAGTCCAGAGTCATCTAGTAGAACCCATACCTGAAAAAGAATCCCTTCTACAATGATCTTACTATACAGAAACCCAAATCCAATAATCTTTTCTTAATCCTCATTCTCTTCAACCTCTCTGTAGCCTTTGACGTGGCTGATCCCACTATTCTCCTTGATACTCTCTTTCTCAAGGTTTTCAGTCTCTGAATTCACCTCCTACCTGTCTGCTTGCTCCTCAATATTTTCTTCTGGCTCCTCTTCCAGATCCTGCCCTCTTAATGTAGCTGTCCCTCAGTGTTCTGTCCTGGGACTTCTCTTCTCTCGGTATAAACTCTTTCACTTGATCTCCTCAACTCCCATGGATTTAATTACCATCTCTATTCTAACTATTATCAAATCTACCTGTCTTGCCCTACCCTCTATCTGGTATCTCCTCCTACCCTTCAGATAGTTCAAACTGGATGTCCAGTAGGCATCTTAAAATTAACATGTCCAAAACAGAACTCGTTCTTTCCCTCTAAAAAAGCCTCCTCTCTCCTACTTTTTCCATAGGAGTTCTTCTGGATTCTTTACTATCTATCTCTCCATTCCCATATCCAATTTATTGCTTGTTGATTTC
>CM053582.1:247382090-247412455 GCA_028627135.1 Pseudochirops cupreus
CTTCTTACTCTTCTAGTCTTCTTTCATCTTATATACTGCCACTTACCTTTCAGTCTAGTAACACTGGCCTTCTGACTGTTGCCTGAACAAGACATGCCATCTCTTACCTCTTGGGGTTTTCTCCAGCTGTCCCTGATTCCTGGAATTTCCTCCCTCCTCAACTCTCCCTGATGACTTTCCTGACTTCCTTTAAGGTCCATCTAAAATCTTATCTTCTACACACACACTTTCCCAATTCCTCTTATTATGTCCTATTTATCCTGTCTATGCATGCGTATATGTATGTGTGAGTATACATACATATATATGACTGGATCTAGCACATAATTAGTGCCTAATAAGTCTTTGATTGGTTAATAATGACAAAAGAGCACCTTATCCCTAAATATCTCCCTCAAGAATACCTGGAATTAAATATTCATTCAAAAACTGCTTTAAAAGTATCTGTTAAATGCAGAAAATAGTATTTAGCCTTAGATTAGATGGAGATTGCTGCCCTCAATTCATTTCTTAATTTAAGCATAACTCACTTCTATTCCCTGTTAAATGCAAATCTCACTGGGAAATATCACATATTAAATCTGAAACCTTGGAATGAATAAGTTCACCATTTTGCTTTTCTTTGTAAAAGGAAAGAAGGGACAGCAAGAAAGTGCTGGGCATGCGGAGAAGGAGCAAGAGCAAAGAACACTAATGTGGTAAGGGAATTTTTTAAAAAGAGGAGGGAAGGAAAGAAGGAAGGAAGGAAGAGGTTGTAGCTGCATGGGATTGAGCTTTGGACTTGGAGTCAGGAAGCATTCTAAGACATTCATTGGATGTGTGAGACCTACTCAAGTTACTTAGTGTCTCTCAGCCTTGGTTTCCATATCTGTAAAATGAGGGGTTTGGATGTGATAGACTCTAATGACCCTTCTAGTTCTAAACCTGTGATTTTATGATATCACAGTTTTCCTAGGATTTGCACTGAAAAATTTTCAGGTAGATTTGTTTTAAGATCCTGATTCTAATACTGAGGCCTTCTTTGCTTGTGGATGTAGATGAAAAAGATGAGTGGTCCTTACAAATTCTTCCCTGGAGAAGATCTCCAGCTTTATAATTTGTCACCATGATGGCAGGGCCATCAAGAGTCTTTGCTCTAAGGGAGAAGAGAGAAAATTCCTATGGGGAGGGCATTCTGTTCCTTGGGTGATAGGACATCTTTTCCTTTCTGAGGCAGGTTTGCCTGCTGCTGAGGTTTTTCAGCCATGCAGTTTCACAGCATTATTGAAAGCTTTCATGTGATTTTAAAGCACTTTCTTTTCGGCCCTCTGTGTCTGTAATTCCTTTTGACACAGTTCCCTGTTCGTAGGTTTCTTGGATTCTTCTTTCTAAGTTTCCCTTCCTTTTACTATGGGCAGTTAGGTGACAGGACAGATAGAGTGCTGAACCTGGAGTCAGGAAGACTCGAATTTGGTTTGGCTTCAGACGTTTACTAGCTGTGTGACCCAAGGCCAGAGAGTTGACCTGACTCAACCTCAGCTTCCTACTCTGTAAAATGGGGATAATAATAACATCTATCTCCAGGATTTTTTGTGAGGATAAAATGTAAATGGATTCTAGTATTATAGATATTACTTAGCATGTATTTTACATGAATTGATTTAAATGACGCCTCCCCCAATTTTTATGTAAAATTTTTGAGGACGGAGAGTGCCCTCAAAGCCTTTTTTCGTGCCCCCAGCGCTTAGAATAGTGTCTAGACAATGTTATCTGCTTAATAAGTGTTTGTCATGTGTTTGTTGATTATTCATTTCCCTTTCATCCTGTCTTCGAGACCCAACTCAAATCTGTCTCATTTAGGGAGCAAGCGAGCCCAATCTGATTTCTCCTTCCCCCAAACTACATATTCATCTAGCAATGCAAAAATTACATCCTGCCTTGTGTTATCTTTTGTTTATTTTTAACTTCCATGATTGTTCATTCACTTATGTTTACGTCCTCTTCTTCTATATTAAGACACTTGAGGCAGGGGGTGTGCCTTGTACATCTTTCTGTCTCCCATCATAGTTTGTACTGGACTTGAATTCAGGGCAGTTGTAGATTCAGATCCCATCCCTGACATCGGCTATGTGACAAAGAGGAGGCTGGTTAACCTCTCAGAGCTTTCGTTTCCTCATCTGTAAAATGGGAATAATGCTTGGAGTATCTACTTTATGGGAAGGTAGGATCAGATGAAATAACAGATCTAACTATGAGCATCAGGTAAACACAGTGATTATTGTTTTTACTGTCGTACAAGTTCCTCAGTAAGTAATTATTCGGTTGTTCCATGGTTGAAATATTTGTTGGATTCTTGCATTTGATTAATTGCTCCTTTGCTGGACCTTCATAGAGGTTAAGCCTGGTAACGGTGAGCGTTCTCTAGGGTTCCATCATCGGCCCTCTAATTTTCTCCCTCTAAGTCTCTCGTTTGGTGAGTTCAGCTCCCATAGATTCAATTGTGATCTATGCCAGGCTTGCACAACATACATGTGCATAACATACACAACACACCAATGTGGACCATTGGTGGCCCACCAAAGTGGCTCAGGAAACATGCTGTGCAGGGCTGTTTAACATGTTCTATAGTTTTCATGTGCCACCCAAAATCCTTTGGCAGGCTGTATGTTGTATAGGCCTGATCTGTGCAGATGATTTTCAGATCTATTTATCTAGCTCTAATCTCTTTCAGCTAGGTGACTCAGTGGATAGTGTACCAGGCCTGGAATCAGGAAGACCTGAGTTCAAATATGGTCTCAAGAGCTTATTTGCTGTATCACCCTAGACAAGTCACTTAACCCACTAGAGAAGGAAATGGCAAACCACTCCAGTATCTTTTTTTTTTGCAGGTGGGAAGGTAGGGCAGTTGGGGTTAAGTGACTTGTCCAAAGGTCACATGGCATGTGTGTGTGTGTGTGTGTGTGTGTGTGTGTGTGTGTGTGTGTGTGAGAAGTGTCTGAGGCCAGATATGGACTCAGGTCTTCCTGACTCCAGGGCTGGTGCTCTATTCACTACACCACCTAGCTGCCCACACTCTAGCATCTTTGCCAAGAAAACCCCATAGACCAGTGGTTCTCAACCTGTGGATTGCGACCCCTTTGGGGGTCGCCTAAGACCATTGGAAAACACATATTTCTGATGGTCTTAGGAACTGAGACACCACTCCTCTATCCATCTCCAGGTGGGTCTGCCCACATGCAGATACGCCCACATGTGAGTATTAAAGGGTCATGGCATTAGGAAGGTTGAGAACCACTGCCACAGACAGTATGGTCCACAGGGTCATGAAGATACGACTGAATAACAACAACAAAACTCTTTCTTGACCTCTAGTCTCACATCTTGAACTAGGTATCCTATATACCTCTTAAATATAACATGTCTAGAACCAAACTCATTATCTTTCCTCTTGAACTCCTACTCCTAACTCTTCTGTTATCATCAATCTAGGTATCATGAACAACTGCTCATTGTCTGATGACACTCCCCTTTCCCCCATATCCAATCTGCTGCCAAGTGCTATTGATTCTACCTTTGTAGCAGCTCTCATATATTTCCCTTCTCTCCTTTGACAGTACCACTATACTGGAGTAGGACTTTATTACCTCATGCCTGGACTGTTGCACTAGGCTTCTGCCTCAACTCTTTCCTAACCCTCATCCATCCGTCTACTCAGTTGCCAAAGTGAGCTTCCTAAAGCACAGGCCCCTCCCCCTGTCCCCCTTCTCTTCCCCACTCAACAAACTCCACTGGTTCCCTATTATCTCCAGGATCATGTATATAATTCTCTCTTTGGCTTTTGCTGCTCCCCATACACAACTCTCCGTCTCTAAATTTTGTGTGTTTTTATTGGCTTTCCTCTATTCCTGGAATGCTCTCCTTTATTGTCTCCATTTCCTGGCTTCCTTCAAGTCTCAGTTAATTCTTTCTTTCTGTGTGAGACCTTTCCCAGTCATCCTCAGTGCTAGTGCCTTTCCACTGAGTTTGCTTTCTATTTGCCTTGTATGTTTAAAGATGAAGAGAACACTAACAATTTAGAGAATTAGATAAAGCTTCCTAGAGGATGGTGCCTGAGCTGAGCCATGAAGAAACCTAAGGATCCTCATAGTTAGAGGTGAGAAGGCAGTGAATTCCAGTCATGGGGGCAGACTGTATAGAATGCAAAGTAGTAGAAGAAGGAAATGTCAAATATAGGGAACAGCTAGTAGTTTGGTATGGGTGGAAGATATATATGTATGCATATATAGCTGTTTATATATGTATGTATATATGTACATATACACATATGTATATATGTGTGTATTTGTATATATCCACATATACACACATATATACATATAAATACATATATATGTATATATACACATATATACATATATGTGTGTGCATGTGTGTGTGTGTGTGTGTGTGTGTGTGTGTGTGTATGTAATGTTTGGGGTTTGGACCTGTGATTTCACTGGTGTGAGGGACTCCCTGCAAGGAAATTCTGTCTACTGTGCAATTCTGCTACTGATCTGCTCCTCAGAGTTGCCTGTGGTACTAAAAGGGTGACTTGCCCATGGTCACTATGTGTCAGAGGTGGAACCTGAATCTAAGTCTTCTGAATTTGAGGCCAGTTGGTTATGCACCACTCCATGATGCTTCTTATATGTGTATATGTGCATGAATACATTTATGGCATATAGCTGGTCCACACTTGTGATTTCATCAGTAGTGGAGCTCCAGGTGAGGAAACTCTTACTAAGGCAAACAGCAATTGTTTTCAAACATAATCACACTTTGTATCTGATCTTCATGCCTTTGCACTGGCCATTCCCCATGCCTAGAATGCTCAAGCTCCTCTCCTCCACCACATCAGATCCTTTACTTCCTTTAAAACTCAATTCAAGCCCTACCCTGCTTCTCCAGTGAAGTTTTTCCTCATCCTTCCCCCACCATTGTCCTCCGTTCCTTCTGTCTTTTCTGTTGGTAGTAGGGTTTGGATCAAAGCACATCCCATGGAGCATGTGTGGCAATGGGCTTGAGGGCAGGTCATCTTATGGAGCTTATGTTTAGCTGAACAGAGTTTTCATGTATACTTTTGGTGACACATACACTGTGGCTTAGTGATTTCAAGCGTTGAAGTAACTTGGAAACTCCCATATACTCTGTGATGATGAAGCAATTTCTGAATTGTTCCCTTGGTCTCTACGATACATGTGTGCCAATGTGTACATTGAAGTGCTGAGATACAGAAAGAGTTGCCCACTAGGTAGACTTTTAAAGGAGAACTACTATTGCTCTGTGTTTTCCCATCTGTCCAGTTTGTCAAGATTCTTTGATCTCTTCCTTAGACTTCTAGCCAGATCTAAGGTGGACATATACACATGTGTGCAAGCCTCGATGTATCTGAGACTGGATATCATCCCTTGTTTCCTCTTTCGCTTTGTGTTCTTTCCCTAAGGGCATGTGACCAAACACAGCCCTGAGAGTCTTTGCAGGAAATGCATGAGTTTAAGAGGTTAGGAGCTCTTGGGTCCGGGTTCTGACTGTTCAGCAGGAGGTGACCTTTGAAACAATTTATAAGAGGAGTTAACTAACATTAGAAATTTGAGCCCAACTCATACCCTGGCTTGCTGGAAGACAGGAACTTTGAATGAGTTGTTTAGATAGTGTAGATGAGAGTGAAATGCCTGTTCAGCAGTTCCACTAAGTATTTCATGTTTTAATGGATTAAGTGCCAAACTCATGGGAAAGTATAATGTATGGTGGGTTTACTATATTATGTTTTAAGTAATTGTCAAAGTATATTTATTAGTAATTTGTGTTTTAAGTATTTCTTTTATGGTATAGTAAATAAATGGCTGTCTATACCCAATTTACTTTGTACATTAATAACCTTGCTAGAAAGGACCCTCAATCTTTTGGGGAGATTAACATGAGCCAAACTTAAACTCTAAGATATCCACTCTCAGGTTCTTTGGTGAGACTCCTTGTCTAAAAAGCGTAAGATGGCTCTGACTTCTCTCTTTGAGATTCCCCCATGATTGAATTCTTTATGGACCCAGAGCTGGGTCCCCTTAGTGGATGAGGATTCTTCAGTCTCTTGGGCTGCACTTTTTTATATGTATATGTTTATTCTATATAAATAATATATGCTTCTCTTTTGCCCTTCCATAGTTGAAAGATGCAGGCAACCAGAGATATGCTGGTAAATGTTTAAGGATGGGCTCTCTGAAGGAAAATTTATACACTCACTTTAAGTTTAATCTGAATTATTATCATTTTATTAAGTTCTGGACAGTTAAGAAAATGATAAATCAAGTCCTGATTTGTAGCTTTGCCAATTTCTGATGTTTAAATACACTGAAATTTTAACAATTGGCTCTCATCAGCCATCAGGTTAGAGCTAGCACACTCCTATGATTCAACTCTTTCTTAATTTCAATTTTCTATGGTGCTTTATTGATAGTAACTATTGGAAAACCTACAGGAATTTAAGACAGTAAAAAAAATGGAAGGGTTATAAAATTACTTTGGTGGATCTGGGATGTCATTGCTATGGGTTCTCATTCCACTGATACATATCACAATCCTTTTAGGGCTTCTCAATTTGTTTGATTCTTGCTCATGACTTTCCATGCACCTTTCTGAGAGGATCTACCCATTGTGCCAAAAATCTTCCTCTTATTAATTTCATATCTCAGGAATACTGATACAGCTCTTGGACAGATCATCTATTTTCTTATTTTTGCTACATCAATGACTCATCTAATTTTCTGGTTATATATGTCTTTCATCATGTCTTTTAATACTGCTGCTTGCATTCAAGTCACTGTTGATAAAACTGCAGTTTAATTATTTCATCCATACATCTTTCATGTGCCCTTTGGATTACTTGTAATTTTAATTCTTTCAAGATTGTGGTGTTCCATCATTCATAGCCATAATGCTATTGGTTATATGATTACAGATATAGAGCTGGAAGGGATCTCATAAATAATCTATTTTATCAATCAGTCAGCATTGATTAAGCATCTGCTATCTACCAGACACTATGTTAGGCATTGGAGATACAAACAAAAGTAAAAATAGTCCTAGTGATAGGGTTCTAAATTTAGAATTGGAAGGTCATCAACTCCAAACCCCTCATTTTGCAATTATGGAAACTGAAACCCAGAAGGTTTAAGTGGCTTGCTTAAGGTCAAACAAGTAATTTGATTTGGAATCAGGATCTGAAACCAAGTAGATCAGTGGAAACAAAGAAGACTTAAAATCTAACACCAGCTTTTACTGGAAATGTACACAGATCCAGGCTCACGTCTTCCTTAATTCTCCTCACCTGAAGTGCTGCTGTTTCTTCTGGCATTAGAAGATCTCACCTTTAAGAACCACTAAGAGAGTCCTAGATCTTTCTGGTTACCATTTACATTAGTTGTCCAATCCCTAACCTCCCATCTGGCTTGAGACGGTTGATTAAGAGTATATCTTTGAAGGACATGAACTACCCTTGGAGGAAACCCTGCCTTCTGGCATACCTGGGGGTTAGCTCTTAAATCCCTTGTGTTTTAGTTCATCAGCTGTTCCTGAACAGAGCTGTTGTCAGTGGTCCAGCATATGTGTTTTGGCCTCTGTGTGACTAGGATAGCAGGCTTCCTTTAAAGTACCCTGTTGTTTGATGTGTACTGCCGATTGGAAGGAATTTGGATTTAGTCCTAGACTAATTGAATCTGAGATATCTAGTGGTCTAGGGTGAGCTAGTTTTAGGCCAGTCTTTCCTTAGTTGCTTGAATGGAGCATTTTAAAACTCTAGCCTTAGCCACCAGTAGAGGAATTAAAATATTAGGAAAGCATTAGGTGTTACACATTACCAAGAAATACTCTGAGAACCAAGATTTAGGATTAGATTTTTTAAAAGTCCCAGAGCCAGCAGTCAGTAAGGGCAAGAGAAATGGCTGCATTTTTGTTGTTGTTGAGAATGGCTTGAAAATAATGGGAAGAATTGTTGTGACAAAGATTGGTGGGAGATGCTAAATATTTTAGGAAACCAAGAGATCCACATGTGCAAATAAGATGGGGAAGCAGATTCTAGAAGAACTGGGAAAACTAGCAGCATTACTTACCAAACCAATCTAACTAAGGCTAGGACTCTTAGAGCTTGGGTTACCGATTCTGCTAAAGCTCTAACTCTTTAGCTAACTAATGAGTAACGCAATTTAATGCTGCTGGTTACTGAAGCAGAGACCAGAAATCTCTCCGGAAAAGTTTTGTCTAAATTGTGCTTAATGGAAAAAGTAATCAGACGAGAGTTTTATGTGGGGCAAATATTCATTCTAGCAGATGTTAGGTGTTGGAATGACTGACTCTATAAAAATCTTTGTTGAAAATGGGACTAGTTGGTATGGGATGGTTGAAGATCTATACTTACCTAGTTTATTTCCATTTACATTGATGGGTTTGTAGAATCAGCACCATGGACAGTGACCCACCTGCTTCTGTTTCCAACAACTTTGGTCTTCAGAGATTTTCTTGGGTTTAAGGTTGTTGTGCACTGACCTTTCAATCATCACTTCCTTGGAAATCTTTTATTACTTTAACCCCTCTCACCTGGACATTTCTTCTAGAGAAAAATCATTAAACCAGTGGTTCTCAAGCTTTTTTTTTTCCTTAGCAGGCCTTCACACTTTCAAAAATCATTGAGGATCCCCAAAAGCTTTTGTTAGGCTATTGATATTTACCATATTGAGAACTGTAATATCTTCATATTATTATGAAACTAGTTTTGATATCACAAAATTCTGTCCCCTCTCTGGCCACCCATGCCCCTGCCCAGTATTCCTCGACCACATTATGAGAATGGCTGCATTAATCTGTTGTTAAGGAAGTACACCTTTCACTGAAACTTAATGTCTTTACTTCTTTTTTTAATATCTGGCCCTAGTGGAAAAGGTACATGGCTAGATTCTGGCCATTAGCATCCATTAGTTTGGGAATTATAAAAAGAAGGAGTGAAAAGTACAATAGAAAGTCCAGCCTTTGAAGCAAGATAAGATCAGTCTGTGAGTAATACTTGGAAATAATGATCATGGGAAAATCAGGCTTAAAAATGATGAAATCTATTACAAAAGCATGGCCAGCAGGGCACATGTTCTCTTCTTACATGCTTTATAGCTGTAACATGGAATGGCATCAAAATATCCATATCACTGGTAAAGCGGAGTTGATGAATAGATTCTGAATTCATTGAATGATCCCTACTTAGGGAACTAACTCCACATCTACTTCTCCAAGTTATCCTTTATGGCATATCTCTCAAATTCCTAGCTTATTCTACCTATCCTTGGAAACTAGTCCTTTAGAAAATTTAGGTTTGCAACAGAATTTAAATATGAATAATAATAATGTCAGTTCCTCCAACAATAAATGGGCTAATTTTATGTGGTGATGAAATCTCAAAATAAAGAACATTGAATATAAGTGGAATAGGAATTTAAAGAAGGGGAATTTTGTTTGTGGGTAGTGTAACTGCAGAATACTTCATGGTGAATTGGAACATTTGGACCCTGAAGCATGAATAGAGTCTTAGGAGAACTGAGTAGAATCCAAAAGTTATAGCATTAGAGTAGAAATTCTTAACTTTTTTGTATATCTTTGGTCATGTCTGGTGAAGTCTATTGATCCCTTCTAAGAATAATGTTTTTAAGTACAGAAAACAAAACATATAGGGTTACAAAGAAAACCAGTTATATTAATATAAAGCTGTTTTTTTTCCTAGTCCAAGGATGTATATATGAATGTATATATGAACCTCTTAGAAGATTGATGAACACTAGGTTAAGAAGCCCTGTTTTTGAGAAAGGATCATAGGCTCATGGATTTATAACTAGGAGGGAACATGCTCAGAATGCTCTTCCTTTTCACTTGTAAGTCTTAACTCAAACACTACCTTCTACAAGAGATCTTTCTTGGTCCCCCCCAAATGCCTTACTCACTAAGATTATCTTCCTTATATTCTGTAGATAACTTGTTTGTGTCTATTTATTTACCTGTTATATTCCTTGCTAAGATGCTTTTTGAGAGGAAGAACTATTTTTTTTGGTCTTTATTTGTATCTCTAGCATTTAGCACAGCACCTTCCACATGCAAATGCTTGTTAATTGATTGGGGTTCCTTTAATCTACCTCTGATTTTGTAGAGGAGAGAACTGAAATCCAAAGGGAGTAAATGGTTTGGCTAAGGTTACAAGGAAGTACAGATGAAGTAGTGGTGTCCTACTGCCTTCCCTCACCCCTCTGTCTAGTCACTGGGCTATTTGTTTGGTACCCCTGTGGAGGAGAGTCATGGTGGAAGGAAAGACTTTCATTGATAGATGCCTTGGACCCATGCTCCTGGGCAAAGAGGAGGATCAATGTGAATGAAGTCAGACGAGAGAAATAATGAAGGTCCTCTCTCACTGGGCCTGTTGACCTGACTCTCCCGACAGCAACTTTCAGATCAGCATTCTTGCATTTCTCCCTTCTGTCCCCACCCTCACAAGCAGCAGAAGCTCAGGCTAAATTGATATTCCTTTTAAGGTACACAGAATAGTACCAACCTCCAGAACTGTCAACCAGCATTAACTGGAGCTCCTTGACAGTGTTAAATATCTTGCCAGGGACCAGCTGGTGACAGCTCCTCCAGAGAAGCTGTCTTAGAGAAGTTTTGTCAGAGTCTGGCTGGAGTACATTCAAAATAGTTACACATATGCTCTCTCATCCCCAACTTTCTGTCCCCAAAACAGTTTGCTCCTATTCATTCCCTTGCAGGAAGTAAGTTAATTTGAGGTACCTTTCTCCACATAGCCTGAAGAGTTACTCATTATTATCCTTAAATCCAAAAAGCAACCCAGTTTTTCAAGGCTCCTTTAATGAGTCTTCACAGGCCTGGGCTTTTAATTCACACCTCCGCCAGACCACAGTGGCTCTGAAGAGCAGCGGAGCTAGCCTGACTTCCATAGATGTACGCAGCTATTGAGCTTCCCGAACAGTATAATTATTCCCCATTAGTGCTCAATAAAATTGCAGATGGTATGCAGATTTCCAAAGGTGGTTAACTTGACTTATTTTTTTTCCTACTCTGAAACATTTTGGTTTATGCACCTTCATTTCAAGAAACAAGGGTAAGTCCTGGGCTCAGCACACTTACTAATCTTCCCTTTTAGACAGGTTAATATCAGAATACAGGATTATAAATTTTCTGTATGGAAACTATAATTACTTGTAATTTAGGCTGGTGTATCTGAAGACACATGCTGCTATTCCAGAGCTAAACGTGCTCATCACAGCTCCTTTCCCTTTTCCAGAGAGCATAGACCACAAAGGATGGGATTGCTTTAAAACCCAGATAGGAACCTAAAACTAACGTGATTTCTGATGAATAACTGATGAGCAATAATGACCAAAAGATAACAGGAAGGTGTCATGGGAAAAATTCCATACATGGAACCCTCCCTTTCTACCTCTAAAGGCCCTCTAGCCTTTATTTGAACACTCCTTTCCTTTTCCAGTTCTTTGCTGGTGTTCAAGATTAAAGTTTCTGCCTGTTCTAAACTGTGGTTCAAGATTAAAAGAGCTTCTGCAAATTTATGCAAATTCAATGTGAGCCTGCAGTCAACTTCATTTTGTCCTGTACTGCTGGGTTGCCTTGCCAGTGGCAGGCTGCTCTGCCTCCTGGAAACACAAGTAATATGGACTGCACATAAAGTGCCAGGAACCATTTGGTGCCTTGATGTATCAGATTATGAAGCTTTGACGGGCGACATGTGTCAGGGAATAATATCAAGACTCCTAGGATTCAAAACAGCAAGAAACAATGTCACAGATAGGCAGGGAAATTGCTGGAGCTCATTGATTTTTTAAATATCTATCCAGCTTTGGAATTTCCTTTTCCTTTTTATGCCACTGTGGCTAAAATGCACTGTTCTGATAAGAAGCACGATTTGGTCTTTCAGTGAGGCTTCCTTCTTTGTCCCTTTCAAAACTGGTCTTTCAGACTTGGGATAATAAAGGGTGATTTTCAGGAACACATCCTGATATATAAAAGAATTACAAAGACCATTAATTTCATTTGCACATGAATTGTATATAATTGATATGTGTTCTATTATCCTGACATGAACTGCCAAGTCAATCTTCAGGTGATTTTAAACTTCATTATTCCAACTTTAAGATGGTCATTTTTTATCTCTCACCACCCCCACCTCCAACTTCTTACCACTTTCATTTTCCCAATTTTTCTTGTACCTATAGCCTTTATCCTCTGCTAGGAACATAGACAGGACTATCTAAATGCTTTTTGAAGAGAATCGAAGATGAGGTCAAAGAAAGGAAAAATAGAGTCAATAGTGTGGGAAACAATGGGAGGAATTTTGTTTCCACATAATTAAAAGTGCTCCTATCTTTGATAGCAGAATGTGGGTCAGAGGTGACTGGTTCTAATCAGAGCTGTGATCTAGCAAGGCCAGGTTTCTGATCAGGTAGGGGTTTAGAGGCTTGCACGCCTGAGCTATGTGAGGGGAGCATGACTTGGGCAGTTCAAGAGGTTGTACCTAGCCAATGGAGAACAAGGCAGGAAATTCTAATGGAAGCAGTATAAAAGGGCTCACATTTGTCTGAGTCCAGCATACTCCATTAAGGGAGCTACCCATTTATTCGGAAAGACTAAATGTAATGAAAACCTTCCTGGCTTTCCAATAAATATTATTTATTCCTAGACTGAGCATGTTTATAAAAACTGGGATAAAGCAGTCCATTTTTCTGACTGGAAGCATGACTACAATTGATCATCACAGACTGAGGATTTCTTGTCTTATACTAAATAAGATTCTAATTATGACCAGTTGAAATCTGCTTTGGTATTATTTTAAGAGAATAAAATAAAGAAATGGAAGGTACTTATAGTTAATTATTCTCCAGGGAATAATTCTACCAAGACAAGTATATATTGTCTCTTATGTGCCTAGCACTTGTTAAGCATTAAAAAAAAAAAACAAAAAAAACCCAAAACATAAAACATATTTCTTGTCCTCAGAGCAATTCCATTCTTGTTGGAAAGATAAGATGAAATTCATGAAATAACTAAGACAGTTTATAATTAAGGCTGAATTATATGAAGTAGGCTCTAAGTACTGTAGGAGTGAGTTCAGAGAAAGAAATGGTTAATGAGGTCTAGAGTAGTAGTTAGGGAGGAGGCTTGAACTTGGCCTTGAAGAATGGGAAGGATTTGAATTGGCAGATGGGACTGGGCCAGGAAAAGAGAAGATTATGAATACAAATTCTCCCATGATCCTCTATAATACAATTCCTAGCTTTTAGAGGGCCTGTTCATCTACCAACGATAAGATCCTAGACCAGAGAGAAACTAACAGACTTAGCTCAAACAAGAGGTGAGTTACAATGAGCACAAAGAACCTGCCTATAGACTACATCAAGGGGATCTAATAGCACTTACCTCCACTCCAAGATTCATAGGCAGAGGGGCATCTACCTGAAAGCAAAAGATTGAAATGTTCTCTGACTCCTTTGTTTCCCACCAAGAAATAAGAATTGAAAGCCAAAGCAAATGTTTTCCTTTTCTTTTTCTTGAGAAACTAGCTAAAGGAAGAAAATTATACAATAGTGTTTAAATTCAGTGGTGTTTAAATAGAAACCATAATACAATGGGGCTTTGCCTTGGAGATAGGGTGCTGGCAGTTTACATGAGTCAGGTAAATATCTTATTTGGTATACATGATTGTTTAGAGCACTTAGCACTCATTTGCCACAGAGTGAAGAGTGTGTGCTTCACTGTTTCATCAATAGATAGAAAGAAACTCAGAGAAAAGTCTTAGTTTTACTGATAAAATGATGGTGAAGGGAATGCAGGGAAAGGAACTAGGACAGAGCTGGGATAGGGAAAAGGAAGGATGCCTTTGGAGGAAGGGTGTTACTTTACTACTCAATTACCCAGACCATGTGAAGTTTCAGGGTACAGAGCAGAGTACTAGGTTCTTGGGCTTCATATTAGCATAGGATAGCTTCTTTCAAGAATTTCTCAATATGACAGGAGAGGTATTGATGATAAAAAAAATGACACAGTACTGCTGTCACTAGGAGTTTAAAATCCATTTAAAAAGATATAATATGTGTACAAATAAATGTTGTACAAGGTATACTAGAAAGAGAGGAAGAGAGATCCAGGCAAAGTGCTTTACTATTCCTAGAGGAAGGAGAGATCACTTTCTATTGAAGAAATTAGGAAAGACTACATAGTGGTCCAGGAGCTATAGATAGAGAAGAATTTTAACAGAGACATGGAGGGAATAATGTCTGCAAAAAATACATGGATGAAAGATAGTACAGGATAAGTTAGAGGCAGGATTCTTAAACCCAAGGTTTAAACTTTTGAAAAGTGAGTCACTTGATATCTGTATTTCAAAATAATTGTTTTCCTTTGTAATTCTATTTACTTAATTTTATAAATTTAAAAATATAATTCTGAGCACACATAAAAAGGTTAGAACTACTAAATTAGAGAAAGAGCTAATAGTCCAATACAGATGAAATGTAGAATTAGTAAAAGGGAAGTGATAAGGGAGAATGAAGTCAAACTTTGAAATGTCTCAAATGCTAGGCTTTTATTTAATCTCATAGGCAATAGGGAACCAGGGAAGGTTCTTAAGTAGGGAAGTGGCATGGTCAGATTTATGTCTTTGACAGCTGTGTGAAGTATAAATTGGAGAGGGAACATAATGGAAGCAGTGTATTATGGTAGTCAATATAAGAAATTATTAGGTCTTGAACTAGGGAGATGACAGTGTCAGTAGAGAGGAGAGGACAATGAAAGACATTCTAGAGGTAGAAGTGACAGTAACTGATTAGTTGTGGGTGATTATGGATAGGGAAGACTCAAAGGGCTTTCAAGTCTAGGTGGTACCCTTAGCAGGGTACAGGAGGGGCAGGTTTGGAGAGAAAAAAAAATGATAAATTAAGCTTTGGCCATAAGAAATTTGAGATGGTAATAGCACATACAGATGCAGTATGGTACAAGTAGTTGCAAGTAAGAGAACTGAATTTCAAGGGAGAAATTAAAGCTAAGCTAGATATGTCAATGTATAAGTCATCTACATAGTATTGGTTGATAATGGAGACCTTAGGAATGGATTTCCCAAGGAAAAGAGTGTTAGAAGGAAAGAAGAAGAAGGCCTGGAATAAAACTTTGTGGGGAACCTACACTTTATTAGTATATTGTCCTTCACCCACTTGCTTAAGAAAGAGCTGTTAAACAGGTAAGAGGAAAACCAGGAGAGAACAGTCTCACAGAAGCCTGAATAGAAGTAATAATCACAAAGGAGTGAAGAGGTTGGGCAAGTGGTATAGAGTTGATAATACAAGTTAAAATAGACTATTTTGATCACAGAGAATTAAAAAAGCTTTTGTAGGGGCAGCTAGGTGGTACAATGAATAGAGCACTGGCCCTGGAGTCAGGAGGACCTGAGTTCAAATCCAGCCTCAGACACTTGATGCTTACTAGCTATGTGACTTTGGTCAGGTCACTTAACCCCAGTTGCCTTGCCTTCCTCAACAACAACAACAACAACAACAACAACCAGTTTTTATATGAAAATGAAGGTAAAATTAGAAAACAAAGTGGTGAGAAAATATTTACAGTCAAGATACATGGGGACAGCATATGACAGTGGCATTCTCAATAGATAAAGGCTCAAAGGATAAGAACAAACAATTTTCAAAAAAGGTATTTCAAATAGCACAGGATGACAGTTTGTAGGTTGATAGTATACAGATGTAGAGCTGGAAGCAACCTCAAAGATCCCCTAGTTAGAGAAAAGCAAGTTAAAGCAATCCTAGCTTTTACCTCATACCTATCAATTGGGAAATATGACAAAAACGAATCCTGGAGTGTCTGCAGGAAGACAGGAAGCACTAATGTGCTATTGACAGAGCTTTGAGTTAGTCCAGTCCCTCTGGATACTGATTTGTAATTATATAAAAGAAGTGACTGAACTGCTCTTATCTTTTGACCTAGCATTCCAACTGCTGACTATATGTATACCCCAAAGAAGTTAAAGAGAGAATCTAAGGTCCAATATATATCAGAGTATTTATAGCAACTTTTTGTACTAACAAGTAACTCAAAACAAAGAAGGTTTCTATAAATTAGGGAATGACTGATAAGAGAATGTAATGAAGAAAGAAAACTAGCATTTATTAAGCTGCCAGGAACTTTACAAATATCTCACTTGATCCTCATAATAATCCTGGGAGGCAGGTGCTATTATTATCAACCTATTTTTACAGTTGAGAAAACTGAGGTAAATAGAGGTTAAGTCATATACCTGGAGTCATGCAGCTAAGGGTCTGAGGTTGAATTTGAACTCAGGGTTTCCTGACTCTAGGCTCAGTGATTTATCTACTTTTCCATCTGCTTGCCTCCAATGGAATATTATTGTGCAATAAGAAATGAAGATGATAAGGAGTTCAGTGATTTGTTTGAACAGTATATTGATCAATCACCACATGTTTATTGGTCACCTACTATGTGGCAAGCACTGTTTGAGGTATTAGGTACAGAGACAGAGATAAAGCAAAATAATCCTACCCTTAGGGAACTAACATTCTATTGCAGGAGAACACCATGTATAAACATACTTATACACATATATGTATATATACACACATGTATTTGTATGAATATGAGGGAGAAATGTGCATATGTATATATATACATACAGATACACACACACACACACATATAAGTGATATACAAAATAGATATAGTGGTGGCAGAGTCACTAGTAACTGGCAGACCAGAAAGGGCTTTATGTAGAATGGTGGCTGTTGACGTGAAAAAAACAAAAACAAACCAACAACAAAAACTAGAGTTTAGTGAGGTGAAGGTGAGGAGGGAATGCATCCCAGATATGAGAGACAGTTGATAGAAAGACACAGAAAGAAGTGGAAAAGATGATGAGAATGTCATGGCATACCATGTATGAGGAATGGTAACATCACAGTGACCACACAATGCAAATGAATTGCTGAAAGGAAGAGCACTGAAAAACTAGTAATGGTCTTGGAGTATAGATAGTGAAATACCTTCTTCCTCTCAGCAGAAAGATAGAGGATTCCTTGGCCAGAATGTTGTATGCATTGACAGACACGGTCATTGTATCAGATGTTTTGACTTAATTGTTTTTATTCTGTTACAAGGAAGGGATTAATTTGAAGGGAAGAAAGGAAGGGAGAAGTATTCCCAGAAATGACAATGATATAAAAACCAAGAGACATCAATAAATCTTTTTTTTTTTAAAGAAGAGAAGTAGTCAACAGTGTCAACATTTGCAGAGGCCCAAAAAAGGACACACAGTAAGAGAAGGCCACTCCATCTGGCATTAAGACACTACTCAATTTAGAAGTTAGAGGTTGTGGAAAGACTTCCATGAACAGATACAAAGTGAAATGAGTTGAACCAGAAGACCATTGTACACAATAACAGCAATATTGTACGATGGTCAACTGTGAAAACCTTAGCTATTCTCAGCAATACAAAGATGCAAGACAACTCTGAAGGACTTATCATGAAAAATGTTATCCACCTCCAGAGAAAGAACTGATGAAGTCTGAATGCGGATTGAGGCATATTATCTTTTCCTTTTTTTGTAATTTTTTTGTTTGTTTTATCTTTCAGAACATGACTAATATGGAAATGTGTTTTACATAACTGCATATATATATATATGTATATATATATATATATATATCCTATATCAAATTGCTTGCCTTCTCAGTGAGAGAGGAGAGGAAAGAAGGAGAGAATTTGGAACTCAACATTTTTTTTAAAAAAGTTAACATTGTTTTAATATGTAATTAGAAAAAATATATTAGAAATTATTGATCAATGGTAACCTTGGAGAAAGTGGTCTCAGAGGAGTATTGAAGTCAGAATGTAAATAGCAGAGGGGTGAGAAAATGAGACAATGGATTATAGAGAGGATATGCAGACTACTTATCTAGGAATTTAGCTGTGAGGAAGGGCAGTAGCTTGAGAGGATGATAACTTTTAAGGGAATGGTGTTAGAGTTTTTTGTTTTTTAGGATGGACAGACACAAGCTTGCTTGTAGATGGGAGAAAATAATACTAATTTCTAATATCTAAGCTATTACATGTATTATCTCATTTGATCAGCAGAGAGGGAGAGATTGGAGTTGAGAAAGTCAGTAGAGTGAAATCTTAGGAGAGGTAAGAAGGAATGAGTTCTTGGGCAAAAATGGAGGTATTAACCTTTGCAGGAAGGCATTATTCTTTAATACTGACAGAAAAAGAAAGAGTAGGTAAAGACATAAGATTTGAACTGTATCAGAGGAGCGATGAAGAAGTGATCAATTTCCATTTTCTTAGTAGGGTAGACAGTGAGGTCATCTGCTAAAAAAAAAAGGAAATGAGAGTGGTGTTACTTGTGTGAAGAGATAAAAGAATGTTGGAAACAATTACTATGGGTAGTTATATGAAGGATTCGTGAGGAATGAACAAGAGAATAGTTATGAAATAGTGAAGAACCAGTTGAGGTTAAGGAGCATGCATTCACAGTGGACTAAATTGGCGTGGTTTCATGAGTTTAGCATACAATGATTCCTGACTGTCCACTTGGGTTCTGCTTTGCCCTTGTAACTTATCCTCTGACTTGGCGATACTCCCTGACTTGGAATCCATGGCTCCATCTTTATTCCTGGTTTCTGTCATTTTTGGCTATACATTATTTCAACAACTGTTCTTTATTCCTTCAGCAATTCTTATCCTGGCTCCTGATTGATACACAATTTTGTATATGTAACAATAGTATGGAACAGTTTGGATTTGGTCTTGGAGGTGAAAGTGGGAAGACTAGATCTGAAGATACAAGATCCAGGAATGCTAATTTGGCTAGAATGTAGAATATAAGTTAGATTTTCCCAGAGGCATAAAAACAGATGCAGAGTTTCTGAGTATTTTTTAATTGTCTCTCCTGTGTGATTTTTATTTTGATAATATTCTAGACCTCATCAGACATGGGTTTTTTTCTAGAGTACTTCTAGAGTACTTCTATAAAAGATTCTGCCCTGGGTCTTAGGCAGGGGTATCTTGGTAAATGTTTAATAACAAGCTTTCAAAAATGTGTGCATCAGACACTTTTGAGTTTAATTTGCTTTATTAACATTTTCTCCATCTTATGGAGAAATATATACGAACTGTCTTAAGTCCATATAATCAAAAGAAAAATAACAAGCTCTGATTTCTTAGTGTTGGCCAATTTATGAGGTGTATATGCTCACACTGAAAATTTAACAATTGACTCTCTCCATTAGGAACTGGCTTCTGCGTAGTTCTCTGATAGGCCTTGCTCATTGTAGCCTTGTTCCTTGTTCCAAGACCATTGTAGGTCTTGTTCCTTGTCAGCTTCATAGGGGCATCAGAAGTGTTCTAGAAGGCCCTGGCCTTGATTTAACAGCTTTTATCTTTCATTACTTTCAAAATATCTTTGATTATTGAACACCCAACTCAAAGAAGGCACTGAGTTGACTGCCTTCTAGATCCTTGAAAACCTTTTTGGCTTTCTGGATTCCTACAGTCAATATTGTGAAATGGGAAGAATACTGGGATCAGAGGATAATGTAAGACAAGTGACGTGTTCTCTCTGGGCCTTACTTTCTTCATCTATAAAAATGGAAAGGTTGGAATAAATGGTTCATTAAGTGTTCTTCCAGCTCCAAATCAATAATCTTGGAGCCTACATTTAAATTT
This sequence comes from Pseudochirops cupreus, assembly GCA_028627135.1. Lineage (NCBI taxonomy): Eukaryota > Metazoa > Chordata > Mammalia > Diprotodontia > Pseudocheiridae > Pseudochirops > Pseudochirops cupreus. The sequence continues at coordinate 247,401,903 of CM053582.1, forward strand.
AGTTGTCTACTTACTATTTAACCTTTGACAAGTCACTTTTCCTTTTTGGGCTTCAATTAGGCCATCTATAAAATGAAAAATCTTTTAAACACATGATCTCCAAGATCCTATTTGCTGCACTTCCCCCTCTTTTTTTTGCCACTACTACTACTAAATACTTTTTTTGGTCATTTTGGAGGGGGGAAGGCAGTGCAATTGAGGTTAAGTGACTTGCCCAAGGTCACACAGCTAGTACATGTTAAGTGTTTGAGGCTGGATTTGAACTCAGGTCCTGACTCCAGGGCTGATGCTCTATTCTCTGTGCCACCTAGCTGCCCCTCACTACTACTAAATCTTAATGATCAAATCTAGCACCCTCTTCCTTTCTTACCTTTGCTACCATAATTCTAGATGGCAAAAAATGTGTGTCCTAATATCTACTATTTTCCTTCACAAAGGAAAAGCAGTAGAGTAGTAGATAATGAATAGAGCTTCAAGTAATTAAGAGCATGCTAAAAGATTCTACCCCACCTATACTGGGTGGTAGCTATACTTCCTATACTATTTTTTAGCTAAAATTCCACAGGGTCTAATTTGATTTAATTAGACTTAGAAGCCATGAGACAGTGTGCTGCTCCCTCATGGGCCCCCAGACAAGACTGTTAACCCTGGTCCCAGACCATTTTCCATTTACTTGTCATTGATCCATATGGATACTCTAGGTTTAGTTGGTTAGTTTACAATCCCCCAAGTCAATTAAGAAGCCTCTTGATTGCTGGCAGATTAGCCATGCTCCTACACAAATGCTAAGCCAATCCCTCTTTGAGAGGAGGAATATAATAAGTTTTAGACCAGGAATTGACCCTAGAAACCATATGGACAAACACCTTCATTTTGTTTAGCATCACAGATATAACTCTGGAAAAAACTTGAGAGGGTCATCTAGTACAAGCTCCTCATCTTACAGATGAAATCAAGCACCAAGCATTTATTAAGGTACTGAAGTACTCTGGCTCACACAGGTGAGAATTATCAGTGAGGATTTGACTTCTCTACAAACAAGCTACAGCTCTCTCTGGTACCAAGGCCTGATGAATTTAAGTAAGTAGGGCCATACAGGTAGCAAATAACAGAATCAAGATTCATCTGACTTTAAATCGAGTGCATTTTGCACTACACCAGTCTGTCTTGGTCTCATTAAAGATATATTATGGTACCCTTCAACTAGAAAATAGCTTAGAATCAACCTGTTGTCTGATTCAACTCCAGAGTTCCCAAAAGATTATCTCTTGTTCTATTGTGAGGAAATGGATGTTGACTAACAACAAAAAAACCCCAATATGTCTGGATTTAGAGTTGTTTTCCAATTTTGTTATCCCAGGGCAAATAGCCATAAAATTTTCGCGTGTTTATATGTACGAGTGTGTGTGTGTGTGTGTGTGTGTGTGTGTGTGTGTGTGTGTGTGTGTGTGAGTGAGAGAGAGACAGACACAGACAAACAGAGAGAGAGAGAGACAGAAAGGAGAAGGGAGAGGAGAATGTGGGTGTGTTGTCTTTCTTCCCCTACACACTGTTGAATCACTTTTGGCCCGACGTTAAGTCAAGTCAAGGGCTTCAGTTGCCCTCAGCCTAAGGGATTAAGTTATTGCTTGGCTGCATGTCAGCCTATAGTCTAAATGTATAAGTCTCAGGTAGTTATATATTTCTCTATTCTTGGCTTTGCCATTCTGCACGTATTGCTGCTGAGCCCTAAGTAAATCTAAAGTATACAGATCATTAGGGAAAGTATTGAACCATTTGCTTGGAGAATAGGCATAGATTAACTGGGGCTGGCTTGAGGCACTCCTATCACTAATGCTTCTGGAAAGATTTTAGGATTTCAATGAGAAGAGTCTTTTGTTATAGAATGGCTATGGCAAAGGAATGGAAGAAAGTAGGGGTGAGGGCAAGGGGGAAGAATGTTTGTGGTGGTCGTCCATTTTGCTTTAAACATGAATTGAACCTTCCTTAATACTTTTAGGCCTTGTAACACTAAAGAATTCAATTTATGCTAATTTTTGGGTCCTTGTTTATACACTGTTGCTTCATATGAATTATAGTTGTTTGGGGAGTAGTAGTGATGGAAACAATGCCAGCTGTAGCTGTTTCCCAATCCAGATGCTAAACTGCCTTACATCCTCTGCCTTTTGACAATGTACTCATCCTTCAAAGCCCTTTTTACCTGCTACCTCATTTATGAAACCTAACCTGCTCTGCTCATATGTGAGGATTATCCCTCATCTGATTTTATTGGACTTCATATTGTCCTTATGTACTTAAAATGTTCTAATTCAGATAATATTTATGTATGTTTCATTTCTCCCTACAAGAATGTGTATTTTGGAGGGACAGAGATCATTTTTGTATCTCCCCTAGCACTCCCTACAGAGCATTGCACCTAGTAGAAACAGCCAATGTTTGTTGAATGAATGAATATCTGAAGAGGTTATATGGGATAGTGGAAAATGCTGGACTCAGAGGACCTGGGTTCAAGGGGCTCTGCTACTTAATGCCTCTATGACCTTGGGAAAGTCATTAAACTTCTCTGGACCTCAGTTTCCTCAACTATAAAGTGAGAGGGTTGGACTAGATGGCTTTAAAGGTATTTTCCCCTCTCAGATCACTTCCCATCTAGTCTGTAAATATCCTGTATATATCTATTTTTTTTTAATGTTATCTCCCCTATTGGAGTGTGAAATCTTGGAGAGCAGAAACTGATTTTGCCTTTCTTCAGATATCCAGAGATATTCCTGGCATATAAACAAGTGATTAATAATTTATTTTGATTGACTAGATTGGGAAATCTTAACTTGTATTTGTGTGTGTGTGTGTGTGTGTGTGTGTGTGTGTAATGGGCAACTTTGGCAGTCTGGTGAAGCCAATTGGTCCCTTCTCAGGAAAATGTTTTTAAATTCATTAAATACATAGGATTACAAAAGAAATTATCTATATTGAAATACAATTATAGAACTATCTTTAAAAGTTCATCTTCCCTATGTTAAGAACTCCAACAAATGAATACCTTTACTTTGCAGTCAGAGGAAATACAAAAGGCTTCACTTAAAGGAAGCTATTTTTAACTTTTCAGTTGAGTATCTGTTATCTCTTAATTAATAAGCCAAATTTTCTTTTAAAAATAAAATATATTGGAAATATATTTTAAAATGTCAGGAAAATTTTTTTTAAATGGTATACTGGTAGTGTCTACCTGGGTTTCAGCATTCAGAATTTGACATAAGAAACAAGTATCAGTTTCTGGCCCATTTATTCAATGAGTATATGGTGAACACAAATTATATTACATACAGGAAATGTAGGAAAGCCAAGACATGTTCAGGTAGGATTTTTTAAAAATCACAAACAAAAATGTGTCAAAACATGTTTGGTTACATGAATATCACTCCTGTTAGCCAAATGAATGGGTGTTATCCATGGATAAAACTGTGTCACAAGAACAACTAATTATTAATCATTTTATTGGTCTGTGTGAGCTGGTATCAATATGTTTTCTTAATAAAGATATTAATTTAATAATTACCTGTTGAGGTAAAAACAGCAATTTTCATTGCAACTCTAAGAGTTAAGTTATCCTCTATTTTCTGCTCTGGAGAGTGGGTTTCTGTGGCTGCGGTTTGTACAAGGTGAAGACACCGTGTCTTACAGCATTGGCATTTTGTGTATGACTCTGTGCCCTGGTCCACGCAACCTTACAGAAGTGAATTTCTATGGCTTTCCAATTAGGGAAGAATCAAGGTCCAATTAATTGTCTCACAGCTACTAATCACAACAGTAAATTAAACTGGCTATAAAACTTGTTATTGAATTCTATTTCCTTCAAGTTGATTAACTTAGATGTGTTGGTAAGATAATGTGTGTTTTATGGTCTGCAGGAATATGCGATAGTGATGGACACTGAATGGTCTAGCTCCAAGAATTATGAAAATAAATTTTCAATGGTTCCTCATGGCCTGTCAATTATAAACCAAACTCCTTACCCTCTTATTCCAGGCCTTCTTATTATCTGGTTCTAAGCCTCTTTTTCAGCCTCATTTGACAGTGTAGGCTCCACTTTGTACTCTATACTCAAATCAGACTAGGCTATTTTCCATCTTGAAACATGTGTCTTGTACTTTCTGCATCTGTACCTGCATGTCTTTATTCATGCTCTTAAGTGTAGCTAGGAGGCTCTCCCATATCATCTTAACCTATTAACGTTGTACTCATCTTTCAAGACCCTCGTCAACTGCCTCTTAATCCATGAAAACTTCCATGTTCCACTCAGCTGATTGTGGTTATCTCTCACCTGATTTCATAGTAACCTATACATACATACATACACACATATATATTTTAAAATATTCTAATCGAGATAATTTTTTTTCTAGAGGAGAAGGCATTATTTTTGCATTTCTCTTAGCACTTCCTACAGTGCATTAACCCACTAGGTACTTAATCAGTATTTATAGAATGAATGAAGACATGGCATGGTGCAACAGAAAATGCTGGACTTGAAGCCAGGGGACCTGGGCTCAAATCCTGAGTCTGCTTCATTTAGCTCTTTGACCCTCAGTTTTGAATGAAAGAGTTGAACTAGATAACCTTGAAGGTCTTGTCCTCTATATTTATGAACCCATGAATCATGGAGATATCAGTCTCTAACATTATTTTAATTTAAATTTTTTTCTGTAGGAAAGTTGTTCTCTTTTTGCTTGGTTTCCATTTCAGATGAAGAAACATACAAAAAGAAAAAGCTGCTACCTTCTCATTTATGTTGTTAGAATGGGGTGTCATTGGCAGATTTATAATCTGTATGATTTGGCTTATTGCAGTTGTCAACAGCTACCTACTGCAATAATAAAGGCAAAATAGATCCTCATAAATATCTAGATTCCTCATTATTAGAGCTTGACTTAACCAATCATGGCCTCATAAAAAAGGTTTATTTCTTTTTTTTTCTTTCTCTCTCATCATGAAAAATGCTCATTTCTTTGAAGACTGACTACAGTGTCACAATTTTGGTATCAAACAGAGCATGAAGCATATTGTCAAATATATGTTTAGGGAATAAGGAGCCAATAATATTTTATCTGAGTACCAATGCTCCTGAATTAAAAACATAACCTCAAATCTATCAGGTTCTTTTCAAACTGTTTAACATATACAAGTTAAGTAAGAATTTTGAAGGTGATGCGACAAATTTTTCTGTCCTTGAACTTGGTCATAGGGTTTCCAGGGAAAATGCAAAGTCAGCTTTAGTGTTTAGGTGAGAAAAGGGGAGGAAAGCTTCTACACTGCAAGGAGAATGAAAGGAAGGGAAAGGAAGGTTAAAACTCTTCATTTAGATCAATAGGAACTATAAGCTCACTTCCTTATATCAGGCTTCAACCTAGAGTACTCTCAGACTCAGTTCTCTTTTCAGATTAGGCAAATCATAGAATTGGTGTCTGAATATAGGTTTGGAAAGAATTGGAATCCCAAAGGAAAATACACAGAAAAGCAACAACTCCCTTACTTGGTACTTACATTGCTAAGGAAAAAGCCCTAGTCCCAGCAGAGCAGCAGAGAAGAAAGAAAGCAGAGGACCCCAAAGTTGGGCCATACAGCTCTTGATCCAGCTTTTGAATTCCATGTTTCTAAAGGTAAGGCTTTGGAGATAGGCTACTGAGACCCTGAGTAAGGCTGATTCTTCCAAGGGGAAAACTGGTTTAGCTAGGAGATGGAGAACTATCAGACATAATGTATCATAAGACATGAGTGGGCATAGAGAAAATGAATCAAGCCAGCCCTATTGAGGTGCACTACAAAATGAAAGGACAGTAAAGGAGAATGGATATAGGATTCCACTGGGATCCTGGATGGAATAGGTGTTGGACATAGTATATAGCAGGGTGAGTTTTTATATGGTTCTTAACTGGGTCAAAAAGGACCAGGCATTGGGGCAGAGAGCAGAGCTCAGAACTGGGTTGTTGGTCAAGGTTCAGACTGCTGCTGAAACCTGGAGAATTGGGGTTAGTCCATATTCAAACTCCCCCACTACTGGAAAGGGGCTTTGGACCTTCATTGCTAGTCTAACTGTGACTCAGGGATTTTGATCTTTCTTGGAGCTTTTTGCTATGAGCTAGAAGGGACCTCCAAGGTCATCCAGTCAAAGAAAGAGTTAAGTGAATTGCTCAAGATTACATAAGAAGTAAATAGCAAAGCCAGAATTTGACCTGAGGTCCTCTGATTTCAAATCTGACCTTTTTCTTTCTACTTTACCATTCTCTCAGTTGTGGGAACAACAAAGAAAGAGAAACTGGAATGTGAAAAACTATTGGTTTAGGAGTGGCTAAGAAGAGTTGGTGTTTCCCTATTAAAGTCTGCAGTCTGTAGTCTTCAGTTAGTGCAAACAGGGTTAAGATGACTATCTTTAGAGAGTAAGTGGGGTGAATTCCCATGATCATAGCAGAGCTTTCCGAGGGTTTAGGCCTATCCAATCCCTTCCCACCTTGGGAATATGGCACCTCATCCTATGCAAAGTCTTTTGAACAAATATTGTAATCCCTCTGGGAGATTCTCTACCCTTGAGACTGCCCAGGAAATGGTTGCTGAGAGTGAGGAAGCCAGTTAACAGACAAAGTAAAGAGAAACCACTCCCAAAGCCCTTGCTTTAGGCATGGGGTTGGGGAAAGGTACGGGAGGAAAGGCTAATAAACCCAAGGAAGGTATCTGTCTGCTTCCCAATGATGATTATTATCTAAGTCATTTAAATATTATTACATAATAATAACATGTTTTATGTACTTTATCATTTACCAAGTGCTTTCCCCACTTCAATCCTTTATGGTAGGTAGAACAAATATTATTATTACCATTTTAAAATGTGGGAACTCCAAAGAGATCAAGTGATTTTGCCCCAGGTCAAGAGTCAGAAATTAAACTTAGTTTGATTTAAATTTTTAAGCCTTAAAATCATTCTCTTATACCACTCTCATAATGGTGTAAATTAAATTTAAAAAAATTAAACATGGATTCATATTAAATTACTTATTGCAAAGCAACAACAATCCAGTACAGTGGTTAAGATCCCCCTAAATCTGCCATCTTTAAAAAGACACTGATAAATTGGACTAAGTGGTCATCCTTCTGGCCTCAGCCCAGTCCCATGCACACGAGACTGGATTAAACATGCTTAAACCTTAAACTATGTCAAGTTTAAGAGGTCCTATTGCATTATAACCCCACCCCCCAAAATATATATTATATTAACAGGAAGAACAATGAATATAGAAATAACAATATTTGTGCATTTACTGGTGGCACCTAGGCAAGGATGCAACTGATGAGGTACAGGCTCTGGGAATCCCCTTGAGCTATCCTTGAATCTTCCCACGGGAGGCATTTGCCTGAGGTCATAAGCTTTTCATTATAGCTCTCTCTGTTACTAGCCTAGCCCTCCATTGTCCAGCTATCCCCCACCCTTGATCCAACCAAAATATCTATGCCCAAATCTGTTACCGTTAAACTAGCCTAGCCCTCTATTGTCTGTCATCTTTAGGTAGCTTCCAGCTATTTCCCACCCTAATCTCTTATTACTGGAGTCTGACTTCATTTGATTGCTCCTGAAGACCCTCCCCAAACTCCTCCTCTAGACCACCCCTATATTCCTCCGACAACCTTTCTGTATATAAGCTCCATCTTGCCTCCATGAGAGCGGAGAAACACAGACTCAATCTGTGTCAGATTATTCTGGCCTGCTTGTCTACTACAAGCATCACAGATACCTAGGCTCCTTAAGATCTGCTCATTAGGGTGAATCTCTAATAAATTTTACTTTACTTTCACTGAGAGAAGACTTGAGTTGAATTCTTTTGGCAGGACCAGGCGTGTTGGTATTTTGGGGTCTTGAGCACCCCTAAACCTTAAACCTCAACATTTTATGATTCCCTGACCTCAACACAACCATTTCCTTTTTTCCTTCATTTTTAACCAATTATGTAAATCTTGAAATTTAGTTCTTTTTTTTTCTCCCTAGAGCCCTCTTATTACAAGGATCTAAACTATAGCTTGCTTAGTTTGTGCATAAATTCAGAACTAATTGCATATCTGTATAGGTATAACCCACATAAAGTTATACCAGCTAACATTATTTGAAGATCACGTTTTAATATTTATAATCAGACCCCATCAAAAAGTCACAAAACTCTGCTGTAGCATTGTTTGCCCCATTGCCAATTTATAACATTGTTCCTGTGAAACTAATTGCCTGAAAAATGTTGTTTCACTTAATGCATTTTTGCATAGCCAATTAATGATGTCAGGTGAGAAATAATTTCCTTTTCTGAGGGGAGAAAAATGGCTCTGAACTTGTCAGAGGGTATTGCAGATAAATAACTTTTAACCCCATCTTAAAACCCTGATTATTTAATGTTCAGATAAGACTGGGAGGGATCTTCTAGGGCACAGAGGTGGGTTTCAGTGGGAAACTGGTCAGAAGCAATGAAGAACTAGTCTAGACTATTGTCTGAGAACTACATGTTTGCTGGTGAGACAATCTCAAGGACTCCTATGGAGGACTTGAAGCATATCAAATATATAAGTAGCATGACGAGATTTTACATTTGCAAAATAGTTTGACCCTAGGAGAACTGAATCTGGTCAGCAGCAAAAGGGAATAGAAGAGATAAGGCAGGAATGACAGCAGAAGCAGTGTAAAGGACAGTGGGGGACGAGGCCTAAGGATCTCATGCCATGGGATTTACACGCCGATGGGCAAAGGCCTATATTTAAGGAGGATACTCATGTTAATGCAGACAGTGGAAGTATCTGAGAAAAGATTACAGCATACCTGAGTGCATTTTGGGTGGTTACCTAATACCATAAGGTATCCTGTGTTTTCATCAACAAGTTGAATCAAACTTGGAGCACAGGCAGGGCTATTCCCCTTTTATCCACTTGACTGGTGAGTAAATACATGCTTATGTCATTAAATGATTGAATTACTCTGAATCTCTTGGGGAGGGACATGGCTTTTAGGAGAGCAATAGAGACAGTGTCTAAGTCCTTGCTGTGATTCCAGACAAACTCTTATTAGTGGAACAATGGATAGAGTATTTTATCTAGAGTTCTGATGACCTGAGTTCAGATACAACCTGAGACTGCAGCCTAGGGAAACCATTTAACCTTTTTCTGTTTCAGGTTCTTCACCTGTAAAAAGGATAATAACAGTACCAAACTCTCAGGGTTATTATAAAGATAAATATTTACAAAGTACTTTGTAAGTCATAAAGTGCTGTATAAACCCTAGTTATTATTATTATCATCATTTTCATTCACAATCATACATAGGTTTCAATTAACAAAAGTGGGTACTGGGGCAGGGCGAAGGCAAGATGGCAGCGTAGAAGCAGCAAGGTACCGCAGCTCTCACATAGCCTCATCAAATACCCATAAAATATGACTCTAAACAAATTTTAGGGCTATAAAATGCACACAGATTTACCTCCCGCTGATGGCAGCTCAGCTAGAAGGGGCCATCTCAGTGCTGGGAGCTAAAACCAGCCCAGCCTGAAACCGAGGCTTAGCCCTGGGGGTGGCCAGATAAGCTGACCCCACCGCAACTAGAACTTCAGAAGGGTAGATCAGCAGCAGCTGTGGCAGGTTCCAGAATTATCAAGCCTTAAGAAACAAGGACTAAGTGAAAGGTTAGTGGAACTCAGTTAAACTTTGGAGAGAAAAGCAGTCTGGCCAAACTGCCTCCAGGGGAAGGAAGGAGCAGAAGTGGTGGCCCTGCAGCCGCCTTCATGTAGCTTCTTCAGAGCTCCTGGCCTGTAGACCGCAGGGGGACCAAGCGATCATTCAGAGGCCAAGTGCTCTTCCGTCGAGTGGCCTGGATTTGGATTGTGGTCTTGGGTAGTGGTCCTGGGGTGCGTTTTCAGTGAGCCAAAGCTGGTGGGGGCTGCAGCAGCCCCCTAATAACTCTGGCAGCTGGGAAAACCTAAGCAATTTGAGACATAGCTTTCCCTTCTGGAAGCAGAGTTCCACAAAGCTAAAAAATCAGTGACTGGCCAACCATGAGCAGGCAAAGGAAGCAAAGTAAGAACAGCAACCAAACTCTAGATTCCTTCTTTGGGGACAAGAAGGATCAAAGTATGGAACGGGAGGAAGACAACACAGTCAAAACTCCTGCACCAAAAGCTTCCAAGAAACATGAAGACTTCCTGAAAGCCATAGATCAGCTTAAGAAGGATTTTGAAAATCAAATGAGAGAAGTGCAGGAAAAATTGGGAAGAGAAATAAGAACGATGCAAGAAAATCATGAAAAGAGAGTCAACAACCTGACTGAAGAAAATAACACCTTAAAAAATAGATTAACTCAAATGGCAAAAGAGGCCCAAAAAGCCAATGAGGAGAAGAATGCCTTAAAAAGTCAAATTTGCCAGATAGAAAAAGAATCTCAAAAGCTTTCTGAAGAGAATAATTCCTTCAGAATTAGAGTGGAGCAAATGATTTTATGAGAAATCAAGATACTATTAAACAGATCCAAATAAATGGAA
>CM053582.1:247412955-247427196 GCA_028627135.1 Pseudochirops cupreus
TTCTTTTGGGGATCTTTTTCAAGAGGTGATTGGTGAGTTCTTTCAAGTTCTATTTTGCCTTCTGGTTCTAAAATATGAGGGCAATTTTCCTTGAGAATTTCTTGAAGGATGCTTTCTAAGTTCTTTTTTTGATCATGGCTTTCAGGTAGCATTCTCTTCAGAATGCTTTTGAGATTCTTTTTCCATCTGGCAAATTTGACTTTTTAAGGCATTCTTCTCCTCATTGGCTTTTTGGGCCTCTTTTGCCATTTGAGTTAATCTATTTTTTAAGGCGTTATTTTCTTCAGTCATGTTGTTGACTCTCTTTTTATGATTTTCTTGCATCATTCTCATTTCTCTTCCCAATTTTTCCTCCACTTCTCTTATTTGGCTTTCAAAATCCTTCTTTAGCTGCTCTATGGCTTGTAAGCAGTCTTCATGTTTCTTGAAAGCTTTTGGTGTGGCTGTTCTGACTGCGTTGTCTTCCTCCCATTCCATGCTTTGATCCTTTTTGTCCCCAAAGAAGCAATCTAAAGTGTGGTTGCTGTTCTTAATTTGCTTCCTTTGTCTGCTCATGTTGCCAGTGAATTACTTGATTTTTTAGCTCTGTGGAACTCTGCTTCCAGAGGTGAAAGCTTGGTCCCTAATCGCTGGGGTTTTTGCAGGTGCTGGAGCTATTGGGAGGCTGCTGTTTATTTGCAGCACTCACCAGCTTTGGCTTACAGAAAACGCACCCCAGGACTACCACCCAAAACCACAATCTGGATCCACATTGCTCAACGCAAGAGCACTAAGCCGCTGAACAATTGCTTGGCCCCCCTGTAGTCTGCAGGCCAGGAGCTCTGAAGCAGCCACGTGGAGGTGGCTGCAGGGCCCCCCACTTCTACTGGTTCCTTTCCCTGGAGGCATTTTGGCCAGACTGCTTTTCTCCCTCAAATTTAGCTGAGTTCCACTGACCTTTTACTTTATCCTTGTTTCTTATGGCTTGATAATTCTGGAAACTGCCACAGTCGCTGCTGGTCCACTCTCCTGAAGGCTGCAGCTATGGCTCATCCTGGCAGCCCCAGGGCCAAGTTGCAGTTTCAGACTAGGCTGGTTTTGGCTCCCCACGTGCTGTGATAAGCCCCTCCTGCCCAGCTGCCTTCAGTGAGAGCTGTCTTTTGTGAGTTTTTGAGCCCTGAAATTTGTTTAGAGTCATATTTTATGAGTATTTGAGATGGGTATGTGGGAGCTGCAGAATCTTGTTGCTTCTACACCGCCATCTTGGCTCCACCACTGCTTGTATCTCTATAACAGGTCCTAAATGCATACCCTTCTCTGTACTCATTTCGCTACTGTGGTAGGCCTCAGTCAGGCCTATGCATATCATCTTGGTTCAGGCCCTGTAACATAGAGAGAATTTCAAGAGGGAAGTCCCAAGCTAATGGAGCATTTACCTGCTGTATGAGAATTAGGGAATATTGCTGACCAATAGCAACTAGAACAATTTTTTGTTGTTGTTGAATGCATAATGCAAGATATTTCAGAAGTAAAAAAAACTCTGAGGCAGCTTGATACCTTTTCAGACCTGGTAGATTCTCCACTACTATGCTGACTGCATTTGCTATCACTCAATATTATCAATGTGGAGAGATAGGGAAATAAGAGAAATTCTTGGCATACAGAATCAGATCTAGTTCTATCAATATGTGTTTGACTACTGTATCCTTACAAGCAATAAAATCCTGTCTTATAACCTCTTCCTTGTGTTGGGTCAGTCATTTATGGCACCCTAATACCCAAGGCTACGAGGGCAGTAGCAACCACTCACTACAGCTACCTTCATACAAACATTTATCATCTCTCACTCAGACTAAAAAAGCCTCCTAATTGGTTTCCCTACTTCATATTTCTCTTCTTCTCTATCCTTCACACAGCCCTCAAAGTAATTTCCCTGAAGGTCAGGTTGGATTGTTACACATCTCAACAAACTCCTGTAGCTTCCTGTTGCCCCAAGGATCAATTATATCTATTCCTCTCTTAGCATTTCTAGCTCTTCAGAAACTTCCTCCTTCCTACTTTTCTAGTCTCCTGACACATTACTCTTCTCCTCATATGCTCCAGTCCAGCTACATAGGCTTGATCATAGTTCATCGGACATGATATCCAACTCTGGTATCTGAGTCTGTGATGTTCCCCATGCCTGGAATGCATTCCTCCTTCAACTCCAGCCTCTTGGAATCCCTATTTTCCTTTATGGCTCAACCCGTGTCAGCTTTTACCAGAAATCTTTCCCAATCCCTCTGGCTGCTACTGTCCTCCCTCCCCAAACCACTTTGTGTTCATTTTGTGTGTATTATATACATATTTATCCATGCACGTTGTCTCCCCCTTTAGAATGTTAGCACCTCTGAAAGGAAAGGACTTTTTCATTTTTGTTTTTGTATCACTAGAGTTTAATCCAATGCCTGCAATATAAGAGACACTTGATAAATGCTTGCTAATTGATTCAACTTTACAGAGTTATGCAAATGCGAATTACTAATATTATCATTAAAATAGCTGACATTTGCATGGTGCCTGGAGAGTCACAAAATATGTTAAATACTTTCTCATTTGACCCTTACAACGTGCTGAGGGCAAGCTCTGAAGGTGACATGATTTGTCCCTCCCTAGTCAGACTATTAGTAATCAAGTCATTGATCAACAAGTAATTATTAAACATACACCTTGTCCTGCCTTGTGATTTCCTTGTGAGCAGGTTGCCATCCCCATTCACTCTTCACCTGGGTATCTAAGAGCAGGCTGGCCAGACCCTGTGAGCCTGCCTCCTACAGCTCTCTGCCTCCTCAAATGGTTACATATACACTTATCTATTTACAAGTTGCATTTTCATGTATGAGGAAGTAAGTGTTTGTCAGCATGAGTGGGAGTCAGAATTCATAGTCAATTTTCTCCTGACTTCAGATCTAGCAGGCTTTCTGCTATACAACAATGTGTACCTACTGTGTGCAAAAGCATTGAGGATTCAAAAAATACAAGGTCCCTACCCTCAAACGTGTAAGGTTAGGGGTATGTGTGTGTATGTGTGTGTGTGTGTGTGTATGTATATGTATATATCTATACATGTATATTATATACACAAACACACACACACACATATATATTTACACACACACATCTGAATAGAGAGAAATATATGCTAAGTATCGGGTGAATGGTGCAGGCACAAATGCTGTAAGGATTCAGGGGTGGGAGAGAACTTTTTGGACCCCAGATGTGAAAAAACAGAACAGGAAAAACTTTATCCCCCTCAGAAGAAGGCCCTTCAAGAAAGGATGAGTTCTGACTCAATAGGCTGAATAATGGACAGTTAAATAGATGAAACCCCTGAGAATGGAAAACTTTGGCTATGAGGAGGAGCTACAGATATGTTTAGGGTTTCTTTTTGTTTTTTTTCTTTTGCTGACTCTGATCTTCGCAGAAATTATTCCTGAGCCTGTGAATGAATGAATGTCTTAGGGAGTCAGTTTCCAAAATCAGAGTCCCAGACTAGGTTTTATTCTTCCTACACTATGACAAACTCAGCCTGATCCTATCGAGTTAAAAGTGGCAAAGATCAGCACCTCATCTCTCTTTTTTTTAAGACCTGATGGTGAAGCATTCAGGAACATAGGTGAGACTGTTCTTTACCCTATCATTCTCATTAAAGGATTCAACAACTGGAGTGAGTGTACAAAATAGTTCCGGAGTGCCTGCACCAATACCTATAATGACTTAAATTCATACTGAAAGTCAAAAGACTGATATCTGATCTTTAGTTAAAAACAAACCTAAGGTTGAAGAAGAGACCATTAAAACACTGAGCATCTGACGGAAGAGGAGAAGGCTTCCCTAGAAGGAAGACCAGGCACACAAAGTATCAGAGGCAGCCCTGATGCCAGCACTCTCTTAGTTCACGTTCAATGTTGGGACAAAATGAAGCACATCCATGTCACTGAACAAAAGGGGGTTTACTTTAACCTAACCTGGCAAAGATATGCAACAGACATAGTACACTTAGGTTCTTTGGATATGGGCCCCTCATTACTGTATAAAAATGTATCTGGTCATCAGGTTAAGAGATGGTGAAGGACATAGTAACTCAATTGGTTTTTAGAAATCCATCCAGTCCAGGGGGCTCACTACTTTTGGATGCTAGGTTTTATGCCTTTAGGTGACCAGGATGCTGAGAGGGATGCAGAGGTCAATGAAGATCTGAGGACAGCTTTGTTTCCTTTTAGGAAGAGCTGATTCCTGTGGAAGGAGGGAAGGAGGAGAGGTCTGGGATCAGGCTGTGTCAGGGAAGCTGGTAAACATTAGTCCTACTACACAAGAAAAAGTGACATATGTTAGAAACAAATGCCATTCACATCATTTCATAGTTTATCCAAAACTGGACTCTGGCCCAGAGACAAATGGCTGGGCTACTGAGCATTCCTGTTAGAGATGAGAATTCTGGGGAATCTAGAGTATTTCTCTCAGCCTGTTTTTCAAGTCATCTGTCATTTTGGCTAATGGTCATTAGCCTATCTCTTATTTCTCATCTGCCCTTTGGGCCTATAGAATGTGGGTGTTGCAAATTGTCAAGAAAACGGTACATCCAGACACCTGGTCCAGATGACAGAAAGAGTCCAAGGGAGTGTTTTCAGAGTGTTAAAATGGTCTTTACCGTGCCATTTGGGCATGGGGGGTGGGGTTGTCATTTTTTTCTTGCCCATTGTCCATCACGTGGGAAAGCACTATTAAGACAATTTTGCTGCCCTCTCTGTCAAATGTGAGCAGGGAACTGCCAGTTTCTAAGCTAACTAGTTCACATCAGTCTTTCAACTCAGTGTGTGGCATTGAATCAAAATTGGATTGGTCCAGCCTTTCCTGAAAGTAAACTACTGTTGTAAGGGAAGGAATCACTAAAAAAAAAGCCAGGGAAGAATGAATCAGCCAGTGATGTACTTAAAATGTTTTTAATTAGACTGTTGGCATAGAAAACTCCCATTGAGGAAAATCTCTCCACCAATAGAGATGAGTGTCTTCTCTGTAATTTACAGTCTTGGACAATTGTCTAGGGGAGCTGAGAGGTTTAAATGACTTGCCCACACAGCCAACGTGTATCAGAGTTGGAACTCTAATTCAGTGGTTCTCAACCTTCCTAATTCCACGACCCTTTAATACTTGTATGTGGGTGTATCTGCATGTGGGTGGACCTGCCTGGAGATGGCTAGAGGAGCGGTGTCTTGGTTCCTAAGACCATCAGAAATACATGCTTTCCCATGGTCTTAGGCAACCCCTGTGCCCTATAAAAGGGTCATTCAACCCCCAAAGGGGTCGCAACCCACTGGTTGAGAACTGCTGCAATCCAAATCTTCTTTACTCTCCAGTTGTTTTTCTAATGACTATGCCATACTGCTTCTTTATTCTCAATTTTCCCTTACTCATTTGATGTAGTCCTTTGCCCCCAGTAACCTTCTAGAGGGCAAGGATTGTTTCATTTTTTTGCCTCTGTCACATTACTATCTTATCATAGTGTCTAGCACATAATGGAGACTTAGTAAAAGCTTGTTGGATAGGATTGGATTGTTGTGATTTTAAAATCCAAGCTTCTTAACACACCTTTGGGCCTCCTTCCCTATGGGGATGGGTACCCAAAATTGAGGAGTGAAAAGGATAAGATATCTGGCCGTTTTTCTTCAGAATGGAAAGTGGCACAGATTTTTAGTGGCATGCTGTAGTATGAAGAGTTGTACATTTGGGTTCAGAAGACATGGGTTTGAGTCCTGTCTCTGAGGCTTACCAGCTAGACATGGTTTTCCAAAAATCTTAGTGTAATTTTAAACCTTTTTTCAAAGCACTAAGAATTTTGGGACACTTTGCATTAGCATAGTGAAGTCATTAATTTTTCTGAAACTTAGTTTTTTCATCTGAAAAAGTGAGATCATCACACTTTTACTACTCTTCTAACAGGGTTGTAAAGAACATATTTTGTAGGTTATAATGTCTCATAAAAGACAGCATTAGAACTTACCTGACCACTTTAGATTTTTGTATACTGTCTTTAACTTTTCAAAATGCATTTGTGTACATTCATAATGGCCTACCCTATACCACTTCATTTTGCATACATACATCATTATCTTATCTGGATCTCACAACCCTATAAAATAGGGATGATATCCCTACATTATGGATGAGGAAACTAAGGTTGAATAACCTTCCCATAATTCTTCACCAAGGTGATAAATTCAGAGTCAAATTGGAACCCAAATACAGCCTCAGTCTAAGTATAGGGGCCTTCCCACCCTGCCTGTGTAATTGGCATTGACATAGCCCCTTAGTGATTGTAGAGAACTTTGCAAATATTTCCCCATTCAGTTTTTACAAGGACCCCATGAAGTTGTATTTTAGGTACTATTATCCCCATTTTATAGGTGAGCAATTTGAGGCTGAGGGGTTATGTGACTCCACAACTATTATTAGAAATGAGATTTTAACCCAGATTTCTCCTAGCTACAATTTCAGGTCTATTTTATTTAGTTATTTAAGTTTATTTATTTTTAGTTTTCAACATTCACTTCCATAAGTTTTAAATTTTCTCCCCTTCCTTCCCCTCCTTCCTTCCCAAGGTGGCATGCAATCTGATATAGGCTCTACTACACATTCCTTTTATACATATTTTCATGCTAGTCATGTTGTATAGAAGAATTAGAATGAATAGGAGGAACCATGAGAAAGAAAAAGACAAAACAAAACAAAAAAAAGAAAACAATCTACTTTTCTCTGCATTCAGACACCACAGTTCTTTCTCTGGATGTGGATGGCATTTTCCATCATGAGTCCATTTCAGGGATATTAAAAAAAATTCATGTCACCCTAATATAAATCCTATGTGGTAAGTGATGGTAGGTAGGTATTCTTATCTAAGAGATGAAGAAATTGAGGAACAGAAGTCATGAAATATGACTTGGGAGGGATCTCAGAGATCCCCTTCCCTCAACTACATTTCAAAGATCAGAGAGCTGAAACCCACAAAGATGAAGTAACTCAATCCATACTGGCAGGAAGTAGCAGATTTAGGATTTTGAACCCAGGTCTTCTGGTTTCAAATCCAGTGTTCTCTTCCAACTGTTTGGTGCAGGTGATGAAGTATCTTCTCCAAGATTATGCTGCTTGTTAGGAATAGAGTTGGGAACCCAGTGTATGCAATAGATGAAGAGTAGGTGCAACAGCAGCTGCTGGGATTGGAGTATGTCACAGGAGAGAAGGAAGGGAAGAGAGAAATAACTGGGTGCAGGGGTCTGGCAGCTCAGAAAAAAATAACTGAACACATGCCTTGGGGTTTGGGAGATATCATCTCAGCAAAGTTGCCTTGTTTCTGTTAGAAATAACTTTGACCACAGCAGGGAACATGTCAGGATCCAGAGATGGCTTGGAGGCATCCTTAAGTGAGAGTTGTCACAAAAAAGACCTGTGACAATAAAAAGAATGCTTTCAAAATAAGTTTTATTTATCCGGTATTTTTGTGGTTGTGCTGATTGCCGATTGTGTGTCTTCCTGAGTCTCTATACTGAAAGTTTGTTAAACATGAAACTTCAGCTGTTTATGACTGTTTCTAGGGAAATGAGCTTTCCAGTGAATTTGGTTGACAAGTGCTCAGGGAGCCCAAGGCTGGAAGGATGGACTATGGAAACTGTCTTTTGAGCAAAACCACTGCCAACAGTCAGACTTGGCTTGAGCATCTTTTGATTAAAGTAGAAGCTCCTGTTCTCAGGGCTGCTGGTTGGGCAGCAAAGACAATAGTCAGGAAACTCTAAGAAGGGATAGGAAAACCCTAGAGTTTAACCACTGAGATCGATGTTTCTTCAACTCTGGTGTTTCTGCTGTTTGGCTTTGGTGGGGGAATTGTGATTCACATAGGATAGCTGGCAGTCTCCTCATCCTGGCTTCTTTTCCTGGCCTCCTTCCCTGCTGCCCACTTTCTACAAATAGCAACAATGCCAAAAGAGAGACAGCTGCGTGGTTCCAAATAACTGTTTAGTAGTGACAAGTTCTAGATGAAGGGAGGGAACTTATTTGAGGTTTTATTGGTTGTGCTAAGGATTACTCTCTTCCTTCATATCTCTTAAGATCTCAGACTCCTTCCTTTGTATTTCTTTTCTTTTTTATTTTTTGCTTTTTCTTGTCTATGTTTATGTTCTATTCCCACTTGCTCCCCCCACCCTATGCAAAGTCCTTAAACACAGAGATTTTCTTTGTTTTCTTCCTTCCTTTTTTTCTCTTTCTCTCACTCTTTCTCTTTCTCTCTTCCTCTCTTTCTCCCTCTCCCTCTCTCTCCATATCCCTCTCTCTCTCTCTCCCTTCCTCTCTGTCTGTCTTTCCCCAGATACATAGCCTGGTATCTTACATAGAGATAGTGCTTAATAAATGCTAGTTGAATAAAATTGAGGCCATCTTGGTATGCTGGAGAGGTATACGTTGGAATAAAAATGTAGATAGGTATAGTGGAAAGAGCATTGAATATGGGCAAGAAGACCTATCTTCTAGTCCTAGCTTTGCCATTAATTAGCTTCATGACCTTGGGCAAGTCAATCCACTTTCCTTGACCTTAATTTTCTCCCCTGTAAAATGAAGCAGTTGAGCCTGATGATTTCTAAGTAAACACCGGTGAATACAAGACAATTATAACAATGGCTTACATTTATATAGTCTTTACAGTTTACAAAACACTTTCCTTAAGTTGGGGAGACAGGTTTTTCACTGGCAAAAATACAGCACCAGAGTCATGGAACTTTGCTTCTGACAAACATGCGTAATAAAAACAAAAATTCTGGCTAGGTGATTGATTTAGCTTTTGTCTGGACAGAAATTCATTTGGAGAAGATCTTGGGGATACTCCAGAGTGTCTAACCTTAAACTTGATAGTTATCTGTAACAGATTTGACTTCTGACTTTGATCTCTTCCCAGACTAAGGGGATTGAAAGGAAAGAGTCAATCTTAGCCTGGAGGTAGGTTATTTGATTTCTGTAACCAGTAACTTAAAAGCTTGGTGCATGCTCTTTTTAGGGAAAAAATTTGGTTACTATGCCTTAGTACATTGAGTCTGAGTTGGCTTGGGTGACCCTGAAAAGATGAGCCCAGAATCTAGCAGCAGAGAGCAGTACCAGCAGATTCAGAGGGCTTGCTACTTACCAAAGAGCCAATTGGCTGATGCCAGCAGGGACAAGCAGAGCAACATGTCCAACAGAGACCCTCCCCCCCCAAGTCCAGTAAAATATTACGCTCACTAGTCACTATAAGACCAACAGAGCTTAGCAGAGCCAAACAATAATAGAAATAATGCATGGAGCAAGGAGCAGGCCCAGGGAAAATAGTGCAGGAATATCACTAGAAACATTCCCCAAGTATTTCCTATTTGTGAGTTTCTTGTTTATGATTTCTGTTCATATTCTTCATGTTCTCTTTCCCCAGTGGTAGGTGGGCCTATTATGTTGTGATGTAGGAACTACTGGGAACATACAATGTTTAAAAAATATCTCTGGCTCACACCTAAAATCATACTGTTAGGGGTCTTCGGCAGTCGCCTACTAAAATGTAAATGTGTCTGGGAAAGAACTTTAGTGAGCTTTTATAAGCTACAAATACATCATCATGGGTTGGTTCATCAAATTTGTTTATAGGAATGTGGAGATTAATTGGGGCTTTGGAGAGAAGAGCAGAGAAAGGTCTAGACTAGAGGATGGTGTGGGGTGAGCCTTGGTGGTGGCCTTAGCAAACTAGTCTGCCCTACTCACTCTAAGGGGACTCACTCTGATGTGAGAAGGGAAGACACTGAATTCAACTTTAGCCAACTTGACAATTTTGCAAGATTAGCCCTGAGTCGATAAGTCTACTGAGCACTCCCGATGCACAGATGAACTCCATTAAAATTTTGGAGTATGGATTGAAGGGCAAGCATGACATCTTCTTCTTAAGAAAATGGAAGATAAGACAAATATGTAGTAGAGATGTGTAAAACACATTCATTAATTAGTCAACTGGCTTTTATTAATTTCCTTCTATCTGTTTAGGTTGTGCCTAGGTGCTGAGGATACAAGGACAAAAGAGAGACAGCATTGTCTTTCAATAAGCTTGTGTGACAACATGTACATATGAAGTTATATACAAAATACGTACAGGGTGATTTGGAGCAAGGGTGTGGAGGCAGAGGATGGGAGAGATAGGTTTCATGTAGGGATTGTAAGAGATGGTGGTGAGAAGGGAGAGCATTCCAGCCATGGAGGAAATTCTGAGTAAAGGCACACAGATAGACAGGAGATGTCAGAAGTGTTGTCAGTAAAGTAAAGCATGGTAATTAATCCAGGACAACCTCTGAGAGCAGTTGGTCTTGGGTTCTCATAGAAAAGAGAGGAGGCTTATAAGCACAAACAAGAGCACAGAGTTTATCCTGTGCTTGTGAAGTAGCTGGACTAATGCTGGAAGGCAGTGCATTTTTCCTTTCATAAAACATGCACCAGTGAATGGGATAGATGGGAATCAATGGAACTCATATATGAGGAGATTCTGTTTTAAGGACATCTAATTACAATGAAAACCCAGCAGCTAAAATAGGCTCTGATCATTTGGTTTTTAAAATAGATTATTCACATCACAAAGGTTTTTGTTAAAAGATTCTTTAAACAGCAAGATCCTCTAGTGGGTTAGGTATGGATTAATTGATAAAAAATTCAGTTTACATAAATTTATCAGGGAAGATGACTATTGTGTAATGTCAGGTATATCTGTATTTTCTTTCAGCAGCTAGAGACTGCTTAAAATAATCCATATTTATACAACACTCTACAGACTTATACAAAGTTTATTGCATATATTATCTCATTTTATACTTACATCAATCCTATGAGTGAAGTAGTAGAAATAATTTTCCCATTTTATGATGAGGAAATCAAGGTGCAAAGGGATGAAGTGATTTGTCTATGGTCATGTTGTTAGACAGTGGAAGATTCGTAACTTAAATCCAGGCTCTCCTAGTCTTTGTAGAAAAACTCACTGGACCTTTTGCAGCACTGATACTACTTATTGATTCTTTGCTCTTGGGCAAGTTACTTCCTTCCAGTAGGACTTGGAATCTTCATCTTTAAAATGGTCTAAATGATCTCAAAAGAAAAAGGGGAAGGACTTATACGTACAAAAGTATTTATAACAACTCTTTTTGTGGTAGCAAAAAAATTGGAAACTGAGGGCATGCCCATTAATTGAGGATTAGTTGAATAAGTTGTGGTATATGATTGTGATAGAATATCCTTATGCTATAAAATATGATGAGGGGAATGGTTTCAGAAAAACTTCGGAAGACATATTTACTGATGCAAAATAAAATGAGCAGAATTAAGAGAACATTGTACATAGGAACAGCAATATTGTAACAATGATTAACTGTGAAAGACTTAGATGCTCTGATCAATATAATGACCCACAACAATTCCAAAGGACTAATAGTGAAAAATGCTGTCCATCTCCAGAGAGAAACTGATAAACTCTGAGTGCAAATTGAAGTACATTTTTTCACTTTATTTTTCTTGTTTTATTTTCTCCATTATGGCTAATGCGGAAATATCTTTTGTGTGGTTTCATATTGTATAATTGTATTTCCTGACTTCTAAATGGGGGGGGAAGGAATAGAGGAAGGGATAAAATTTAGAAATGAAAGTAAAAATAAAAAAATTAAAATGACTAGATGATCTCCAGTTTTAAATAAGTTGTATGATTCTACATCCTAGTGGATGATGACATTCTTTTGTGTTTTGGTGATCTAGTTGTGCATTGATGAGGTGGTCTCTACCATAAGAGACTGAGATGCCTGGGTATATAGAACGCAGTGAATTTCTCTAAACTAGGCAGAAAGCTCCATAAAATTATAAACATGTAGGATATATGCAAAGCTATAACTGGGGTGAGGTAACTGGAGTTTTGCTCTAGGGCAAGAAATTTAGAGGAACCTGGTAGCAATTACATTCCCTAAGCATTATAGATATTTTAGAGTATAGGACTTGTTCACAATAATAATTAGTCAAAACAGGAAGCTACAAAATGGCCAATTGGGACAATCTCTTTCCCTGCCATTTTCTGCTCCCCTCCAACAACTCATGCTGGCTCCCCCATCATATGCTTTAGCCATCGGCTCTGCCCATGCATGGGTCATTGTCTTATTACATTTCTCAAACTGAACTTGAGTTTCATGATAGTTTTTCTGGGCATGGTTTATGGTATTTGCTCCAGGTACAAAAATGCCTAAATATGGTAGTTAATGAAGGTCCTACTTTACATAAGCCATTGGTACTTCA
Source organism: Pseudochirops cupreus (assembly GCA_028627135.1). NCBI lineage: Eukaryota > Metazoa > Chordata > Mammalia > Diprotodontia > Pseudocheiridae > Pseudochirops > Pseudochirops cupreus. The sequence continues at coordinate 247,425,289 of CM053582.1, forward strand.
TTAAGTACTAGTTCATGGGGATGTGTTTATCATCATTTAGGGCCTTTGGTTCAGATTTTTCTTGGTTTTACTTAAAGGTAAGCTGTTGGTTGTGTTGACATGCAAGTCTTCTCTCAGCTAATACTGCTTAAAACTTATGCGCCACTTTATGGGAAAATGGAATAAATGGGTAATAAGAGATTGTCCACACATTCACCAAGACAGGGTTTTCTTAAGCACGGAAGCCATTGGAGACTTCAGTTTCTGTTTGAAGGATGGAAGAAAGTGGAATTTCAAAGCCATAGAAACTGGTAAATGAAATGTTTGCCATTTGAAGGAAAGGGCTTCCTAAATCCAGCAGGGGGCAGCAATATATAGACATATATCCTTGTCATGTAAAACTGGAGTTTCGAGATGTTTCAGAAACCTCAGAAAGTGAGGTTAGGTGAGAAGGTTTATGATCTATAGCAACAATTAAGAAATGATATGGTTTTGTGTATTTATAAAATCAATTCTTCCCCTTCTCCACATTCGCTCTTACTTTTTTTCCCTAAATGTTGGGGATTCTATAGGTGATTAATGTTAAGGTCTGCCGAGTTTTACTTTAATTCAAGAAGTCTTTTAATCTCAAGGCTGCTTTGTATAATGTATAAATTCTCCAGCCTGACTGAAAATTATAAGTAAATAGGGATCAAGATAATTATTTTTATTAATATGAAAATACAGTTAGTAAGAGACACTTGAAATTGAAATGCAATCCATTTCCCTCTCTGGAGTGAAATTTTAATAAAAGTTATATAACTGGTATGATTTCCAGACTCCTACTTAGGCAACCTACTCATTTATATCAATTTTTAAGTCAAAAAAGTGAGATTGACCTAATGTAATGACCTAAATGTCCTGTAGGCAACTCAAATTCACTATGTCTGAAATGGAAATCTCCCTAACCATGCTCCTCCTCCAAGCTTCCCCCTTTCTCCATAGGGCACTACCTATAATCCTTCCCTCAACCTTGGAGGCTTTATTAACTTTTCTCTTTACCTCATACCCCATATCCAATCAATTGCCAAGTCTTGTCAATTCTGTCTCCACAACAGCCCTTGCTCCTGTCTCCTTCCCTGTACTCCCATGGCTAGCAGCCTAGTTCAGGCCCTCATCACCTGTGGCAGGAATTCTTACCTCAACCTTGTAACTGGATCCCTGACTTCTAGTTTCTCCTCTCTAATCCTTCCTCCACACAGCTACCGAAAAGATGCTCTGAAAGTGACTATTTAGACTCTGCTTGAAGACCATGAGTGAGGAGAGGAGCCACCTTACCTTCCTTCAAATTGTCTTGTATATACTTATTTATTTTCAGTGACCTGGGTCTGGAGGAAGGAAGATTCACCTTCCCCATCTGGCCTCAGACACTTACTTACCATGTGACCCGAGGCAAATCAGTTAACCCTATTTGCCTCGGTTTCCTCATCTGTAAAATGAGCTGGAGAAGGAAATGGCAAACCACTCCAGTATCTTTGCCAAGAAAACCCCAAATGGAGTCATGAAGACTTGGACACAACTGAAACGACTTAACAGTGATTACATATTATATTTCTTAATAGACTGTAAGGTCTTTGTAGGCAGAGGCTTTTCACATGTGTCCCTAGCATGTAGCACATAGTAGGCATTTGATAAATACTCATTGATTGATTGGCTACAAGCAATCTTAGGAGAAGAAGAGCTTTTTTGAAATTAGAGATGGAAAAGACCTATTATTGTGTCTATTCCCTTGACTGTTTAGGAACGTGGCCCATAATATATATTCCCAATGATTTGTCATCTGCTTGTAAATGACTCTAATGATAGATGGTTCCGCGAGCTTTGCTTCAATGGGAAATTCCACAGACTAGCAAGCTTTTCCTTTGGGAAACTTCTCACATTTTGCATAAT
>CM053582.1:247434348-247462929 GCA_028627135.1 Pseudochirops cupreus
AGAATCTAGAATTTAAAGTTCCCATTTACATTTTAATTTGATTCAGCCTCATTCCAGAGTCTTATTGGCTACATGCAGCCTATGAGTTTGACATCTCTCATCTAGTTCAACCTCCTAACTGAGACAGAGAGAGTTTAACTTGGACCAGGTCACATAGGTAGAAAGTGGCAGAGCTAGGATTCAATCTTAAGTTGCATGAAAACCTTATACATTAGAGCAGTGGTTCTCAACCTGTGGGTTATGTTCAATTTGTAACAATGAAAATACATCCTGCATATCAGATATTTACATTATGATTCATAACAGTAGCAAAATTACAGTTATGAAGTAGCAATGAAAATAATTTTATGGTTGGAGGTCACCACAACATGAGGAACTGTATTAAAGGGTTGCAGCATTAGGAAGGTTGAGAACCACTGCATTAGAATGAAGGGAAATGTTTGTAAAGTGCTAAGCTCCTGATATTTCTCAGAGATAAGGAACTTTCACCCCAACTTTCTTTTCTATGTTGCTGTGCCATGTCATTAGTCTGAGGATTGTTGTTAGTACGAGTTTGCACAGTCTAAATAACTCTGAGCCCCCACATACTTGAAACTTCCATTGTCTCCAAGTATATGCTATATTTCATTGAGTGCTGGCCATGTGACTTTGGCATAATGATATTGCGCCCCTTTCAGGAACAGATAGATATCATCTGTAAAATGAAAGGGTTGGACTTAATGATCTTTCAGGTTCCTTTTAGTTCTAAATTCATGATCCTATGATCTATACACAGTGTTTTACTCTTTAAAAAAATAGATTCAAAATGAGGACTAAGCAATATAGAATAGAACTTGTGCTTCACAATAAGATACTCAAAGTTTTGTGTAGATGTAGGCCACCCCCTCTCCACATACAGTGTATAGAAGATCTCTAAACAGCCATGCTAAGTAAGATTCAACTTAGTCCTCTTTTTCTACCCCTCCCACATAGTCACACCTACTTCAAATGGGCCAAGAGTTTGAATACAGTTCCCAAATTATGTTTGATTCATGTTACACATGAGGCCAATCATTAGATGAGTAACTCAAGAACTCTGTATCTAAATCTTGAATCCTTCCTGTGGTAAGGGATTGTCAACTATACAGAACTGGCCTCTGATCTATGTGTGGCCAGAGCTGAATGGAGCAAGTTATAGACAAGAGAGTCAGGAATCAAACAAAAGTTTAATTTCAAAGTGAGTAAAACAGCTTACAAACACACATGTGCCAGGGCCTTACCCCTACTGTGGGGGGTGACTTGCTTTAGTGTAGGCAGATCTCAATACTTATACCTATGGCTATACAGCGAGCTGTAGTCCTGGCAATGAGGGGTAACAGTAACATCATGACAAGTTTGCTTTATAGCAGGGCTTCATGACCAGAACATGGATACAGCAGGTGTTTGTCCAAGCTCAAAGAACACCTGGTGCTGGTCAAAGTCATACAATAATTATATGAAACAATTCTGGGATTTTGCTGTGACTGAGATCATCCAGAGAGTGAGCACAAAGGATTGTTGTTATGCCAAGCTCAGGATATAACTCGCTTATTGGACCTTAGCTTTGGAATACAGGGTGTCTCCTAATATCTTGACAGTATATATAATGAGAGTCTCCACTGAGCCCAAGCAGACAATTCTATGGTCTGCACCTTCTGTCGCTGGCAGCAACTTCCAAATGCGTCTGGCTTAGCCAAGATCAGAGGTGGCAAACTATTGTCTGAGGGCCAAATCTCCCAACCTATCACCGGTTTTTTTTGTTTTTCGTTTTTTGTTTTTTTATAGCCAGGCAAGCTAAGAATTTCTTTAAAAACATTTCAAAATGCAACAAAACCTCTGCCCTTTCTCTCTTCCCTTTCACCTGATCTCTGATTCTTCCATTTCCTTTTTATCCTTTTTTTTCACTCTGTACATAGGCCACATATGAAAAATAGCAATTTGAACCCCCCTCTTCTTTTCTTTCTACATGAGTATATATTCATTTTACTGTCTTTTTGCTTTCTTAAAACTCTAAGACAGAACCAATTTGTCTTGTTTGATTCTGTCAGGGTTGTTTAATGACATTTAGATTTCGGAGGGACGCTTTATTCTTCTCCTATTAGTTTGTTAACATTCCACTGTAATAGAGCCTCGTACAATTACTCAAACGCATTTACTTTTTTGTTTGTTTGTTTCTCTTGACTCCTTATCTTTGAAATCGACTTAAAGTATCTACTTGGCCCTAACCTTCTCACCAGCAACTCTTTAAAGTTTTCTACACCATTATAGACTGCTTTTTTTCCCTTCCTTGAAGGGTTATACAAAGTTTTACAAACTAAGTTATTATTGGTTCTAAGCCTATCTTTTTTTCTTTTGGAATATTATATTCCAAGATATCCTTTCATTTGTAGTAGCAATTGCCAGGTCTTTTGTGATACTTATCGTGGTTCCTTGATATGTGGACTTTTCTTTTTGATTTCTTGCAGTACTTTTTCATTGTCCTGGATTTTGGCTATAACATTCCTGGGGTTTTTCATTTTGGGGTTTCCTTCAGGAGATGGTTATTGTATTATTCTTATTTTCACCTTGACCTTGGAGTCTTAGATGTAGACAGATTTTTAATCTATGATTTCTTGAGAATGTCAAGGCTTTTTAAATCATGGCTTGCAGAGAGTCCTATAATTTTTAAATTATCCCTCTGTGATTTCTTTTTTTTTTTTGATAAATGACCCTTCATACTTTCTTCTATTTTTAAACAGAATTTTAAAATTTGTTTTTATATTTCTTATTGACATCATTAATTTCTGTTTGATCTATTCTAATTTCCAGGAAGTCCATTCCTTGCATAAGGTTTTACACTTTTTGTTCTAAGTTCTTTATTTTGCTTCCAATTATTTCTTCCCAGGCTTATATTTCACTAAAAAAGTTTTTTCCTTATTTGTTCCAAGCATTAATGTAGTCCTTATAGAATGGCCATTTTTCCTCCATGAGTCTGTGTGTGGTTCTACAATTACTCTTCTAGGGTGGATTTTTGGGCATCTCTGTATCTATAACAATTCTCTATATTGACCAGTGTTTTCTGTTAACTCACATCTCTAGCATAGGGAGAGTGTGATACATAAGTACCTATATCAACTCACAGAACTTTTGATATGTGGAAGTAAGTATAGTTCCTTCACATCTATTAACAATGTTTATTGGTTGATTTAGAAGAAAAATAGTAGGAGTGCTCAAGGTAGGGCTTGTGTTCTACTGTATTAGTGATACATATGTCATAGATAATGTTATAAATAGTGCTGAGAAATCAGAGGTCATTGATAACCACAGGGAAAAAAAATAATTTTTGAGAGGTAAAAAAGAAATCTAGGAAAGTTGCTTGGCCTGTAATTGTAGATTAATTTTGAAAAAAAAAAAAAGGAAAGGCAGCCATATTTTCTGTTTAGGAGATCATGTGCCTGTATAAGCTTCTCTCTGCCTTTAAGATAAATAAGTGACTGAAAATTAAACTGATATCAGCATATTAAAAAAATTAGTTATATATACTGTTATGATCAATACCTATGGTCCCACACCATTCACCTCTGCTTTTATATATGTAGCATCTACAGGTCCATGAGAATTCTGGAGGTATAAAATGATGACCTTGAGTTATAAAGAAATGGTTAAATTATATTCAGCATACACTGTATAATATGGCAGGAAATTGTCCTATACTACTATAGAAAAGGTTTCTATTATAAACTTCAATCTGGAGAGTTTCAATACTTAAAGGTTAACCTTCAGCTATCTGGAAGCCTTGTTCATCAACATATTTAGCTTAATCATTATTAGTTTTAAAGCTTTGTCACATCAATTGTGTTGTCATCGAGCTATTCATAGGTTTGAAACTTCTTATACATTAATATCTTTTCTTCTCAATTACATTGTAAGTCTTGAAGTCAAAGACTAGACTTACAGCTCTTAATCTTTCCCTGGTGCACTGAGTTCAGTGTCTGACATAGACAGATGTTTAATAAATGCTTGCTGTTGTGTTGTGTACATATGAATGTATATACATTACATTCAGGTTATAATCAAGCACTGATATGGACATTCATCTTTCCATGTGAAGTAGAGCTGATGTGGCACGGGTACCTGCATGAAGAGCCACCACAAGCTCTGTCCCTTCCTCCTTCAGAGATCTTCAAAGAAGCTCAGAGAAGGTCTGTTATTTATATGACCTGACCCAGTGACATAAAGGATGTTAGGAAGCAGAAAAATTATTGCAAAGGAACATGAGTGCCTTTTCAAGTTCCCTGAAAACTTGGTGTGTGTGTGTGTGTGTGTGATTTCCCAAGGGAAGTGTACCCACCCTAGTGTTGGGAAAAGGAAGAGAGAGATAGAGCCAATTCCCTGTAACTCAGCTGGGAATGAGAAATGGAGAGTTGGGAAAATTAGGGAAAGGGAAGAAGTGCCAAAGATATACCTCCAGGAGTGACCTGGGTAAAAGAGTAAAAAATCTTGAATTCCCCAGAGGTATTCTGATTCTGAGGATACCAAAAGAGTTGGAAAGTTGTAAATAGTCCAAGATATTTAATTCTGAAATAATTATAATATTATGCTTTTTCGTATAATCCCCCCACCCCCACCCCATTTACTTATTGAGAGCTGGTACCATTTCTTCAAAGCGTATAAATAGCAGGAAGTGGCAACATTTAGAGTAGTATTTAAAGTTGGGGAACATTGTTTTAGATTTCTGGAAAATGTAGAGGTCCACCTGGGGTAAGGATTTCTTGATCTTTTTAGTGTACTCTAAGTTGTTTCACGTTGTTCCATCCAGGATAATATTGTAAGTTAAATGGTTTCTGATAAGACAGAGCATTATTGGAAAGGCAAAGGGGCTCTTTTCTTGACTAAGACCTCAGATGAGCCTCCTTTCTGTGTCCTTTATTGGCTAAATAAAACCTGCTCTGTTGGATGCCTTGTGAACTTGAGTGCTTGTAAGGAGAGTAAAAAGCAGCCTTTGGAGGATTACTTTATACTGATATTCCCAGGTTTCACTTGGGTAGAAGCAGAGGAGACAGAGATAAGAAGCTAAAGATTATCAAGCTGTACTTAGGTTCTTTGTGTCAGGAGGAACCTGTTGACAGAAAGGTTACATTTAATTACCTGTGTTTTGTTTTTCTATTTTAGCTCAATTTGTTTCTTTTAGATATTCTTGTGACTCTTTAATAAAATCTGATCCTATGCAAATATATCCCTAGTCCCCTAGGGTTGAATGCTAATAGCAGTTAAATTAATTAAACATATCATTTTAACCTTGGTGCTAGGCTGAATGATCTATCTCTAGTATAACGGTATAAATAACATCACAGAGAAAGTCTAAGACATGAGAACACCTGCAAATACTTAGAGTCATTAGAATTTGTGATTCATTTAGCAATATGAAACAGTGTTTTATGTTTTATTGTTCAGCCTGCACTTCATACACTAAATAACAAACATTAGGAGATGCTTTATTTGATTGCCTTCTTATCCCTGAGGGCTTTTCATATATCTCTATCTATATACATACACATATACATATGTATACACACATATGTGTTTGTGTATATATATATATATATATTTTTTTTTTTCATGGAAGGTTAATGAAAATGACAAAATGAGTATGATCCACTCATGGGATTCTGATGGAGACATTTCTGACATAGAGGAAAGAACATTGGCTTTTGAATCTGGAAATCTGGGTTTGAATCCCAAATGTATGGTTTACTAGCTATGTGATCTTAGGCAAAGTACTTTACATCTCAATGTCTAAGTTTCACCATTTATAATAATAATAAAGCCTGTGCAATTTTCTTCACAATGCCATCTTGAAGATCAAATAAGAAAATGTATGTAAAGTGCTTTGTAAACTGCAGAATGCCATCTAAATTGTTATCTATCATTATGGGAAAACAACTTCTAGTTTCAGGGCTATTCCTGTTGGAGAAATTGGCAAATTTTGTCATTTCCTTCTTTCTCCTCAGCGGTATACCATCCATCTTCTTCCCTGTAAACCCAGGGCTCCCAATGCCTCTGGGTGTTCATATTCCCTTACTATGGTGGTCCATCTTGGCCTGTTTCCCTGTGTAACAGCCTACATTTCCAATTATCCTTGAGTCTCCTCCCCCCCGAAAAAAAACCCTATCAAAATTCACCTGTCTAGTATTCCATTTTCTCAGGAACTTGCCAAATACCAGAAAATAATCTCATAATACAGGATTTCAAACTAGAAGTGTTCTTAAAAATCATCTACTCTTTCTTTTCCCCAGTTTGGTCTAGCAGCTTCATGTTGGGAATAAGAAGTTAAAGGAAAGAGAGATTATATGACTTATCCAAGGTCAAATGTAGAATTATAGAATTTCAAATTAGTAGGGTCCTTTGAAATCATCCTTAAATCCTTAGAAGCAGCAGAGCAAGAATTCAAACTAGTCTCCTGTCCGGTACAATACTTACTAGGAAGCAAGCCTCCTGATTCTGAATCCTGTGTTATATCCATTATGACACACTGCTTCCTTGACATTAAGTAGCCTTCTGCCTCTTCAATTGTACTACTGAGCTATTTAAATCTTTTGCTGTTCTTTAATTTGTAAATTCATGAAGGCAAGGATAGTATTTTATATTTGCTCCTATCCCTGCTGCACTGAACATAGTGTTTTGTCCTGAGTATGCTCTCAATAAATGTTGGAGGAAACTGAATGCATTAACTTTCTCATTTGCATTTTAACAAGGGTCTTCAGTGCTTTAATACAAAGGAGTGAATAATGGTGGAATTTCAGGCAGCCTGGGAGGGTCACTATGGGGACACATTTTGGGGACAGGTTAGCTTTTTGGAATTCTTCTAAATATATCATGTCTATTGCATTTAGAGTATAGTTTGTTTGCTTGGGAGTCCAAATAAGCATTTGACCAATGCTCACTTTGTGAGGGTGATAGCATTTCCTTCTCCTGTAACCATGAGTCTGGAAATGGGGATTGATGATTCCAAAGTCAGTGTGTAAATGTCAGTATGATGTGGTCTTGTTGGCAGCCAAGGTTAGCCATCAGCAGGCCCTGATGAACTGTTGGAGGGCTGACTGGAACTTGCATATTCAAGCATATGGAAAGGTATGGGAAGTGGAAAACTAAAAAACAAAAGAAAACAGAAACCAGTTCTTTCCACATGACTGGGCCTCAAATAAAAAGTTGTAAGCCACAAGTGCAAACTATGACAATGTGACGGCATTTTTTTCTACTTTTCTACTACTTCCTATGGCTCCAGGTGATTTTGATTTTTAGTCTTTTTGATGCCTTTTGTTTTGTTTTTTTTTTACATTATAATCATGAGATCATAGAGCTGCAATAGACCTCAAAGATTGTCTTATCCAACCCGGTTAGAAAAGAGGGGATGGAAAGGAATAAGCCTTTATTAAGTACCTTCTAATTGCTAGACACTGTGATAAGCACTTGACAAATACCTCATTTGATTTTCACAACAACTCTGGAAAGTGGGTCCTATTATTACTCCCATTTTACAGCTGAGGAAACTGAGACAGAGATCAAATGATTTGCCCAGGGTCACACAGCTAGTAAGTATCTAAAGCCATATTTGAATTCAGATCTTTCTGACTCCCGGGCCAGCGCTGTATCCACTGTGCCACCTAGCTACCTCTGACGCCCAGAGAAGTTAAATGAATCGCTCAAGGTGACATATATAGTAATTCAAATAAGAAGGATCTGAACCTAGATCCTCTGTCTCCCAAACCAACTCTTTTCCCACTGCCTTTTATTCATTTCTCTAAATGACTCCTCTTCCTTCTCCACCCCATACCATTGAAAATCAGGTAAGCAAGATCAACAAAGAGCGTGATGGAGACCGACAAAATACAGTGTGCTCCCTCCTCTACTTCTGTCTCTGCCAGAGGGAGCAAGATTGGGCGTGGTAAATTAATGTGAGTTCAGCTGCCATTTAAGGTTATTTCAATTTGCATTGCTGTAGTTGTATTTTTTTCTTCTGGTTTTGCTTTACTCTGTATCATTTTGTATGAATCCTCTCATGCTTCTCCAAACTCCTAATATTTGTATTTCTTAGGGTTCAATAATATTTCATTGCATTTGTATACTATAATTCCAGTTTTTGCTACCCCAAAAAATTCTGCTAAAAATATTATATGTATAGCACCTTTCTATCAACCTCTTTGGGGTAGAGATTTTTTGTCTTATAATTCTACATTTTTCAAAATAATTTTTGCCACATATATGTGGTATGCATATTTTTATATACAGGGTGTTCTAAAAGTCTTAATACACTTCAAAGCTTGTTAGAGCTTAAGCATTTATTGTTGCTAGTCACTTTCCTAGTTTAAGGGGGTGACTTAAACTATCAGGAACTTATTTACCCACATTCCTGACCTGAAATGGCTAAGGTGGTCATCCTACTCCACCAAAACAATTATAATCCTTGTTGACTGGAAATTGACAACATTAGTTTACTGCTAACCCATTGCTGTAGAAGACTCCAGCTTTTGTTCAAACTACCAAATGTTTCTAGGTTTGTACTTGGAAGACTCAGATGCGGTTCTCTTCCATCTAGTGATTAATTCTACTTAGGCACTTCTGAAGTGTATTGGAATGATAAAAAGATCAGGCTAATGGCCTCAATTATTATAAATCTCTGGGTCAGTGCTAGTGACCTCCTTTCAAGTCCACGTCCAAAAATGAATTCTCTTTGTACATCCTTATTAACAGCCATCACCTGTTGTTAATCAAATGGGTATGCTGCGAAGGTATGGCATCTATTCTTCAGTTCACCCCATCCACTACACACTCAAGCTAGTCTGGTGTCTCATTTTAGGTGATATTTTTAAAAAGGTAATTGCTTTTTATTTTGACAATAGAAAATCTTTCCTTGTAATAATAGCTCACATTTATATACTGATTTATAGTTATACTTTCTCCTGATGTTGTGAGTTAGTGAATTATTAGTATTATTATTCCCTTTTTATAGGTAAGGAAACTAAAACACAAAGAAGATTGCTCAAGATTATGTACTTATCATGACACTGAGTTGTTCTGATGGGTTGGATTGATTTTACTCACTAACCAACTATATCTAGTTGACCCTAGACCAGCAGTTCTCAACCTGTGGGTCGCAACACCTTTGGGAGTCAAATGACCCTTTCACAGGGATCACAGGGGTCACCTAAGACCACTGGAAAATACATATTTCTGATGGTCTTAGGAACCTCCTCTATCTATCTCCAGGCAGGTATACCCACATGCAGATACGCCCACATATGAGTATTAACTGGCATTAGGTAGGTTGAGAACCATTGCCCTAGACCATCATTCACATCCATTCAGCTATCCATTTTGTGTATTGCCATCTACCTTCACATACCTCACCTCCTTTCAACTTTGACTCTGAGAATAGTTATTAAGTCAATATTAGTACTGCTTCTGACAAAAGGATGTACCTATCAGCTATTCTGTTCTTCCACTCATACTCCCTGGCTTCCCTGGCAACCGTTTCCCTTGGTGTTGTTTTTACCTCCTACAAGCTAAGCTCTCTGTCTCCCTTTTGTATTTGTGTCCTCAGCCTTGATTTAGAGAGATTTGAGGAAGTGAGATCATGTAGGAGGCTATTATCGTACTACTCCAGGTGAGAGAGGTAGTAGATTCTTGACTGAGGTGATACCTGTGTGAATGGAGAGGAGGGGAAAGTTGTGACAGTTTGGGAGATAGAGCCAAAAGATCTGGCAACTAGATATGTGGGATGAGGGAAAGTGAGGAAGACCATAGCAAGGTTGGGAACCTGAGAGGATAGGAGGGTTGTGGTGCCTGTGATAGTAATAGAAAAAGGGGGAAGAGAGGAGGGCTTGATGGAAAAGGTAATGCAATGAGATCTGTAATGCACATCACAACCCACCTATACCTTCTTGTTCTGGGTGATTCTTTCATATCTACAATGAAAAAGGGGATGAGACGCTCTTACAGATCATTGGCTACCAATGAAGGCCTGCTGAAGCTATGAAGTCATTTTGGGGAAAAGGGGTAGAGATGAAATTTTCCCAATGACTTCTGTATAACTGCTGCTGGGGGTTCCCAAAGATCTGGTCAGAAGTAGGGGTTGGAAAGGACTGAGCTTTTGCATAATAGATCTAGGGGTCAGAATAGGAGAACATTTGGAGATGAGGTAGGTATAGTTATATAGGAGAAAAGTTTCATGAATGGCTATCACAATATAGTTGGGACAGGATCTGTTTTCTCAACCTCTTATTGGTTGATCATATATATATATATATATATATATATATATATATATATATATATATCCATTAGAACCCATCCAAGACCCCCAGTCCCCTAGAAACATCTCTTCTTTGGAGACTACTGGTTTGCAGCATGAGATGTTGCTTAGTAATGGCAGGGATAGGTAGCATTGCAATGGGGTAGATGTGGAGGTGGTCAGGAAGCATGGAGGACATCTAAAGACAGGGTCTTTGGGGAAAATAGGACACTGACAGAGAGAAGAAAAAAGGAGGCAAAATTCACGATTTTCTTAGGCTAGAGTATCTGGATTATTACTGTGGTTAATATGGTCATAAAATGAAGTTGAACAGAAGATCTCTGATATTCCCTCCAGCTCTAAATGCAAGATTCTATATTTTATCTGAACCTATTTTAACAACAACAAATATATCTATTGTGAGATTCACTTTTATGCTCTGTCCACCTCTTTCTTGAAATTAATTAGAAGAAGTATAAGTCTAGCTCAAACAATTACCTTTATAGCTTTCTTTAAAATATCCTTAATGGTAGAGAGTTTGAGATCAAGAAGACTAAGGTCTTTCTATACTTTAAAAAGCCCAATATTTCATTAGTGTGGGTATTTCTCTATGAATACATATCACAATCCTTCCTTTCCTTCATAATGGTTCTTCATGAGTTGTTGTGACTAAAAATATTTACCCAGTGAACCTTCTGGAAATGCACTTTTAACCTAGCCAGTCTGGTCCTCAGACACAGAATCCCTCTGTAGGAAGCCTATTAGAAGCCTATTCAGCTTCTTCGGATTTCAAGAGCTAATGCTTTGCTGACATAGTCTTTGAGAACACAGATGACCTCCATATCACAATGAGGCATGAGCGAAAGTCACATATGATCTGGGTTGTACTTACTTCACTGAGGACCAAGAAATGAAACTCTGTTCCGAGGGCTCTTAAACTGAGGTCCATAAATCCCCAAGGGAGAGATTTCAGGATGGAATTTGGATGAAGAAAATATACTTCTATTTTCATTAACCTACAATTCATATTTAGTACTTTCTCTAATTATGAAATCTTTAAAAAAAATTTAAAAGAACATTATTCTGAGAAGAAGTTCCTAGGTTTCACTAAATTGTAACAGGTTTCCATGATACAATAACAGTTAAGATCCTCTATTCTTAGGCCAAGGGTTGGCAGTGTTTCCAAAGAAATGTGTCAGGTAGTTGGGAGGCAGAGGAGGGACTGACCACCCTTGGAGGAAGCAATAGCCTAGGGATACCCTAGGGAAATTAGCACTAATCCATAGGATCTTCTTAGTGTAGCTCACACTGTTAGACAAGTTCTAGGGGACAAGAAGGGCCAGCTTTAGACAACGTGAAACACATTTTCAGTGTTTCTCTCTCTTGGTAGTGTTTTCCTCTTCACATTTGCCTTTCCATTTCCATTCTCCCACATCAACCTTAAAATATGCCAATAGGTATTCAGAGCCCTTCACTCTGGTGATGCCCCATAGTATGCCTTTTGGGGAGGTAGTATCTGAGTTTAAACGCATTTTGACACCTCCTTTCTCCCTTCTCTACCTATCAAAGCCTCCTTGTCTTGTGTTCCATTTCCACAGGCTCCTGTGGATGATGGCATAATAAACTGATGTATTAGTGGATCATAGATTTAGGGTTGGAGGGGCCTTAGAGATGATCTAATTTAATGCCTTTGTTTCCTCACACACTGAACTTTAAGTTCTAACTCTGCCTTTTTACTAGCTATCCTCAATCCCTGCAATCCTCTCCTATATTGCCTCCCCCTCTTAGTTTCCCAGCTTTCTTTCAAATCTCAGTTCAAATCCTACCTTCTTCAAGGAGTCCTTCATACATCCTTTCCTTACTGCTGGTATTTTCTCTTTGAGATTGCCTTCCATCTACTCTGTATCTCTCTGTTTCTCTGTCTCTCTCCCCGCCTTTTCTCCCTCTCTCTCTTTCCCTCCCACCCTCCCCACCTCCATCCTTACCTCTCTCCCTCCCTCCTTCCCCCCTCACCTCCCCCCCCAGGTCTATCCAAATACCTATTGTACATACAGAGTCGCTTGCAAGTTGTCTTTTTCTGTCCTTGAGGACAAAGATAATTTTGCCTTTCTTTGTATCCCCAGCATTCAGCCTGCTGCCTGGTACATTGGTAAGCATTTTATAAAGGCTTGCTGATTGATTGATTGATACATGAGGAAGTTGAAATTAATTGATAAAATAACTAGCTAAGGCAGGATTTCAATCCAGGTTATGGCTCTAAATCAAGCACTCTTTTTCCACTATATCAGTCTTCCTCAGTGAATTCAATGTCTTCTCTTACCAAGATAACAGTAATATTTTAGCAGAAACCAAGTACCACATAAAAGTATAGGAATTTTCAGTATCATAGTCGTCTAGTGGGAGGTGATTATGGGGTTAGAGAAATGATTTAGAGGTAAAGAAAACTGTCAGTGTTCTTCAATCATGCCTGTACATAAGCAGAAGAAGACTTTAGATTTCTTAACCTTTGGACAGTACTAGGTAGAACCCATTGAGTATGGATGCCTACAACGTCATAATGATTGCTTTATATCTGTTTGCTAATAATAGCTTTCATTTAGCTAGTGCTTTAATGGTACACAACACTTTGCATTATCTAATTTGATCCTCACAATAACTAAGGATAGAAAATATTATTCTCATTTTGTAGAAGAGGAACAGACTCAGAGAGGTTATGCAGCTTATGTAAGGTTACACATCTTATGTCATGCTGCTCACAAGCTTTGATGTAGGATCACAAATTAGAGCTGAAAGGAGCTTCTGAGGCCATTTAGCCCAAATCTCTCATTTTATAGATAAGGAAACTGAGGCTGAGAGAGGTTAAGTGATTTGCCCAAGGTCACACAGAACAGGAAGTAGCTGAACTGAGATTGGAAACCAAGTCTTCTGATTTTCAATCCAGTGTTCTTTCCTCTACATCACATGGTAACTCTGAGTCATGGTCCAATATGAATGCTACCTCATGGGGTTAAAGTTCTATTCTCTGCATTGGGTGCTCATGCTTCTATTTGCCAATGGTTATTTCACAAAGTCAGTGCTGAGGTCTTTATATTCTTTCCCTGAGTAGTTCAGTCTTAATTTCCCAGTACCCACCTCTTTTCTCCTTTAGTTACAAGGAGCAAATTATTCCCACCTAAGAGGAAAGATGAGTTGCAGTAGTAAGGTTCTTATGGTAAAAGAAGGTTGCTTTTGTCTGACCTAGAATGCTTCTTTCACAGTTTTTTCTTGTTGCTGTTGTTTTCTTATTGCTTGGAAACTACTCTGCTCTCAGTGGAGCTGTTCAGGTGGCTTATTTAATGCCTTGACCCTCGAGTGGCCTACTCCCCCTCACAGAGTCTGTGTCTAAGACACAACTCTAACTGAACTGAAAAGTTGTTTCCCACAGTAGATCTTGTGCTCTGGCTGATTTGGATTGGGAATATTGTCACATTGTCAGAAAAATGGTCCTTTCTTTCAGCTGATTGTGCTCTGCACTAAACCCCCTAATCAAATTTTACCTATAGTCAAATGATCACAGAATCTTAGAGCTGAAATGGACTTCAGAGGTTATTCACTGCAATCCTTTGCCCAATGCATGGATTCTCTCTGTAATATCCCCAAATCAATGGTCATCCAATCTTTGGTTGAATATCCCCGATGAGAGGAAACTTATTGTCTAATTAGGTGAATCTAATTAGGTTCTTGGGCAGCTAGGTGGTATAGTAGAGTGTGGGGCCTCAGATGCTTACTAGTTGTGTGACCCTGGGCAAGTCACTTAACTTTGCCTCATTTTCTTCTTCTGTAAAATGAGCTAGAGAAAGAAATGGCAAATCACTCTAATATCTTCATCAAAACCCCCCCAAAAGGGCTCATGAAGAGTCAGACGTGTCTGAAACTCAACAACAACAATCATTAGGTGCTTAACATTTTTTGAGTATGGCAGGGAGCCCTTTGTCAACCTGGTGAGGCTTTATGGACCCCTTCTCAGAAGAATGTTTTTAAATAAAATAAATAAATTACATAGAATCATTTGTTGTGGCTGTTGTTTTGAGTTGTTTCAGTATTTTCTGAATCTCTATGATTCCCCCCTTTTTTTAAGCCAAGTTACTGGAGTGTTTTTCCATTTTCTTCCCAAGCTAATCTTACAGATGAGGATATCCAAGCAAATAAGACTAAATGCCAGGTCACACAGCTAGTAATTGTCTGAGGCTGGATTTAAATTCAGGTATTCCTGACTCTGGGCCCATAGACATGCCATCTAACTGCCCCATATAGACTCGTGAAGGAACCCAATTATATTTACATATATGTATATGCGTATATACACACATATGTGTTTAAGTATACATACACACATATACATACATACATATAAATAAAATCTTGAACTCTTGGTTGAGAACCTCTGAATTAGTCAGATTATTCTACTTTTGAACAGCT
Source organism: Pseudochirops cupreus (assembly GCA_028627135.1). Classification (NCBI taxonomy): domain Eukaryota; kingdom Metazoa; phylum Chordata; class Mammalia; order Diprotodontia; family Pseudocheiridae; genus Pseudochirops; species Pseudochirops cupreus. The sequence continues at coordinate 247,449,095 of CM053582.1, forward strand.
CTGGTTAGTAATGTGTTTTGTTTTTTTTTAATTGTATATTGAGCCTTATATCTGCCTCCTTGTGATTTCCATCACTTTTCTGGTACTAGTTGTGTCCTCTGGACCAAACAGAATAAATCAAATCCCCTTTCCACATGACTGCCTTTTAACTTGGAGATAGCTTTAGTGTGTCTCTAAAGTCTTCTGCACTTGGTATACTGAATATTATATTGGCCAACCAATGGATAAGTTTAAAAAAGGCCTCAAAGTACACTATTAGTGCCCCCTATTACTTTCCAGAATGGGCACTGTTCCTGGAGTGCCAGACTTGGAGTCAAGTGCCCTCTGCTGGCATTTATTAATTTTAACTATTCAATATTTTTGGACCTCAGTTTCCCTGTCTGCAAAATGACAATAATAATAATAACAACTGTACTACCTCAAGGGGCTATTATAAGCCTCAAAAGAGGTAATGTATTTAAATTGCTTTGCGAACCTTGATGCTCAGTGTCAAGGTATGTTATTGTTATTCTGCTCAAGCTTGAGCTTTCTATTCTCAGGCAATTATTTTCAAAGCCCTCTTGCTCCTGGTATCCCAGTTACACTTCTGTACCTTCTTTCCGACTCTGATGTAAACCAGGAATGACCTCTTCTCTGCCCACATCTCTCTTTCACACTGTCCTGCTGTGTTTCTTCCATCATTCAAGCATCTGTGAAATCTCACCTTCTCCATGAAGCTTTCACAAACTGTGTGTTTATGGGCTTCTCCACTGCTTATCATCTTAACGTGTTTTGACTCCATGTCCTCCCAGTCTGGACCAACTCTTTAGTAAGACAGAGTCTTCCTTCCTCAGCTCAAACTGCTCTTCTCTTCCAGTTGTTCCATGCTCACTTTCTTTTCCACCTCCAACCCCCTTTGTCTCAATCTTTAAGTAAATAGTGGTACAGTGGATAGGGCACTGTCTTTGAACCCAGCAAGACCTAAGTTCAAATACAGCCTCAGACACTAATTGTGTTACCCTGGGTAAATCACCTTATCTCTGCCTTGGTTTACCAAACTGTAAAATAGAAACAATTATAGCACTTTCCTGGCCAAATTATTGTGAGCATCAAATAAAATAATATTTGCAAAAAGCACTTAGCACAGTGCCTAGCACATGGTTGTTACTATATAAATGATTTTTCCCCACCCCTCTCCCTTCTCCCTCTTTCCTGACCCTAATGTCCTCTTTAACATTCCCCAAATCTTCCTCATTCAATCCCTATATCTCCACTACATTTTCCCCAACATTCTATTGTCATCTCCATTAATTTTCCTCTTCTTTATTCAATTCTAACTCACTTGTATTCTTGGCTCTTTCGATAAAGTGACTTTTAAACCCAGGCTGAGGTGTGCCAAAATGTGGCATTCCCCTTAACACAGCACTGACTTCTTAGATCTCTCCTGCAACCTAATCAGTAGAGCCACCTCTGGAATTTCTGTTCTCAGATGAGTGGCATCTTGGTTTTAGCTGAATTCCTGACAGTGATGTGAAGCGAGCAATCTGCCAAGAAGGAGAACCGTGAAATGAGAATGTACATTATCCTGGTCATGATCAGTAAATGATTTTTCTGTAACCCAGGGCCCTTTTTTGCTATTTGAGTATAGAAATTAAAGGGAAGGAAGGATGAAGAGAGGGAGAGAAGGGGCAGAGAAGGTGGAAACAGAGAAGGTGGGGCAGAGAGTGAGGCCAGAAAGGGAGGTAGAGAGGGACAAAGAGAGAAAAGGAAGAGGGTGAAAGAAAGAGGGGAAATGAAGAAAGGGGGAAAAAAAAGAGAAATCAAGGGACAGACAGGGTAGGAGGGAAAAGATTGGAGAGGAGAGAGAGGGAGTAGATAGACTGGTTCAGAGTCTTAAAATCTTTGCAGGAGAAAGGATGCTCCTTTCTCAAGATGAACAGGTAGAGGGAATGGGTAATTAAAATCAAACAGCTGAGTGTCTTAATTAAAGTTTCATTGCTCTTATCCTATCCAGAGAGAGAATGTGAATATACAGAGAGGGGGCTGGGAACTAGTGAATGAGAATTTCAATTTATCCATTAACAAGCATTTGCTGAGCAACTATTAAATACTATGGGCTGAGTCTTACTCAAGAAGTGTGGGTCAAGGTCCCTGCCCTTGAGAAGTTTGCTGCCTGTGTGTGCATTAAACTGAAACAGAACTGTGCATAACTTTTTAAAAATATATTGTCTGATAAAGATCCCAGGTGCTACAGTATTTCATAGAAGAGGGAGATTAATGAGGTCAAGGGTGACCAGAACTTCATGAGTGAATGAATGATAAGGCATTTATTTGTCCTCTCTACTCTTTTCATTCTCTCCCCTCTTGTGCTAGGCATTGTGGGTACGGAGACAAAAATGGAAGTCTTTTAAAAGAGCTTTTGTTCAATTGGGTGACATATACTCAGATAAATATATATCAAACACATTGTATATATATGTATATATGTATATATATATATATATATACACATAGATATATAGAGAGCAAATACAGAGTAATTTTGGAATGAATATATGTTGGAGTAGCAGTGGTGAAAGTACTTATAATTAGGAAAATCAGAAAAGACCTTATATAGGAGGTGGTACCCTTGAGCTTTAAGGGAGCTCAGAATTCTAAAAGACAGCAGTATGTGGGCAAAGTGTCCCAGGCATGGACACTTTGAGATCAGTCTCTGTAAGGCACAGAGGGGGTGACAGAATGTCACGTGAGGGGAACAGCAAGCAGACCTGTTTGGTTAAAATTGCGTTATGGGAAAGAATGTGAAATCAACTTGGAGTGGGATTGTTGCCTTTAAGTGCCAAAAGTTTGTATAATTCACCCTCTAGACCAGTGGTTCTCAACCTTCCTTTTCTAATGCCTTGACCCTTTAATAGTCATATGTGGGTGTCTGCATGTGGGCAGACCTGCCTGGAGACAGAGAAGGTTCCTAAGACTATCAGAAATACATGTTTTCAGATGGTCTTAGGCAACTGCTCTGACCCCTGTGAAAGGGTTGTTCAACCCCAAAGGGGTCACGACCCACAGGTTGAGAACTGCTGCTCTAGACATTTGTGAGCCACTGAAGGTTTTTGAGTGAGTTGGTCAGTGGGTGAATTGGGGAATGGGGTGATGGTCAGATCAGTATTTTAGGAATATAAGTTTGTGGTCTGTGATGGATGACTGTGGAATCATGAAGGAGGGATTAGTGAAGTGAGAAATTGGGCAGGCAAAGAAACTAATTAGGAAGCTACTGCAATAGTCTAGATAAGAGGACTGAAAGCCTGAACTAGAGTGGGGGCTAATTGGGATAATTGAAAGGGTATTGGACTTAGAATAAAAAGAACTGGTTTTGAGTCCCTGTTCTGCTATATTCTACCTGTGTGACTTTGGACAATTTATTTAACCTCTCTGGGCTTTGGTTTCTTCATTTGTCAAAAGGAAGGGGTTGGGCTAGATTACCTTAATGTTGCTTTTCAAGCTCTTAATATAAATCCACATTCCTGAACTGAGATTTGTGACACAAATAGGTGAGTAGAAAGGAAAATATAGAAAAAGGGAATGATTGATGGGAGGTATGCAGGTAGGAATGAGCATGTTATATTTGTGGTATTGAATAAACTGGCCTATGAGGACTAATGCACATATACTAGAGAGAAGTGAAAAATAAGCTGTTTAAGGTTGATGGGGTCAAGTCACTGGAACCTTAGAAACCCGTGTTTTCACAGCTAACTCTTCCATATCCTTTTATTTCCTCCATTCAGTGGCTACAGATTGTTTTTTCCAAGCTCTGTAAAAGCTTTTAAGATAACTCGACTCTGGTCATTCCTTTCTCTATTGAGTGATGACTTGGGACTAAGAATGAGAAAAGTAATTGAGAATGTTTCAGCCTGTGATGTGGAGCTTGGTTGGAGGGGTGAAGACAGACAGGGACAGGTGTATTCAAGTTGAATGTCCAAAGACAGAGCACCAACCTCTAGTGAACTGGGAAAGCCAGGGCCTCCTCTGGTGCAGTGACAAGGAGGTAATCAGTACCATTTGCCACTTTCCATTGAGGTAGGTATGCACAGCCACAGAGAGAAAGGAGGAAAGTGGAAACAATTTCTAGGAGATAGATTGTTTTTTACTCTTCCTTTGAACTTCAAGGTCCATCTGTCTGGGGCACCTCCCATCTTATTGATTGATTGACAAGTTCAATGGTAAAAGAGGCATCCACTAAAGAAATACATTAATTTTGTATCCAAGAATCTGAACTGAGTAAAAGGAATACTCAGAGGCTAATTGAGTCTGATTGGCAGCTGCCACAGATAGACTGAGTATGGGGAGAAAGGAGCTACCCTTTATTTGGGGTCCTATCAGTTTCAGAGAGAAAAGTCCATATTGTAAAAGAAGTCTTTCTTTTGTCTTACATTTATCATCTTTTAAAAGTTATCAACAGTAGTCCGATAAGAGACAACATGCTTTATTTCTAAATGTTCATCATTCAAAATTCTAAAAGGGGAATAAGTCACTGAGTTTCACAACAGTGGAATCATCTTCGAAGAGACCTGAGTGTTTTTCTATTTTGGCATAAATGAGAACAAAACCTCTCTAGTGTTAGTCTATGGCTTATAGAGTGGATCCATTGTATTTCAGTGGAAATGATGTATTCAGAATCATAGCTTTTAAAGCCTTGTGTTTTATAACTACTTCTAGTAATAATTATTATTCATATTATCTTTTAAGTCTGAAAAACACTGTATATACATTTGATCACTTTTTCTTTACAATAAACTTGTGAAATAAGCATAATGTGTAGTATCATATTGATTTTGTTGTACGAGACTTGTGATTTCACGGATATAGAAAATTTCCAGGGAAGAAACTCTCTCTGCCAATGAAGAATTGTACCTCCATTGTAGGGCAGCCATGTGTCATAGTGTATAGAGTGCTAGGCCTGAAGTCAGGAATATTCATCTTCCTGAGTTAAAATTCAACTTCAGAGAATACTAATCTTCCTGAGTTCAAATTCAATGTCAGACACTTATGCGTTGTGTGACCCTAGGCAAGTCACTTAACCCCATTTGCCTTAGTTTACTCATCTGTAAAATGAGCTGGAGAAGGAAATAGAAAACCATTTCTTTGCCAAGAAAACCAAAAATGGAATCATAAAGAGTCAGTTATGACTGAAACTACTTGAACAACAACTTACACTGTAACACATAGTCTTAGAGAATTTCTTGGGCACTGAGATTAAGTGACTTGCCATTATCACACAGCTAGTATGTATCAGAGGAAGGACATGAACCAGGTCTTCCAATTTCATGACTAGTTCTCAATCCTTTATGCCATCTTGACATATATGGTAAGAAGCAAACTGGCAAAGCCAGTTTGGCTGGAATAAAGAATGTGTGGGATGTATAAGATAAGATGTACATAGATAGGGAAGGACTTTAAAGGTTAACCAGAAGAGTTTTCATTTGGATATTCTGCAGGTAACAGGGAATGCTCTTAAAATTTCTTGATCAGGGATCTGACATAGCCCTGTGCCTTAACAATATTAATTTGGCAGAGGCAGCTAGGTGGCACAGTGGATAGAACACTGACCCTGGAGTCAAGAGGACCTGAGTTCAAATCCAGCCTCAGACACTTGACACTAACAAGCTGTGTGACCCTGGGAAAGTCACTTAACTCCGATTGCCTTGTACCCCTACCTCCCCAAAATCAATCTGGCAGCTGTGACTTGAAGGAGGGGAGAGACTGGAGGCAAGAACTCTGAGCAGAAGGCTATTAATGTAGACTAGGTGAGGGGTAAAGGGAGCCTGAACTAGAGTGGTGGCCATGTGAGTGGAGAAAAGGAACAGTAGAATGTCATGTTAACAATGATTCAGTAGTATTATCTTAGGATACAAAATATATTTACAACATCCTTGTTAAAATTTTACTAAGTGGCTTATTGTATGTGAGGCTCTCTGCTCCAGTTAGTTCTCCAGAGGATCATAGAATTTGACAGCTAGAAGAAGTTGGAAGGGAGGGACCTCTGTGACCATTTAGTTCAACCCATACACAAAAGGAGGCCCACTATAACATGCCAGAAAAGTGGTCATTAAGTTATCTATGCCATAGGAAATCTTGGAATTTTTACCCTCTTTAGGATTACTTAAATCATTAATGTGGTCACGTGTGCCAATCATTAAGATAGCCAAGAGGCAAAGGTCTATGCTGACCAACTATGTCATGATTTTGTTGTTACCATAATATGAATGCAACTCTATTGTCTGGCATCTACCTCCAATATCATTGTTCCTCGATTTTGTTGTGGGGGGAAGGGTCCATGGCTCAAAATGTTTTGATTTAAACCCCAATCTACATACTGTCCAATCTGTCAATGTTTTTATGAAACTATGGTGCTCACCCAACTTCACACAATAATCCTGATAAGGTTTGATAAGAGCAGAGTGTAGCAGCCCTCTCATCTACCATCCTTAAAAAATTACTGTAGTTCCTTCATACCTCAAGGCTCAATTATAAAATCTTCTGTTTGATATTTAAAGTTTTTCCCTACCTTGCTATTTTTCCAGTGTCCTATACATTTCTATCCTCCATGCACTGAAAATTCTAGTCACACTGTCCTACCTTCATTTCTTCAAACAGAGCACTCCACCTCCCCTCTCTATGCCTTTGTTCTGGCTGTCTTCCATGTATGTAATACTCTCTCTCTTTATTTCTGCCTCCTAATTTCCTTGGCATGCTTCAGGAGGCCTTTCCTAATTCCCCAAGCTAATAAAACTTTCCCCATTTAAGGTTGCCTTATATTTGTGAATCTGAGATATATATATATATATATATGTACACATATATATACATATATATATGTGTGTGTATATATATATATATGTATATATATACACATGTTGATCCCTTCAATTGGAATGTAAATACCTTGAGAGGAGGGACTGATTTTGCTTTTTTCTTTGCATCCTTAGCACTTAGTACAATACTTGGTAAATAACAAACTCTAAATAAATTCTGGTTGTTGGGTTAGTTGACTGACGGAACTGTCCAGCATTCATCTTCTGGCTTGGGAAATTTCACTTATTACTAGTTTTCTAAGTAAAAATCAGGATAGCATAAATTCCAATTACTCTTTTCTATTTAACTGTGGAATAATTTACTGCAGCTGTGAGAAAGAAAAAACAAACAAACAAACAAAATTAAACAACCCCACACAGATGGTCCCATGGTCAGGAGTCAGTTGGATGTTTGGTTTTCCAGGCTGCTGGAATTTTCTGGTAGCTACCAGAGCCAGGGGATGAATAAGTGACTTCTTAGCTGGTAAGAGCCTGGACTCCTTTCCGAAGGACACATCGGGCACCCAGACTAGGGTATGTATCATAGCAAAAGGAGGTAAGTGTAAAGGAACATTAGGGTGGTCTATGGCAGCCATGGTGGTGTGCAAATTATTCAAGGGAGAGGATTAATTGTGAGGTATGGGGAAACAGAGAGGGTGCGTGATGAAGTGGTTAGAATTAGGGCCTATGTACCCAAATCTATATTCCAATTCTCTAATTGGTCTGTAACATCAATGATGTATGTGTTCCCTCTATGAATACAGATTAGAATCCATTCGTTACTGTCTATCCCATGTATCTTTCTTTCCCTTCTTTCTTTCTTTCTTTCTTTCTCTTTCTTTCTTTCTTTGTTTTTCTTTCTAACTTCTTCCTTCCTTCCTTTCTTCCTCCCTCCCTCCCTCCCTCCCTTCCTTCCTTCCTTCCTTTGTCTGGGGATGGATATCATTTTTTCCATCATAAGTCCTTCAGAGTTGTCTTGGATCATTATATTGCTGAGAATAGCTAAGTCATTCTCAGCTGATCATCTTACAATATTGCTCTTACTTTCTACATAGTACATTTCACTTTGCATCAGCTCATGCAAGTTTTTCTAGGTTTTTCTGAGAGAATCTGGCACATCATTTCTTATTGCACAATAGTATTCTATTATAATCACATAGCACAATTTGTTCAGTCATTCCCCAATTGATAGGCATTCCCTCAATTTCCATATAACTTTCATTCATGTCTTCTAATAAATTTGTCACTGGAAATCCATTCAACTTATTGGGAGCCTTCCTCAAATTACCTTCACATTATGGAGGTACAAAGTGGAACACAGGAACCATCTAGTAATTGTCCCTTACTCTTGTACATGACCAGCCTATCTGTTTTCTGGTCATGAATTTTTCTTACATCTTTTATGTTATCAAGTTTTCTTTCTTCCTTTTTTTTGTAATTGTTTATGAATGAGGCTAAACATAAATTCTCTGGAGATATAAGTACTTCATGTCTCCTAGCCACAAAATCTCTTAGATTCCACTATGTTGGGAAGTTCCACTTTGGTCCTGGGAACAAACTATACTTGCTTTCTCAGGTTCAGTCCAGCTAAGTACAGAAAGACTCATTACCAATAGACTTGCCACTTGATGAATTCTTTGGCCATGACAACCCATGAAACTAAAAGAACACAACATTTTAGTCTTAATCCCTGGGCTATTTTGGTGATTTTGAATAAGTGACTAAATCCCCAAGTATGAAAATTAATACTTATGATGTTCATAGGTAGTTTCTCTTATTGATTACCTGAGCTATGGAAAAAGTTTGGGGAATGATATCTACAGGTCATTTTTTATTCCAACTATTTTCCCTAAGAAAACTTTCTTCTAGTAGCACTCACACAAAATCAAGCTCTTTCTTGGATGGTTTCATTGACTATTGATTACCTTGAACAAAGGGAGTAGAAACCACCCAAGAAAGATAATTTGGAAGTGGAGGAGAACTTGATGAAAAATGCAAAACAGTAAAGAAGAATAAAGAGAGAGGGCATTTTCTGTGTCCGCATAAGTAGTGGTATAATCAGAGCTGGTCGCACGTTTATAAGTGTTGGTAGGGCCTTAGCTGGTCAGCAAGATCCTTGGAGTATTCATTGGATGAAGAAGACCATACTAAGTGCTGTGGTAGTGTTGGGGGATTTAGCAAGCAAGGTCCAGATGAAATAGAAGCCCTTTTTCCTGGCCTTAAGGAATTTAGAATTGAGTCCAGTGGCCTCCAAATAGTAGATATGACTCTACCTATAGATCTCAAAGTCTTACCTAATAAGCTGCCAAGATGGTTGCTGCTGCCATATTCCCTTATCCCTGTTTGCTGGGCTTGCCAGTAGGGATGGGGATGTGATTGGTAGTAGTGGGACTAGTGTTCCATTCAGGGATGCTGCTGTCAGACAAGAACCATACTGGTGCTGGAGTCATGGGAATTGGGCTCAAATCCTGCTTCTGAGGTTTACTATCTGTTTCATAAGGCAAACCATGTAACTTCCCTTGGCCTCACTTTATCTTTAAAATGAGGACGTTGGACAAGCTAGCCTTTGAGGTGCCTTCTAACTCTAGATCTATGACCCTGTGATCCTATATATCATCTCTGTACCCTCCTCCACCTTGACCTCAGTACTATCACTGCTGTTCTATGACTTCATGAATAATTTTAAAATAACTGCCAATTATATAGCACTTGAAAGTTTGCGAAGCACTTTTCTCTATATTATCTCATAGGATCCTCAACACAACCCAGTGTGGTACTACAGATATTTTCTTACGACTAAGGAAAATGAAGCTTAGTGGGGTTAAATGCCATTTCATAACCATTGCTATACATCTAATAAGGAATGAAAAAAATCATGTATCAAGTACTTACCATGTGTCAGGCTTTACGTTAAATTCTGAAGATACAAACACAAGCTAGCAAGACAGACGTTTACTTTCAAGGAAGATACATTTTAAGGCAGCTAGGTGGTGCATTGGATAAAACACTGGGCCAAGAGTCAGGAAGACCTGAGTTCATATCCAGCCTCAGACACTTATTAATCATCTGGCTACGGGCAAATCACTCAGTTTCCTCATCTTTAAAATAGAGACAATAATAGCTCCTACCGCTGGGGTTGTTGTGAAGATAAAATGAGATATTTGTAAACCTTAAAGACACTATGTAAGTGCTAGCTGTCATCATTATTACTGTCATCATTTCAATAGGGCAGTTTTTCTTTTTTCTTTCTTTTCTTTAAATTATTTATTTTTAGTTTTCAACATCCACTTTCATAAGTTTTAAATTTTCTCCTCTTCTCTTTCCCCTCCCTCCCCAAGATGGTTTGCAATCTGATATGGGCTCTACACACACATTCCTATTAAATACATTTTCGCATTAGTCATGTTGCTTAGAAGAATTATAACAAATGGGAAAAACCATGAGAAAGAAAAAAAATAAAACAAAACAAAAAAAAAAGAAAATAGTCTGCTTTATTCTGCATTCTCACTCCCTACTTCTTTCTCTGGATAGGACTGGCATTTTCTGTCATATGTTCTTTGAAATTGTTTTAGGTCCTTGCGTTGCTGAGAAGGGTTGTCTATCAAAATCAGTCCTCACACACTGTGGCTATTCTTGTATACAATATTCTCCTGGTTCTGCTCCCCACACTCAGCAGTAGTTCATATAAGTCTTTCCAGTTTCTCTGAAGTCTGCGTGTTCATCATTTCTGATAGCACAACAGTATTCCATTACATACATATAGCACAACTTGTTTAGCCATTCCCCAGTTGGGGGATGGGTTGGGTATCCCCTCAATTTCTAGTTCTTGGCCACCACAAAAAGAGCTGCTTAAATATTTTTGTATATGTGGATCCTTTTCCCATTTTTGTGTTCTCTTTGGGATACAAACCTAGAAGTGGTATTGCTGGGTCAAAGGGTATGTACGTTTTTATCACCCTTTGGGAATAGTTCCAAATTACTCTCCAGAACGGTTGAATCAGCTCACAGATCCACCAACAATGAATTAATGCTCCAATATTCCTGCATCCTCTCCAATGTTTATCATTTTCCTGTTTTGTCATGTTAATCAATCTAATAGGTATGATGTAGTACCTCAGAGTTGTTTTGATTTGCATCTCTCTAATCAATAGTAATTTAGAGCATTTTTTCATGTGACTATAGATAGCTTTCATTTCTTTTTCTGAAAACTGCTTGTTCATATCCTTTAACCATTTATCAATTGGGGAATGATTTGTATTCTTGTAAATTTGACTCAGTTGTCTCTCTATATATATTAGAAATGAGGCCTTTATCAAAGATGCTGGTTGTAAAAATTCTTTCCCAGTTTTCTGCTTCCCTCCTAATCTTGGTTGCATTGGCTTTGTGCAAAAGCTTTTTAATTTAATGTAATCAAAATAATCCATTTTGCATTTGATAATGTTCTCTATCTCTTGTTTGGTCATAAATTCCTTCATTATCCATAAATCTGTCAAATAAACTATTCCTTGCTCTCCTAATACATTTATAGTATCAACCCTTATATGTAGATCGTGTACCCAATTGGACTTTATTCTGGTATACAGTGTCAGACGTTGGTCTATGCCCAGTTTCTGTCATACTATTTTCCAGTTTTCCCAGCAGTTTTTTGTCAAACAGTGAGTTCTTATCCTAGAAGCTGGATAGGGAAGTTTTTCTTAATCTTTTTTGTGTCATAGATAGCTTTTGGCCATCTGATGAAGTTCAGTGACTCCTTTTCTGAATATGTAATGTTTTTAAATGCATAAAATACAATACACAGTATTATAAAGGAAAGTATGTTGCAAAGCAATTATAAAAATATACACATAAAAATAAGAAGTTGATGGAGCCCAGGGCAAGAACTCCTATAGTAAGGAAAGACAACACATAGCAGTTAGTGGTGACAACAGAGAAGTATTATGGATAGGAAAGTCCGGGGGGATTAATAGTGATTGAAATAATGGGTGTAATTGAAATGGAGGTGAAATACAATCCTAGGTCTCTCCTGACTCCAAGTATATCACCTGTCCTGCTATGCCACATCTTATCCTTACCTTGTATCCTGTCCAAATCCAGAGAAATCAAAAGTAGCTCCTCATAAAATAATTGGATCCCTTTGTTCTAACTGAATGGGAAGACAGAGCATATACAAAACTGAAATGACTAAGAATGCTTAAAAACTAACCTATCAATCAAGGTAAATGTTACTTTAATACAACTGAACACACAAGGATGAAGGATGAGGGAGTAAGGAATGCTCAAAGGAGGATAGGAATCATGGGGGAAGACTTCTTGGTACAAGTGAATTTTGAGTGGATTTTCAAGGAAATGCTACATAGATGGTAACAGAGAAGAAGGGACAAGACATCCCATAAACCATATGAAGGGACATAAGGGCACTGAATCCATCTGGTTGTTGGCAGAGTGAAATTATGTAAATTTAGAGGTCAAGGTAAAATGATGGGATATACATGAGAGAATGATTTATTTTTGAAATGAAAGGGAGTGGACAGGTACCGAGAATTCTGTGAAAGGTCTGGATCTCATTGTCTAAGGCAAATTGGTTGTCAAAATATATTTAGCAGATGATGAGGCAAACAACTGAACAGGATGTGCTTCTAAGGAAGAAAATGAAACTGAATGAACCATTTAGTGCAGGAGAAGAAAGCAGGTCTGGGTATTGCCTTGGTTTCCCTTCTCTAGAAACAGCTTGTTCTGCCATAAGAGAATAGAGGGGTTGAAGGGGTTCTTTAATCCTCCTCAACTTTCTTATCTCAAATCTCTAGTCAGTATGGCTTTGTAGCAAGGTTGTAAAAATTGCATGTTCAGTCAGAGGACAAATTTGGTTAAGTTTCAAAATGAAAGATAATAATAAGAAAAAATATACACTCCTTTCTTAAATTGAAGGAAAGAAGGAAACTATGTTTTGAAGAAGCAGATAGGTTCATATGCAAATACAGCTTTTGCAGGAAATGTGAAAGGAAATAGGACGCCTATCATATGAAATTGCCTAGTGATTTTTGTCTGCCTAATACAGGAACAATCTTCTTAATCTGGTAGCATTCATTCTGGTAGTTTGCAAAGTGCTGGTGTTTATGGACTCTTAACTCTAAGAGACAGACAATTCAGAGCACTTGACATCAAAATCAAAGTCCCTCACCGGGGGGCGGAGCCAAGATGGCGGCGTAGCAGCAGCAACATATCGCAGCTCTCACATAGCCACCCCAAAATACCCATAAAATAGGACTCTAAACCAATCCTAGAACTCCAAAACGCACACAGAGATACTTCCCACTAAAGTCAGCTCAGCTACGAGGAACCATATCAGCACTGCAAACCGAAACCAGCCTGGCCTGAAGCCATGGCTGTTCCCCAGGGGCGGCTGGACGGGAGGAGTAGAGGAGCCTCTCAGATGAGCAAATTAGCAGCAGCTGTGAGTGGGGATTTTGAAAGGGGGAGATAAGCAGTCTGGCCAGAAGGACTCCAGAGCAGAAAAGCGAAAAGCAGAGGTTTTGCACCCGCCTCGGCTTTGCAGCTTCCCACCCGCGGCCTGCAGGCAGCAGGGGGACTGAGCGATTGTTCTCAGGCCAGAGCTCTCGCGTTGAGTGGCCTGGATCCGGATCGCCATCTTGGGACTCGGTCTGGGAGTCCTCGCTATCCAGTCAGCCAGAAGTATATAGGAAGAGTTCCCAGCCTCTTCCTAAGAGCTACGGCAGCCGGGAGGACCCCAGCGATATGGCACAGAGCTTTCCCTTCTGGAAGCAGAGCCCCACAGAGATTAAAAAAAAAAAATCCCGGTCTGAAGAACCATGAGTAAGAATAAGCATAAGAAGCAAAGTAAGAACAGCTCCCAAACCCTTGATTCCTTCTTTGGGGAAAAGAAAGATCATGGGACAGAGAGGGAGGAGGAGAGTGCAGCCAGAGTGCCCCCACCAGAGGCCTCCAATAAACATGAAGAATGCCTTAAAGCTAGAGATGAGCTGAAGAAAG
>CM053582.1:247463429-247500089 GCA_028627135.1 Pseudochirops cupreus
TATATATATATACATATATATATGCAATTATTATTATTATTATTGTTGGCTATATCCAACTGGAACTTGAGGTACACAGGCACTGCAGTTGGGAGATCCATCCTGGCCTACCAAAAAGTGACATAGGAGAGAATAGACTGGGGGAGTGGGGACACACTGGGATGGCTATTTTGGGGCAGTGGGTGGGGGAAAGACGGGGAGAAAATATGTAACTCAAAATCTTGTGAAAATGAATGATGAAAACTATAATAAAATTAAAAAAAAAAAGTCCCTCACCAACAGTCCATTTGGTATTCCAAAGACAGTATTGATGATAATGAGGCCATCATTTCAGGCCCTTGTTCTTGTTTGGTCTGAACAAAAAGATTCTGCTATGATCACCAGAACTGGACTGCTCTTCATGAGTCTTGTGAACCTGAGGATTTTTTTTTATACCCAATACATTGCATCAAATTTCTCCATTAACCTAGGACTCAATGCAATGATCATCCATGCTTCAGCATGCTACTCACCTCCCAACAGAGAGGTGCTGGACTCAGGTGCTGAAGGAGACATTTTGGGGGAGGGACACTGCCAATTTGGGAATTTGTTCTGAATGATTATGTCTGTTTGTTGGAAGGTTATTTCTCCCACCCCCCAGTATTGGGAGAGGGAGAGAAAATTGACTTTTGTTCATTTAAAATAAAATTTGATTAGATAAAGAAAATGGAGATGCGTATCTGTCTGAATAGAAAAGGCAGTGTATGTAGTGGAGAGGGTGCTGTACTTAGAGGAATGCCTAGGTTAAAATCCAGTCTTCAAGACTAACCAACTGTGAGACCTTGGGCAAGTCACTTAACCTAAATCAGCCTCTTATAAAGTGGAGATTAAAATATTTGTAATACCTTCTTCATTCACAGGGTTGTTAGAAGACTCTGATAAAACGTATATGTATATAATATGTTCACACACATGCTCACACACATATATGTCAAGACATGTATGTGTACATGCATGTATATACGTACACATATACACATATGTGTAAAGGACTTTAGAAGCTTTAAAATAGTATCTACATGTCAACTACCATTATCAGATATACAGGATTAGTAAAAAGCATCGATTGCCTCTGGGAAATTTTCAGACAAACAAAACAGAACAGTTGTGTCAATTAAGGAAGTAACTATTATAGTTACCACACAGTACTGCTACTGTACTTATTGAAACCACTATCTCCAAAGTTAGCAGTGATTTTTCATTTGCCAGATCTGATGGAATTTTCTCAGTCCTCATCCTTTTTGATCTCTCTGTGGCATTTATCCTGTTGGAAACTCACTCTTCTTTGGATTTTTGAGACATCAGTCTTTCCTGGTTCTCTTTGACTGCCCCTTTCAATCTACTTTGGGGAATCATCACCAGTATTATTTCCCACTTGGGGTTGTATTTTCCCTCTAGATAATGTCTCACTTGGTGACCTTGCATTTATTTTGCATATATTTTGTATATTTGCATGTTTGTTCTTCCCCCTACCCCATCAAAATGTAAACTCCTCAAGAGGAGGCACTTCGTATCCCAAGTGTCTGACACAGTAGGAGCTTCATACCTGCTTTTTGATTGATTAAGTGAATGACTGCCTTTATTTTAGCTAACAGGATGAGAAAGGATCAGATAATTGTTTTCCATAGGGGATTTTAGCCCCAATTAAGAATCTGTTAACCATTCACACAAAGAAAGCATACATACAAAAAAGCTTCTAAAGAGGTTATGCTGTTCAAGGCTTTGCTGGAACTTACAGTATCTAACATAAAATTGTCATTGCCAAAGATTACAGCAAATTCTTAAGTTGTAATAGGCTCTAGAAAGGACCACAAAAAGAGAGTGAAACTTCTTATCTCCAGATTTTTATGCTGTCTTTATGACTCCTACTAGCTTCTGGTCTGGAGGTACTTTTATAACCCCTCACAGTCTTGTGATGTCATCTTGGGGGATGTTACGTTATGTATTTTCTTATATTTTCCACCCCTTCCCTGGGTTGAAGAAAGTAGGCTATGGGTTAGAGGTGAGATAGAGGAAGGGGAGCAAGGAGAAAAAAGTGGTAGAGGAGAAATGGGTTTACCAATACCTTGGCCCCTCTCCTGTTATTTCCTATGTTATAATACTCATGATACTTCTTTGATGACTAGTTTTACCTCTCTACTATATGATGTATTCCAGCTCCTTTTGGCAAAGTGAGAAGGTAAACAGTGGGCAGGGGTGCCCAAGGGTTATATCCTCTCATCTGTTTTGTACTCTTTTCTGCTAGCCCAGTGTGTTTAGCAGTCAGATCTGTAGTCAACTAGTTGTGGACAACCTGTGCCATATTGTGTGAGGGAGGAGATTGCAAAGTCTCAGAGAATACCTGTCATACTTTTGTGTAACAGCTTTTTCAAGCCAGTGACAATATTTCTAAATGCCCACCTGGGATGTCATTCTGACTTTATGTGCTCCTTGAAGCAGCTGGAATGCAATAAAACATTAACTAGTTCAACTCCTGCTTACGTTAAATCCTGACAAGGTGGCTGCCAGCTGCAGTATCTACTTGTCTCCTCAGAGACACTTAGAACTGAACAAAAGAACTGAGGTAACTGGCCTAGCATCGACCAGACCTTAAAGTTGTCCATCACAGATCCCAGCTCCTCCCCTTTATCCCAAAGAAGTGCTTTGTCCCTTCCAGGCTTCACTAATTGGCAATGACTCAAGGAATGCCAAAGCAAGTCTTCACCAACTCATTTTCCCAAAGGGCCAAGGAATCTGCTCTCACAAACCCAATCCTTCACTTGCCAAATGGCCTAATTCTCCAAGAAGCCCCCCCTATCAGGTTGATGCAGAGGGCTGGCTGTCACATTTATCAGTAAGAAGGACTTTCCTTTTTTCCTGGCCTCCTTTTGATTGATTTCTAGTGTCACTTCTACATATTTCCAAAATGTGCAGAGAAATGCTTTATCTGAGCTCTGTGTCTGCCAACATGACCAGGGGGCACTTGATGAATTCCATGGAAACAAACACCTACAACCCATGGAACTTCCAATCAAATACAAGCTCCTGCCTTTATAACCCTCACATTCTCTGTCTTTTTTTCTCTTCTCCCCTTTTCCCTGATCTTGCTCTCTCACTTTTTCTCTTTTATATTCTCTTTTTTCATTTCTCTATCTCTCCACATACCTTCTCTTTCCCTTGCTTTTGGAAAATAGTGTTTCCCCTCCTTCTTAGCAAAGGAATTGCACTCCAATTTATGATGTTGAACTTAATTAAACTCCATAAAATAAGGATCCTACTCAGGTCATCACTGGGATGGGTACGTTATTAGAAAAAGCTTTAAAAGCAAAGGAAAGGACTTTGCTGAGGACAAAGCCAAAGGAAAAAGTGTAAAGATGCTTCGTGCCCCACAAACGTGGGGCTGGCGGCTTGTTTCAGGGGTCCAGTGAGACTGGCAAAAGTCCAGCTGGAATGGCTTTCCTAATTAACTGCAATACCCTGCTCTTGAATTGGAAATGGATTTGAGGGTGTTATCAGTTTTCCAGAGCTCATCTTGTGCTTCTTGGGGAAAGAGGGGTGTGTGTGTGTGTGTGTGTGTGTTTGTGTGTGTGTGTGAATCAGAAGGGGGAGATGGAGACACAGACCTTTGCTACTGAGGGGGTGGGAAGGAAACCTTTTTAAAAAAAATTTCAAGGGTACAAGATGTGTTTTTTAATGTCCCTCTCTAAGCGACAAATTCCACTGCAGGAACTTCATTAACGCACTCATTAGTGTTATCTGATTCACTGCTGCTGCCTCTCATTGGGAGTTGGGAACAGCAGCTGGAAGAGCAAATCAGCTTGAGCTAATGCATATGTTAATAACACTAATGTAGCATTTGGTGTTCCTAAAAGAGAGACAGTAAAATATCTTTGCTGTCTTCTCCGACACTTAAGGGGGAGGGAGGAGAAGAGAAAGAGCAATGCAATATAAAATAAAGCTATCCACTTGCAACATTTATAGTCAGTATTTATAGATTAGAGCAGTATGTTAGCCATTCTGACAGTACAACACCAGCACACAGACCCCACACTATGAATTATTCAGAGGGCCTCATTGTAAAATGATCCGGTGACAAGACCAGACGACCTGGCAGTTTTTGGGAGTTTGAAACTGCTGCCCAGCCCCTTCCCATCCCCATCCTGCTGCCACATCAGCTCCTCCCTTCCACCCCTTAGCAGGAGCTTGGTGAACTATTTGCTTTATGAGGCCCAGCATTCCTCCCCTGGTGCCCACAGTACTTCACTTCCCAGAAGTTCACTTTGGGGAGATCACAGCAAGTCCCACACAAATTAGTCATTTCTGTTCCTGCCTTCATGAGTGGAGATTAGTCAGGGTCCTGGACTCCTGGAGAAAGTCAGATGAGCAGCCTGTTCCATATTTCAGCCAGGCAGTGATATTCCTCAAGCTGATAATTACAGATGTTATGGGGGTAACTAATTTCAGCCATTTAATTTATACCTTTGTGGACCCAAGTGTGATTTCCTTTATGTTTCTAATGACCCTGGAGGGTGGCTCAGTGAATGCAGAGGTGGTGGAAAGCTCCGATTATTACTCCTTGAACTTGATTCTTTATTTATATTTTTTTTCTGGCTAGAAAATGCCACTTCTCTATTATTTCCATCTTTTCTAGGCACTAGTGACCTATTTGGTTTCTTAGACATAGGATAATAGATTTAGATCTGGATAAGACTTTAGAAATCATCCCTTCTCTCCATTAAATGAACTTTCACATCAAAAAGGGAAGGGATCAAGGACATAAGTGACTTGCGATATTAAGTAAGGCTTGACAACAGGGATAGCTTTCAAGTTATGGCTAAATAAATTACTACAATATTGTCTGTACACAGAACTCTATATGCCAAATCATATTTTCCTATTGAAAATATGAAAATTAAGTGTGTTCATATAGGGAAAAGGGAATTTCTAGGGGATGAATATTCTCTTCTATTGCAACTTGCCAGTCAATGAACAGACATTTAAATACCTACAAGGCCTCTGCCAGGAACGGTGAGGATACTAATACAAGGAATAAAAATTCATAAGGAGTTTCAATTCTTTTTTTTCTTTTTAGTTTTTAATTTTATTTTAAATTTAAATACAAGATAATAAAAGAAAAAAAAACATTGCCATGTGCACAGCAGAACATAAGAGAGGATTCAATATAAAGCAATTAATTTCTATTTCAAGAAAACCTATATAATAACTACTATACTTTGTTTTCAAAGCTGCCCAAATTTTCTTTGCTTCCTTGTAGGCTTTCTTTTTTCTGCCAAGCACTATTTACTTTATTTTTTTCCCCTCCCTTCCACCTGTTCCCCAAGGCTACAATTAAGAATGGGGACATACAGACAGACAGACACATACATACATATGTATGTATGTACATATATGTTCATATACATATATGTAAGACTGTACTGTGCTTATTTCCACTTGTCATCTGTTTCTCTGAAGGTGGATAGCATCTTCTTTCATAAGTCCAAATCTTTCTATATTTTTCTAAATCAATTAACTCATTTCCTATACCACAGCACTATTCCAACCCAATCACATTCTATCTCAGAGATTGTCTATGAAAGTTTTTTCCCACAATTTTCTGCATTCCTTCTATTCTTGGCTACATAGGGTTTTATTTATAAAAGATATTTTTAATTTAAACTAATCAATATTATACATTTTACACTTCAACAATACTCTCACCTTACAATGTGGCATAAGGTCTGCATCTGCTTCCTTTATATCTTTGTACCCCTGGTTTCTTTGAAGTTCCTGATCTTTTGTTCTTCCAAATGAACTTTGTTATTACTATTTCTAACTCAGTAAGATAATTTCTTAGTAATTTAATTGAGATGGCATTATATGAATAGATTATTTGGGTAAAATTGTCATTTTTGTTATATTGGCTTTACCTATCCAGGAATAATAAATATAACTTCAATTATTTAAATCTAATTTTATTTGTATAAAAAGTATTTTATGTTTATATTCATATAGTTTCTGTGTCTGTTTTGGCATGTATACTCTCTGGTATTTTATACTGTCTAGTTATTTTAAATGGTCTAAAACAATATTTAATAATATGACTGAAAGAGTATAGTTCCCTTATTTTTCTCTTTTGATTAAATCTATTTAATATGCTTTAATTTTGTTTGAAAGCATGATTACTGCTCCTGCTTTTCCTTTAACATAATAAATTCTACTCCTGACCTTTATTTTATGTTTGTGTGTATCTCTCATTTTTATAGCATTTCCTAAGAGCAGTATATTGTTGAATTCAAATTTTTTGATTGGCTATCAGTTTCCATTTTATGGGTAAATTCATCCCATTCACATTATATGGTATAATTATTTGTGTATTTTTCTCCTTCTTATTTTCCCTCACTATCCTTCTCAACCTATTCCTTTTCCCTCTTTACTTCTCTGGTTTATTTCTACTTGCCACCTTGCCTTTCTATACCTTAACCTACACATTTCTCTATGAATCCCTCCATTATCCATTTTTCCAACTCCATCACCTTGCTTTCTTGTTTCTTTCTGAATTTAGAAGACTTTTATACACTTCTAGGTATATATGGTGTTCCCTCTTTAATCCATTCCTGATGAGAGTAAGGTTTCAGCACTTCCTGCCCTCTCCCCACTAGCTTCTTCTGTGTCATTTTTTTCCTTTTTTGCCTCATTTGTATGAGAAAATTGCTCCTTTTTATCACTCCTTACACAGTTTTATTTTTTTAGAACCACCCCGTCATGCTCAGCTTAGCCCAAGCTTTTCTTTAAAACTACCCAAATAAAAATGACAGTCAAAAAAGAACTGATATTTTCATGTATAAGAAGTAAATGATTTGACCTTATTGAATCTCTTATAATCGGTCTTTACTGTTTACTTTATATTTCTCCTTAATGTTATATGTCAAATTTTCCATTTAAGTTTTGCTGTTTTCGTCAGAAATACCAGAAAGTCTTTCCGTTTGTTTAATGTCCAGTTTTTCCCATTCAAGATTATACTTAACTTTGCAGGGTAAGTTACCCTTGGTCATAACCCCAATTTTTTTGCTCTATGAAATACGGTATTTTAAGACCTATATCAGATACTACAACATAGTATCTGATAGGTCTTTGTAATCCTTGTTGTAGTCCCATGATATTTAGATTTTTTTTTCTTGTTGTTTCCAACATTTTTCCCTTAACCTGATAATTTTGAAACTTGGTATGATATTCCTGTAAGTTTTCCTCCTGGGATCTCTTTCAGGTGGTAATTGGTGGATTTTTTTTCTATTTCTACTTTGCCTTCTTATTCTATAACTCCGGGGAAATTTTCCTTGATAATTTCTTGTAATATTGTATTAAGATTCTTTTTTATCATAATTTTCAGGCAGTTTAACTATTCTTACATTATTTCTCCACAAGCTGTTGTTCAGATCAGTTGTTTTTCTGATGAGATGCTTCACATTCTCATCTATTTTTTCATTCTTTTGATTTTGTTTTATTATTTTTTGTGTGTCTTAGAATGTCATTAGCTTCCCTTTACCCAATTCTGGTTTTCAAGGAACTATTTCCTTCCTTAAGTTTTTGATTCTCTATTTCAAGTTGGTTGACTTTCTTTTCATAGTTTTCTTGATTTTCTTGGATTTTTCTCATTTTTTTCTAATTTTTCCTTGATCTCTGATTTTAAAAGTCTTTTTTCAGTTATTCCAAGAAAGCTTTTTGTCTTTGGGACCATTTGATGTTTTTCATTGAAAAAGGAGTGGCTTTTTTTTTTTTAGCTCCATTATCTTCCTCTGAATATAATCCTAGGTCTTCTCTATAGTATCTATCTATGGTTAGATTTTTTTCTCCTTTACTTGCTTATATTTATTTATTTGTTTTATTTTGTTTTTAGCAGTTATTGGTGTAATCAAATTGTAGTCCCAAAGTATGGGGAATAATTCCTCAAGTGTCAAATCCTTCTTACTGTTATTTTCTGAGGTCTATCTTGTGACTCAACCTTGGGCTCTCCTCTCCACTCTTAAGCCATAGCTAGAGCTCCCATCACACTGTCCCTCAAATGATCTTACTCCCTGCGGTCCCTGCAGTGGCTGCAAACTACAACTGTTGACTCTTCCCTGGAACTGAAACTAAGGACTCTGCTCTCTGGCAAGTGCCTACAGCCTACAGGTTCCCCACTTCTCTGCTACTGTACTCACCAGGTGTGTGCTAGCTCCTTTTCCCCCATAGCAGCAGCACAGTTCAAGATGTGTCTGGTCAGCAGAGCTGTTTTTTGCATCCTTCAGCAATCTTCTCCTACTCAGCCATTAGACTCCCATACTGCCCATGAGATGAAAGTTTCTAGGGTTGAGGATACTTCTCAATCCCAGCTGCACCCAGGGCTTGTTGATTGTTGAGGGATGCCCCCTGGAGGTCAGATCTTTCCTGGGGTCTTCTCAAGTTGTCTTAGGAGAACAGTTCCTTTACCCATTTTTATTTCTGCTGCTCTCAGGTGATGTTCTTTTTTTTTTTTTGTGGTGGAGGAAATTTGGAGAGCCAAAAGTTTTCTTACCTACTCTGCCATCTTCCCAAAATCCTCAGGAGTTTCAATTCTAACATAATGCCATCTAGAAAAGTGTGGAACAGTTATAGTTTGCATTGGTGGGATGTGCATGTACTGATAAAATTCCAGATTTGGGAAAGAACTGAAATATTATCAAAAGATGTTCAGAGTGTTCCCTGACATTGGTTCTTTTTGTTAGTAACGTGAAATTGACCAAGATTTCCTTTAAATAATGACCTGGCTCACAGTTAACTGAATTGAAAATGGTAAGAAAGGCATTCAGCTGAACTCTGGCACCATTCCCTAGTGAGCACTGTGGTACTCCAGCAGCATCATGGGCCTGCCAGAAGTTGTAATTCTGAACAATAATTTAGCTGGGAAGCCAGGTGGATCAGGGAAAAGAGACAGGACTTGGGCCAAGGAAAGCGAAGTTCAAATTCTGCCTCAGACATTTACTAGCTGTTTGGCACTTGGCAAGTCACTTAATCCCTGTTTGCCTCAGTTTCTCCACTGTAAAATGGGGATAATAATAGCACCTATCTTAAGAGGGTTGCAAACCCTAAAGCACAGTACAAGTGCTAGCTGTTATTGTTGTTGCTGTTGTTATTCCACTTTTGAGAGCTGCAATACAACTGAACTCTTCAGCAGATAGGAACACAAACAAATGAAAGCCAAAGATTTTGCAAAATAATAAGTGGTCTCCGGATTTTTGCCTACTTCTAGCATAAAGATGTTGCATTTATATGGGATTTCATTGATATTGGAAACTTCTAAATGAGGATATGCCCCTATTGATTCGAGGCAACACCTCCTTTGCAGTTTATAAACTTAAAGACTTTTCAAGCACACTGGTAAGGTAATTGACTTGCCCAGGCTCACACATCTAAAACATGTAAGAGGTGGAACTTGAAACCAGGCATGCCTGATTTCAGGAAAAGCTTTCTACCCATTGCACTGCACTGCCTCTCTGGGCTAGTTCTATGGCTGTTATTTTGGGGTAACTTTTTGTAGGACTAGCCTGAGCAATAGGAATAGAACTGGGAACAAGAGTCCCTGAGAATAGGTCAGGAATCATCTATATCAGTGCTAGAGCAGGAGCTAAGATACAACTAGGACAGCATGAAAACTGTAACTATGAGGATCAGATAATATATGATGAATTATTTCCTTTATTTTTTTTTAAATAAACAGTGAATTCTGTATTATGGACAGAAGGGACCAATGGCCAGGATCAACATCCTGAGCACAGCTTGCAGATAACAGGTTATTGTAGTCCTTCCAAGAATCTGTGCTATCATTCCATTTATGCAAATTGTAGCTCTTCCACCCCATAGTAGATGGTTTACAAAATGTTGTGACAGAAAATTTAATGCCCTGATAGCAACCTTCTGGGAATGATTATTTTCAAACTTGAGGAGATTGGTCTATTCTCAGTCACTACATCCATGCTTCAAGCCTTTGCATCTTTGTAAGACCTCCTAGAGCTGGTGTTCTTCTGTCCTAGCCTTCCAGAACTTAAGGTCATCTCCAGCCTGTGATGAAATATCAGAGCATGGCTTTAGTAAAGGGATAATGACAATAATTTTTAAATTGGCTTTGGAATGCAGTATGTTAGGTTTTATTTAACAAATTAAATAGAATTGTTTTTCAAATATGTCTGACTTGATCTGATATTAAAATGAGTTCTCACTTGCTGGCATAGTCTCATTGGTGGAAGTGCCCAGGTAGATGCTGAGTGGCAGGGAGAAACAGTTTGGGACCAAAACATTCCAAGGATAAACCACATGGGTAATTAAAATATAACTCACATAGAGTGGAAAGATCTGTTGTGCCAAAAACAGCTCACTGAAAAACCACATTTTAAAGGATCATGAATGTAGTCAGTCAAAATATATTTATTAGTTTCCTTTCTTGTGCAGGATAGTGTGTTAGGTACTGGGGCTACAAGGACAATCAATCAAGAAACATTATTTAGCATCTACTATGTATTAAGTCCTTTGTTAAGCACTGTGGGTTGCAAAGGCAAAAGTGAAAACTATTCTTGCCCTCAGGGAGTTTTCATTCTAATGAGAAAGGCAACCTGTACACACAAGGATATATAACTGTACATAAAGGTATGCATATAGTGTATATTCAATATCTATGAAATATATAGAAGTAGTCAAGTGACACAGTGGGACTAAAGTCAAGGAGACCTGAGTTCAAATTCATCTTCCAACATTTACTAGCTCTCTGACCCTGGACAAGTTATTTAACCTCTGCCTATCTCTATTTCCTTAACTGCAAAATGGGGTAATAACAGTACTTACCTTTCAGAGACGTGAGGATCAGATGAGGCAAAATTTGTAAAACACTTAGTACAGTGCCTGGTAAGTATGGGTACTTAATAAGTGCTTGTTTTCCCCTTCCCCCTATATATACAATGTATTTACACGGATTTATACACAACACACACACACACACACACACACACACACATATAATACAAGACTGTTTTGAGAGAGAGGGCACTGACATTCTAGGGTAGAGATCATGGCTTCACATAGAAGTTGACACTTGAACTGAAATTTTAAGATATCAGGAATTCCAAGGGGTAAAAATGAGGAGAGGGGGTATTTCAGGCTTTTGGGACATCCCATGAGATCTTTATATCTTCCATAAAAATATGGAAATGAGCAGTAGAGCATTTTATTTGAGGAAGAGCAAGAGCAAGTTGGGATTGGATTGGATCATAGAGGGAGATGAGGGAAGTAATATGTAAGAGAAAGATAGGAAGGGAATTTTAAATGCTCAGCAGAGTGGTTTGTAATTGATCCTAGAGGGAATAGGGAACCACTGCAGTTTATTGAGGGAAGTGGGTATGGGACTTGATCAGACGTGCAATTTAGGAAAATTGTTTGCTTGACTGTATGGAGGATGAGTTTGAGAGGGAAGAGGCTTGCAAGGAAGAGAACAGATAGGAAGCTATTGAAATAATCCAAGAGATGAAGATGGTCTCACCTCATTTGGTAATCATATAAGTAGAGATGAGTTTAAATGTGAGAGATGTTATTAGAGGTAGAAATAAGATTTGGCAACTGATTGGATATGTGTTTCCAACCTGGGAGATTGGAAGGATAGTAGTGCCCTTAACAATAATAGGGAAGTTTGGCAGAAGGGTAGGTTTTAGAGGAAATATAGTAAGTTTTTCTTTGGAAATAGCGGATTTGAGATGCCTGGCCTGTGGGGCATCTAGTTTGAAATGCCTATTAGACATTGGTGATATGGGGCAGCTCAAGAGAGAGACTTAGGATCAATATGTAAATCTGAAAGTGATGATACGAAGAGATGATAATTAAATCCATATGAACTTAAGAGATCACCAGTTAGAGAGTATAGAGAGGGGACAGAAGTAAGCTAGGAAATAGTCTTGGAGGAAGTAGACTGTTAGTGGGTATGAAAACTAGTTCCTGCCCTCAAGGGATCAGTCTGTCAACTAGCACTTTATTAAGCACTTATTAGGTACCAGGTACTGTGGTAAGTGCTGGAAATAGAAAGACAAAAACAGTGGCTAGCCTCAAGGAGCTTACAGTCCTATAATGAAGACAATGAGGCATTGCTATAGTCCAATAGTGGAGTCAACATGCAAATTATGATGTGCAAACAAGATATATACAGGATAAATTGGAGTAAATTTCTGAGAAAAAGGCACTATCTTTAAGGGGCACCAGGAAAAGATTTTTTTGCAGAAGGTAGGATTTAGTTGAAACCTGTAGGAAGCCAGGATGTAGACATGAGGAGAGGAATCATTCCACGCATGGAAGACAGGCAGTGAAAATGACCACAAGTTAAGAGTTTACCTTCTTTCTGTCAGCACATGAGGTCAGGCCTTGAAATAGATGAGGTCTCATGGAATTACAAGACTCTAGCCTTTCACCAGACATGTTCAGATTTGTTTTCGGAAAGGGAAGGTATAATACGGAGGTATGCTGCGTGAGGCAGATTAAATGGGGAGAAAATTGTAGATTTAAGGGACTGCTATGGAAAGCCTAAGGTCACCTGTTTAACTTTCTTTGGGGAGTGAAGCTGACTTGCCCTCCATTGTACCATTATCTATCCTCAATAAGATCTGGAGCTCTGATACCTTTTTTTTAGAGGTGTGGGTAGGATGATTCCAAGCTAGAGAAACTGGTAAACAATAACACTGACTTAAGCTTTGTATACAAAAAAGGGTCCAAACAACTGATAACTATTAGCTTCATAGGATTTTAGAGTTCAGAGGTTATCTAGTTTAACTACTTCATTTTACAAATAAAGAAACTGAACCCATAAAATGGTAAAAATGACTTGTCCAAAGTCACAAATATAGTAGGGAGAGCTGGGATTCAAATCCAAATCTTCTAACTCTAAATACAGTAATTTTTCTTTTACTTCAGTGGTCTCAAACTCAAATAGAAATGGGGGCCACTAATAATAAGAATCCCCATGGACTACAATTTGACTTAGGTTTAAAAGGTAATATTGTTTTATTGTGTTTTCCTCTATTAAAAATATTTCCTAAATATATTTTAATCTAACCATACTTCAGAGTATTGTGAGTCATGTGTACTCTGTTAGTCATGTGTTTGACACCTCTGCACTACACATGATTATCCCAGCTCTGTTTCTACTTGTGTGATCTTGGACAAGTCGCTTAACCTCTGTGGGCCTCATTTTCTTCATCTGTAAAATGAGGAGGTTGGATATTATGGCCTCTATGGTCCTTTCCATCCCTAAACCTATGATCTTACTGTAATGGAGGTATGAGAATTGAATGACATCCTGGGCTTTGTAGTTCAGAAAGACAAGCATTCTCTCTCTGAGACATGTCAACAGTTTAAGATTATTGCAATTTCCGAGTTAGAAGGCAGCCTTGAGTCATGCCTGGGAGTTCTTAGAGAGAGGCACACAGTCTAGCAAAGACTAAAAGAAAAGGAACAGTGACTCAGCAGCATCAGGGAGGTGGTTTTCCGAACACTGTATGGGACTTATTAAGCTGAACTAAAAATCACAGGAGCAACAACCCAAAAAAGAAACTGAAAAAAGGACTGAATCAAGACAGAGAGGGACAAAATCAAGGTGAGCTATTTATCCCCGCAAGCATTTCAAAGCAGAGGACTGTGACTGAAACTATTGGTTGTATTCATTTCTTCAAGGACTGAGGGAAATTCCCCCCTTGAAAGGTTTGTTCTTTCCCTGACTTCCTCCCTCTGTTCCTGTCCAGAAACACATACTGAACTATATATAATCTGCTTGCTTCTTTTACATAAATATTTTCTGTACCCTATAACTATATAAATTTACTTAATTAAAAATTATTTGTTTTTCACTTTTTCAGTTGATTACATTGATATCTAGCATATCTAAATAGAAGCATGAGTTTGTGTGTCCTAAATGCAAGCTTTACACCTGATCATGTGGCAGATGTTCACCTCAATGTTCCTGTCCTCCTCAGCTATCAAGTGGTTACCTGGTAACCGTGTTCCTTCTGCATCATCTGACTCTTGCTTTGAAACAGGGACATATTGTACAACAGCCCTATTTCTAATCCTCTGAGCTCTTGAGCCTTCCCATGTATCACTAGGGACTCAATAAATAATGGGATTTTAATTGTCACATTATATCTGATCTTTTTTTTCCTTATGCATAATATCTTCTAGGCAAGGATGTAATTTCAATTAATTTTGCTTATCTGATAAAATTTTCATATCCCTTAAGCTAATTTCATTTGAACTAATAGGCACAACTCTCTTCTTTGAGTTACATTCCAGATCTCTTATCTAGACTAGTTATCTCTTGCATATTCAGCATATCAAAGAGCACACTGTACTGTGTGCTAAGAAGGTCTGTGCAGGGGAGAAGAAGAAGAATCCTTTTTTACAGTGACAGAAAAACCTGTGGGGCCATTTGTGTTGTGTATTTTACTTGTAAGAACATTGCTTACAATGTATTCATTAATTTTTCTCCTTTTTTACTACTTAAGACTACTAATATGTCCGAAAACAGTACTGATTTTTTTTAATTTTATATAATTTCTAAAATTATTATGATAAATTTAAGATTCCATTAATCCAATGAATTTATTCTCTCATATTTTAAATGATGCTCCTAATGACACATATTTTACAACCCATCCATCCCAACCATGCTACCTCACTCTTACTCATGTTCACTATCATCCAGTATGTGTGTCACAGGGGTGCTGTCCAAGGTACCAGTGACGTCCCTTGACATTACAGTTCTTTTGACATTACATAGACATTACGATCACACACTGGTTGGCCACCCATTATTCCTAACTATAAAACAAATAGCCAAAGAAACCTTCAAAATGAGCAATAAATTATGCACAAAATCCACAACACATTGTACCCAGTATTTTAATAAAAGAAATCATTAAACAACAAACAAAAGGTGAATGTGTTCTAGTTTTATTCCAAGTCTGTTTGAAGTTTTGTTTTGTTTTTTTGAGCCTTGCTTTAAATTTTTTTTTCTATATAGTTATAGTCAATTTATATTCCTTTCTGGTTCTGCTGATCTTGCTTCATATCATTTCATATAGTCCTTTCTAGATTTCCATCTTTTCTTCACATTTACCTTTTTATGGTACCATAATATTCCATTACAACATAATTGAATTATAGAAAATTTTATTTTTATACATATAGGCCTTTTTTCTTTTTCATGACATAATTGACAAAATCTTAGTAATGCATTTGTAAGGTCAAAGGATATGATCTATTTTGTGATTTGTATATCATCATATCAATCTCCAAAATTTTACATAAATCTACCATCCAAAAACAAGGTGATAATGTTTCCCTCCCTCTCTTTCAATCAATCAAAATGTATTTATGAAGCTCCTGCTTGGTTCTGGGCAGGGGGATAGATGCTGGGGATAAAGATGTAATGAATGAAATAATCCCTTCTCTCAAGAAACTTACATTCTACTAGGGGACACATCAAGCATGTATAATATATAAGTATATACAGAATAAATATAAGAAAATAAAAACATACAAAGCAGATAACTTTGCAGTAGTTTAGGCCTTGGCACTAACTTACTGTATTGAGATAAAGTGACTTCAATGGTTTCTTAATTTGCATTTCTCTCATTAGAGAATGTGAGCTTCTTTTCATGTAGTGATTAGCAGCTTGTATTTTCTCCTTTGAAAATTATTAGTTCATGTCCCTTGGCCATTAATTCAATAGTGATATGTTTTACTCTCAAATGTGTCAGTTCTTTATAGATCAGGATGTCAGACCTTATCTTATATATTTAGTACAAATACAGTTTCTGAATATTTCTTTCCTTTTGCTTTTTACTGATATTGATTTTTTAAATATAAAACTGAAGCATAATGTTATTTTTAAGTCAGTGTATACGTAACAGAAGACTTCATTTTTATCCCAACTTCTGGATGACTTGATAACCCTTTACAGAATGTTAGAACTGGGTGGGACCTTAGAGATCACTTAAACCCTCTCCCATTTAGTTGATGAAGAAATCAGTGACATAGAGGTGAAGTGATTTACTCAGGTCAAACAGCTTGTTAGTGGCAAAGCTGGGACTCAAACCCCTATTTTCTGATAGCCACATCAGGGTTATTTATATTGTTCTTCCTGACCACTTTTCCCCTAGGTTTTATTATTTACTCACTTCTTCCTATTTATTCACTTAGGTAATGTAGCACATGGAATGCTGGACTTGGGACCAGGGAGACCTGAGGTTGAACTCTACCTTACCCCTGCCTGTGTGTACCTAAGAAAATCACTCAACCTCTCTGTGATTTATTAATCTACCTGTCAAGGTTGTTGCTATGAGGCTCACATAAGATAACATATGTAAAGGACTTAGCAAGCCCTAACATGCTATATAAATGATACATGTTATTATATAGTGAGTTTTTATTTTTAAAGAAAGCTACTAGAACCAAAACATGTGCAAAATCAAGTTAGTAGTATGACTTGCAAACTGCCAACCTGACATGATAGAGTGCCATATGTTTATCTCCTTTTACCCAAATGAAAAATTTCCCTTACACCAACTGAAAGTCACATCTGCCCACTTGAGTACTTTTCAGGCTCCATTTTTAAAAAATGATAAATTCAAACACAAATTATATATACATCTTACTTACCTATAGTAAAATACTGAATATTTTCAAGATCAGTCAGCTCTTATGAAAGTAACTGGAACAAAATGATGGATAAAAGTAAAGTGAGAAAAGATTAAAAAAAAAAAAAAAAGCACTGAACTTTGAATCAGGAGATGTAAGTCTGAGTCCCTGACATTTTTGATATATTTTTCATTAAGAAAGACACTTTGCATCTCTGGGACTTTGTTTCTGTGGTGTAAAAGGAGGAAACTCTGATTAGGTGATTTCCTAGGTCTCTTCTAGTTCCAACATTTTGTGATTTTATAAAATGCTAAGTAAGGGAGCTAAATGAAAAGGCCTCACTTCGTTCTGTCAAACATTGTAGTTTATTTCCAGCCACAATCTTGTCATTAGTTACCTAGAATACCTTTCTTCCCAATGTTCTAAGAATGTTGAATTTGACTTTTTAAAAAATCACACATTTCCTATTGTAACAGAATGAGGAGTTGGAGAAAAGGAATAAAAGAAAAAGAAAAGAAGATCAGATAAAAGAAGGAATTGGGGGACAGTATGCAGTAACCTAAAGAAATCATGTGTTTTATCTGTTCTTTTGATTTTCTTCTTCTTAAAAGCTGAATACAGATTATAAACATTTAGATGTGAGTTGTACCTAGTTTTGTATTTTTCTGGTTTATCATTTTTATTTTTTCAATTAAAAAGCATTTAAAATTAATTTTTCTCTCCCCTTACTCCCCTTCCTTCCTCATCCAAGTAAGCAAAAAAAAAAAAAGAAAGAAAAAGAAAAAAGAATAAAGCTTTGAATATGTAGCTCCCAAATCTGGCAAAACAAATCCCCAATGTTAACCATGTCTGAAAATGTATGTCTCTTTTTGCATTTTAAGTTCATCATCTTTCTGGTGGGAGGTGAGCATTATGTTTCACCTTCATTCTTTTGGACTTCTGATTTATCTCTAAATCTCTCTAAATCAGAGATGTAAAATCTTTCAAAGTAATTTTTCTCTGCAATATTGTTATCATATTGCCCCACCTTTGGGTCATTTCCACCATTCATCACCTTTGCTCCTATACATGCTGAATGAAGAAAGTCACCCAATCATCCTGACTCAGTCCCCTACAAATTTATGTCACACAACCTTAACTGGGTCCTCATTTCCACTAAGCAATCCTACTATACCTCCCTTGTTGTTCAGTCATTTTCAGTTGTGTCTGATTCTTTGTGACCCCATTTGGAATTTTCTTTGCAAAGATACTGAAATGGTTTACTATTTCCTTCTCTAGCTCATTT
Organism: Pseudochirops cupreus; assembly: GCA_028627135.1. Classification (NCBI taxonomy): domain Eukaryota; kingdom Metazoa; phylum Chordata; class Mammalia; order Diprotodontia; family Pseudocheiridae; genus Pseudochirops; species Pseudochirops cupreus. Next base: position 247,481,416 of record CM053582.1, read on the forward strand.
TACAGTTGAGGAAACTGAGACAAACATGGTTAAGTGCCTTGCCCAGGGTCACATAGCTAGTAAGTTTCTGAGGCCAGATTTTAACTCATGAAGAGGAGTCTTCCTGACTCAGGTCTGGCACTCTATGCACCACACCATCTTGCTACCCATATACCTCCCTTATCATCCCACTTTCCACAGCAGCTCTTCCACGTTCTTTTGTCCCTCCTCAAATCTCTTATGGTTCTCTTAGCTGAGATTTTTTGCCTTACTTTATTGAAAAAAAATTGAAGCCATTTGTTATAAACTTCCCCTTCATTACTCTTCCTCATCTCCTATCACTCAGATGCCTTCTACCACTTTCTCCTCCTTCATACATGCCTCACATGAAGAAGTGGCCTTATTCTTTACCAAGGCTAAGTCCTCTGTTTGTCCAAGCGATCCCATCCCATTCCGTTTTCACCAATAGATTTCCAACCTTTCAACTATTTTCAATCTCTTCCTCTACTGGCTCATATCTACTGCCTACCAACATGCTCATATCTCCCCCATCCTGAAAAAAGCAACAACAACAACAAACCCTCCCTTGATCCTTCCTTTCCCATTATCATCTTATATTTCTTCTGCCTTTTGCAGCTAAACTCCTTGAAAAGACCGCCTGCAATAGATGTCTCCACTTGCTCTTCTCTCCTTTCTCTTTTCAGCCCATTACAATCTGACATCATTCCACTGAACCCACTCTCTTCAAAGGTACTAATGATCTCTTAATTGCCAGATCCAATGGTGTTTTCTCAGTTTTCATTCTCCTTGTCTTCTCTGCAATCATTGATACCATTGATCATTCTTTCTTCCTTGATAGTCTTTTCTCTCTAGGTTTTTGGTTCACCACTCTTTCCTGATTCTCCTCCAGCCTACCTAACCACTGCTTCCCATCTCCTTTGCTGGTTTACTTTCCAGATAATGCCCTTTAATCACAGATGTCCCTTAAGGTTCTGTCTTGGCTCCTTTTCTCTCTTTACTATTTCTCTTAGTGATTTCATCAGCTTCCATGGATTTACCATTTGTCGTTTATAGCATTTACCAATGCTGATAAGTCTCAAATCTATCTTCCCTGCCCCAATCTTTCTGCTGACCTTCAGTCTTGCCTTTCATCTCCAATTCCCCTTCAGATATCTTGATCTGGATGTCCAGGTACATCTCAAACTCAATATGTCAGAAACAAAATTCATTATCTTTCCTCTTAAACTCTTGTTCCTTTCTACCTTCCTTGTTATTGTAGAGGGCAGCACCATCTTCTCAGTTCCTTAGGCTTCTAACCTAGGAATCACCCAGGATTCCTCACTATTTCTCACCCCTCATATCCAGTGTTGACTTCACCTCTGCTACATCTCTCCAGTATGCTCCCTTCTCTTTTTTGACACTGCCACCACTATAGTGCAGGCCTTCATCATCCCATGCACAAATTATTGGAGTAGCTTGCTAGTCAGTTTGCCTGACTCAAGTCTCTTACTATTCTAGTCCACCATACATTCAACCACTAAAGTTATTTTCCTGAAGCACAAGTCTGATCATGTCACTCTTCCCACCCACCCCCAGCTACTCAATAAACTTCAGTGGCTTCCTATTGCTTCCAGGAGGAAATACAGAATGCTCTTTTAGGCATTTAAATCCCTTCATAACCTAGCCCCCTCCTACCTTTCTGGTCTTCTTACACCTTAGTCTCTATCACATACTCTTTAATCCAGTAACACTGGTCTTCTGGGTGTTACATGAACAACACATTCCATCTCTTGGCTCCCTGCCTGGCTTCCCTTACATCCCATTTCAAATTCAACCTTCTAGAGGAAGCCTTCCTCAGCCCTTCTTAATTCCAGTGACTTGCCCCTGTTATTTCCCATTTATCCTGTATATAGTTTGCTTTGTGTGTATTTGTTTGCATTCTGTCTTCTCCAGTAGATTGTAAACTCCTTGAAGACAAGGACTGTCTTTTTCTACTTGTGCATCTCCGGTTTAGCCCAGTGCTTGACACATAGTAAATGTTTATTGTTTGATCACTCTATATAGTATTATAGTTCTGCTCATTTCACTTTGAATTACTCCATAGAGATCTTTCCAGTTTCCTCTGAAATGGAATATAATTTCTTATGGCTCAAAAATATCCCATTACATTCATATACATTGTGTTTAGCCATTTCCCAATATGAAGACACTCCCCTAATTTCCTGTTTGGGCTATTATGGAAAAAACTGCTATAAAAGTTTTGGTACATATAGATTCCTTTCCTCTTTATTTTGTTTCTTTGAGCATATTGGTTGAGTAGAGGTATAACTAGGTCAAAAGGTATTCACAGTTTGATAAATTTCTGGGATTAGTTCCAAATTTCTTTTCAGAATGGCTGGACCAATTTGCACCAACAATGCACTAATATTCCTGATTTGCCATAGTCTCTTGGACATTGTAATTTTCAGAGGTTATATTTATCGAATAAACTTTGTAGCTGTCCAACTCAGCCTTCTAAATAGAATAAAAAGGTTCACCGATTTAGAGTTCGAAAGCACCTTAGAGGTTATCTAGTCCAACCCCCTTTATTTCAAGGATGAGAAAGCTGAGATATAGAGAGATTAAGTAATTTGACAAAGGTCACATAGATAGTAAGTGGCAGAGACAGTGCTTGAAATAGATTTTATTAGCGGAAATTAACCAGCCAGTCAATAAGCGCTTATTAAGCACCTGCTATATGCCAAGCATTGTGCTAAGTGCTGGTGATACAAAGACCAAAAAAGGACAGCTCTTGCCCTCAAAGAACTTGTGTTCTATCTGGGAATCAACATGTGCTAAATAAGGTGCGTAGTGTAGAAGGAAGAACACTGACTCCAAAGTCAGAGGATTTGAATTCACATCTCCCTCTGATCCCTGTCTGTATGACCTTAGGTAAGTAATTTGGCCTCCCTGTGGTTCAGTTTTCTTATCAAAATGAGGAATTGGGCTAGATATCTCCCTTAGTAACTTCCAGGTCCTCTACACTTCCCAAGTAAGCACAAAATGCAAATAAAGCAATTAAGAGATCATTTTGGCATTAGAAGGCATTAGAAGTTGAGGGGGAAGATCTGGAAAGCCTTATGTAGTAAGAGTCACTTGAGGGGAACTCTGAAAGACTCTAGAGATTCTGTAAGGTGATGGTGAGGAGGAAATGCATTCCATGCATTGGAACAGCTTGGAAAAAGGGATAGAGATAGGAGATAGACACTTTGACTGCACCATAGAGTACATGAAAGGGAGTAATGCACAATAAACATAGAAAGGTGGGTCGGACTCAAATTGTAAGGGCTTTAAGTGGGAAAAAGAGAAGTTAGTATTTTTTTCTGGAAGATATAGGAACCTACTTTAGCTTCTTGAATGATGTGGCCATACCTGAACTTTGGCAGTTTAGTGGAGAATGAATTGGAGAAGGGATAGACTGGGGGCTGTTTAGGGCCACTTAGGCGGCTATCTAAATGGTGAGAGGTGAGAGAAGAAGATAACCTGAAGGAGACTGGTGACTATGTACGTGCAAAGAAGGCAAAAATATAAGAAATGTCTTAGAGGTAAGATAATAAGACTTGACTGTTAGTATATGGAGTAAGGGAGAATGAAGGACCAAGGTGACTCCAAGGCCTTAAATCTGGGTAACTAGAAGTATAGTGATGCCTTTCACCAAAACTGCAGTGTTAGGAATAAGGCTGGCATTAGTTAGAAATTATATTAATTCTGTTTTGGACATATTGAGTATGAGATGTCTATGGGACATTCAATGGGAAATATGTATATTAAAAAGTTGGTGCTCAGGAGATGGAATTGATCTGAATATATAGATCTGGGAGGCATCTGCACAGAGATGCTAAATAAAGCTATTGGAGACTAATGAGATCACCTGGAAATACAGGCTTCTTTCCACTACACCCTTTTCCCTCTTGGTTTAATCCCTAAAAACTAAATTGGTGAACTAGGATAACTGGGAGGAAGTGCCAAATTCAATTCCATAATGATTTATTATCTATGATGTACAAGGAATTGTCATAGGCTCTGAGAAGACAAGGATTAAAAAATAACACTTCCTGCCCTGAAGGAGGACATAGTCTTAAAAGACACATACACAAATAAGTATGCTGCAAAGTAGAAGGTGATAAGGATAAAGGAGGGATTTATCTGTTTTCTTCTTAACCTAAGGTCTATGAATTTAAAAAAAAGAGAATTGTATTGCTAAATGATTGTTTTCCTTTGTTATCCTATGTATTATATTTTATGCTTTTTAAAATATTATTCTGAGAATGGGTCCATAGCCTTCACCAGACTGTCAAAAAGGTCGATAACACAAAAAAAGGTTAGGAATCAGTGATCTAAACTAGTGGCTCCCAATGATTTTTGTTCCTTGAATCCCTTTCAACAACAAAAACCAAAAAATGTCTTGTGAAGCCCTCAGGATAATTTAATATGCTATTTATAACTTTTTTTAAACAGTGATATATTGCTTAAGACACCATTAAATAATTTTTAGTTCGATTCCCTTGAGCCTCCACTGTGAACCCTGAAGGTATTCTTGAACTACTAAATTAGAATCATTGATCTACAAAAAGTGTTATAATAATATAAAGAAAGTAAAATCACTATCAATTGTGGACCTCAGGGTAGGATTTATAGAGTGGTGACATATCAGCTGGTGTTAGAAGGAAGAGAAGGATTTCAACAGGTCTGACTGTGGTACATTTCAGGTTTGTGTGCATTGAGGAAACCCAAAGATGGCAAGAGAAAAGCAGGGCATGATGAGTAGGTCACTTCAGGGAGCATAGTGCATGGGAGAGAACACTGAAATAGAGAGGGAATAGTAGCTTGGAACCAGATGGAGAAGGACTTTGAATGGCAAGAGAAAGTATGCTTATATGACTTGGATAATTGTGACTGTGGTGATGAGCTGATTGTGAGACTTTCCACAATAAATTGGGTTCAGACCTTGTGATATTTCTGTTGCCTAGAATGCCCTTGTCCCTCTTCTCTGCCCATTTAAACTGTATTTATCCATTATGGTTCAGCTCAAGTCCCACTTCTTCAAAGAAGTCATTCCTGTTTGCTTTACCTCACATTTCTATCTATTTTCTTCAAACTGAAATGATGCATATTTTCTATGCCTTGTTTTAATATATTTTTATATTGTCCTACCTCCATGTCCCACCCCCAAACTAGACTATGGGTAGGCAGGAACAGGGACACACACACACACACACAGACACACACACATGCATGCACACACACTCTAAAGACCTAGGATAAATGACTCATAGTAGTGACAAGACCACTTGTCTTGGATAGGAGACATGAGCCTTGATTGTAATATCTCACGACTCTGAGCTAGTTTCCTCAGTGGCAAAATTTCAAGAGTGGATCTTTGTATGCCCCAAAGAATATCCCACAGTGCTTTGCACCTGGTAGGGGCTCAGTACCTTCTTTTTTTAATTGAGTTGAAAGAATCAAAACAAATATCCAGTTATTAAAATTTCTTCTTACCTCCTCCAATACTTTGGTTTCAATTACCTCAATATTTCAAGTGAAAGTAGAGTGTTTTCCCACCAGAATGAACAAATAAATTTTTTATCTTGCTTTGTGTAGACAACACATTAAGCGAAGATGGATTTTTAAAAATACAAATGATTAGGTTTGGATACCTCATAGGCTTAGAATTTGAAGGCATTTTAGAGTTTGGAGGAAAATAGATTCAGCACTAGAAGGTATTGCATATCCCATATAGTCCATACTTGCCCACATGTACATTTTGCATTTAGGAAACTGAGGCTCAGAGAGAAAAAAGTTACTTAGCCAAAGGCATACAGGTTGTAAGCAACAGAGGCAGACCAAATACAAACTCAGGGCTGATTCTAAATGTAGTTCTGTTCCCATTTCACTATGTCTCCTCCAATCCATTCTGTCATATATTTTAACTTACATATGAGTTATCCGAATAGCAATATTTCATAGAGAAGTGACTTTGGCTCCAGTTCATAAGTAATAATTGTCCCCTGCTAAAACAGAACTCAAATCCTCAGACCTAATCAAATCTTGCATCCTTTCTGTCATTTTCCTGCCCTCTCCAACAGAAAAATGGATCACTGAAGACATCCCCAGCTCATTTCCTTCCTTCCAGTCAGGGAGTTCGCAGAGAGTGTACCTCTCCCCCCCACCCTACCTCCCATGTAACTGGTGAGGACGCTATGGGCCAAAGAGATGAAGTGATTTGCCCCAGGTCATACAAGAAGATAGTAGCACAGTCTGGATTCAAATACAAATCCTCTCTCTACAAATACAGTACAGTTTCCATCACACCATACTTTAGCTGGGATGGATCTTTGTGCTTATGAGTCCAAGGACTTAACTTCATTTCCCGAGCTTATGTGCAGTAGGGTAAGGGTGGGAGAAGTGAGGGGGAGTCATGAATGGCTTCTCCATGTTCTATGATCACAAGCAGTAAGTTTCTGCCTTGGCTTACCAGGAAATCTGAATTAGAGAGTGTAAATGGGTCAGTGTGAAGTCATCAAGACCAGAAAAAAGAATTCAAAGCACCTACTCCACTGATGTCATTCTTATGGGTAAAGAACATTACTTTTTTTTTTCTGCCTCAGCTCTGACTGAGTGTTCTTGAAGATCAAGGAATGAGTTCTTTCTCCAGAAGCAATTACTCCACATTATGGGCCTACTATTGTCGTATACAATTAAAAAAACCCCTAAAAAACAAAATCAAAGTCAGTTTCTGACTCCTATCAAGACCATGTATTGAGAGCACCAGCACGGAGCTGATTTTTACTGCTGAGTTATAAACCACTAAAGCAGGTTTCTAATGGAAATGCTAAGGAAACTTTAATTATAACTGTGCTTGCAGGCTCCCTTGGCAGGCTCTTCCCATTTGATTGTTTCCACACACACACACGCACGCACACACACAAAATGGGGATGTTGTTAATAGTTGGGTTTTAGGGGCTTCAGCAAACTCTCTTCTGGCCTTGTCACAGGAGCTAAACTGTTGTTCCTGGGCGGGGACACCATTCTTCCCTGTCATACTGAAGCTGCTCCCTCACCAAGCCTGCCCACCCCAGAAAGCTGAAAGAACAAGAGCCTCATTAGGGTAGTTGAGACTAATTTCATTTGGGAAGGAAAAAAACAACAACAACAAGTTGGAAACTTTGGTTTAATGAAAAACCTGTGTATTTTCTCCCATGACACATTATTTAAATTGGCTTTAAAGTCCTGATGACTGGGCTCTCTGAAACACATCCAGCATATGTTTGCTAAATTTTCTTCCCGTTTTCATGAATTTCCTCTCTTGCTTTTTTGATTCATTTCTCCATTCACTTGTTCCTTTCTGACTCCCCTCCTCTGTTTTTCTCTGTCATTTACCTCTATTTTCTTTCCATCTGCCTTCCTCTGCTTTCATTTGTCTCCCTATCCTACTCTCTCTTTATCACTTCTGACTGTTTGCTTCCCTCTGTCATCTCCCTTTTTTCATTTTATTTCTCCTCTCATAGTTCCCTCTTTATTTCTGGTGTCTTTCTGTTTTCATTTCCCCTTTGTCATTTCTTTGCATTTCTCTGTTTCCCATCACAGTTGTCTCTGTTTTCTCTCTGTGTTGTCTTCCCATCCTCCTCTCTCTCTGCCTCTGTCTCTGCCTCTCTCTATTATATCTTTCCTGTTGCCTCTCTTTCTTCTCCTTTGTTTTCTCTGTTTTCTGCCTTTGCACCCTCCATCTTTCATTTTTCACTCTCCATTTTCTCTGTCTCTAATGTTTTTGTCATTCTGTTTCCTCTCTGTAGAGTATTTGCCTGTTTTCTCTCCTTTCCTCTTTGTTGTCTCTCTGTCCTGCGGTTTATCTTTTTTTTTTCCTTATTGTCTCTTCCTATCTTCTCTGATATCATTCCCTGTTATCTCTCTGTGTCCTCTCTCCATCTGTTTCTGTTCTCTCTCCCAGTGAAGCCATGAGATTGTGAGGAATAGGGGTTAGTATCACATGCAAATCAGCTACTTCCCCTCTTTCTCTAGCCTTCCTGTCTAAAATATGGGTAGCACCACTCTTTCCCAATTCTTTAGTCAATGCCTCTTCTCCTTCCCTCACTTACCGTGATGGAGACCCTTGGATGGCTGGGAGTGATCAATAGGGGAATTAAAATTGCCTTAGATTAATTACCTCTGAAGGGAGCATCCTGCTTTTTATCAAGCCTCCTTCCGTAACTTAAATTTCTTTATTCATGGATTACCATTACCTAAGGTGTGGTGTGAACGCCTATTTACTTTTTCTTTACCATTGTGATATTATCATTATTTTATATCAAAACCATAATAGTCTCATTTGGATCATCTCCCTAGCCAGAGGAAAAAGCCCAATACCTTGTTTCCAAGTATAAACCTTGGTCTTAAAAAAAAATCTCTATACTATTCTCATACATTTATTAGGTCACTCTCTTTGCAGCACCCTGTTCATAAATTAGACAACACAAATTAAAAGCATTTACAGCAATCCTATCTTATCTACAATGATCATAGGATCATAGATTAAGAGTTGGAAAAGACCTTAATGGTATGGCACCTCCATTTTATGTATGATGAAATTGAGGGCAAAAAGAGGATAAGTAACTTATCCAAAGTCATCTAACAAGTGTCTGAGGCAAAATTCAAACCAAGGGCTTGCTAACTCTAAGTCCAGTGCTCTCTGGGAGTCTGTTTTGTTATGAATTAAAACAAGGCGTAACATACAGAAACCGTATGAATAAAACTATGAAACCCTCATTACACAAATGAAGATAAACCTAAATAAATGGAGAGAGATTAATTACTCATGGGTAGACCAGGCCAATATAATAAAAATGACAATACTACCTAAATTAATTTACTTGTTCAGTGTCATGCCAAACTACCATAGGATTACTTTTGAAAGCAAGAAAAATGACAAAAATTAATCTAGAAGAACAATAGGTCATCATTCTCAAGGACAACAATGAGGGGAAAAGTGGGAGAAAAGGCAATCTAATAGTACTAGATCTCAAACTGTGCAACAAAGAAGCGATCATCAAAACTCTTTGGTACTGACTAAAAAAAGTTAGCCAGTGCAACAGAATAGGAGCACAATGTGCAGAAGCAAAAGGTTATAATAGTGTTGTATATGGGACATCCAAAGACTACAAATGTTTAGGTAAAGGATCACTATTTGATAAAAACTGCTGGAAAAGCTGGAAAATCCTCTGGCAGAAATTAGATTTAGACTAAGATTTTACACATTACACCAAAATATACACAATAAGTTTCAAATGGATACATGACCTAGATATAAAAGAAATGAGAGAAGAAAGGGGGAAAAAATCTTTCACAGTTTTGGATAGGGAAAGAAATTATGAGCAGAAAGCATATAGAGAAGATCAAATATGTAATTTTGCTTAGCTGAAATTGAATTGCTTCTGTCAGAGCAAAAGGCATGTGGTTAAAATGAGAAGGGAAACAGTTAACTGGGGAAAATATTTGCTGCAAGTTTCTCTGATATAGGTCTAATATCCAAGATACATACACACGCACGTGTGTATATATGTATATATTTATGGACATATACATACACATACATACATACATACATACACACACACACACCTCATTCCAATAAAGAATGATAACCATTCTGGAAGAGAAAAGTAGTCAAAGGATATGAACAGGCAGTTCTCAGGGGAAGAAATGAATGCAATTAATAGCCATAGGAAAAAATGCTCCGACTCTCTGTTAAGTAGAGAAATGCAAACTAAAACAGTTCCCACCTAACAGATTGGCAAAGGTAACAAAAATGGAAAACGGTCATTGTTGAAAAGATTATAAGATGGCAGACACACTGAAGCCCTGTTGGGAAGGCTGTAATTTGGCTCAGCCACTCGAGAAGTAATTTGAGAAGAATACTCTCAAACTCACAAAACCATGCAAGGTCTATACTGCAAAGAGATGTTTTTTAAAAGAGGGAAAAAATATCTATATGTACAAAACATATTTACAGCAGCTGTCTATGTTGTATCAAAGAACCAGAATTATAAGGGAATAGTCGTCAATAAAATAATGACTCAACAAATGATTGTTATATAAATGCAATGAGATTTCAATTTGCCATAAGAAATGACAAGAAGAATGGTTTTGGTGAAACCTGGAAGACTTGTGTAAATTGTCGCAGAGTGAAGTGAGCAAAATAAAGACAACAATTTCTGTGGTAAGCACAACACTGTAAAGAAAAACACCGGAAAGGTTTAAGAACTCTGCTCAGTTCAATGACCAGCTGTGACTCCAGAGGACGTATCTCTTGAGGTGATGGCCTCAAGGTGCAGAAGGAGACATGTGTGTTTGGACTTTACAAAATCCATGTGTATGATTTATTGTGCTTTGAATAGACTTGTTTATAAACATGATGGCATTTTATCCTTTGTATCTGGGGCTGATGAGGGAGAAAATAGATAATTGCCCCCCCCCCACACACACAAAGGATTGTCACTGAGGCATCTTAAAAATGAATTGAAGAGAAGAGAAGGAAAATCAGAGGGAAACGATGACAGGTAGGACAGCTTTGAAAGTAACAAAACAAATTTATTATATACTTAAAGTAGATTGTACATGATATATTCGTGGTTTTACATTTTTAAAAAAGTGGTAAAAACAAAACCCTTGAAACTAATATACATAATCAAGATGAAACAAATTTTGTAAATTCTGGTCGACTGTCCCATTATCCAGGAGGTGGATGCTGTAGAGGTCTTTGTGGATGCTCAATGCCAGCCTTTAATACCTCAACAACAGGGTATGATAGTTTATTCCAGATTACATTCCATTTTCTACTTCACTTGAATCACATGTTGAGCATCTTTGTATCAACTTGGTATGTCATGCACTCTTTTAGTCTCTAAATCTGTGGGGAAAAACAGAAGAAAAGAAACAACACTGGACTACATTTCCTAGAGCTCATGCATCTAGTATTTGGAAACTCAGAGGAAGCAGGCTCTTTAGTGGCCTTCTACTTTTGTGGCTGGCTGCCCCTCCCCCATGTCTCTCTCTGTCTCTCTCTCTCTCTCTCTGTCTCTCCTTCCTTCTCCTCTTCGTCCACTTTCCATTTTGATTATCTCTCCATTTGTTTTCTTTCTCTTTTGTCTTTCCTTGACTCTCTCTCTGTTTTCATTCTCTCTATTATCTTTCCCCTCCATTCTCTTTCTTTTGATACTCCCTGTAATCCATTACTAGTTTCCCTGTGTTGTCTTTCCCACTGAATTGTCTCTGTCTCTCCCTTGTCCTCCCTGTTTCCTTCTGTGTGTTCTATTCTACCTCTTGGTTCTCTCTTGATTTTTTTCCTATCCTCCCTTCTCTGTTGTTATCTTTCTGTCGGTCTCCCTCTCCTGTCTCTTTCCATTTTCTCTGTGTTCTCTTTCCATGTCTCTCTGTTCCCCATCTTTCTTATCTCTCTGTTTTCTCTCTTTCTGTTGACTTCCAATCCCCCATTATTGTCTCTTCCTGTTTTCTTTCTTTGTCATCTCCACCTCTCAATGTTGCCTCTTTCTGTATTCTGTTTTCTTTCCCTCTGTTTTGCTTCTCTCCATTGTCTCACTCTATTTTCTTTCCCTGTTTTTGCTCATTTAATTTCTTTGTTTATTATTCTACTTCTGCCCTGTTCTCTGATTGAGTGCTCTCTCTCCCTCTCCCCTCTCCCTCTCTCCTTCTCTCCCTCCTCATTTTTATTGTTACTTCTTCCCTCTTGTCTCTATACCATTTCCATCTTGCCATTATGGTTTTTTCTTCCTCCTTTTCTATTTCCCTCCTTCCTTTTATCTTCTCTGTTCCCCAGTGGAATTTGTGCAAAACTGACTTAAATAGCAATTGTTGAAATTACAGCTGTCTCCATGGTGGCTTAATTGATAATGCTCTTAATTCTGCCAGTTTGGTGGAAGGCATTCTGATGTTTGTCAGTTACCTGTGTGGTGTGCTTGTTCCCTTTTGTCCTTCTTTCAAGGTCTCAGTCTGGAATGATCAGGAGGGAGCGAATGCCAGTAGTAGGGAAGGTAGCAGCTTAATGCCTTTGGAGGAAGCCCCTAAAGTCTATAGACTCCTGGCCATCTCTCTTGCCACGTGATTCTTTCCCTCAGCCAAACTCGGAAAACTCGAGCTGGCAGAAGGCAGCAGGGCTGCTATGGTTGGAAGCCTTTTATTTCCAGACACCTAAAGTTAAAAGGCAGTTTGGACTGGGATGCAAGGTAGGGGAGGAGAGGAGGAGAAAAAGCAACAGAGATTGCTTTGATCCTGTTCCCCTCACATAAAGTCAGCTCTCTGATCCGAGACAACACTAACAGGCCAAGTCATCACATAGCTGTTCTGCATTTCTAAGGTAAAGTTCTTTTTGGCATCTCTATCCTTCTCCTTGGAGCCCGGGGCACATTCCCTATTTCTTGGTGTTATAAGAAGGCTCATTAAGTTAGTGCTGAGGTATATTTCAGCTGCCAACCTGTCCCTATTGACCTCCACTATTTCTCTTGCTTTGCATGGGCTCATTTGGCTTTGGCTTTTAACGAAGTGCACCTAATTACACATCCGTGTGACACAAAGTATACCCTGACTTGGTCATCTCAGGAAAAGAAAGGGATTAAAGTACATTTAAGGAAATAATTCCCTCCCACCCCCACCCCCACCTCCATTTGCTAAACTTAAAGAGGCCTAGTCAGGCTACCCTGAGGAAGACAGTCCATTCATAACAGATGACTCTGGGGTTAAATTGTTTGTCATACAGTTTTCCCAAATGAGGTTGAGAGACGCAGTGATCTGGAGCCCTGAGAAACTCTGACGCATGGGACTTAGCCTGGTCAACTTTTTGGAGACCAACTCTGTAAAGAGTTTGACCCTGGGCAGTTAAGAATGATGAAGGATTTTTTTATTTGGTAAGAGTTTGATAAGTACGGCTGAAGAGAATCTGGGAGCCATAGTGGACTACAAGTTGAATGGTCATTAGCAACATGGCTATGTCATTTTAATTATATAGACCTGATATATAAACATGACCACAGTTTGTGGATAAACAGAGTTTGAGGTGTCAGGAGCCAAGTGGTCATGTATGTTCAAGAATTCCAAGTACAAAGAGTAGGAAATGGATACTACTTCTAAATTACTTCCAGCACTTTGTATATGATAAGAGGACATGCCCTGAAGGTTGGCTTCACTCTGAGAATGAACAACTAGCAGTTTCACTTTACTCCTTTGTTACTTGGTAAAGAACTTGAGCTGAGTATACAATGTCTAGCAAAACAGAGATGAAGGAATGAGAAGAGCTGGAGGCAGGCTAGAGGGGGGTTAGGTTACTTCATCATACTATGGGCACCCACTTGGAGATAGGATGCCACCTCTCATGTTTATTGCCTTTGACAAATCGCTTACTCTCCTTGGGCCTCAGTTTCCTCATTTGTAAAATGAGAGAGTTGGACTAGATGAACTCTGAAATTCCCTAAATCTCTCAGCCTACGATCCTCTGATCCTTAGCCATATTTGGGAGCTGAGAACTATCTTCCCTTCCAAAATTTTGACCTTGACTTTTTCTAACTCTATGGGTGGCGGATATTTACACATTCATTTATGGCCTCAATAGCTTAATATATTTACTTATTCAGTCACTCAACAAATATTTATTGTGAGCCAGATGATAGTCATTCATTTATTTATTATAATGGCTCAACACCATGAATGTGGTTCTAAATGCCGAAATTGATTAAATATTGCTTTTGATGGACTCTTCTCCCTAGAATCAATGGCTCTGGTCAGAGTCAGAACTACCAATTCTGGCCCCCGGAACAGCAAACAGTGCACAACTAGTTCAGAGAAAGCAATATGACAAATGCCTCAAACTGCCTTTTAAAGACAAATTCAGTTGTTATGGTGCTGAGAACAGATGTTCTGGGAGAAAAAGTATGGTGCAGTGGACAGCGCGATGGTTTTGGATTCATAAAAGGAGGGGTTCAAAACCTGCCTTCGCCATTTCTACCTTTTGTGACTTTGGTCAAATCACTGAAATACTCCAAGACTTAGTTTCTTCATCTGTAGGACTAGATGAACTCTAAAGTCCCTTTGAGTTCTAAATCTCTTTAAATTTTCATGAATGAGTTTTGTTTTTGCATTACATTTACAAAAGGTCTCATAAGAAAGTAAAACAATTAAGTAAAACTAATAATACAGTGACCTCATCTAAAACTCCACGCAATATTCCATATCTGTACATTTGTAGTACCCTGCCCTCTACCTCTCTATTTTTATAGTTTTTTTAAAAAGTTAACAGAAATCTACTCTCTTTCTCACTTCTTATCTCATTGGAAATTTTAAAAAAGAATAAGTTAAATAATAAATAAATTTATTAAAAATGTAAAATAAATTTCTTGTAACAAACATGCAAATTAAATGAAATAAAACAAGTAAATCAAGTATTAAGCAAACTACATTTCTTCACTGGCTATATTATGTACACACACATATACACACATGTATGTATATATATATATAAATATATGTGTGTATGTGTGTGTATATATATGTGTGTGTGTGTGTGTATGTGTGTGTGTATAGTTAGTTAGCATGTTTTATTATCAGTCCTCTGGAATCATAGGTGCTAATTTTCCTTACAACTTTCAATTTTCTTTTTAGTGATGATGTTATTGTATAAATTGTTTTCTTATTTCTGCTCATTTTATTCTTTTTTTTTGTTTGTTTTGCTTTTTGGAGGGCAATTGGGGTTAAGTGACTTGCCCAAGGTCACATGGCTAGGAAGTGTTATGTGTCTGAGGCTACATTCGAACTCAGGTCCTTCTGACTCCAGGTCCAGTGCTCTATTCACTGCGCCACCTAGCTGCCCCTGCTTATTTTATTCTTTATCAGCTTATGCAAATTCTCAGAATTCTTCTTTTTATAATATAATACTGAAATTATAATATATAGTATAGATTGTCCTGCTTCTTCTTATACCACTCTGCACCAGTTCATATATCTTTGCATACCTCTTTGAAATAATCTCTTTCCTAATTTCTTACAGTACATAGTAGTCTTTCATATTTATATACCATAACTTATTGAACCATTACTAATTGATAGACTTCCTCTTAGTTTCGGGTTTGTTGTTTTTTTTTTGCCACTACCTAAAAGAGCTGCTCTATTTCCATTTCCTATTTCTTTACTCTCTCTTAGACATAGTTCTTGTGGTGATTTAGTTGGGTCAAATGATCCTCTATGAGAATATGGATAGAGGGGTGCAAGATCTGGTGGTAAGAGGGACCCTAGGACACTCTTCCATCATATAGACCTATTCCAGAGATCACTGAATAAGACTAGTGATAGGAAAGAGAAGGAAGTAAGACAGGACAGGACTGAAGGACAGGGGGCTACTCCTGGAGTGCAGTGTAGCAGAAGAGGGGGAGCTTTCTGATAATTTCCTATCTATCCTTGTTCTCTGCATCCTATACTCAGTTGTTTCTGCCTTCTGAATGAAGAAAAGGGTTGACAGCACTCTTTGAATTTTGGAGTCCTGGACAAAACCCTGATCAACTTTTCCTAGTTTCAGCCCTGTGTAGTCAGTGACATCAGATGAACCTAGGATATTCAGTTTTGTGTGGAAATTTAGCACTCTTGGATGTCTTCTATGTAGAAGAATGGAAAAGTCCAATGAAATGGTGTGTTTGGTCTACAGAGACATAAAGATAACAGAAGGACAGTCATATGACTAATTTAACACAAACTATTAATTGTTGAAGAGTAAAATAATTATTCATATATATGATAATAATGATACACACTCATACTTTAGCATTTGTAAACATTTCTCACAGCCTTGTGAGGTAAGGTAGTGCAGTATGGTCATCCCTAGTGTATAAATGAGGAAGCTGAAACTTAGAGCAGTTAAGTGATTTGAATATAGTCACACAGCTAGTAAGTATTGGATACCAGGTCTTTGGGTCCAAGATCCATTGCCTTTCCTTTATACTACAAAAAAAATGACAATGCAACAGCAATTTCCATTAATACAAAGCCTTTCAGACATGATCTCTTTTTATCTACTTCACTTTATGAGGAAAATTGAAATTTCCTTTCTCTCTAAGACAGTGGTTCTTAATCTTCTTTTTATGCCATGGATTCCTTTTGTAGTCTTGTGAAGTCTGTGGCTCCCTTCTCAAAATACTGTTTTTAAATGTGTAAAATAAATGGTAGTTACAAAAGAAACCAGCTACACTGAAATAGTTAATAAAATAGTAAAACAAAACAAAAACCAAGTTCATAGATCCTACTGCCCCTGCTCTAGGACCTTGTTGTGTTTGTCCTTCATTTTTGAAGAGGACCATGACATCAGAGAAATGATGACATGACTTGTAGTTGACTGATTTGAGGGAGGGAGGTCTCTGCAAGGTCACCAACCTCATTTTCTCCTCCAGAGCCATCTGGGTACAATGGCTTGATATTGGAGATGACCCAGGATCCAACGGGAGACCCTGGCCCTTTTAGGCTAAGGCCTTTTCACATACTCACTTAGAGTGAGGTGACACCCATTCAGTGAATAGGCTTCTTTAAGAAGTAAGTCAAAGGATGGCCCCTTTAATTAGAAAAAAAAGAAAAAAAAGAAATTAAGCTGGGAGAAAAAGACCCTTAGGGTTGCTGTTCCAAAGAGAAACAGTTACAATTGACATTCACTCTAAGCCAAGAGGGCCCAAAATACAGCCATTAATGGAGCTTGGACAGGGACTTATCATTGTTCAATCTATGAGCTTCAGAGTGAATTGGGTTTAAGATTTTGTGAAAGAAGGAAGGAAAGAAAGAAAGAAAGAATTCTTTATATTAAATTTCTCTGAAGATTTGGTATCTAAGATATATAAACAGTCAACCTTAGGAATAAAATGAAAAATATTATGCAAAGATAGGCTGTTTTGATGTTTTTTCAATACATGGTAGGGATGATCTATGTTACGTCATCCATACTCTCTCAATCTGGTCTCTCTTTTATATATTTAACACATATTTGTAAGAAAACTAGCTTTAAGAGAAGCAGAGTTTTATTCTGAATGAAATAGGTCCATCCATACGGGGATGGAACCACAAAAAAGAAAACAGGCCTGTACGTACTTGGTGCTATCTATGCTTTAGGAAGACTCTGAGGGAGTCTTAAAAGGGTTGACTGCTCATTTAAAAAATTAGTTACTTTTTAAAAAAACAACATCAGTATTGCATTCTAGAATGTACTTGTGGGAGGGTAAAATGATATAGCCTGTCTTGGATGTTGTGCATGTTCATTTATTAGTTGCTAGCTCTTCACATTTATGTTCAAGTTTCAGATATGAAAATCTTGAAAATTGGAAGAGAGGGGTTTCAGCATCTGCCTACATGTTTCAGAGCATTCTCTACTTAGCCCAAATGGAAACTATGTCAGAGAATGAGCACAGGGATTGTGGTAGGTCACTGAAGTCAAGGGCCCTTTATCAAAAGCTCAAAGTGTTGACGTTCTTCTTATCAAGCCCTTCTCACTCCTCCAGCCTTCTAAGCTAAAGCCAATGATTGGTGGTAAGGAGAAAAAAATCATTGCAGTGGTTACTTCTCCTTTTTAAGTTGAATATGGCAGTTATGGTTATGTATGTAGGGTAGAGATTGATCTCCTTTAGAAGGCTCAGGACTTTCCTTCTCAGGAGAGAGTACTTGGCTTAGGTGGCACAAATAAGTAGAATGGCAGGCCTGGTATCATGAAGACCTATGTACAAATCTACCCTCAGACATTCACTAGCTGTGTGACCCTGGGCAAGTCACTTAACTTCTGCTTGCCTCAGTTTCCTTATCTGTAAAATGAAGATAATAATGGCCCATACATCACAGAATTGTCATGAGGATCAAATGAAATAATAGTTGTAAAGTGCTTAGCCCAGTGCCTAAGATATGAAAAGCACTATATAAATATTGCAACAAGGTGGTGTGGTAGATAGAGTGCTGACTGTGGAGTCAGGAAGACTCATTTTCCTGAGTTCAAATATGGCCTCAATTACTTACTAGCTTGTGACCCTGGGGTAAGTCACTTAACCCTGTTTGCCTCAGTTTCCTCATCTGTAAAAAAATGAGCTGGAGAAGGAAATGGCAAATCATTCCAGTATCTTTGCCAAGAAAACTCCAAATGGGGCCATAAAGAGTCAGAAACAACTGAATACAACAAAATATGAATGTTATCTATTATTATTATAATATTCTTAATGCATTGTATATTATTATGTACTTAATTTTGCCTCCCCCCCCCTTCTGTCTTATGTTCTCTATAGGACAAGGAACAAGTTATTTTGTCTCCCTTTCCTGACCCAATAGTAGTTAATATTGGTTGCCTGGATGACTACAAGGGCACTTGAGGATAAATTTAGAGGTGGAAGGGACCTTAGAGATAATCTGGTCTACCTCCTCATTTTGCAGATGGGGAAACTGAGGACCAGAAAGCAGGTTTACTGTACCTCTCACAGACAGTAAAAATGGCAGAGTTAGGATTCTAACCCAGGACCTCTGGCTCCAAATCTAGTGCTCTTTTCATTGTGCCATATTGCTACTGTACCATCAAGTGAAAATGAAACAACTTTATGAACTTATAATTTAGAGAACTACCAAAAGTTAGAGATATGCATGATGAAAAA
>CM053582.1:247500589-247533980 GCA_028627135.1 Pseudochirops cupreus
ACCAGAGAAATAACTCTGGAGTCTGAATGCAGATGGAAGCATAGGATTTGCTCTCATTTTCTTTTGTTCTGTTTATTCTTTCTTATTGTTTTATTCTTTCTCATGGTCCCTCCCATCAGTTCTAATTCTTCTTTACATCATGACTAATGTGAAAATATGTTTAATATAAATGTTTAAGTAGAGCCTATATCAGAATGCATGCCATCCTGGGCAGAGGGAAAAATGTAAAACCCAAAATCTTGTGGAAGTGAATATTGAAAACTAAAAATAAATTAATTATTAATAATTATTAACAAATTAATAATTAATGCTTAATATCAATCGCAAATATAAATGCGGTGTAAGACATGGTCTTGATCCCTTGTTTGTTTCTAGTCATGGAGACAGGAAATATATGAAAGAAGATAACACTGATAAGCATTGTAGTATTAGGGAGAAATAGCACAGGGTCTGCAATCAGAAGACCTAGGTTCAAATCCTGTCTCTCCTAGTTTTTATGTGTGAGACATTTTGCAAATTGTTAACCTTTATAGGCCTCAATCTCCATATCTGTTTCTAAGGTTCCTTCTAGTTTTGGGTGCCTCTGATCCTCATTGCTACGTGAGTGATGAAGATGCTACAGGCATTCAGAAGAGGGACAAGCAAGAGAGGATTGATACAATTAGGAAAAGCTTTCAGGAGGGTCAAAGTTTGAGTTGGATTTGGAAGAAAGGGTGAGCCTTAAACATGAGGAGAGAAGGAGAGAACAAAGTCATAGAGGCAGGAAGCTGTGAGCTCGACAAAAAATGAATAGACCAGTTTGTGGACCAGAGTCCAAAAGTCCAAATGAGACTATAACCAGGTTGAGGAGCAACTTAGTTTATTACAAGAGAAAGTAAAAGGCCTGCATTCTGGGACCCCTCTACACAGAGTACAAAGGAGGCTAGCCCACAGGCAAAATCTGAGATATTCGTGGGTTTCAGTGAAGTTAGAAGTTCTAGGTAGAAGAGAGGGCGCAGTCCCTTCCTGAAAGATTTAGAACATGGAAACAGGATGTTCTTATTTTAAGTTGGGGAGGAGGAGTCTGCAAATAGCAGGATGGGTTTCAGTCTGATCTAGTCAGCTTTGTGGTGGGCTAGCTCAATAGGGGCAAGGCAGCAAGGTAGGGCAGACAAAGGATCACTGATATGTCACGGCTGGGGTCAGATTGGTTATGGATTGATCCATTCTTTAGGATCTTTAGGACTTCCATCCTCCTCCTCCAATCTTATGGAATGAGGTAACTCAAGGAAGACAGATGTTAATTTGGGATGTATATTCACAAGTTGGACTTGCCAGACAGCCTAATTTCACTAGGCCCATCCACAAATAAAGTATTTCTGAGAACCATCAGTGCCCCCAGTCCTCCCTGTTATGGCCTTGTAGGCTTAATTTCCCCTGTGGCCATTCTGATTCAGTTCATTCCCCCCTGGATCTCCTCTATTCTTTCAGCAGCCTCCAGGTTTTTGGTGGGACTGATATTTTTCAAGAGCAAATAATGGGAAATTGACAGGAAAGAAAGACCTGTTGGAAAACCCCCCTCTTCCTCTCTCTTACCCCAGTGTGTGTGTGTGTGTGTGTGTGTGTGTGTGTGTGTGTGTGTGTGTGTGTGTGTGTGTGTGTGTGGTGTGTGTGTGTATTTTCAATTTAGCAGCAGGAGTGCATTCCTGGGTGAGTGCTGATGCTGTTTGGCAGAAGAATTTAATGAATGCAGAAGTGCATTACTATCCATTATGAATCCCTGAGGGATGTATAGCCAGTTGAGTAGCGGAACATTTTCAGTTGCACACTTTAAACAAGAGATGTATTGGTCCAGGGCAGCATGGACAAGGAGAAGATTGTTTCGTGAGTCAAATGGATTTTTTTTTGTTTGTTTGAAGCTCAATTGAGATACTGAATTGCCTTTTCTTCCAATGTGTTCATGGACATTACCTTCTACTTAGTGTGTTTGTCTTCTAAAGCTTTGAATCTGGAATGGAACGGAACAGCATTGCTTCCCTTTTGACCCCATTGCTTGAGAAGTAAACCCTATTTGAGGCAAAAGATCTAACAAGCACTAACTTACAAAGAGAGTAGAAGCCAACATATGAAGGTAAATCTGGAAGGGGGGCCTAAAGGCTTTATAAGAAGTGGGGGCAGTTAGAACTAGCGGGGGGCTAATGGGCTTTGTGTCAGGGAGCTTACAGCTGGGATTTCATATGCTTCCTTTGGGGACCCCCATTCTTATACTATTGTCAGGAAGTCCTCCGCTGACCTGAATCCCTATGCAGTGTATATGATCATGGATACAGTTATAATGAGAGAGAGGGAGGAGTCCAGCTCTTGATCCTACAGTGGTTGAGGGGAAAAATGAGTTCTAGACAGGATTGCCACTGCCAGGATCAAAGTATCATGTTACCCTTCTTCTATGGTCTGCCTCAGCAGAGCAAGTGTTTAACTACTCCATCTCTTAGCACTTGAGATTAGATAGGTCCTCTGATCTATCATGACTGCATACCCTTCCCGACAGTGGTTTTTGACCTTAGTGAAAAAAACTTCTAGTTACAGCTTTTGAGTGTGGGAGTGGTGATCCTTGAATAAAATCTCTTAGTCACTTGCTCAATCGTGCTATAACTCTGAAGCTGGATTATGTATATCAGACAGGCACCATCAATATTTGCTTGAATCAAAGACAATCATCTATGTGCTGTGATTTGAGAGAAGCCATGAAGACCTTCTTGCTCCAGAAAAACTGCTGCCACCATGCCTGACCACATAAAAAGTCATTATAAGGTCATTCATAGAGAGCAGGATGGGACCTGAGAGGTCATCTAGAATAATCTTTTCATTTTCAGATAAAGAAACTCACTAATCAAGGTCATACAAATGGGAAGTGACAAAACC
This sequence comes from Pseudochirops cupreus, assembly GCA_028627135.1. Classification (NCBI taxonomy): domain Eukaryota; kingdom Metazoa; phylum Chordata; class Mammalia; order Diprotodontia; family Pseudocheiridae; genus Pseudochirops; species Pseudochirops cupreus. The sequence goes on from CM053582.1 coordinate 247,503,491, forward strand.
TGGATTTGAACTTGAGTGTCATGGTTCCAGGTTCTACTTTCTTTCCACTGAACAACACTGTGGATTACATGTTATACTCTCCCTTTGGTCTTTTAAAACGTACCATATTCAGACACTAACAGTATAGATGAAATGAGTTGATTGTAATTGGAGTTTTATATCTTCTCTTCTTGGTCAGATCAGTTTATGACTGCCATTAAGCAGAGGCTGGATAATTCCTTGTCAAGGATGTTGTGGAAGGAATTATGTTTTAGGACTGGCTAGACCAGATGGCCTCTGAGGTACTGTTCAGCCCTGAGATTTTGTGATTCTGTAATTAGATCTTCTGTGACTAGAGAGATAGAGGGACTTCTTGAGAGCTTTTGGTTTATTAGTGGAATGAGTGGGGAGGAAAGAAAGAATGGGGCCTAATGAATTGGACAAGAGTGTACAGAAAAAAAAAGAAGCAATGGGACCTAAGGACAAACTTTACTGTCTCCAACTTGGTGCCTAGTAAATACAGGAATTGGGAGAGGATGGGAGAAGGTTTATGCATAACCCCTCTTCAGACTATTTCAGAAGGATTTGTGGAGTTACTTAAATGACACAAGGAAGAGTCGGTCTAGTCAATCTGGGGTTCTAATTGTTGTCTAAGAATACATCTAGGAAAACTCCAAAGTGAGAAGTGGGTAGATAGGATGAAATGTTGGGCAAATTGACCAGGTGAGATTCAAAGATAATGGAATAGAAAGAATGAGAGAAAAGATCTATTTCTTTTTAGTCATTTTTAGTAAGAGAAGTTCTAATCCCTTTCCAGAGAAGGTCTGAAATATGAGTTTTATCAGTAAGTTTTTTTTTCAAATGGCCAGCCAGTGAACAAAAAAACCCATTATAACTCCCTAAAGTTTGAGGTTTTAATAGTCAAAACATCTTGCTCCTGGAAGCAGAAGGAACCATAGATTTAGATTAAGTCAGGGGTCTGGTTTTATAATAAAGCAATAAATAGTTAGATAAAGCATTTCTTAAGCGCTTCCTTCTGCAGCAACTGTGCTAAGTGCTAGAAATATACATACAAAGTAAAAGAAAGTCAGCACCTTCCCTCAAGGAGCTAACATCTTGGTGAGAGAAGCTAATACATAAAAGGGAGATGAAAAGCAGGACTAGGGCCACGTGGAGAAGTAGTCGGGGGAGTTATGATTTATCAGATTCAAAGTGAGGATGGCTGATATGGGAGCTTCCTCAAATAGATATTCTAGAAAGGAGCTCAAAGGAAGAGGCCATAGGAGTAGAGGCACTGCTGATATGAAAAGACCACTGGGTCAAAGATGGAGAGGTCTTCTAAGAAGTCACAGGCCAGCTTTGTAGTGGGCATGACTTCAAATCTACCACTGACATGACTAAGAACTTGGGAAAGTCAAAATGTTTCATAAATCTGTGGCTCAGTTTCCTCATCTGTAAAAAAGGGAGTTGTACTAGATGATCTCTAATGTACCTGCCAGCCTTGATATTCTCTGTCTTCCACCAAGTGGCCTATCTGCATTGACACCATTATTTTGTATTATAGTTTTTGAAGGCAGTTGGTGCAGTGGTTAGACTGCTGGATTGGGAGGCAGGGGCACCTGCATTCAAGTCCTATCTTAAACAATGATTAGCTGTGTGCTCCTAAAAAAAAAACCAAAAAAAAAACCTTAAACCTCTTTCAGACTCAGTTTCCTAATCTGTAAAATGATGATAATAATGAAACTTTGCAGATAGGATTGTTGTGAGGATCAAACATATGCTAAGCTCTTTGCAAAATGTTTTGTAAATGTTGGCTGTTATTATGGTTTCTTGCACGTGTCTATATGTTGTTTCTTGTGATCATCATTTGCTTCATATTTGTATCACAAAGCACCTTGGGTTAGGGACTGTTGAAAGTGTGGGATGTGGCAGAAAGAACAACAGGAAAAAAAATTAGAGATTGAGAGTTCTTCTAACTCCCACTAACCAGCTGAACCATTGTAACATCTCTAAGCCTCAGCTTCCCTACTTGTAAAAGTGCTCCATTGTGGCTAGATAGAATAAGTATTTATTAAGCATCTACAAGGTTCCAGGCACCATGCTAAGCACTTCACAAATATCTTATTTGATTCTCACAACCACCTCGTAAGGTAGGGGCTGTTATTATTTCCTGTCTTACAGACGAGGAACCTCAAGTTTTCCTGACTCCATATTCAGTGCTTTATCCATTGTGCCACCCAAGCACAGAGGTGACCAGCCCTTCGTTCTCAGATAGCATGATTTCAACTCCTGATTTTTTGTATTTACTTTATGCATAGTATTTTTTTCCTCTCTCTTTGTGCAGGTTTTTGTTTTCTTGTAAATGTTTCTTGTAAGCAACAGATTGTGGGATTTCATTTTCTTATCCCATCTGTCATTGTTTTTCATTTTATTGGATTGCTTAATCCATTCACACTTAAAGTTATGAGTTAGGTATATATTCACTTATCTCTAATATTTTTGTTATGATTTTTTCTTTCTTCTGCTATGCACAGAACTGTATTTCTTCAATTACTTTCATTTGACGTTTTTTAGCATGGTCCTACTCTGCCACTGGCTCTTTTCCCGTCACCCTCAAATGTCCTTTCTTTTTTGTTCTTCTCCCTTTGGGGTTTTGCTTATTAGTTCTGTTTCTTCTGCTTCCCTAATTTCTCTCCCCCAATTTATTTATTTATTTTTAGTTTCCAACATTCACTTACCTAAGATTTTGTGTTCCAAATTTTCTCTCCATTCCTTCCCTCCTCCACCCCAAGATAGCATGCAATCTGATACAGGCTCTACATATAAATTCACATTAAACATATTTTCACATTAGTCATGTTGTAAAGAAGAATTAGAACAAAAGGGAGAAACCACAAGGAAGAAGAGGTGAGAGACAGAGAGAGAGAAAGTGAGAGAGAGAGAGAGAGAGAGAGAGAGCGCAACTAATATGCTTTGATCTGCATTTAGACTCCATTGTTCTTTTTCTGGATATGGATAGCATTTTCCATCATGAATCATGTGGAGTTGCCTTAGATCCTTGCATTACTAATCATAGATAAGTCTATCAAAGTTAGTCATAGCACAGTATTGCTGTTACTGTGTAAAATGTTCTTCTGGTTATGCTCACTTCACTCAACGTCAGTTCATTAAGTCCTTCCAGGTTTTTCTGAAATCTGCCTGCTCATCATTTCTTGTGGAAAATAGTATTCCATTAAATTCATATACCACAACTTGGACAGCCATTCCCCAATTGATAGACATCCCCTCAATTTCCAATTCTTGGCCACTAAAAAGAGCAGTTATAAATATTTTTGTACACGTGGGTCCTTTTCCCTTATTGATGATCTCTTTGGGATACAGACCTAGAAGTGATTTTGCTGGGTCAAAAGGTATGCATAGTTTTATAACCCTTTGGGCATAGTTCCAAATTGTTCTCCAGAATGGTTGGATCAGTTCACAATTCCACCAACAATGCATTAGTGTTCCAATTTTCCCACACCTTTTCCAATAGTTAACATTTTCCTGTTTTTCCACGTTAGCCAATCTGATAGGTGTGATGTGTCTTAGAGTTGTTTTGATTTGTGTTCTTCTAATCAATACTGATTTATAGCATTTTTCATATGACTATAGACATCCTTAATTTCTTCCTCTGAAAACTGCCTGGTCATATACTTTGACAATTTATCAATTGAGGAATGTCTTGTATTCTTTTAATTTGACTCAGTTCTCTATATATTTTAGAAATGAAGCTTTTATCAGAGACACTGGTTGTAAAAATTGTTTCCCAGTTTTCTGCTTCCCTTCTAATCTCGGTTGCATTGGCTTTGTTTGTGCAAACATTCAATTTAATAGAATGAAAATTATCCATTTTGCATTTTATAATGTTTTCTGTCTCTTGTTTGGTCATAAATTCTTCCATTCTCCACAAATCTGATGGGTAAACTATTCCTTACTCTTCCAGTTTACTTATAGCATCAGCCTTCATATCTAAATTGTGTACTCATTTTGACTTTATCTTGTTATTGGGTATAAGATGTTGGTCTGTGCCTACTTTCTGCCATACTATTTTCCAGTTTTCTCAGCAGTTTTTGTCAAATAGTGAGTTCTTATCCTAGAAGCTGGCATCTTTGGGTTTATCAAATGGTAGATTATGAGAGTCATTGACTACTGTGTCTTGTGTACCTAACCTATTCTGCTGATCCACCACTCTATTTCTTAGCTACTTCCAAGTAGTTTTGATGATTGGTGCTTTATAATACAATTTAAGATCTGGTATGGCTAGGCCACCTTCCCTGACATTTCTTTTCCTTAATTTCCTTGATATTCTGAACCTTTTGTTCTTCCAGATGAGTTTCGTTATTATTTTTTCTAGCTCTATAAAATATTTTTTGGTAGTTTGATTGGTATGACACTGAATAAGTAAATTAATTTAGGTAAAATTGTCATTTTTATTATATTAGCTTAGCTTACCCATGAGCAAGTGATGTCTTTCTAATTATTTAGATCTGACTTTATTTGTGTGAAAATTGTTTTGTAATTTTGTAATTAATTATTGTAATTAATTGTAAATTTTGTACTTAATGTGTTCATATAGTTCCTGGGTTATTAGCTCTCTTTTTCTTTCCTGCTTTTATCTGTTATTTAATTCTTCCTCTCTTTTCCCCTCTCTCAGTCAAATAGATTCCCCTCTTCTCCTAGTCCTGTTCATCAGTTTTAAAATTTTTCATTTTGTGTGCCCCTTTCCAGAGAGATTTTCCTCTCAGCCTCTTCATTGTTCCATTGTCCATCCTCTCTTTCTGAGGTCCAAGGGTTTACTCTAGATCCTCATTCTTTGATTCACAACACCTGTAATTATTTCCTCTCCTCTCTCGTCCTGTCCTCTTCCTTTTATTTTGACTTGGAATCAATATTTCTGAGGTATCCATTCTCTGGTTTTCCCCTCTAGGCAGGTTATGTCACTGCCTTGTAAAGCATGCCTCATGAATTTGCCTTTTCCATTGTGCCTCAGTCCCAGAACAATGTCAGTTTCTTCAGGTGACATTATCTTTTCTAATAGGACTCCACCACCCTCTTCACCTGCCCATCATAGCCATGATTATCCAGCCTACCACTGATCTATACTCTCCCTTGGTTTCCTTTTCACTCACTTGCCTCTTTTCTGGGTCTCATGTCCCTCAGGTGCCAGTTACCCCCAAGGAATTCTAACTCCTCTCCTTTGGATGAACAGTCTTTTCAAATACCAAAATGCCCTAGACTACACCTAGAACAAGGTTTCCATTTCCCTTCATTAAAAAAAAAAATCTCTTCACTCATAAAAGTATTCTTCAATGGAACTCCCTCCTTTCTTCTCTCCATTTTTAATCCTTTACCCTTACTCCTCATCCCCTCCCCAGCAGATTCTTCTCTTTCTTAGAGACCACAGAGGTCACCTTCCCCTCATTGCTGGCTCTAGATTTGATTGGGTACATTACACACTCCTCTCTATCTTCCTGTTCTTCTTTCATGAACCCCTTCCATTTTATAATATAGCCTCAACTCCCCACAAAGAAACCCCATTCATTCACTTTGAGACAGAGCATCACCAGTTTTTCTCCATAAAACTCCACATCAAACTCTTCATCATTACCTCCACTTGACTTTTGCCTCTACCCCATCACCTGGTGTATATTTAGAAAAATTTCACATTGATATTTCTGTTGTCATTCTGTTGCTGTATCTTTCCATCTTGCATTCTGTTGTCTGAAGTACTCGAGAGGCAAATAATCTCTTTAGGTCTGGTTTTCTTTCTAAGAATGTTTCAAATGCCTCTTTATTATTGAACACATGTCTTTTTCCATTTATGATTAAGTTCAGATTTGCAGGGTAGGTCACCCTGGACTGAATTCTGTCTGAACTGTTGCTCTTTAGAACACATTATTCCATTCCCTCCTGCATGTTCTGATGGGTTCAGAATAGTTTTGTGTCATTCAAATTTCCTTTCTTTTGTATTTCAATGTTTTCTCTTGATTGCTTGCAGAACTTGTTTCTCAATTGAAATGTTAAATTTAACCACTGTGTATCTTAGAATTTGCAGCCTTAGGGTTTTTTTTTCTTTCTGGAAGCAATATATGAATCCTTTAAATTGACGTTTCATTTTCTGTGTTCAGAAGTTCTGGGCAGTTCTCTTGTATCATTTCTTGCTTTATAGTATTCAGGGTTTTTTTGTCCTTTCATGTTCTGGGAGACCTGTGATCCTTAGACTGTACAGTATGTATGTATGTCTCCATGATCAGTATATTTTGATTGAATACTGAGTATATTTTCTTTTAATATTATTGCATTTTGCTTCTTTTCTTCTAGATTGTCCTTCACTTCTCTGTATTCATGTCCCCAATCTTTCATTCTCTCTTTTATTTCTTTGATAATATTATTTCAGGTACAAAATTTTCTATTCTACCCATTATTTTTACAGTGTAGGCCATAAATTCCTTTCTCATAATTCTCATTTCTTTTAAGTCATTTTGTAATGACTTGTGTTTCATTCTTTCCTCAAATTCCACAAGGTCCTTTGCCTCATCAAATGTTGGACAATTTTTTCTCTGTTTAGCAGTGTTTATTGATGTATGCCTGAATTTGTTTCCTAGTTCTGGAGGGCATATTTTCTTCTGCTGTTAAATTTTTTCCTGCTGATTTACTTGCTTATGTTTAAAATCTTTAATTTTTTTCTTCCTGAGATCTTTGGTAATTTCGATCTTTTTTTCCCCCTTCATTTTCTCCCTTTGCTCACATTTTGACTTCATCTCTTCTGATGGTAGTTTCCCTGGGCCTGGATCTCAAAGCTTCTCAACTTCTCCCTTAAAAGACAATTTGTGGTTCACCAGCCTAAAGCTCTGCTCCAAGTGACTTTTGGGACAAAACTAGTACCAGCTGGATTCTGAGCTTTTTTCTTTGGGCTTAGTGGGGTACTGTGAAACTTTCAACCTACTCCCCGACCCCTAACCCCACCACAGTGACCTGTCCTGATGTTCTTTCCTGTTCCCCATTTGTTCCTTAGTTTTCTGATCTGTTACCCAGCAGTTCACATCACTGCTATGCTGGTGCTATAGCTGATTTCCATAGTTTGAACCTCCAAAATTCTGGGAGGAAGATGGTGTAGAATATGGGACTGAGTTCTATTTTAGACCCAGACACTTGTCCTGTCCCTCTCCCTCAGTGCCTCCTCTCTCCTGTGGAGAACTTTTGTATCCCAGAATGCTGCCACTGCAGCATTATCTGCTTATAATGGTCTGAGCAAATTTCTGTAGTCTGGAGCCTCTATCTCCACAATGTTGGAAAGAGAGATGGGGACCAAAGTGTAGGGTTGGGTTTTGTTGCAAACCTGTGTGTCAGATCCTTAGTTTGTTTAGTGCACCCAATTGTGATAGCATGCTGGGTGGTTGGGAGGGGGTGCTAAGTGGCTCAGGGTAGGTATCGGTTCATAATTTTTTTTAACCTTTTGGATTCTGGGTATCATAGACAATGGAGACGGTTGAAATTGCTTTATGTTTTGCAAATAATTTCTGTTTGGAGTAGTTTTTGAGAGGTCATGGAGATCAGAAAAAATGCCAGTTCTTCATCTTGTTGATCATGTAACCCAGAAATCTGACCCAAGGTTCTCAAAGACTGTGCTAAATAATTACATGCTCTAGCAGTTTCTACAATGCTGGAAAGGCTTAATGTGGGATCCTGATGACAGGCTATACCTGCTCTCCAATGATCAGCTTCACTAAGTAGAGAAAGCATTATAGCTTGGCCACATGGTAATTAATTGTTTGGATATGCCTTACCATGAAAAAAGAGTTTTAAAATGGCCCTTAGTTGTGTGGCCTCCTGACAAGTCTTCAGAGATAGTGGCAGAATGGTAGTAAGGTGGGCAGAGCAGGCTAAGAATCACATGGTCATCAGTCTTTCAAAAAACACAAATAACTTTGTTACTCTAAATATGAGCTCATTATCCACCGACCAACAGATAGACATACTACTAGAATAATAGATTCATATAAAAATTGACAATTTCACTATAAATTAAACCAGAAAATATAAGCAAATTACAGCTAAGTTGAAGGATGGCTCATGAGTTTGATTGATACTACTCCCTCAGACTCCTCTCCTCTTGGATTGGAGGGGCAGAGGGTGGAATACTAAACTCTTCCCAAGGCATTCTTTTGTAGAGGGAAAAAACTGGACTTCCAGTTCATCCCACTTTGTATCTGCTTCTCTGCCTGGTTGCAGCTCTTTAGAACAAGATGCCACCACCCTGGGTACCTCCTAGTGTACCCTTTTTTATTAATTGTATCCCCAGTGCTTAGCATGGTGCCTGACACATAGTAGGTTCTTGACAAATATTTATTGAATATTGGATTGGATTGCAGTGTTTTTGGAGAGGCAAGCAAGGGAATAGGGACAGTTCATTTTATCATATATTCAAAGGCAGCAGAGACATCATTTCAAGGAATATGTCCTTATCCTGCATTGCACTGAAGATGATGAACATAAGTAAAAAGACTACTATGAAGATAATTGAAATTTATGTGCCATTATCCATTGCAAAGGATAATCATATGGAGAAATTCACAGAAGAATGTGAGAACTTAATAAAATGCTATAAATGAAACCAACATCTGCTTTAATATTGTTAACTTAATGACTTAAGCCAGAGGAAAAATGGTTTGAAAAATGGAAAATATGGTTCAGAATCAAGAAAAGAAAGATAATTTTTTTATTTTAAAGATTAACCAGAAGTCTGTCTCTTGAAAAAGATCCATCTGTACAAAATTATTTATAGTACCTCTTTCTGTGGTGGCAAAGAATTGGAAACCAAGAGTTTCCATCATTTGGGGAATGACTAAACAAATGATGTTATATGAATTTGATGAAAGACTATTCTGATATTAAAGGAATGGTTTCAGAGAAACCTATGAAGACTTCTACGACTTGATAAAAAGTGAAATGAGCAGAACCAGGATACCAATTTATACATAACAACAATATTTTAAAGGTAACATGGAAAGACTTAGCAACTCCGATCAATACAATGACCAACCACAATGAACAGTTTCAGAGATCTCATGATGAAATATGCTACTCACCTCCAGATTGAGAAGTGATGGATTCAGAGGGTAGATTGATACATTTTTTTGGATATAGACAATGTTGAAATTTGTTTAGCTGCACTATGCATGTTGGCAGCAGTTTTTTTTTTCAGCTGGGGGAGGAGGTAGAAGGGAGAAAATTCAAACCTGAAAATGAAATTAAAATGAATTTTAAAACAAGCTCTGTGTATGTGTGTCTCTCTGTCTCTCATTCCTTCTTCTTCTTCCCTTTCTTATATAATACACAAGACACATATACATATTAAAGTAAATATTTTCTTCAAAAAGAGAATTGGGAAATGCTCAACATGGTAAACACAAATAATATTACATGAAATACTTAGAGAGGAAACAACTAGTTACCCATGTGGGATTAATTTCTGAATCAGCTGTCTGTGTCCAATCAGACTACCATCTTTTTTGAGCAAAGATAAAAATCAACATCAAATTAGAAAAAAGAATAAAAATGAGGTGATATGGGCATACAACCAAAATAGTTCTAGCCTGAAATTTAAATAAGCTGTCTGTGAAGACAAAAAAATGAGAAATGGAGAAAGGAACAAATTTTGACACAGACTATAATTCATTCATAAGAATTTTACCTGCTGTAAAGTAATCATCACAATAATGAAGTCAAAAGATCCTAGAAAATGTTTTAATCAGTGAACATTGTCTCTCTATGGCATATAGCCAAAGACAACACTTTAATATGAACACATTAATAAAATTTTAGGGAGGATCATGGTTGATTATGAGATGTATCACATTACATAACAGTGAGCATCTAGGATATACAAATTTATAGAAAACTTGGTGTGTGATCCAATCAAGCTAGGTTATCCCAAGAGCATGGAGGGATAAAATTGGAAGCAGCATAAGAAGCTTAAAAAATGCAAAAGATCCTTCAAGATTTCCATAGCAAACTATTTTCTACAATAATGGTGTCTCCTTATTTGGACATCTTAGTCTCTGAGTGCTATGTGAGGAAGTAGAAATTACACTAAAGGAAACAAATCCAGGGAGTCAGATCTAGAAGAGCAGCTGGACAAGAATAAATGACACTGAGAAAGTCCTTGAGAGGGATAGCACTATTCTGATGGTGTTGATGGATTGATTCTCAACATATCTGAAAGAGGAAAAGATAGCATAATTTTAGGAAATATAATTGAGAGAATGTCAATAATTATTGACAAATATACCAACTTTCTCCTCTTTATAAATGTTGATGACAGTCATTTGTACATATATTGAGGGCATCCTTGATAAAAAAAATGTGAGAAAGAAATTGGAAGGTTTTTGCTGATTATATTCTACAAGAGAGCACATTTTAGACACTCAATTGCATGAAATGTGAGAGGATACACAATCCCACTGTGCTTATTGTTTGTTGACTATAACAAAACAATGGAGTTGGCAAATCAAAATGCATCCTAAAAACCTTTTGGACAATAAGCTTTCTCAAATGCATGTATTAAGAGCATAAAATATTCCTGGATAGGACTCATCAATGGTGGGTGAGATTGTATTTGGAAAAATGGGAAAGATCCTGAAAATTCTTGAAAAAAAATTCTTATCTTATTTAACACCAATATTTTTCCAATGGTATTGAATGGTTGAGAATCATGAAACATCACAGTCTCCAATGAATTAAAATTGAATCACCCCAAGATAATAAAGTGATCCATGGAGAGATTAAATAGGCTGCAATATGTTACTAATGATTGAACATGTACAGAAAGCAATGTAAAGAGTATAGTGTGAAGCAAAGTGTAAGCAACATTAAGAAGTCTATTAGAAGTCTCCAGGGGGTGCGGCTAGATGGTGCAGTGAATAGAGCACCGGCTCTGGAGTCAGGAGGACCTGAGTCCGGCCTCAGACACTTCACACACACACACACACACACACACACACACACACACACACCCCTAAGCCATGTGACCTTAGGCAAGTCACTTAACCCTAATTGCCCTACCTTCCCCCCTCCAAAAAAAAAAAGTCTCCAGGGCATTGAGTGGGCTCCTTTCTTCTAGATGATTTATGAGATTTATGCAAGGGCTCCATAGAATGGTAGACACCAAAAGAATGGGCTTAAAAATATGGGCATAGCTAGGTGAGGTTAGAACTTAGAAGCATAAGATGTAAAGCTGATAAGATTATCTTGTTTGTTCTCATCGTTTTACAGATGAGGAAACTGAGGCTCAGAGATAGTAAGTAAGATATCCAAAGCCATATTGGCAGCAAATAAGATTGGTGGAGGCAGCTGGGTGGATAGAGGATAGAGCACAGTGGATAGAACTCTGGGTCTGGAGTCAGGAAGACATAAGTTCAAATCAGACTTCAGACAATTACTTAACTGTGTGATCCTGGGTAAATCACTTAACCTTTAATTGCTTTAATCTTCTGGAGAAGGAAATGGCAAAATCACTTCAGTATTTTTGCCAAGAGGACCTCATGGCGTGGTATGCTTCACAGGGCCACAAAGAGTCAGACCTGTATGAATGACCGACAACAACAATCTCAGTTTAAAACTGAGGCCCTCTGGTGCCAAATCAATTCCTCTTTCCACCATATTATTCAACATTAAAATGGATCTTAGTGATTATTCCATCCAATCTACTCATTTTTCAATGGGGAAATTAAAACACAGGGATAACAAATGAATATCCAAGGTCTTGTTGATGGTACATGTCAAGACTCAGATCAATGATAGTAAGTACCAGGCCCAGTGATTCCCAATCCAACACTTTCCACTATACTTAACTAAAAGGGAACTTGGAGATTATTAAATCCAACTCCTTCATATAACAATGAGGTATATGAAGTCCAGAGCCCAAATGCTTGCCCAAGGTGACCCACGTAATAAATCACAGAGATGGGATTCAAATCTTGGTCCTCTGATTCCAAATAATTGATTTTTTTTTCCTGCTGCTTGCTCAAAACTTTTCATGGTAACTTCCATTGTTCACACTTTCTCCATGTGTTTTGTGTGTGTGTGTCTCCCTTTGTTTTTCTTTAATTAAATTTTGGATTTAAACACAAAAAGATCATGCAATGAAGGACTTCAGCAAAATAATCCAGTGCTGCCAAGCCACCCACCACTCTGTTGTCCCAAGTAACCCTAGAGGAACAGAAAAGGAGTGCTGCATATGGCATCATGAATCTCCACCAACTTCTACCTTCAGGATGGACAAACTAGCCTAACTGAAGCAGTAAGACACTGGGGGAAATAGGGAGGCAGAATGTGTCAGGAAAGTCAAACCATTACCACCATCACCTTGGCTACCATCTCCCCTCACATCCTAATGGAGACAGTCTAGGATTCTGAACTAAGAGCCTTAGGAATAGCAATGTCTTCAAAGCCACCACACTTAGTGTGCATCATTGAAGGGAGAAATCATTGTAAAGAAGGGGCCTACCTTCCTTTTCACCACCAGCAACAATTGCTAGCCACCTGCCACCAAGCTGGACAAGCATGAGATCTCTGGGTTCGGCATCATCCCAACCATTATCCAGGGAAGCATCTCTCATAGAGGTGAGGTCAACAATCCCCACCATTGGGCAGGCAAACTGATTTAGCTGAAGTGGCAAGACATTTTGAGAGAATGACAGGAGGTGGCAGCATGTGCCAGGCAAGTCACCACTCCCTTAACCATCTTTTCCTCTCAGACCCTGAAGGAGACAGCCTAGCCTGAACCCAAGCATCTTCTGAATAGTGATGCTTCCAGCCTAGTGTTAACACAGTAATTCTGGGAAGCAACCTTTGTGAAGATGCCTATTGATAACTACTCCTACAGGTACCACAGCTACTGAAGACTTGGAAAAGGAAGTTGTTGTCACCAAAGTCCTTGGCACTGTCAAATGGTGTGTCAAACTGTGATTTTATCAGTAGAAATGATATTAAAGAAGAAGCTTTACCATCTGCTTTTCTTCTGTGCCCTAAGGATCATGGACTTTTTCCATCTGACTTATAACTGAAACTTGCCATATGTGTTATCACCCTCATCAGAAATGTGAGCTCCTTGAGAACAGGTATTGTCCTAATTTTCTATTGGCATCCCCAATACTTAGAACAGTACTTTATACACAGTAAATATAGATGCTTTTTTATTCAAAATGTTATTGTCCTTTAATAAATTGCTCTCCAGGTTCTACTTCCTTTACTCTCTATCAGGTCATGCTACCAAGGATTCTCTTTCAGCATTTTTTATGGTAAAATAATATTCTATTACTTTCATGTGTCTCAGTCTGTTTGGACATTTTCATCCCCTCTGGGTACATGTTGTATCCCTCAGTAGAAATAAAAGCCTCTTGAGGTCAGGGATTATTTTATTGTGAGCTTAGCAGGAGGTTGGTACTTAGTAAATATTTGTTTATTTTTCCCAATGTTTAGTAGACAATTAAATGACTAGCACTCCTCCATTCTTAAGCAGAGAAAAAACAAGAACTCTGAGAAGTAGGCAGAGGAAGGACCCATCTTAGATTTGTGGATCTGCTCAAAAGTGCTTTCTAGAAAACAAATTGGAAACGTCAGTCAAAAAAATGTTGATTGTTCATATATGTCCAGTCCCATGCAAGGCACTTGCAGAGGATGCCATTCTTGAGTTTGAGGCTTGGTCCTTGCCCATAACAAGTTTATAAGCTATTTGGAGAGATTCAAATCATGTACATAAAGAAAGAAACCCTACAAGGCACCTTGTGGTAATTGCCAAATGAGGGGTAGAGACAGTAAGTGCTGTAGGAGTTCTGAGTTCTGAGGAGGGTGAGAGCATAGTTAGCTGTGACTTTAGATAAGACTTCACCATAAGTAGGGATGTAATCTGGGCTTTGAAGGAGAGGGAGGATTTGGAAAGGCAGAAGGAAGGGAGCAGAGTGTTCCAGGTGGTGAAAACAGAATGAGTAAAAAGCTTAGATAAGAAATGTGGAAGACATTCAGAGGACAGTGAAAAGGCTGGCCTGGCCAAATTCACTTCAACAAAGATTCATTAAGCACTTACTAAGGACTAGGCACCATGTTAAGCATTGGGGGTAAAAACAAAGGCAAAAACACATGGTCCCTGCCCTCAAGGAGTTCACAATCTAACGATGAAGACAAAATGCAAGCAACTATACCAAAAAGATATAGGGAGGAGAAAGGGGGAATAATCTCATAAGGAAGGCTAAGATTAAGGAGCACTGGCAAGGGCTTCTTGCTGGAGGCTTTAGCTTGGGGCAGATTTGCAGACATGGTTGGGGATACATTGTAGAGGGTCTCAAATGATGACAGTTTGAGTTTTACCTTCATTAGGAAACCACAGTTTTTGAATGGTCCTAATACATGGCAAATGATGCAAGACAGGGTTCTAACAGCAGGCCTTGATGTTTTTTAGAGGCATTTGTGGACAAACTGAATTTAGAATCTTGCCTCCAAATTTTACTAGCTGTGTGAGCACAGGCAAAAAAATTTAACCTCTCTCATCTTTAGATTCCCCATTTATAAAACAGGTATAATGGTACCTGTAGTATTGCCTCATAAAGTTATTTGTGAGAATCAGGTGAGATCATGTACGTAAAGCACTCTCTATCTACTTTAAAGTGTTGCATAAATGTTTGTTGTTGTTTTTTGGTTGTTCCAGTTGTGTCCAACTCCTCCTGACCCCATTTGAGATTTTCTTGGCAAAAGTACTGGAGTGGTTTGCCACTTCCTTCTCTAGTTCATTTTACAGATGATGAAACTGAGGCAAATAGGGTTATACAACTCATAAATGTCTGGGGCTGGATTTGAACTCAGGGAAATGTATCTTTCTGATTCTAGGGTTGGCACTCTATCTATCTTGCCAGCCACTCTATCTATCTATCCAGCTGCCCCTGTGTAAGTGTTAGCTGTCATTGTTATGATTCCTCTTCCCTCCATACCCCACAGGCTAGTGCGTATCACCTTTCTGTTTCCTTTTCCTCCAAAAAAGATGGGGTTTGCTTTTTTTTTTCAGGAACGATACCAATGTTTGGGAGAATGGGGCTCCAGTTTTTGTTTTTTATGGGTAGGGAGGGGAATCAGGAGCCAAGGGAGGCACCAGAGGTGGAAGAAGCAGGTTTGGTCTCTTCATAGCTCTCAATTTGCTTTCACTGTTGGACACCTGTTTGGAGCTCAGAAGTCTGGGCTCTGTGATCCTCTCAGCACATCCCAGAGAGGCTCCCTAGTCTGAGAGATATAGAAGGCAATTTGCATTTGGTGACTTTGATAAAAAAAAAAAGGAGAGAGAAATTGGCAAATGGAAAGGCAACTGGATTTTTACTGTGTTATCTGAAAGTATGACTTTCCTACTCTACCTTTGTACTTGGGAGCATGAAAATAAGTTAACCAGGAAATGAGTACTTAACTTTCTGGGCTTTTCAGTAATTCCACCTTCAGTTCTTTATATCTCTTGCTTAGCTCCTATATTTGGCAAGTCAAGTCTGATGGTAAAAAATAGATCACAGTTCTCTAGAGCCTTCTGGTTTCCAGTGTGCCTTCCTCAACATACCTCCCTCCTCTTAGAGAGGCTAAGGATTACAGGGGCAGAATGTTGCATACATTGCTAGAGGAAGTCATGATATCAGTTGCTTTAGCCTAACTGGTTTTGTTATAACGAATGTTTCAGTTCTGAGGATGAGGATGAGGAGGGTATATATGCAGAAATGACTGTAATCTGAAAATCAAGAGTCATCTGAGCACAAGTGACCCTACTCTACCTGGTCTTCTCCAGCAGATTTCTCTTTTTCATCCCCACTCTCACTATTCATAGATCCCTCTCTCCCTCTTTTTCACCCTCCACCCCTCTCTCATTTCCCTCTCCACCCCTCATGCTTCCTTTCTGTCTACAAATATGTCCATATCTTTCCATCTCCCCAAATCCCTACTTGATTCACTGATCTTAGATCTCTTCTCCCTTTTGTGACTAAACACTTGAAAAGGCTGTCTATACCTGGTGCCCTCACTTTTCCTTTCACTTTCTTCTTAATTTTCTGCAGTCTAACCTCTGAGCTCATCTTTCCACTAAAATTATTCTCTCTGTAGTTACAGATGATCTCTTAATTGGAGAATCAAATGGCCTGTTTCTTCACTGTCATTCTTCTTAACCTTTGTGCAGCCTTTGACATCATCAACCACTCTCCTTTCTTAGTTTTTTTTTTTAATTTGCTCTCCCCTGTTTCTCTTCCTACCTATCTGACCACTCCTTTACTGTCTCCTTTTTTGATCTTCACCCAGGTCATGCCACAAAACTCTGGGTGCAGCCCAACTCTATGTCCTGGACTTCTTCTAACCTCAAGTCTCTCATCTACAACTGCTTATTGGACATCTCATACCGAATGTTCTGTATATGTCATAAACTCAGCATATTCAAAACCCAACTCATTAGCTTTTCCCCAAAACTGTTCCCTCTTTCTAACTTTCCCATTATTGTGGAGGGAAAGACCCTCTTTCCAGTCACCCAGGCTCACACTCTAGGTATCATCCTGGATTCCTCACTTCCTTTCACCCCCACACCCCATCCAATGTACCTTCAAGTTCTGTCAATTCTACTCTTGCAATATCTCTCATATACACTCTGCTCTCTCCTCTGCTACCATCACCACCCTGATGCTGGCCCTGGACTATTGTAATAGACTTCTTGCTGGTCTGACTCCCTCACATTTTTTTCCCACTCTTGTCCATCCTTTATTCAGATGTCAAATTTGTCTTCCTAAAATACAAGAATGACTGTATTACCCCTCCCCATTCCCATTCAGCAAATTTCAGTGATTACCTGTTATATCCAGGATCAAATATTAAATCCCCGGTTTGGCTTTTAAAGCCCTTCAGAACCTGACCCCTCCCTACATTTCTAGTCATCTTACATCTTCTTTCCTTCCACATACTCTGTGATTGTTCCTAGCCCATATCACCCCATCACCTCATCTCCCAACTCTAAATTTTGATTGGCTGTCTCCTATGATTGGAATGTTCTCCTCCTCCTCTTCATTTCTGGTCTTTCTTCAGGTCCCAGATAAGATCCTACACTCTGCAACAAGCCTTTTCCAATCCTCTTAATGCTCATCTTTCCATCTAATATTGTCCCCTATTTGTCCTCTCTATATCTTGTATTTACATATTTGTTTGCATTTTGTTTCCCCCAATAAGGTATAAGTCCCTTAACTGATTTTTCTTTCTTTCTTTGCATCCCCAGTGCTTGGCACATAGGCATAAATGCTTTTTGACTTTGACTATTCTACTGTGCAAAGTTGCCTTTAAGGTCTAACTTTGAAGGCAAAGTCTTTGGATGTGAGGACCAAATTGTACAAAAGGATATAAAGGATGTCATGAGAAAACCTCCAAAATTGTTTGTCCTGTTGACTCATGTTTCAAAGGAAAACATATCCAACATATAGCTATGCCTTCCTGCTAGCTGATGATGCAACGAAATGGCTGCAAGCTGCAGAAATTCTTTCAATATAACACATATTAAACCTTTCAGAGGTAGTGCTTTGATTTTTAATTTTACGCTCTTGGCAGGCAATCAGGGTCTTTAATAGTGTGGAGGCCAGAGGGAAAATGTTTCAAAACAGTGAGGATCTTATCATAGTGTGCAATTAATGAATAATTATTAAAACCCAGAAATAGCTGGGAGAGAAGGCAAGAGGAGGGAAGGCAATTCTCTAGTTTCAGGCCCATAATGAAATCTCTAGAGAAGGGAAAAATGATATAGGATTCTATGCAATTAAACCTCTTCCCACCCCCCCTTCCCAGTGAAAGATCAACAATTTGAGAAGACATACCCATCACTTAAAACAGAAGTAAAAGTCATTCACTGACATTGACACATTTATTCACTTTGATTTCAGTTCTTAAAGTTTTAATTACATGAGCAAAGGAAAAAAAATCATCTAGATCCTTTACCTCACTTATATACAGAGAGAAAATCTTTGGAATTTCAAACCATGAGTAGCATGGCTAAGTAACTCAACAGAATCTTTGAGCAAAAGAAGCCTTGGTCACCACTCACAAGAAAACCTACCTCATTCTGGGACATGTTTTCCGTGTTCTGAATAGAAACCTCATTAGTTCCCTGTTGTTTCCAGAGTCCATTGTGTCAGCTCTCTTGCTGCTTTTATCACTAGACTATGTAGTTTATAGCTGGACCTTTTCTGATTTTTCAGTAGCAAACACCACCATTTTAGAAATTGTGGTTTACTATTCAAATGGATGATGGTAAGGCCTCCTCTTCCATGATGGCAGGTCTGTGGGTCAGCTATTGCTAAAGGGGTCTAAGCTAAATATTCAGGTTGTTGACTGAAACTGACAGAACCCATATTTATATTCATTTTTTTTTTAGATTCTTTGCCTACTCTGGGATACCCAGCTGAGCCTGGAAAGATCATGGGGAGGGGCAGAATACCTTCAAAGAAACCATTAGCTTGCTTGGTAGTTCTGCCTCAGAAAAACAATACACCAATCAGAAAGCTTGGTGGGACAGCTGGGAGGAGAATGGGCTGAATCAATGAAAACTTGAGATGGCATTTTCCTGGCATGAGGTAACTCATTACTGAGAGACCCAGTACAGAACTATGTTTTCATGATTGATCTCTCAGTGGTATTTAGGAGACCCCAGAGCATTTCAAGGTCAAATGGCTCTTGATAAAAAAAAAAATGAAGGAGGGGGTGAGTGTTTGGAGAGGAAGTTTTTCTTCAGTACCAGAAATTGTATAAAGGTGTCTGTGATTTTGATTTGAAACTCAGCTAGGGGGAGGCACATGTCAGCAGACAATAGATCTGTACCACTCAGGAGAGACAGCCAGTAGCTAGTGGCTGAAACACATTTGTGCTATGCCAAACACAGACAAAAGGAATG
The DNA here is from genome assembly GCA_028627135.1 of Pseudochirops cupreus. NCBI lineage: Eukaryota > Metazoa > Chordata > Mammalia > Diprotodontia > Pseudocheiridae > Pseudochirops > Pseudochirops cupreus. Next base: position 247,522,446 of record CM053582.1, read on the forward strand.
AAGATCTAAGAAAAAAGGGTGTACAATTTCCCTTGATTTTTTGAGGATTGCTTCTCTGCTTCTTTGGACAATTCAAGTTTGTCTTGTGAGGTATGCCCATTAGCTTTGTTCCTGGCATTGTCGAGCCCAAAGCTTACCTGTATGCCTCTGACTATGCTATTACCAGCGTCTGTGCACCCAGGGTTACTTATCCCCGATGAGTAGCATAAAACAAAAAAGCAGAGAACTTCTATGTCAGGATGAGAGTTCACAAGTACTATTTTCTAATCCTTCTGGTCCTATACTGTCCTTTTTAGATTCTCCCCTTCCACCCTTTTTCTCTCCTTTATTTCCTCTTTTCTATTCTCCCTTCTCTTTCTCCTTCCTTCCTCCTTCCCATCAGGCTCTGATATGTTCTTTCTCCATCTCTCTGACCTTCTGTCCTTTGACCTCAGTTACCTAGCTTGACTTATGGTATCCTCAATTTTTAATCTGCCTGACTTCACTGAACTGGACTCCTTGCTTGGCTACCTTATGGTATCAGACAGACTTTAGGTAGAATTGGTCCTGGTCCATCTTGGCTAGCTCTGATTCACTGCTGTTCACATATTCCCTCCCTCAAGCCTCAGGTCAGCATTTTACTCTAGGAAGTCTCCGGGATTGAACTGACTCCATTTGTATTGGTTGCACAGGTAAGAAAGTGGGAACAGTTAGTGATTTGTGCCATTGCACTGTACTTACTGGTTGTGTGACTCTGGGCAAGTCATTTAACTTCTATCTACCTCGGTTTCCTCAAGTGTAGAAAGGGTATAATGATAGCACCTATCTCCCAGGGTTGTTGTGAGGATCAAATGAGATCATCTGTGTGAAGCAATTAGCACACTACTTGGCACATAGGAGGCACTCAGTAAATGAATCCCTCACCCTTCACAGTGCTGAAAATGAGAGAGACAGAGGACCTGGTAACAACTTCCTTTTATATATTTACTGAGTAATCAGCTCTTCTGGCTCAGCAGTCAACTAGAGAACCCATTTCCTTTATTAACGAATCATATAGCTGGAAGCCAAGACTGCTCTCTCCTCCCCTTCTCAGCTTGGTCACCTGGAATTAAGAAGTGACCAAGCTCCACCTATGGCAGGAGCAAGGGTTCCGTGTGTAATGCCGATGTGATACCCAGAGCAGCTGCTAGAACCATGCAGACATATTTCCAGGGTAAATTGGCAAAATACAATAACCTCTCTTCATTAAATGCAAAACCAAAGTATTTATTTGGATTAGAATACCAAGAGGTAATATTTAGCAAGGTACTGATCATCACCACTCCTGGGAACAACATCGACATCTTAGGCACTCTTATTTGTTAAGCCTCTCTACAAGCAAGTTTCCTCAGACTAGTTACTCCCACTCAAGCTTCTTCTCTCCCAGAGCACTGGGTTACTCTTACTCCCTGCTCTGCCTCTCACACTGTGCCCTGTCTCTCTCCCCAACATTCTATTTCAGTCAAAATTCTACTGGGCAAGCTCCTCCCACTTTTAGCTCCATCTGACTCAGGTCCCATGTGACTTGGTTCCCATGTGACCCAGGCCCCATATGACCCGGGTCCCATATGACTCTCACTCCCTGCTCTGCCTCTCACACTGTACCCTGTCTCTGTCCCCAACATTCTATGCCAGTCAAAATTCCACTGGACAAGCTCCTCCCACTCTTAGGTCCATGTGACCCAGGCCCCATGTGACCCAGGCCCCATGTGACTCTCACTCTCTACTGAGTCTTTCACAGTTGGCCCAATTTCGCTCCCCAACATTCTATTTCAGTAAAAATTCCATTGGGCAAGCTCCTCCCATTCTTAGCTCCATGTGACCCAGGCCCCATGTATCACAGATCCAGAACTCAAAGCAGGTCACACAGGCCTATTAATGGTGGGAGTGGAGGGGGAAGATCTTCCTATTTCATTAACATTACACCATTACAGTAGGATCAGAGAGCTAGAGCTAGAAGAGACCTCAAAATTTCAGTCACCTCATTTTTTAGGAACCTGAGGCAAAGAGGAGATTAAGGGATTTACTGGAGGTCACACAGGCAGTAAATAAGTGGGACTGTTTAGTCTGTCTCCTCAGGCATCCGGGCCGTGGTTATTTATTTGGATAAATTCTCTTATTTGAATGAGTAGTAAAGGGACGTGGCAGGAACCTCTTAGTGTCTGGTGGTATGGTATACTTCATTGAAAACCTTTATGCTGGATTATAAATGCAAGTAAATGCTAGATTGAGAAGTTTGAGTTTAATTTAACAGGTAAAAATGAAACCATTGTAAATTCTTGAATAGAGAGTGACACAATGAAATACACACACATATACACATGTATAATGAAATCTATATATATGTATATATGTATATATACACACATAGTGGGGGTTTTGTGTGTGTGATAAAAAAGGCACTAAATTTGGAGCAAGAACACATAGATTCAAGGTTTCATTTACTATTTTTGTGATCCTGAGCAAGTCATTTCCTCCCTATAGACCTGAGAGTATTCATCTGTAAATGGAGGGACCAATAACATGCTTTTGTATATCCTTCCATCAGATGTTTTGGCTCAGTAATTGTGGGAATAGACGCACACTTGGTTAAATTCCTTTATTCATTGGAAGAATAGACGCACACTTGGATAAATTCCTTTATTCAAATGCATAGCAAATGGACACAAGAGAGATCTTGTAATGCTTGGCAGTTATGGTATAGATTATGTCAGGGCTTGTGTAACTAAAATGACTTCATTGAAAATACTTTATGCTTTTTCCTATTTAAAAAATATTTTCCATCCACTGATATTCATACTTATGTGAAGATATATCCCTGAATAAGTTTCCTCAGTTAACTTTTTTATCTAAATTGCATGCATTTCTCATTAGATCAGGGATTTAGAGGTAGAAGAAACCTTAGAACTCATCTGGTCCAACCCTCTTACTTTACAGATAAGGAAACTGAGGCTCAGGGAGGTGAAATGTTTTGCCTAGGACCAAATAGATAACAAACAACAGATCTGGGATTCCAAGCCAGATTTTCCTGACTCCAGATTTATAACTCATTCCAATGCATCATGCATGCTTCTCCAGACTGCTTGACAAGTACTCCCATTATTTGTGGGGAAACATGTTCTGAAGAACAGATCGAGATTTCTATGGAAACTAAAAGTGAGTGTTGAACGTTTCTTGGAAATACAGTGATCCCTCATAACCTTGTTTCAGATAGGAGAGACCTGCACAAGATGTTCATATATTCTTAACATTTTACAAGTTACCCCCTGGTGCTTTCTAAGCTAAGTCTGAAGGAGGGAGCAGATATGACCAGCACCTTAAATAAATTCTCTTCCTTATCTGGCCAAAGAGAGACCATAATGAACTCCTAATTAATGAAACCATCATTTATCACTTATCTACTGCCTATTAAATATGAAGCACACTTCTAGACCCAATGAGGGATACAGAAGGAATATAAGGCATGGTTTTTTTCAGACTCAAGGAATTTTTAATCTATTTGTGATGAAAAGAATGGGTGTTCTTTTTTTTTTTTTGCTTTTTGGAGTGGGACAAGCAGAGCAATTGGATCAGGGATTTAGAGCTAGAAGGTAACACGGCTGGCAAGTGTTGTGTCTGAGGCCAGATTTGAACTTGGGTCCTCCTGACTCCACAGACGGTGCTCTATTCACTGTGCCACCTAGCGTCCCCAAGACTGGGTATTCTTATGGATTACACATCCAATATAAAATAATAGAGCTCAAAATTAGGGAGGTGAGCTACCCCCTGTACTTCATCTTGGTTAGATCACATATAGGTCTGGAGGACCATTGTCTTCAGTACTGGGAATTACGTTTTTAAAAGGATATTTTAATAAGCTGCAGAGTACCCAGAGAAGAATGACCAGGATTATGAAGTGTCTTTAGAACATACCACATAAAAAGCATTGAGGAATACAAATCACAGGGTAAACAGTTATTTTCAAGAATTCGAAAGATTAGATTTGTTCTGTTTGGCCACAAAGAGAAGAAACGAGAACAATATGTAGAAATCACAGAAAAGCACATTGACTTTAAGGAGAAAACTTTCAAACAACCATAGCTCTTCAAAAGTAGAATAGGCTAGGGCAGCTGGGTGGCACTGTGAATAGAGCACCAGCCCTGGAGTCAGGAGGACCTGAGTTCAAATCTAGCCTCAGACACTTAACACTTACTAGCTGTGTGACCTGGGGCAAGTCATTTAACCCCAACTGCCCTGCCCTCCCCCTCCAAAAAAAAAGTAGAATAGGCTGCTTTAGGAGGAGGTGAACTTCCCCTCGTGAGAGGTTTTCAAACAAAGGATAGATGATCAGTTGGCAGGTGTATTGAGGATAGGATTCTGGTTCAGGTAAAGGTTGAACTAGTTTGCTTCAGAGGTCTGTTTCAACTGTGTGATTCTGTGTGGCTCAAATGGAACAATTATAAAACAAAGAAAAGGGATGAATCATGGGGTATGTTTTATGAGTAGTTGTATGTAAATGTAAGTGATTATTAGGAACAGGATCTTTAGATTTAATATGCCTCAAGTAATTCAGGAACAAAGTCACAAGATGAGTTAGAACTTTATGCCGGCCTTGAAGGTGGTACAGGATTTTTGATAAGGAGGAACAAGGAAGAGAAGATGGAATAAACAAAAGCATGGAGGAACATGGTATCTGTAAGGGAAAATGAGCAAAGGAAGATTAGTGTGTAGTGTGTAGTGAAGAGATGAAGTTGGAATGAAAGGAAGATTAGAGCTGCATTATGAAGAGCTTTTAAATGCTAGATTGAGAAGTTTGAATTTCATTTTGCAGATAAGAATGAAGCCACTCTAAATTCTAGAAAAAGGAGTGACACAATGGAAATGGTATTTTGTATATCTCAGCCAATTAATAGCATTTATTAAGTGCCTATTCTATGCCAGACACTGTGCTAACTACTCTCTGTCTGTCTCTCTCTCTCTCTGTGTCTCTCTGTGTTTGTCATCAGCAATATCAGTAACGACCATAAGTTTACATGTGTAATGGAAAGGATGGTAAATTTGGGGCCAGAGAACATGGGTTTAAATCTTAATTCTGACATTTATGCTGTGTTACTTTAGGTAAGTCATTTCCTCTCTCTAACTCTAAGTTTGTTCACCAGGAACATGGGTGCCAGGGAAGAGAAAAGAGATGGAGGGACCGGTAATTTGCTTTTGTATTTCCACTGAGCCATCAGGTTTCCTGGTTGAGGGATTGAGAGAAAGGACATAAATTTGGATAAATTCTCTCTTATTCAGATGCCTAGTAAAGGAACGTAATAGGAATCTTTTTTTTAATTAAATTGATTTGTTTATTTACTTTTAGTTTACAAGATTCAGTTCGACAATCCCTTGAGTTTCAAATTTTCTCCCCTCTCTCTACCCCACTCCATGGTGGCATGCAATCAAGTATAGGATCTGCAAATACTTTCACACTGGGCATTAGTCTGGTTTTATAGAAGGGTTGTAACCAATGGAGTGAACAGTGGGAAAGAAGAAACAAAACCAAATATGGAAACGAGAGATAGCATGTAGATTGCTTCAGACTCCATTTAAACTCTGTTCTTTCTAAATCTTTCTCTGAATGTAGGTATCTCCTTCTATCCTGAGACTTGTAGAGTTGTCTTATAACTGTGCGTTGCTGAGAAGAGTCCAGTTTATCAAAGTTGGTCATCACACATACGATGTGTCTGTGATTGTGTACAAATTTTTCCTGGTTCTGCTCTTCTCACTTAGCATAAGTTTGTATAAGCCTCTCCAGGTAAATATGAAGTCCATCTCCTTCCCGTATACTAGGGATCTTTTAGTGTTTGAAGGTAATGACAACTTTGTTGACTAAATTATCTCTAAATTTCCTTCAAGTTCCAAATCTGTGAACACATAATGATTCATCTGGTAGCTCTGTGCATGCAGTACATTTCAAACCATGGAGAGACTTGATGTAGATGTATCAGCTAGGAGGCTTAGCTAGTACAGACATAAAGTAATGAGGGTCTAGCCTGGGGTTATAGAAGTTAGAATGTAGAGGAGGGAACAATGCTATATATTTCAAAGGAAGAATAGATAAGACTTGGTAATAGATTGGATATAGGACATAAAGGATAAGGATGAATCTAATTTTCTCAACCTTGGGACTAGGAGGAAAAAATAAGAAGACATTGAGGGTTTGAGAGAAATAGGTAGCCAATTTGGGATTGTCAGGAAGTGATGTGTTGTTGGATTGTTTGCAGTTGTGGCTGACTCTTCATGAGCCCATTTGGGGTTTTCTTGGCAAAGATACTGGAATGATTTTGTGATTTCCTTTTCTAGCTCATTTCACAGATGAGAAAACTGAGGTAAACAGGATTAACTGACCAGTTGCCCAAGATCACACAGTTAGTGTCTGAGGCCGAATTTTAACTCAGAGGAGTCTTCCTGACTCCAGACTTGGAGCTCTATTCACTGCACCACCTAGCTGCCTCAGGAGTGTTGTGAGATCTTGCATTTTGTTAACTCACTGCTTGTATCAGGCCAAGCCCCTGCTTGACAGATATGTCCTTTGATTCAATAAAAAATATAAGCCTCAGAGGTATGCACAGATATGTGAAGATTTTGCCATTGACAGACACACTGCATGCACTGAGTTGTTCCCTCTTGGTTATTGCTAAAGAAGGCAGAGAGGTCTTGGATTCATGACCTTGGTCTCAATGCATTTATCTGAGTTCTTCAACACAGTAATACATCATCATCACAATCAGAATAAGAGGCCTCAATCTGGGAAACTTGAGGAGTCCAACCTCCTCCTTCTTTGCAGATCATCAACTCACTTGTCACTTATAGTCATAGAATCATCTAGGGGCACTGAAAAGTTAAAAGATTTCCCCATGGGCACACAGATAGCACATATCAGAGATAGTGCTTGAGCCTAAGGCCCAAGCTGAATCTAAGGTCAGCACCAATGTCTGTCTGTGCCATGACAACTCTCAGTAAGCAGTTTGTATGTTTTCTTCTTCTTTTTTTGGCTTTTTGGAGGGGGGAAGGCAGGGCAATTGGGGTTAAGTGACTTGCCCAAGATCACACAGCTAGTAAGTGTTAAGTATCTGAGGCCAAATTTGAACTCAGGTCCTCCTGACTCCAGGGCTGGTGCACCACCTAGCCTCCCCATGTATATTTTCTTCTGATTAACAAATGCCTTATTGTACTTTGATATAGGTCTCTTGGAGGCTAAGACGCTGAGAATAGGAGTTGGGACTTCTCTACTTACATTCAGGCTAGATTTCTGCGTTGCAGCTCTACCTTGCTAAAAGTGGATTATTTGCTCCTCCACTTCAAACAGAGGTCTGAATTTTTTCCACATAGCTAGCTTGGTGGCTCATCAGATGCCTCTGATACATGCTAATGAGAGCCAATCTGGCACAATGAAGGGAGCATTTGACTTGCATTCAGGAAGACTTGGTTCAAATCCTGCCTCACATACTTCTAGCTGTGTGACTCTGGGCAAACCACTGACCTTATCTGGTCTCAGACCCTCATCTGTAAAATGAGGGTGGGGATGGACATGATGACCACTGATTCCCTTCTAATTCTTAAATATAAGATCTTGTCTCATGGAGATTTTTTTCTTCCTCACTTCAATGAGGGATACTACCAAATTCATTAGGCCTGTTTCACCTAGCTTTTTTTAAAAATCTGTCACAAACTTCTAACCATGCCTGGCAGCCTGAAATTTAGGGCCAACTGAGCAGGTTGAGAATAACTCAGGGAAAGGACTTTCTCCACATCAAATCCCACTGGGGCAGTCTATCCCTTGATTTATTTTTTATTTCCAGATACTTGACTAAATATGAACCATCATGAGAAGCCCTCTGACTATAGCTGGGGAGTGGGATGGGTCACAACTAGAGCTCCATTTGTATATTTCAAAAGAGTTCAATTAAACTTTTCTAAGCACAGTTCCTGGTCTGACACAAGCAACTGTCTCTCAGGAAATTCTCTGGAGAGCCGGTGAAGTCTCTAAAGCTCAGAACTTTCCAATTACTTAGGCAGAGATATTGCCCAATAATTCATTGCTTCCTTCCAGAATTTATAAAAAGATTAATTCATCCAGGAGGTCTTCCCTGATAAACCTCTCCTGTCCTAAGTCATCACTGATTCTCTAGCCCTCAGCACTCAAGGACTCAGAAGGTATTGTAGAAAACTGAATTCCAGGCATATGTCCATGTCATTTCCAGTAAATTCCATGAGTCTCTTTAATAGTCTGGTTAAGCCTATTATCCCTTTCTCAGTGTAGGGTATGCCCATGTAGATTATAAGTGTCTGTCTGGATGTGACTTGAAGGGAGGCATAAATAGATATCTCTAGTGTCTTCTCATCTGCCCTTCTCTAAGAAACCTTTTAATTCCTCTGCCAAGAGGTGAGTGAGACAGTGGACCACCCTGCTTTTCCCAGAGCAACTCAACTACTCAAGCACAGAGCACTGAATAGTCGTTTTTCTCAGTGAGAAGATTCTTCTATAAAATAGGCTTGGCTCTGGGTTACATCAGAATAATATTAGTTGCCAACTCAAAATTGAAGAAAATGATAAATTTCAATAAGAGATTAATGAAAATAAAGATGCGTTCTTCTCCATTCATGCACATGGACTTACTGAAAATCCATGGATCTCCAGTTAAGATTCCTTTCCCTAGACTTTTTTTTTTACAACACATCTCATCTTCCAAAAGTACTTAGCTTAGTGCAATGGGAATAATGAATGCTTGCTGAATTAGATAACATTCTCTCTGAAAATGCCATCAATGTTACCAAACCAATATTCATCAATCACCTTCCTGGCCCTGCTGGCATCCAAACCAACAATTCAGGCAGAAGCTTGCACAAGCGTTACTTTTAAAAGTCCAAATCTGAAATTACCCACAATCTGAAGATGATCTGAATTTGTGTTTTTCTTGAAGCTCCTTCTGTTGACATTCTGGCTTTCATCTCACTGTCTTTATCTAGAATTAAAGATCTTTGGCATGACTTTCCTAAATCACTATCCTAAGCTCCAGAGGCTCCAGAATACTTGGACTGATAATTTTCTGGCATTGAGAAGGAAGACCACATTATTCCAATTCTCTGTCACCTTCACGGGCTTTCTTTCCTTCCCCAGAATCAAATTATGTTTCTTTTCATTTGGGAAACTCACCCTAGACTTACATATTTCTCACCTTCCAGGTACCTGCTTCTTTGGTTTCCCTAGTTGAGATCACTCCTTCCAGAGCTGAGTGGTACATTTTCAAGTTGTCAGGCCCCATTCTTTTAATCAAGTCTGAGGGAACCTGTTAAAAACTCTCCCTGGTATGGGAAATACTTCTGGATTTCATGATCTGTCATCAGTAACAGTGATAACTTTACATGGCACTTTTTGAAAGCAGCAATGTGAAGATGGATGGCAATTATGTGAGCACATCCCCGTGACCTGTCTTCTTTGCTGGGCATGTAACTCTTTTATTCTTTCCTTAAGGCTCACCTTGAAAGCCTTTTCTTCTTTGTCCTTGACTTTATATAAATTCTCGGACTTATCAGTTTTTGTTAACTTTCTCAATTAAAAAAACATACTCGTCCTGTTGAGACCTGGTAGTTGGTGTAGTCGGCTCCCAGTGGAGCAGGTATCATGTTTATGATGCTGTGGTATGGTAATGCCAGCTGTCTTGAGAATCACATGATGGGATCAATGAGCCAGTGAGACCAAGTATATGGTAAGATTGCAGTCCCTGAAATTCAAGTACCTGTAAAAATGCTGGTAAATCACTAGCCATAGCAGCCCTTTCTCCACTCCTCCTACCCCCTAGAAATAAGTAAATAAAACAGTATTGCTTCTAGCTTGCAACTCCAAGGTAGATCCTGGGGGGAAGGAGAGCAATCAGACCCTCCCTTCCTCTCTCTCTCTCTCTCTCTCTCTTTTTGGAGGGGAGAAGGCAGGGCAATTGGGGTTAAGTGACTTGCCTAAGGTCACACAGCTACTAAATATTAAGTGTCTGAGGCTGGATTTGAACTCAGGTCCTCCTAATTCCACAGCCGGTGCTATATTCACTGTGCCACCTAGCTACCCCCAAAGACCCTCTCTCTTTAATAAAAATTCTGCTTAGAACTTCACCTCAAAGGTCCCCTTTTACCTTATAGAGTTTCTCAGAGTTCTGATCTACAGCCTTTAAACAGGGTATCTCAAGGATGAGTAGAATAGGTAGCCATGGCATGATTTAAGGGATACAAACATGTGTCTTTGACCAAACTTATTTTCCTGATACCTTGACATACAGCTCCATTCCATTGGGTTAAGGAAGGCACTCCTCTGTTAAGATGCAAATATAAGTACTCCTGGGAGGGATAGCAGAGTAAGACATTGTGAGTCATTAGTATTTTAGTGCACAGTGATTGGTAAAAAGTCATTCCACTGATAATCAACTGAAAACAGGTTTTGATAGGAGAGAGAGAAATCCAGGGTACCAGACAGTATTTAGGGAGAACATGGGGGTAGACTGTCATAGTAATGACCTCTGGCAACACAGGAAACCAGACATCTTGAAGAGAAAGTGAAAGAGGGATTCTCATTGTCAGTTAAGTCATACAGTGGATCGCGTGCTAGGCAAAAAGTCAGAAGACCTGAGTTCAAATCTTGTCTCAAATCTTGTCTCATACACTTAACACAGTTACGTGACCCTAGACAACCTCTGAACCTTTCATCAGTAAAATAGGGATCATAACAGGATATACCTCACAGGGTTATTGTGAAAATGAAACAAAATAATACTTGTTAAGTACTTTGCAAAGCTTAAAGCAGGAGGTACATTCTGGCTATTACTAGTTCTACCACTGCAGCTGCTATTTATTATTCACAGTGAGGGATGAAAGGAGTGGGGACATGAAGGGACCTCATGTTTCACAATTTTACTGAGGCCTTCTAAGCTAGGAGGGAGAAGAAAAAACAGTGTCATATTGGGATTTAGCATCGAGGGAGGTGGGTAAGAAATTGGCATGTGCCTGATAATTAGTAACTTTACATGAGCTCCAAGAAAAAAGGGCAATCCTTTCTCTGCCTCATCTCTTCCTGTGTCTGAAATTCTTACCTCATGGCTCCCTCCCTCTTTTTCCCCATCTATGTTCCTACCCTTCAGTGGGAGGGTAGTTGATGTCTAGAGTTGCTTTTGTTTATCATTGCAATAAGTTAGTGGAAAGATGTGTTAAAAAAAAAAAGTCCCCTTATCTTATTAAGTAAAAGCTTCCAAACTAAGTCCCTTCTTGGTTTCCCATCAAAACAAAAGAGTATAGCAGAATGGAAGCTGAATCTGATAGGTCCTAAAGCTATGCTGAAATACTTCCACAGTATTTTGGGGGAGGTTGACTTCCTGTAATAGTAATCTGTTTAGCAGGATACTTAGCACTTAGTACTAAGTGCTAAGTGTGGAAGGGGCAAACCCTGTCCCACTGTTGAGAAGGCATGAACTCCCCTGTTGATGTGGAAGAAGGGGATTGGCTGAGGTGTGT
>CM053582.1:247534480-247681126 GCA_028627135.1 Pseudochirops cupreus
AATGTTGTGAATATTATAATGTTTTGAATGTTTGTCTTGATTTGTAATGGAATAAACAGAGTGTTCACTCTATTTTGTAATCTGAACTCTAAAAGCTGTTCACAGTAGCATTCCCTTGGGAATCTGCTGGTGCATGGCATTACACTTCCCCACCCCAAACTTGAATATAACCAAGAGCAATGGCTGGTTCCCAGCTAAGAGGACCACAGATCTCTCTATGACAAGGTGATCTCTTCATGGAAAAATATTCTCCTAAACGGAAAGAATCAGTAGAATATTAGAGATCTCTATCTATTCCAATCCTGTCATTTAACTTATGAGGAACTTAGGACTCAGAGAAAGGAAGCAAGTTGGCCAGCTAGTCAGCAGGAGAACTATTGACCAGAATTCAGACCTCTTGCCTTCCACTAGAGATATGGAATACTATCCAGTTACCTCTGGACCTATGATGCACTACCTTAGCTCAGGTTACCAAATGAACTGTCTGATATTATGTTTTCCAGCCTTGACTTTATTGTTGAAGCTCATTGAACCTCATAATTTCAGGCTTAGATCAATTTGCTTCATTTCCATTTAGTTTTCAAGTCTCTCATTCTGTATTTCATTCAGACGAGTCATTTAAAAGGCTGTATTATAATTTAGAGACGTTACTTTAGGAGCATTACAATGCATTAAAGTACGCCTTGCCATGAATTGTCACTTTGGATTATTGCAGGGAAATTAGGGCTTTCTTGATCATAAATGTGACAATAGATTGAGAACATAACTTCTATTATGACTAGCAGGAGGACAGGAAACAAAATGTTAAGTATATAACCGCCTTCTTGTGTGGGTGAGAGTTGGTAAGCAGACCCTATTTGTGCCTGGTGAAGAATTGACCTGTGGAAAGTTTAGAAATGAAGAACCCCACTCCCTACTCTGACCTTGTGTTCACCAGCACTGATATTATGGGGAAGATGGGGAGGACATTGAATAAACAGTATACCAGGGAGGGGGCTGGCAGTGCCTATATTTGGGCTTCTAATTTTCATTCTATAGCTTCCTATACCATCCTCTTGTTGCCCTCCCCCCAGGCCATAACAACAATTCCTAAATTACTTTCAGAAAGAATGTTAAGTTAAAGGGTAACTCTAGAAGCCACAAGCAAGCACAGGGAGTCTCTATTCAATCCAAGAACTGAAGAGTAGGATCAGGGAGGTAGATAGTGCTTCATCCCCCACCCCTAAACTCCCTTGTGGGTACAGACAAAATATTGTGCTGCCAGAGGGGTCATATTCTGCGTTGAAAAAGAAATTAGGGCATCTCTGGACCTTTCCCTACCATCTCTCCAGTCAGACTGATATTGCAAGAGAATGAGAGATTCCCCATACCAAATCAAGCTATTGAGCAATGCCAGGGTGATGGTAGCTCTAACTGGCTTTAAGCTGCTCAGTAAGAATCCTGTACTAATGGCCTCTTGTGTTATACTCCTGATACAATGAAAGTTCCATGGAGAGAGTGCAGCAAGGAACTCAGACTCGCACCTAAAAACAGAAACATCAGCTCATTTAAGTGGCGACTGTGATTTGTTTCCTGTTGCTTTGTTTCTTACCATATAATTTTCCACTTTGGAGGAGAAGTAGATGGGGTGGGGGTTGGGAGAATGGCAGTTTTATAGTATAAGTTCTATGTCAGAGCACATTCTTATATAGTATTTGAGGATAATCTGAAATCATTGGTGAAATCTTAGAAGGGCCTTCAGATGTCATCTAGTCTCCTCCCCATTAATAATAACTGTCTATCATAACTAACATTTACTAAATTCCAGGCCCTGTGCTAAGTCCTTTGCAATTATTATTTCATTTGACCCTTACAACCACTCTGGGAGGTAGGTGCTGTCATTATCCCCATTTTACAGGTGAAGAAACTGAGGCAAACAGAGGTTAATTTATTTTCCTGGGGTCATACAACAATGTCTGAGGGCAAATTTAAATTTAGGTCTTCCTTTGTCCATGCCCAACCCTGTATCACCTGGATGCCTATCTATCACCTGGATCACCTAGATCTAGAAATCTTAAGTTAATCAATTAACTAGCAGACATTTATTAAGCATATATTATGTGCCAAACACTGTGTTTGTGTGGGGGATACAAAAAGAAAGCAAAAACAGTTCCTGATCTCGGGGAACTTCCATGCTAATGGGGGAGACAACATATGTAATTCAGAACATACAAGAAAGATAGAAGAGATGGCATTAGCAGTTGAGGGAACCAGGAAAAGGCTCCTGGGGGGAAGGGATACTTGGGCTGGGTATTAAAGGAAGCCAAGAATCCTAAAAGTCCGTGGTGGGAAGAAGCACATTCAAGGCATTAGGAAGAGCCAGAGCAAAGGCCCAGAAATGGGAGATATCAAACACAAGGCCCACATGGTTGGATTGTAGAGTGTGCGTAGGGAGGCAGAATATGCAAAAACTGGAAAAGTAGGAGATGGTCAGGTTGTAAAGAGTTTTAGATACTAAACAAATGACTTTGTATTTTGTTATGGAGGTTAGTAGGAACCAAGAGAGTTTATTCAATGGGAGAATAGAATCAGGAATTATATAGTCAGATCTATGATTTAGGAAAATCACTGGCAGCTGAACAGAGATTGTATTGGAATGGGGAGAGACTTTAGGCAGGGCTATTGATAATAAGATTATTATAATAGTCCAGTGGAGTGGTGATGAGAGTTGAGCTAGGGTGGTTGCTATAATTCTTTCAAAGGGGTAGTATAGATGATATAGAAAGAAGTGTGAAATATTGTAGAGAAAGAAATGACAAGATTTGGCAACTGATTTGGCAACCACTGTGGGGTAAGAGGAATTGAGGCTGAAATGAGGTTGCGAATGAACTTGGTGAATAGGAAGTTAATGGTGTCCCCAGCTGTACTATAGGTGTTCAGAATAGAAAAAGGTTTATGGGGAAAGACAACAAATTCTGTTTTGGACATATTGGGTTTGAGATGCCTATGAGACATCCGGCTCAGTATTGCCAATAGGCAATTAGTGATGTGGGACTGGAACTCAGTAGAGAGACTATGGCCAAATAAAAAGATCTGGGAATCATCCAAATAAAGATGATCACTGACTCCATGGGAGATGATGAGATTATCATTTGATAAAGTATGGAGAGAAAAGAAAAAACTTCAGAAGTGAGCCTTGGAGATACTCACTGTTAATGGATAACATAGTCGTATATACAGCAAAAGAAACTGCAAAAGAGTAGCCAGATAAGTAAAAGGAGAACCAAAAAAAAGATCAGAGACTCAATAGTACAGGAGTGAGGAGTGAGTATTGAGGAAGGAAAGACCATCAGCAATGTCAAATACTGCAGAAAGGTCAAGAAGGGTGAGGATCAAGAAGATGATGTTAAATTTGGCAAGAGATTACCAATCATCTTGGACAGACTCTTTTCAGGTGAGTGATGAAATTACAAGTCAGATTATAGATGGTTTAGAAGACAGTTAGAGAAGAGGAAGTGGAGGCATATAGTGTAGATGGCGTTTTCAAGGATTTTACCTGAGAAAAAGGAAGAAAGATACAGGATTATACCTGGTGGATATGGTCAGATCGAGGGAGGCTTTTTAAGGGTGGAGGAAACTTGGGTATGCACTTAAGCAGCAGAGAAGGAACCAGTAGAAAGAGAGAGAGTGAATATTTGAGAGAGAATAGGGATAAGTGCTAGAGAAGATAGGAAGGGATGAGACCAAGTATACACATGGAGGTGTTTGCCTGGGCAAACCGTAGTTTCATCTCATTATCAGAGGCTGACTGGAATGAAGGAGAAATTAATGGGGGGTAATGTTACAGGAATACGAGATGAGGAGGAGGAGGAGGAGATGGAGGTCTGGAAAATGGCCTTAGTTTTTAAAATGAAGTATAGAGTAAGGTCCTCAGCAGAGGAGGATTGTGGGAGGGTTGAGGAGTGAAGAAAAGGTGCGCAACAGTTGTCTTAAGTGTGATAATGAATCCGTTAAGGAGGATTGCCTGGGTAACCTGAGGACTCATTTGAGATTCACTAATGTAAACTTAGAGTGGATCCAATCAACACAGTTTTGCAGTTTACTGTAGTTCCTTTGAATATCACTTGGTTAGGAGTGAAGGAGGCAGCCAGTGACATAATTCAGACTTAGGGTTTGGCAAGGGGTGATCAGTGATGGGTCAGTGGAACAAGGGTTCATGATTAGAGGATGGTGTAGAATTGAATGAGTTCATCAAAAGATCAAGACTAGGAAGGTAAGAGAGTTTCGGCAGAGAGGAACTGAAGGCCTAGGATAGTAATGAGGGATGGAGGTTTGGAAGCCATGGTAAAGATGAAAAATACTGGTTCAGGAGAGCAAGGCATAGGAAGATATGGGAAGATAAAAGATTATGATGAGATAAAAAAAATTCAGAGATCTTGAACAGGGAACTAGAAAAGTCATAGGTGATGGTAAGTCAAGGTTGTGACTATCTCTATATGTAGCCAAGCTAGAATGGTGGAATAGATCTTGGGAGTTGGTTATATGGAGGGACTGGGGAATTAGAGTATTTGAGGGAACATCAATATGTACATTGAAGTCCCCTACAATGAGGGAAGGAGTTGGGGTGAAGAGAAAGATTGTGGAGGACAGCTATGTGGCAGAGTGGATAGAGCACCAGCCCTAGAGTCAGGAGGACCTGAGTTCAGATTTGGCCTCAGACACTTGACACTTACTAGGTGTGTGACCCTGAGCAAGTCACTTAACCCTAATTTCCTCACACACACACACACACCCCCAAATGTAAGCTAAGCACTGGATTTAAGAAGAGGAGAGAAAATATCTTGGAGATCAGTAGATAACAACCAGCAAGATTTAAACTGGATGATAAATTTGGATGAACCTCAAAGAAGTAAAAGTTGATAAGTGATGATGGTAATGGGAGAGTTTGTAAGTGGCAATGGAAACCAAGGAGGTTTCTGAGGCAGGTAGGTGGCACAATGAAGTGCTGAGTCTGAAGTAAGGAAGACTGGAGTTCAAACGTGGCCTCAGGACATTTTCTGACTTTGATCCTGAGCAAGTCACTTAACTGCTGTCTGCCTCAGTTTCTTCATCTGTAAAATGAGGAGAATAATAGCATCTACCTCCCAGGGTTGGTTATGACATTCAAATGAAATAACATATGAAAAGCATTTAGCACAATGTCTGGCACACAGTAGGCAGTTAATAAATGCTTGTTCCCTTACCCTTTCCCTTGATTCTACCACAGAAACAAAAGAGTTGGGGGTGTGAGTGAAAGTGCAAGTGCAAATGATACTAAGGTAGGTGGCAGTGGAAGAAATGCAATCAGCAGGGAACCAGTCTCGGTGAATTCCAAAAGCTGGAAGAAATATGAAAGAAAGACAGTTTGGATGAAAGCAACATTGTAAAGCAATTGTGTTAATTATGGAGAAGGCATTCCAGAGAACACAGTGAAAGGTGCGGTCAGATCTAGAGGGGACCATTAGTAGATAGAGTTGAAGGCAATGAGAAGAAGAGAGAAAACATCTGGGCTTTAGGGAGTAAGGATTGTTCTTCCATAGCTAGGGCTTTAGTCTCACATGGATTGGGAGGGGAAGGGAATATACCTACCTTTGGGGAATAAGTCCAGGTAGAGTAATAGAAAGCTGTTAGTAACAAGATGTTAGGCAGATGATTAAGAAACTTCAAAGTTGATGATTTGTGTAAACTCTCAGCTATCTATCTCAACTATCTTGTATTGCTATGAAGTGGGGCAAACCTAGTGATGTTATGACTCTAGCTTCATTTTCCAATTGGAAAGTCTATTGAGGAAGCAGCCCTCCTGTCCCACTTCTGAAGTCAGAAGTATAGTGAAGAGGGAAACGGTTGCTTAACCCAGCACTGAAGTCCAGCCATGATCACCTAAATCCAGAGCAGAACCTGGACTGTATGTGGCAAGATGATTTAGCTTAACCCCCGAAGCGCCCCAAGTAGGGGTCAAAGGCTAATCTAGAGTGATTTACTAGAGATCACATAGGAAGCATAGTCAAAATGTGGACTCTGACGACATCAAGCACTCTTTCTGATGTTTCATTTTGCCATCTAAGGGAACCAGTGAAAATAATGTGTAGTCACCTTTGACTGGAAGAATCTCCACTGATGGAAAGTTAGGAGCCAGCAAAGAATTTAGCAAAGAAATCTGCCCATTTGGGAGCAGCAACTGAAGCATTGGGTGGAGATGGCTAAAGAAGATAGGAAAATCTCATTCAAAATCTTTTAAGTGTGAAAATAGACCAGGAGCAGGCTTGGTACTTGTCTAATCAGCACCAAATAGAGCGTTTCAAGAAACATAAGCAATACCCATTCCCATCACCAGCATTCAATCAGTGAGTCAATGAGTGTTTTACTACTCTCTATGGGCCATGGACAATCAAAAGTCCTAAACAAAGGCTTAGCATCCTATAAGTTCATGTATTTGATCAGTTTCCTTATAATTCCTCTTATACTATTTTTGTTTGTCAAATGGAATTAGATCTTCCCCGGAAATGAATTTTATTTTCTCCCCCACAGCTTGTAATATTTGGGAATATACATAAAAGCAAGAAAGTTTCTGATAGTTGGAAGAGAAAAATCCCCTTCCCTTGTATATTCCAACACTCTTGTCCAAAGCAGCCCAAGTATCTGAATGGAAGTCCAGGAAAGCATTTGATTTATACCTTAGAAATCAGGATTTAAGGAAGCCAAGAATAATGAAAGCACAGAATGAAACCATTGTAACATGATTTTAGAAAGGGGAAAATGAGTGCCAAAGCCTTCTAGAGGGAGGAAAGGAGAACAGTTGTGCTCCTGGATATTCACATTTTTGCTTTGAGCCATTTGTAGATAAAAAAAAAAAAGAGATGTTTATGTATCCTGGCTTGAAATAGGAGGGAAGAGATTGCCATCTTCCAGGAAAAATATTCAATGAACTCTCTCCCTGCAAAGCAATGACTCAAACCAACCTTTCCCAGCCTACCATGGCTAGAGATAACAGATTTGCCAGAGGCTACAGATTTTCTATCACAGACAGCCAGTTCCTATCTTTTCCTCCTCAGAAAACTACCAAGAAGAGAAGGTTCAAAGGAGGTTTTTCAAAGGCAATTCAGCTTAATGGCATTGGAGAAGATAGGTCAGACTGATGGATGTCAGTGGTGGTTTGTAAGAACTAACAGCAAAAGAGGGGCTGGGATGCAGGAACTAGGGTGAATATGGAGGCACTTCAAATGAGAGCAAACACTAAATAAAAATAATTGGATGCACTTCATTTTATGCAATTGAATCATTATATCAAACCTCACAGTCTCTTTTTCCACCCTATTGAATATAATTATTATTGTTTTTACATAGCTATTAATTTTTTAAAAGCCAGTGCAATCTTAGGTTGCCTCAACTGAGGCAGAGTATCTGGTATAGGCAGTGTGTCATCCTTTGTTAGTCTGCTCTATCAGAATACACTGGGACACATGCTCTCAGTTCTGGTCACCCCATTTTGACAAAGCTATTTGCACGTGAGAGTGGGGTCAAATGAAGGTGACAAGGTGAAGAGGACATCGAACACCATGCCAGGAAATGTTCTATTAAAGAATTTGGCCATACCTTAAATACCAGCATCATCTATTATTTTCAGTTTGATCTGGAAAAGAGAAGATGGGTGGGGGGAGGGAGATGATCATTGTTTTGTGGATTTGAAAAGCTGTCAGGTAAGAGAAGAATTAGAATTATCCTCCTTAGTTCCTGAGATCAGTGGGTAAAATATGAAGAAGGGTAGGCAGCATGATACAGTGGGAAAGGCCCTGCATCTGGATCCATAGGACATGTGTTCAAATCCTGCTTCTAATACTTACTATTTGTATGATATCTTGGGCAAGTCACTTAAATTCCTAGAGCCCATTACTTCATCTGTAAAATGAAGGGATTGAACTAGATGGCTTCTAAGGTCTCTCCCATCTCAAGATCTAGGTTTCTATGACCCTATAAACTATGGGTCCAGCAGGGAAGTGGGCCGTCTCAGGAGGTAATGGTATCCCCATCCCTAACTTCTTTGGGCTTCTTCATGCATAAAATGAGCATGTTGAACTTGAGGGCCTTTGAGGTCCCTTCTATAAGGATCTATGATCCTGTGGACTAACAAGATGGCAGCTCATGTAGTATCATATTGAAGAGATGCCTTTTCATGTGCAAATTGGACTCTGGCCCCTCCAACTCTGAGTTTCTGTGAAAAGTTTACATTTTTGTTTTGAATTTAAAATGTTTTAAATTTTTTAAAATTTAAATTAAATTTTTTCATGATGAAAAATCTAGGCTTTTTTGTCATACAGAAGAGAAAGTTGAGAAGGACTTGATTATAGGTTTGAAGTGCATGGTAGTGAATGGCATGAGAGCCATCAAACCACCATTATTTACCCTGATACTTTGAAGGGTTCATGATCTCACTGGTGTGGATAATTTCTTCCCTAACAAAACAGTGACCATGTTGATTACAATTACAAAAGCAGCTAGCTTTTATATAGTGCCTACTCTTTGCCAGACGGTGCGGTAACACATTTTACAAACATTATCTAATTTGGTCCTTACAACTACCCTGAGAAAGTAAATGATATTATTATCCCCATTTTACAGATGAAGAAACTGAGGCAAACAGAAGGTATGCGACTTGCATAAGGCGACACAGCTGTAGCTGGATTTGAACTAAGTTAGGTCTCTCTGACTCCAGCCTCTATATACTATACCATCTAGCTGACTCTTATCATAGATCACAACATATGCATATCTTCTCATACTATGTCATTCTTTTCCTCATCTTTTCATCAATCCTCCACAGACACTTGATCCAAAATGTTAGAGGTCTTCTTCAGTTTTTTTTCAAGTTTTCAGAGATATTAGGAAAGCATGCTGGCTTACCATATGTTATCCTTTATTTTTGACACATGATCAGCCCAACTCATTTTTTTTCAGTTATGCATGTGATAATGTCTTTTACATCAATTTTCTTAAACCTACTTACATTCACAATGGATCTTTCCATTGTGATTCTGTTTACTTGCAATTTTGATTCTTTTTTTTTTTTGGAGTGGGGGGAGGCAAGGAAATTGGGGTTAAGTGACTTGCCCAAGGTCACATAGCTTATAAGTATGTCAAGCATCTGTAACCAGATTTGAAATCAGGTCCTCCTGACTTCAGGGCCGGTGCTCTATTCACTGTGCCACCTAGCTGCCCCTCAGTTTTGATTCTTTAGGGAGAATATGTCATTCCATGATTCTGCCATACAACAGAATTTGTAGCCAAAAGAAGAATTTCGATGTAAATAAAAGACATGCAGCAGAGAACAGTTGAAGGTCAGTGAAAGGACTATATAATCCAGCCTAAGCTCCTCTTCCTGTTCACTTTTTGACCCAATTTATTGTCTCATTAGAACATCAACTCCTTGAGAGAAAGGGCTATTTAATTTTTTGTCTTTGTGCATCCCAGGACCTAGTAGGTATGTAGGTATGTAATAAAGTAGGTATATAATAAAGTAGGTATGTAATAAAGTTTTGTTGAATGGGATTTATTGAATACAAAGGTACAAGGTAATATGTATTTATCAAGTAACTTAGTGGAGGTGCATACCCAATTGCAAATCATATGCATTTTTCCTCTATGTATTTTTTTCATATTTGGATTGTTGGGTAGATCTGTTTAGAATGACCATGGATTTTATTAAGGAAGTCCTGTAATATTATCATGCAATTTCAGTGCATACAGGAGTATTTTGAGAAACTCACTGTTGGCAAAAATTCCTCTTTCACTTGGAGTTTGAATAGCAGCTCTTCTATGACACTGGAAAAACCTTGTTTCCTTTTTGCATTTTCGTCAGGGATACCTTCAGATGAGCCTTAAGTCATCCTCACATATGTTTTGTAGGGATAGAACCCAACCTGTGCTTTTTTTTATGTAGGGAACTCAGATAAGGAAATTCTGTCTGTCTATGTAGGTTGAAATCTTCTCTGCAATTCATAGTCTTAGAAAGTTGCCTTGAGTAATGAGAGGTTGTGACTTGTCCAGGGTCACATAGCCAGTAGTAAGTGTCAAAGGGAGAACTAGAATTCAGGTCTTCTCGGATCTCTCTATCCACTGTGCCATAATGCCTGTATTTCATAGTGATGAAAAAGTAGCTGGGTTTTTTTTAAATGAACAGAGTAGGAGAAAATGTAGTCACATTGTAGCAGGAGGGGTTTGTGTTATATTATCTAGCTCTTAAGAGATGAAGAACTCTGGAACATTGAAGATTAAAGAGTCTCATTAACTGCAGATTTCTAACAGAGAATAGCTCTCAATATGAGACAGACTGGTCTATCCACCTCCATCATTCCTGGTGATTAGGCTTTGGTAATAAGCTATTTGATTATTTAGGGAGCATTGGAGGATGGTGGAACTGGGAATATAGTCTTGACTTTCCTTATACCATTCTGGGCAATTGAGAAACCTTTTTTATTAATAATAACTTTGATTTCTCCTTTGTGTGGTGTGATAGAAAGACCGCCGATCTGAGGGTAATGAGATCATGGAGGAGATGGGACTAACATCTTTTGGTTTCTGAGTGAATTTAAATAAATCAGTTAGCCTCTCTGAATCTCAATTTCTTCACCTATCTAACATAAATAACCTTAGATTAATAATAAAGGATAGGGGGCAGCTAGATGGCACAGTGAGTAGAGCACTGACCTTGGAGTTAGGAGGATCTGAGTTCAAATTTGGTCTCAGACACTTGACACATTTACTAGCTGTGTGACTTTGGACAAGTGACATAACCCCAAATGCCTTGCCTTCTTTCCTCCAAAAAAAACCAACCCTCCCTCCCCCAAAAAAACCCCAAAGTTATTGTTATTGAATAATAAAGGATGTACCTTCTTCATGGGACAGTTATGAGGAAAAATGAGGTAACAGATATATCAGTTTTGAAAACAAAATAGAAAAAATGTATACCTGCTATTTATTTATTTTGTGATATTTCCATTCTAACATTTAATGCCTAATATGTGCAAAGCACCATGCCAGGTGCTAAAGATGCAGAGGCAAAAATGAAATGGTCTCTACTCTGAAGGAATTTCTTTTTTAATAGGGGTGGAGTATAATACATTCACAAATAAGTATGGTAAGGACAGAGCACTGACTATGTCAGGATCAATGAAGTCTTCACAAACGAGTGGGTACCTGCCCTAAGCTGAGAAGGCATTGGGACTATGTAGGGAATTAGTTTGTGGATTTGGGAGATGACATGTCAAGGTGAGGCAATGTCTGGTGGCTTAGTGTGGCTGAATACAGAGTCTGTAAATGGGAGTATAATGCATTAAGAATGGAAAGAGAAATGGGAGACAGATTGTGGTAGGCTTTAAATGAAAGTAGAGGGGTTTGTATTTTACCTTTTAGACAATGGAGTGCCACTAAATTTTTTGAGGGGAATTTGCGTCATCAAAACTGTACTTCAGGAAGATCTTTTTGGCAGCTCTGGGAAGGATGAATTAGGGAGGGGAGAGACTAAGATTAGAGAAGAACAATCAGGAGACAATTATAATATAGTATAGATGAGAGGTGAGAGCCTAAGCTAGGGAACTGGTTGTGTGAGAAAAGAGGAAAGGAACAGATATCAGAGAGGTTGATGAAACAGAATCAATAAGACTTAGCAACTAATTTGACATGGACATTGAGGGAGAGGGGAGGATTCAAGATGACTTCTAGCCTGTGAGCCTGAGTAACTAGTAGCTCCTAGAGGAAAAGGGTAGTTTGGAGGGGACATAGGGGAAAATGTTGAGTTCCATTTTGGACATGTTGAGTTTGAGCTGTTTGGGGGACATCCAGAAGGTAATATCTATCAGGCAACTGACAATTCATGACTGGAATTAGAGAGATTCAGATGAGATCTATAAATATGTCATCTGTATATGGGAAATACTGGATCTCATAAGAAACTGATGAAAGCATATAGAAATGTAAAGATGGGGTTTGAGAATGGAACCCAGAGAAAGTCTTGCTTTAAGGGAAAAAAAGTGCATCCAGCAAAGGATAAAGGGATACTGAGAATCAGAGAGTCATAGAATTAGTACTAGAAGGGACCCCAGAGTCATCTAGTCCAAGTTTCTCATTTTATTGATGAGGAAACTGAGGTTCATAGAAGTTAAGTAATTTGCCCAGAAAAAGAGAGGTCAGACAGAGAGGAGAACCTGGAGAACGTATTGTCATGGAAACCAAAAGAGAAAGGTTGGCCAGGAGAAAGGATGGGTGGTCAACAGCACCAAAAGCAGCAGAGACATCAAGGAAAAAAAAGAACTGATAAGACCTTTGGTCTCAGTGTTTAAGAAGTCATTGGTAATCTGGGATAGAATAGATTGCAAGAGTTTGAGAAGTGAGCAGATGGGGAAGTAAATAGGCAGCAAGTTTAAGTGATCCTTTCAAGAAATTTATCAGGGTAAGCAAGGAGAGATATAAGATAATAGATAGCTAAGGGGATAGCAGAGTCATGTGAGCGTTAGTCAAAGATGGAACAGGCTGGTGTGTGTTTTTAAACAACAGGAAAAGAGCCAATAGATAGCAAAATATTAATTAAAGGTGAAAGAAAAGAAAGAAAGAAAGATGAAAAATCAGGGGCACCAGTAGGTGGCTGACTTTGGTGAGGAGGACCACCTTTTCATCACAGACTGAAGTAAAGGAAGACAGGATGAGGAAAGTTGAGTTAGGATTTTGAAATAAAGAAGAGGACACTCCCAGGGTGATAGTGACTTGTGAAAGGCTCCATTTCGGTTTTCTCACCTCATCAATAATATCACATCAAAGTCCCCCTAACCCTAAGAAAAATCCCTCAGAATCGTCTTTTCTATGTCAATCCTTTCATGACCAAAAAGTTTCATTTTCACATTTTAAAGAGGACATTTTTCTTTACCCGATTCTTCTCAATACAAAACCCTTCAGAAGTCAAACTAATCTCTTCAATTTTCTGGAGAGTTTTGTTGACTCCAGCTGTGATAGTTGGTTTTTTTGAGAATGCAAGGTAAGCCTGGTATCTGTGTGCCTCTTTGGTATCTCTCTGATCAGCTGATCTCACATTTTGCCTCCTGTTGTGATGTTTGGTTGTTGATTGTTCCGAGAATTTCACTGTTGGCTTATATAAGATGAGGAGATAACTTGGAACTGAGCTAAATTTCTAATTTAGTCAAATTGGATGTTTTGAGAGCAGGGGTAGATAGGAAAGAACTGATTTCAACTCTGAATTTAAATGAATTTTCATAGTAAAGTATTTCTTCCCTAGATCTTCTCCAGGGCATGAGGAAAAGGGACTCTGCTCTTCATAAAATGAATCAAATGCAACTATTCTGCAGGAAATGATTCTGCCAAGGAGACACATTAATACAAAACTAGTTTGCTTCTGCAATGAATTTCATCAGGTTTTCCCCATAGTAATAGAAAACTTTATTGTGTTTACTTTAAATGGAAAAAGCCCTCATTTATGAAGACACTTTTCATTATCATGGATATGTGTTAGAAATTCTTACTATTATTATTATTCAGATGCTCAAATGCTTCTTCACAAGGACTTGTGAAAATTTATGTATTTCACTAATTAGGGTCATTTGAATTTAATTAATTTGAGATCTGAGATCTTATGACATAGTGTATTTTAAAAATTGAATTTAAGTTTTTTTTTCAATAAACGAAAATCTCTTTTCTCTCTGTCATTTATATAATGGATATTGAGCCCAGTCTCAGGGAGAGGTGGGTTCAAATCATGTCTACCTTTGAGGCTTTAGGATCCTGGGCAAGCCATTAAATTCTTAGGGCCCTCACATATCTTTATAAGACTATGAGGTACAAAACAGTTACTGAGCTACACTGGCAGAGAGAGAGTTTTCTCCCTACAAGGTTAAAACTAATCTATCAAAAGATAAACATCAAATACCTTGTGCTTACTGAATCCAGGACTTGAACCATTACCCTTAGTTGTTAAGGCTAGGAAAAGAATACCTATCTAAGTATTTTAAAAAATACTGTCATGTGGCAATGGATTATTTTTGCATGGCTCAAAATGTTAGAAGAAGGAACAATCCTTTGAAGGTACTAGAGGGTAGATTTTTGGCTCACAGTAAGGATGTTTCCTAACAGATATGTCATGAAATGCTATGGGTTACCTCAAGAGGCAAAGAGGTATTAAGATCCCCATCACTGGAGGAGTTCAAATCATGGCTGCTCATTGGTCAGGGATGTTGAGTATGGTAGGACAGTGGTCTTTCAGCTTTTTTGTAGTGGCAGAAACCTTTACTTTTAAAAAAGTTGAAAAATGTTATAATAAAACATACTTAAATTATTTTAAAATACCATCTATTAATGGTGCCAACTTCTGTAAAGTTCTACCCTGAAACTTTTCTTTTTTGTAAAAACAAACAAATCTAAAAATACAACTGGATACCACTTAAACACACACACACACACACACACACACACACACACACTACTTAGAAAGATAGGAATCAAGTCTATGTCACATATTACTGAGCATATTCAATGCTTGATTCTAGACCAGTAAGAATCTTGGATTTCAGTAATCATCTTCTACATGAATTGAACTGATAAATTGTTTGTGATTGACACATGAACAGCAAAGTGGATGGCATTGTTAGATGTACTTGTCTGACATTACAGTTCATTCCTCTAGGAGCCCACTGGATTCCTTTGAGAAACTCTTCTATTAAACAGTCTGAGAAATGCTAAGGTGAAGGATTGGAAACTTATAGGCTCCTTTTCAGAGCGAGAGAGAGAGAGAGCGAGAGAGCAAGAGCGAGAGAGAGAGAGAATTGGAGTAGAAGGGAATCCAGAGAGAAATAGTCTAGTTTCTTTGGCTGTTCTAATTCTGTATCCTCATTTCCTGTAAGATATTTAATATTTTCTTCTATTTTTAATTCTTTTGACTTTGTTTTATTGGGGTTTTTTTTTTGATGTCCCATGGAGTATTAGCTTCCACTTGACTGATCCTAATTTTGGGGGGAATTATTTTCTTCAGTGAGGTTTTGTACCTCTTTTACTATTTGTCCAATTCTGTTTTTAATGTGTTATTTTCTTTGGTATTTATTTGTGTCTCTTTTACAAAACTGTTAATTAATTTCCAAAATTTTCCTATACTGCTCTTATTTGGCTATTAATTCTTTTTGCACTCTTTATCTTTTTCTTGAAGTCTTCTAGGAATTCTCGTTGGACTTGTGTCCTTTCTGCATCTTCCATTTTGAGTCTTTGCTTGTAGATGTTTACACATCATTGACTTCTTCTGTGTTTGTCTTCTTGAGCTTTCTAGTCACCATAGTAGTTTTTTATGGTAAATTTTTTTGGGGGTGTTGTTGTTTACTAATTATTCCAGACTGTTATTTCTTGACTTTGAATTTTATGTCAGAATTAGCCTCTTTTTACCCCTAGGGGAGTCAGGGTGGGGTGGTGGTATCTGTCCTGAGCTTCAGGCTTTTGTGTTGTTTTTACAGCTAGTTCCAGGGATCTATAAGTTTTTGGTGTTTCCAAGATGATATGATGGGAGAAGTGTGGTCATTGCTCTCCTGGTCTGTGCTCTGATCCTTACCCATGTAGGACTCCCTGTTCTCTTGTGACCACAAGCGCTCCTATCCACCCTCCAAATGGAACCCACCCAGAGCTGGGTAATTGACAGTGGAGTTGCCAAATGGTGTCTGGTTCTGTACCCAGTGCTAGAAAAAGGGTCCCTTGTAAACTCTTTTTGACTAGGTGTTCATTCCTGTTACCGTCTCTGAGCACTGAGTATTCCTGGGACAGCTGCTACTGCTGCTTCCAGGGCCCACAACTGGTGTTACTTCTGCAGCACTGTGCACATGGCTTATCCTCACCCTACTGCTTTTTTTCTGTCCTAAGCTATTCTGGGCTGAAAAATGACTCACTGTTTTTGTTTGTTATGCCACTTAAAATTTGATTCAACATGCTTTAAAAATGTTAGTGGCAAGTGTTGGGAGAGCTCGTCAAAAAGGTTCTCTTTATTCCACTATCTTGTTTTTTCCCATTGTATCCTCACTTCTGTAGCTTAGTACAGTATCTTGCATTCAGAGGAAGTTGATCTGATATTTGTTGAATCTACTGTAACCTTGTGTTAGAAGTTCTCTCCTGATGAGAAGGACCCAGATATAGTTTGGAGAACTCT
Source organism: Pseudochirops cupreus (assembly GCA_028627135.1). Lineage (NCBI taxonomy): Eukaryota > Metazoa > Chordata > Mammalia > Diprotodontia > Pseudocheiridae > Pseudochirops > Pseudochirops cupreus. The sequence continues at coordinate 247,550,676 of CM053582.1, forward strand.
ACTTTTTTGACACATTCCTCCCCCTACCCCAAGAAGATCTGGGAACTCAGTAAGATACTTCCCCATGGATAGTTACTAGATTCCCTTAAAGCATAGAGGCTCATATAACTCATAACACAAACAGTGATAACATGTTTTTTATAGGTTAGTGGAAACAGGGCTTGCATCTGAGCCCCGCAAAAGAAACAATGAATAGTTCTCCTCTGGTGACTTGGATGATATTTGTGCCCTAGGACTTAGATTGACTTTGAATACTCAGAGTTTTTGTAGTTACCAAATAATATAATGTGTGTGTATATATGTGTGTGTGTGTGTGTGTGTGTGTGTGTGTGTGTATATATATATATATATATATATATACACATATATATATCACATATATATTATGCTTGCCAAACTTTAAAGAGTTATAGACACATCATCTACACTTATTATTATTATTATCATTAGTGCTGCAGTGGGAGCAATTGGCCTTTGTTCCTCTAGTTGGTATTTCTTTTAATCAATCAATCAATCAATAAGGATTTATTGACTACTATGTGCCAGGCATCAGAGACACAAAGACAAAAATAAAATAGTGCATGCATCCAAGGACTTAACATTCAATCAATGGTTTCTCTGCCTTCATCATATTGTATGTTCTCAGCAGCTCTCACCTTCTGCCCTTCTCAGCAGACATTTCCAGTAACTAAATGTTCCCTGTTGCCACTACCATCTGTTGTCCTTCTTCGTTTCTCCCCTGCAGTTTCCTTACCTCCCATGAGGTTGTGGTTGTCTCACTACTCATACTGTCCTCCATGGCTCTTATTTCCTGCCACTCAAATCTCATTCCGTCAGTCCTCCTTTGCTCCTGGTTCCCTTCCACTGCTCTCTGTAATTTAGCACTTCTCTTTCCCTCCAGCAAGAAGACTCTCATCGCCTTCTTTCTCTTTTGGTTTGTTTGCTGCTTTCTGCAGTTTGGCTCTCCTCCATCAAATCCTGTGAATTCCCCTTTCCGGAGGACCAGCTGTCTCACCTGAATTTTTGAAAGAATTTTCATAGGTTAACAGAAGCCAAATCTTCAGTATCCTTAACATTGTAAATAGTCCCAATAATTGCAAACCTGTAAGGTAGGCTTCTTAGGGAAGTTATGGAAACTTCTTGTATTATGCAAATGAATCTCTGACTCCATTCCCAAAAGAGATTTATAAGTCACTCTTACCTGCCTCCTCTCTTGTTCAACTCAGTAGCACATCCATATTTACCACCTGCACTGTCTGCTGAAGTCTTGGGATCCATGAGATCCCATCCTTGTTCTGTTCCAGATTGTTCTTTCATCTCTCATCTTCTTTTGGAAAAGTTGTACAATTACCCAGGCAAGCTATGGTAGGAGGCATTGTGAAGAATGGTGATAAAAGTTTTGTTTCTCCTTAAACTTCAAAGTGACAGGTGGGAGTGGGTACTCTGATGGTAATGGAAGAAACATGTTGTATATACCTCTAGAATATAAACTCTTTGATGGAAGAGACAGTTTCTGACTTGTATTCATAGTGTGTAGCACAGATCCTCACTTTTAGTAGGCACTTAATAATTATTTGTTAAACTAAATTCCTTTCATTATTATTGGTGATGACTACTCATTTAACAAGACCAACTCATTCATTTAGGTGCCAGTGGGAATCCTAAAGAAGTAAACCTAGTTCCTGATGTCTAAGAGTTTAGATTTTAGTTTGGGAAATAACATATACATTCCTACATCAGTCACAGAACAATATAGAACAATAAGTAAATAAATGTTTCATGCTATGGTACAAAGTATAAGTACTGTAGGTATTGTCAGAAAGAAAAGATTTAATTTAATTCCACAAACACTTCTTGAGTGCTAATTGTATATAGAATACTGGTTAGCTTCTGGGATAGAGTTAAGGATTAGGTAAGACATTGTTCTTGGCTTTGTTAGATCATAAACTCATAACTGTCTAGCTAGAAGGCACCTCAGAGGTCATCTAGTCCGCCCTTCTCCCTCACCCCCATATTTTATGGATGGGGAAACTGAGGTCTAAAGAGGGTAAACAACTTGCCCAAGATCACAGAAAATAGGAAATGACAAGAGCCAGGAATCCCAAGTGAAGTCCTAAGGCTCCAAGTACAAAGCTCATTCAACAGGACTATCACTTTCAGGGACTTACAGGCGAGTATTGAGATAGGAGGCATATACAGATAAGTATAATGAAAAACCATCTATGATGCATGCTGGGAAAAGTAAGAGCAGAGTCCTCTGGGAGGTCCATGGAGAGGGAGACCAGTGCTGACATGGAGAATGACATCTCAGTGCTTACTGCGTTAGCTACCTTCACTCACTCAGAATAATTACAATAAAAGCTATCACAGAGTGCCTTAAAGTTAGCAAAGTGTTTTACATTTAGTGTCTCAGATGATTCTCACAGTAACTCTGTGAAGTAGGTGCCATCATGAAGAAACTGAGACTGAGAGATGTCATGTGACTTGCCCAGGGTTGAAAACCTGCCAAATGTCTTAAGAATGAAAAAAAAAACCAAACCTGGGAATTGTTAAATTTGGGACACATTGACTTAAAAGGCAGAGACTTTTATCTTACCATATTTGGATGAGTATTAGAGTCCTCAGTCAGACTTGGGAAATGTTTTGTTTCATAGGACTTTCAAGAAGTAAAAAAATATATAGGCTCATCTTTCTTGCACTCTTTCCCACTCTAGAGTCACAGAACAAATAGAAATATGATTTTTCTTTACTGCAATTAGTTCTCCTGAGGAAATCCAGCACTCCACAAATGTCAGTTTTATATTGTTATTATTTGGCACAGATATTCATTCATTTGCTAGCTGCAATGTGGTTATACCATTTTTTTAGGGAGTGTTCTCTTTTTTGTCTATGTATTTATGCTTGGTCTTCACACTTGGCTGTGCAAATGAGAAAGGGAAAATACAACTGGGAGACAAAAGATAGGAGATATTGTAGCCACCATATGTATAACCCCAAGCCTCTCCCTTCCCCTTTCACTGCTTCTAGATTGATGTGTTTGCCTCTAGATCAGGGATTCTTAACATTTTAAAAAATATATCATGGACTCCTTTGACAGTTTGGTGAAATTTATAAACCTTTTCTCCAAATAATGTTTTTAAATGCAGAAAAGAAAAAAAAATCCATGGTACTACAAAGGAAACTGATATATTGAAATAATTATAAAAGTATTGAAAATATTTTTTAAAATATGTTCATGGACCCCAGATTAAAAAACTCCAGAAAATGGATTAATAATATCTCTTCCTTTCCCCCCTCTCCCTCTACCTTAGTCACACCAAGGTAGCAGAATGGAACTAAACTGAGCCCTGGACACCAAGTAGAGAGCAGTATGAATGTTCTCTAGTTTGGGTAGCAGTGTGCTCAGGAATCTTTAGTCCTAAAGTTTTTGAACTACCATCTCTCTTTTTTCTCCTCCCTTTTACTGCTAAACTTATTGAAAAAATCTAACTACTGCTTCTGCTTTTCCACTATGCAGTCACTGCTCAACTCCTTGCAATCTGGCTTCCCCACAACTCTTCTGAAACTTTTCTTCTAAAGGCCCCCATTCAGCATCCTCAATGGTTTTCATTTAGTATCTTTATTCGCCTTTCTGTAGCATTTGAAACAGTCAACCACTGCCTTTTTCTGGATACTTTCTGCTCTTTTGACTCCTATAACAGCTTGTTTTTCTTTTTCTCATAGCTCTCTCTGATCAACTTACTCTGTCTCTCTCACGGATTTTTCTTTTAATATTCTAACCTTGTCTGCCTTCCATTCTCCTTATAGACTCTCTCATGGCAAAAAATCACTCACACTCGTAGCTTAAATTTATATTCAGATGACTCTCAAATTTATATTTCCAATCCTGACCTTTCTTTAGGGTTCCAGACCTATATCTTAAACTTAGGATCTTCGAGACCTTTGGTAAGTCATGCAAACTCCCTGGGGCTCAGTTTCCTCATCTGTACAATGAAGGGGCTTGAAATAGACTGGATCGCTTCTGAGGCCTCTCCTAGCTCTTGATCTATGATTTTCTCAAAGTGGCTCTCTCAAGATCATCAATGATTTCCTAAGTGTCAAATTCAGTTATCTTCAGTCCTTATCCTCCCTAACCTCTCTATAGCATTTGACATTACTGACCACCTCCATCTTCTGGATATGATCTCTCTTGGTTCTTTAACTCTCCAGCTGGTTCCTTATTCTTTGCCCAGTCCATTGAGGTGTATGTGATATATGTGCTCTAAGGTTCTGTCCTTCACACTTTTCTTTCTCCTCACTCTCTCCTCTCTGCGTTCTGTTCTCTCAGTATAGTCTCAGCAATAGAATTCTCTTCCATGGCTTAAAATAATTCCCCTTTGCAAATAATTCCAAAATACCTCAGGCCTGTTCTCTTTACTGAGCCTGAATCTTTAGTTATCATCTATCTCTGTCTGGATATCCTTCCAGCACCTCAGACTCAATCTGTTCAAAATCGAGCCTCTTATTCCCCCACTTCAACCAAATTTACTCCTTCTTCTGAATGCATTATTTCTTTGACCATTCACCTTATAGCTCCTTTAAAAAAAAATACTATTTTGACCCTTCTCTCACTTGTAATTTCAATTCAAACACCAAGTCTTGTTGATTCAACCTGCACAATTTTTTGCATAATTCCATTCCACCGCCACCACCTATGCACTAACCACTTTGATTATTACTGTTGTCTCCTAATGGGTCTTCTTGTTTCCAATATTTCTTTCAACTCATCCTTCACACAGAAACTAAATTAATCTTCTTTATGCATAAGTCAGATTATGTCATCCCTCTACTCAAAAACCTTCATTAGTTTTCTATCATGGATGGAATAAAAGTAAGACTCTTATTCTGGCATTCAAGACTTTTTGCAATCTGGTACCACCCTACCTTTGCAGCCTTATCTCAGACTATTCCCTTCAACATATTTTGTGTTTGAAACAAAATTAAACGTCCCTTGTATACATCCAATATTTCATATGTCTTATATATTTGCCCACATTATTTTATCTAGAATAATTTTGCCCGTACTTCAAAAGCTTGTTTAAATGCCACATTCTCCACAGTCTTCCTTAATCCTTTCAGTCAGAACTGTTATTTCCTTACACCTTGCCCAGCAATTTCTGTGCATTTCACTTAAATGTTTATCATGATCTATTTTATATTATATTTACTTACATTTTAATGCCATTCTCCCTACTAGATTGTTTAATGATTGCAGGTACTGTGTCTGATTTAACTTTGTATTTTCTCCAGGGTCCTTATGTGATAGGCGGTTACGAATTCTTAAATTTGAATTGGAGGAGAAGGGGTATATCAGGCAATGTAAGTGATGTAAAAACAAAAGATATAAGTAAAAATTAACTTAAAAACTCAGAAAAGCTATGTAAATTGGAGATGTTATTCCTTTTAACTTGTTGTAGAGTAGGGAACAAGGTAACCAAATTTGTTTGAACTGTGTATAAAGTAACTTCTAGTTGGAACAAGGGTGTGTGTGTGTGTATATTAATAAATCACATGAATTATATAATACATGAACTTTGAAACAAAGCAAGCAATTTTTTTTCTTTTCTTCATCTTCATTCTTCTTGACATTTTTTTGGGCAGCCTTTGACACTCTTTCCATCCTTGGTTTTTGTAACACTGCTTTCTTCTAGTTCTCAGTAACACCACTCCTCAGCTTTCTTTGATGGATCTTCTTCTAATTATAGGTGTATCTCAAGCCCTCCCCTCTTTACTACATTCTTTTATTTGGCTATGGCTGCAGCTCCCTTGGGTCTAATTATCATTTCTACACAGAGATCTATTTATCTAGCCCTAGTCTTTCTCCTGACCTCCAGTCAATCCTGCATCATCAAATGCCTGTTGGACATTTTGAACTAGATGTCCTCTAAGCATTTCATTATTTTTCACCCTCATCCCACCTCTATTTCGAACTTCTACACTACTGTCAATTGGTCTCCCAAACTAAAGTTTCTTTCCACTCCAATCTATCCACCATATAGCTGCCAAAGAAATTTTTACTAGGGCCTGGGGCTGCATATGTCATTCTTCTGCTCAATACACTCCATTGGCTTTTTGTCATCTCCAGGGTCAAATGTGGACTTCTGTTCTGGGTATTGAAAACCCTTGGCAAATGTGCCCCTTCTTACACATCCTGGACTACCTTCCGTGGACTCTATAGTCCAACCATATTGGGCTTCTTGCTATTCTTCATAAACCACACTCTACACTGTCTCCTAACTTGGCACTGGCTGTCCCTCCTGGCTAGGATACTTTTCCACCTTACCTCCACTTCTTATCATTTCTGACTTACTTCAGAAAACTTAGCTTGAGTTTTAGCTTCTGCAAGAAGTCTTTCCCAGTCCCTACAGCTACTATGCTACTCCCTTCCCCTTTAAGGTTGCTTATATCTACTTTATATGTAATACACATTGTCTCCCCCATTTCAAAATATAAACTCCTTGAAGGCAGAGACTATTTTTACTTCTTGTTTTGCATCCTTATTGTAAGGGGCACATAATCAGAGCTTACTTTTTATTGATTTTTTTTAAAGAAAGAATTGTATTTGTAAGGCAGTAAGTAGTGTATTGGCAGGGAAGGATTCTTTCTGATAGGAACAATACAGCATGACTAATTGAGGTCATATGACCATTTAAACCATCTCTCCTTAAACCTGATTCCCCCAATTCCCTTCTCTGCCCCTTTCTCTCAAAATACCTAAACACAAAATCTTCAGTAATGGAAACAGTCTTGAATCTTAAAGAAATACTACTTTGTGTTTCACATTTAGTGTGATATCTTTGTGTTCTGCATGATTGTTGTGATTGTTCAGTCGTTTCAATCATGTCTGACTCTTTGTGATGCAATTTGGGGTTTCACTGGACACTGGAGACAGTGGAATGGTTTGCCATTTCTTTCTCCAGCTCATTTTGCAGATGAAGAAGCTAAGGCAAATGGGTTAAGTGACTTGCCCAGGATTACACAACTAGTAAGTGCCTAAGATCAAATTTGAACTCAGAGCTTCTGGACTCCAGGCCTGGTTACTCTATCTACTGCACCACTTAGCTTCCCATTCCACATGATGGATACACACAACTATTGTCATTAGGTATACTAGGCCCAATCTAGCTTTCATGTCAGACACACTAGTAGTGTGATTATACATACTGTGGAGATTATATTAGGTTTGGAGGCAAAGGACCTGGGATTGATTTTCAAGTCTACAGCTTAATACCTGTGTCACCTTGGGCAAGTCACTTGATTTCTGAGCCTGTTTCCTCATCTCAAAAATAAAGGAGTTGGATTACATGGCATGCAAAGTTCCTAACAGGCCTAACCTGATGATGCTGGACTGACAAACAGAACTGTATCCTAGTAGTGGGCTCTCATGTGAACACCCTTGGGCCATTCTACCTCATCATCTAGGTTTGTTGGGCCTCAAGTTTCCATTTATGAAATGAAGAAGTTAAGACATGGGATCTCTAAGGTCCCTGTGTAAATCTTAGATCTTTCCCTTGGCCACAGAGCAGAGCATTGAGTATAGCCAACACCTTTCATCACTAACTTACATTCTTCCTCCTCCCTCTCCAGAAGTCCTTCATTAGTCTGGAAGGTCTTTCTAAAATAGCCCTCTAAGCCTCTTTGGGTTTGAAAGTACCTGGTACTCAGTCTACACAGCTTGCCTATGCCTCAGATTTTTAAAGAAATGGAAAGTGGAATGGGCAAAGTTTTCAGGGGAGTTCCCACTTGGCAAAGTTTGGGGAATAAATCACAAATTTGCTCCTCTGCAAAAGGGTGCCTGGTCAAAGAGTGAGGTGTTTTCCATTGTTAACTGGCCATGTGCTTTTAGACACACTACTCTCTGGGTTTCCATTTCCTTTTCTGTAAGATGAAAGATTGGTCTTGATGATTCCTTTCCAAATAACAATAATAATAATAATAAATATAGTCCTAATTCTTTGCAGCTTACAATTCCATTAGAAACTATAAATGCCTATTCCAATTATTAGTCAGGGCCTGTAAGTGTGAGATAAAATGTTGGGATGATAGAAATTAGTCCACTTTGGGAGTATAGTGTTTATTACCACACAGCTGTTGTGTTTATCAATTAACACCCTCTGGCAACACTGTTGCAAGACACCATTCCACCTCCTCCCCTGCCCCAATTGGGATTTTTGACATGTCACAGCTGAAGAAACATTTGGCTTTACCTATCAGACTGACAAACAGCTAAAACCCTTTATAACTCTACCACACTTGAGAACTTTAATTCCAGGACAGCTCATACAGTGCTTTACAATAAATTGTTTGCATAGAAAGTCACAAATCTATGTACAAGAGATCCACATAGAAAAATATTTATTTAACAGATTTCAATTGATCATTTACCATGCATGATTAAAGGGATGACAGGGCATTAGATAGCAATTGCCCCCAATGGCACCTACTTCTAGTACAGAGTGGTATCCTAAAGCTCCCCGTGAGGGTTATTTCATTAATATATGTCATCTTAGGTAATTTACATAGTCTTTCTTCTTGCATGGAAGCTTGCAGGTAGAGATGGAGTAGAATAAGGTGGAACTAATATTTACTGTATGGACTCTGAGCTCCCCGCAACCTCTGGCCTCAATATGGTAGATGGTACCATACTGGTAATGGAACCCCTAACTGAGCTAGACCAAATAGCTGTGGCCAAGACAGATCATCATACAGTCTATCTCCCTGGGCAGAAGAAACCATCCATGTGATTAACATTTGTTTTTAAAGCTATGGGTCTGAGCTCCATCTGGTGAATTTCAAAAGTGAAATGAAAGTAAACTGACATAGCTCTTCTGCCCCTCTTTTTTTGTCTTTTAATAGGAAAAGAAGTACAGGTTTTCTTAAACAGTCATGACTGAACTAACAGATGAGCAGAGAGGATGATTATCATGTCTTTTCTCCATCCCACCCCGAAACAGCATTGCCCTGTTTATCATTTCTGAAACCCAGGAAAGAAAAGCAGGCAGCAATGGGAGGTGGCTCCCTGATGAGACCCAAACCCCATTGTGTAGCCCACACCTGTATCTCACACCTGTATCTTCAGCATCCAAAATGTTTTGTTTCCTAAACTCCCTTGAGGGTTTCTTTGGCAAAATTGGCAGTAGTCTTACCAGTTAAGATAGCTGGCCACCTGTTAGCTATTAAGAAACTTGCCTGCAGCTGATCCTATTATCTTCTTAAGCCCATCCAAGCAAACAGTGGGTGGGTTGGCAATGTAAGCCTTATTGTACACTGCTTGGTTCATGGTTATTTTGGCAAAATTCAAAAACAAAATGAAAGAGGGGAAAGAGAGTGAGGTAAAAAGAAGAAAAGCAGAAGAAAAGGGAGAGAATTTTTAAGAAAAGAAAAGAAAGGAAATATTGAAGAGAGGAGGTCTAGTGATAAAAAGAAAAGGATACAAGAGAAAAGAGAAGGAGAGAGAGAGAGAGAATGAAGAAGTATAAAAGCATTTATTTATCATTTCCTGTGTGTCAAGCACTGTGCTAAGCAGGGATACAAATAGATAAAAAGCAAGACATTCTCTTCTCTCGAGGAACTAATATTTTAATTGGGGGAGACAATATTTAAGAGAATTCAGTTGTGGGGTAGACTAGAAAAGGCTGGAAATGTTAAGGGTTCAGCTACAGGATGGAAGACAATGTTCAGTGTTTTATGGTCCATTAGCAGGTCAGATAACAGGGCCTAGGTGACCCACAGTGCAGGTGGTAAGGCCTAGAGGACTCTAGGGAACTTAGTAAATGCTGACATTGGCTACAGAAAGATTTAAAAATTGGTTTGTAATGTACTAAAAGAAAAGTAAAGTAAATGGATGGTGATGAGAACAAACGCAAAGTATTTTGTAATAACTATGTCAGTGTGGACTTCTTAAAGCTTAGGTACTTAAATACTCCACTAAGGTTGACGTTGATACAGATTACTTCCTTGTTTACCTTGTGACAAAATACAATCCCTCAAATGAGGCGAGGTCAGTGAGATCAAAACAAAAAGAGAAATTGGGAAAGAGCCAACAGTTTATTGAATGCATTTTTCTCTTTTTGACTCCTGACTCTTAAATATATGCTTGATTTTCCCTCTCAACTGATCTTTAGGTGTCAGCTGACAAACAAGTATTCCATTACTCACTCTCCCATATGCAAGTTAATTTAATTTCCAGGAAAAACAAAACAAAACAACGTCAAACCAAAGGTGTGTGTGTTAATACTCACAGCCACCAATTAATTACTCAACCAATCCAGTGGTGATTGTGTTGGGTTCCACACCAGGCTTTGTTCATTGATTCTTTATCAAGAACTGGTAGGATGGTCTGGAGAAATTAACCTCAAAAGTATGATGCTTTCCCCAATTCCTCACAATCCTAATCCTGCCAACTTTTGTTTGAAACTACCCAAAATCAGAATGCCTTCTGATTTCTCTTACTCTTTACAAATATTTTTTAAGGCTAACTCCCAGGACAAATGATCAGGGTTGAGGAGTTATTGGAATATTTTGTGCAGGAAGAAGAGTTAAAAATAAATCAGGTTCTTTTTGAGTTAGCATTAGAATAAATAAATATTATATTTTACTTTCTTGTCCCCATCTTCCCTATGCTCTACAATAATTATCTTTGAGTTTTCACAAACCCAGCTCTTTATGGTAGGAATGGAACAGCAAGTATAAAAAAAAAGAAAAATAATACCTTAGAGCCTTTTGAGTCCTACAAAATGGATTTTCTTAGAGAGAAATCATAAGACTGCCAAATCTTTTCAGGTTATCAGAGTAAAATTTGATTGGGAGCTACCTCCTTAGACTAATATTCTTCAGATCTGACGTTGCTATGTACAAGAAACCAATAACCCAAATATGGCTTTGGTTATTTAAGTCTTCTGAAAAACATTTATGTACTTTGGGTTTATACAGCATGTTGTACTTAAAGTGGTCCAAGCCCTTATATACACATACGACCCTCAATATAACCGACTCATACCGGCAGATCTTTCTCATTAAGGTCCAAACTAAGGGTAACATCATTAAAAAGTATTGGGAAGATATCAGTAATTCACTACTTCAATGCAAAATGTTTTCCTAAGGCTACACTCATACTTCAAGGAGGGTAAAGTTGGAAATTATTGTCTCTTATTTCCAAAAAGGATTAAGAGTGGTGATGGGATAGTCCTGCAGCCTGCTGTCAATTTGAGATTAGAACCTAAAATATAGGGTCAGCATTGTATAATGGAATTAGCAATGAACTTATGAGTCAAGAGAAGTGAGGTCTGTGACTGATTCTGCCACCAACTAAGTCTGTGACTTATATCACGTCACCTCTTTGGGCCTCATTTTCATCTGTAAATTTACTAGTAAGATTAGACCCTCTAAGGCTCATTTACCACCCTAACATTCTTTGATTCTCAGATGAATTAAAGGAAACTACAAACACTTATCTTCACTTAAAGAATGGGAGAAAAAAAAAAGCCCAAGTACAGAATGAGATATATATCAATGCCACCAAGTGTCAGATTGCATAGCTTAATGCATCTTTGAAGATTAAACCAAGCAGATGGATTCTAACATTGTTGAAATTTCAAGCTTCATTGAAGTACGTTGTCGGACATCTGCATTGCTTCTGTTTTTTAAACAACATTATTCCACTGAGAGTAAATCTGTCTCATCCTCTAATAGCCCTTATCATTTTAGTGTGCTGATGAAGTATGAAAAAATGAAAGTAGTTAATGCAGAAAAACAGTTAAGATGCAAAGATATTTCTTAACCCAGAGTACAAGGTTGTTTGGAAAACAACACATTTATCAATAATTATGTCTGAATAGTTTACCTGTTTTCCATGAGTGAGTTTGGCTCACTGATCTGCATTCAAGTTCACCACAAAGTTGAGTGCATTTTACATATTATATAACACAGACCAACACTTTATAGATTTTTCAAAGATAATTACACAAGTTCAAACTGATTGCATTTCAACATAAATTTACCAAAATCTCTAATGTGTTATATCAAAGCATGAACAAGACTATACAGCTTTTCCTTGGAGCTTCACAGTAGCTAAGAATCTGACTGTGTCCATGGTACTCATTCATAAAAACACATGGCACAGAAAATGATGCCTATCGTTTCAATGCATAAAAATTACTTGTCTTTAGAAAAATGCCAAATTCTTCATAAAGGGGGCTAAGTTTCTCCCTGAAACATTAACCTCCATCACACAGTCCAAGGGCACATGTCTCATATTTGTCATGGACTATATCTGTATACTTAATTCTTAGCTTTCCTTGAAAAAAAATTACTTTTGAAAATGCAGTTACTAATTTATCCTTTCCACTCTCAGGGAACCAGAGGTAATTGTATCATCTTTGCCAAGTGGTTCAAGTACAGATTGGTTCTTTTGACATAGGCAGAGAATTCTTAAGGATAGAAAACAACATAACTCAATTCTTGTGCTTACGTGTTTTGGCCTCAGATGTGGAAACTAGAGTCACCTAATATATCTTCATATGAAAACGTGGGATAGACTTATTCTCTTAATGCCAAGTCCTACAGAGTAAAGTCATGGGCTACAAGGATCAGAGGTGGAAATCTTTAGATTATGGGAGAACCTTCTTTTAGGTCTTCCTGGTTAGAGGATCCAAGGATTGAAAGCTAGACAGGATGTTAGAGGTCATCCAATCCCTTCCTTTTAGAGATGAAGAGACTGAGAGCCCAAGAGGTTAAATGACTGACCCCAATGTCTTTTTTTATAATGTTCTTTGATGTATAGCTAACGATTGGTGCCATGTATTATGTGTGTGCGTGTCTATGCATGTGTATGCATGTGTGGACAAGGTTAAGAGTGTGATGGTGGTGGTGGAGGTTTGAGCTTGGAAGTGGTATAAAGGGAAAAAGCCCATCCTGAAAACTGGTCTTTGATGGTAGAATGGTCACCAGTCAAGGACAATGGGCTTGCAAAAAAGTCCAAGAAAACAAGGAACAGTAGTTAATACTGAAACAAAATAACCTTCATTCTCTGACCTTGCCCCACAATTCTGTTTTTCTCTTCTAGTCTCAGAGCTCCTTTTCCTTAGCTTTAAAATGCCGTGTTAGGTGAAACTCATACCTGCTCTCATTTCTCTCCCTTGTATTTCCATTTCCTGGATTATACAACTACCCACAACGTAGCACAATACACTAAAACCATGTGTTCAATTTTTCATGTTTTGGGAACTCAATTTAGATGAAGACGATTGTGCATAGGCCCTGACATTCAGTGATGGAGGGAAAGAGCCTACTTTTTCAAAGAATGTACCTTCTGTTTCAAGAAGGCAGACCTCCTGTCTTCTTCACAATTCACAAGCTGAACCTATCAGGTAGTGGTGCTGAGATGGAAAAGGTAACTTTATAGAAACTGGAAGATAAACAGAATACATGAAACTCCAGTGCTTCTCCAAGTGTTTATATGCCATCTATTTTCTAAGTAAACAATACCTTTTTGCCCAGTTAGAAAATAAAAGTGATTTTTTTTTCAGTTCATTTTCTATAATTAGATAATTTGGCCTATCTGGGGCAGAGTGTTTTCCTGTTTTTAAAATCATATCATTATGGTTTAGTTAAGTTTCCTAGTTTTATATTTAAAATTATTGAGTGCTTTTAGGGGCATCTTTAATGTGGAGAAGAAATTATGATAATAGCTAACATTTAGATAGCATTACTATGTGCCAGGAACTGTGCCAAATGCTTGATGATTGTTATCTTATTTAATCCTCACAACAGTCCTGAGAGGTAGGGGCCATTATTATCTCCATTTTACAGATGATAAAATTAATGGTAAAAAAAGAGGCTAAGTGACTTGCCCAGGGTCACATAGCTAGTAAGTGTCTGAGGCTAGATTTGAACTCAGGTCTTTCCAAGTCTAGGTCTGTTGCTTCATCCATTATGCCACCTCACTGGAAATAAATCTTGACACCAGAAACTGTTAAAAATTTAAATGGGCACAAGATGATCAAGGAGCCTGTGGAATAGTCATCATTGACTCATTTTCTCCTAACTGAATTCACTTATTCTCTAGACTGGATGTTGGGTGAGCAGTACTTTTCCCAGAATCACTGCTGAGAACCTACTCAAGGCACTACTGAGCAAAGAGAGGCCAAGACAAACCCAAGGGGGATTGCCAATTCTGGCTTTCATAAACGTGTTTACTTCTCCTGGAGCAGTTTTTATTATAGAAAACGTTCATTTTTTATCTCAAACAGGAAGAGACCATTGGCAGCAATTGTTTCCCTATGGCTTGTTAGTAGATTGGTATGTTTGAAAGCAATAAGGACTCTTGCCTTTTGCTCTGTTATCCAAATGCAAAGAAACATAACAACAGAAAAAGGCTTTTTGAAAAACCAAATGAAGCATTTCTATGAAATGCTTCTCTTCAAATGGGAGTTGCCTCTAGGACTCCTTTATCATTTCATGAGGGGCAGCATGATATAGAGGAGAGTTAGAAGATGTAGGGTCAAATCTTTGCTCCTAAACTAGCTACATGAATGATTACAAGGAAAGCATTTTGAAATACTGTAGCAATGTGGATTCTTCTCATTATGGCTAAATGTCTCCTCAGCAGCAGAAAGGACCTCAATGAAGATAAGTGGCCTTCAGCTTTTCCTTCACTACTTATCCAATCTAAACAAGCAGTCAAGACATTTGTTGTTGTTAAGTATATCGTATATCACATCTCATGCTCCATCAAAGTAGTATAAACTATCAATGGTCATATACATAAGGGCCCTGAGAGTATATGTGAATGTATAGATGTAAATACAGCTTTTGATTATACTAGAGGGTGCTTTATAATTATAGTTTATAAATAGTTGCATGAACACTCTCTCCTCCTTGGGAGTCCATTATTTTTCTAGATTATAGAACTGAGAGGGAGGAAGCATGGTTCCTATGAAGGACTCAAGTCCTAAGCCAAGTTATACTAATTTTAAGGTTAGCCATTAAAACAAATTCTCTCCTGGGGAGAGGGAGATAATGAATGTGAAAGTTCTGTGAAAACACAAAATTGCCATAAAATGTCAACCATGAGGATGGTAAGTATTGAGCACTAAATGGCACCTATATACTCATGACATAAGCCATTCAAAAATCTGATTCTACTTGAATTTAATAATAATCTACATAATTAAGCATATGTCCATTCCCATCAAAAAGGTATATATGCTTATATACACTTCCATTCGACTTAAAAATATTCTCTCTAAGAGGAAGGTTGCCAAAAATAATGCCAACTCTACATCTTGTAAAATACAAAGTCTAATCTTTTACAGACATTGCCAAATCTAATGTGGCTATATTTTTAAAAGGAAGAAAAAGGAAAAAAGAACAAACCAAATTCATAGACCACAAAAAATGTTTTCCAAGAATGCAATGAAACCATTTTAAAATGGACATCAGCAGGCATAAGCCCCACCTATACTATATTTAATATTTTTTTAATATAGCCAATTTCATTGGCCTTGAAATCGTGTGGGGTTTTTTTGTTTTTTTTTTTTTTGGCTAGTGGCAGGAAAATCTGTCAAGCAAAACATTGAAAAATTGGTACCATTTCCTAGCTGGTAAGTACAGAACTGAGAGACTAAATATTTTATGATTTTTTTTTCACATGCTGTTTTCTCTCTCTTTTTCTTCCCCTTTACACACTCAGGACTGATTGTTGTGACTCTAGCAGTATGCTGGATGCCAAACCAGGTTCGAAGGCTCATGGCTGCGGCAAAACCAAAGCAGGATTGGACTCGCTCCTATTTCCAGGCATACATGATTCTACTTCCCTTTGCTGATACCTTCTTTTACCTTAGTTCTGTCATCAACCCGCTCCTATACAACATCTCATCTCGGCAGTTCCGCAAGGTGTTCAGCCAAGTTCTCTGCTGTCGCCTGACTCTTGAGCATGCCAACAAAGAGAAACTGCTCCGGGCCCATTTGAATTCTACAACCAGCAGTGGCCGCTCTTCCCGTCCATTGATCTTCATTTCATCATGGCGCAATGCCTCTGCAAGGAGAACTAACAAGGTTTTCTTAAAAACTTTTCAGAGTGAGGCCAAGCCTGACTCTGAGCCTCAGCAGTTGAGTCTTGAATCTCTAGAGCCCAACTCGGAAAGCAAACCACTGGAGGTTGCCCCAGAGCCTCATCTAGGTGCAGAGAACAACCTGAGGGAAAATGAATTATGATTTCCAAATAAGGCAGTCATTATTGATTGACCCTCTCCCACACCACAACCCCTTGAAGCAAAACAAAAATACTATGGAAAAAAAAGTTGGGAGTTGAGACACTTGAAATAAACTTTTCTACCTTAATGTCATTAAGTGCCGATTTTGAAAAAGTAGACTTGGTTTCAAGTAACACGAAGGGAACATACGATTTCCAATTCTTCATCTCTTATCCCCACTCACTTTTAAGTGCACATTGAAAATTCAGTCAAGGGTTACAAAAATGTTTCTTTCTGGAATTTTCTTTTTCTTTTTTACACTGTTCTTTCATTAAGGACGCAAAGAGAAAAAAGAACAGCGAGGTCCTGCTATATAAATGTTGCTTCAGAAGATAATCAAGGGGGTTGAGGGAGGGCAGAAAGCCAAACCAACAAGGGAGGGGGTAAGGGGAACATCCTTCTATTTCAGCAGTGCACTGAGAAGAAGGCCAGTTTCAAGAGAAGAATGGTGGTGGGAAGCCCTGCCCTTGGCATTGCAGCTGAGCTGCCCCTTTTCTTGGGCCGGGGCCCATTGCAGAGTGAGGATTTACAGCAGCTGATACAGACTGAGTTCAATTTCCCTGGGGAGCAGAAGGATTGGTATCCAGCTGAGGCAATGAGACAAGCAGCAGACGATGCACAGGACTTCCGATACAAAATTCCTGTAACACAAAATCAAAAGGCACTTCCATGACCATGCATTGACTAATAACAAATCTGAAGCCTCCAAGTCTTTCCACACTACCTGCCCTCCCCTGCTCCCCCATTCCCCACAGATCTGCTAGACAACCTGACCAAGTCATTTACAGCATTTGGTCCAATGTGATTTCCTGAAAAATGCAGATTTGCTAAAAGACATCACCTTGATTCTTCTCAACAAAATCTTGAAAGGAAATTTTATCTCAAACCAGATAATGTATCCAACTGAATAAAAGGTTATGGAGGGGAAAAAAGGTTACGGAGCCCATGCTATAATTTTTGTACTATAAAACATTTAAGATTAGTGTGCTGTGTTGCAAATACTGCAATTTATTTACAGTTTTGTATGGTGCAGAATTCAACATACATGTTATATGTTGTGTACATATGTATGTGCATATATATGTATATATGCACACATATACATGTATGTATATATTTTAACTTCTGTCTTTAATGCACCAAATTCTGTCAAAGAGTTGTATATGTTTACTCAGGATCAAATGAGTCTCCTGTGCAAATAACATTAACATCCTCAGGCCACTGAAGGGTCACCTGAAAGAACTATCTTCCATTTTCCCAAAGTTCCCTCATTCTCAGGACAAAGACTACAGAAAGAAACCAGCCTATTATTTGTCAGATTTCCAAAGTAATAACCAATATTCAAAACCTGTCACCATCCATTTATATTTTATATTATATTACAATATAATATAATTATATTACAATAAGTGCCAGTGGCAAAGTAACTTTTAAACAATTATACACACAACACGCATGACAGTTAAAAGTCATCAAATTAGATCTCTGGGCAATCAATCAACCAAGTATTTTTTTTTAGCACCTAAGATGTGCCAGGTACTGGGGAATATAACTAGAAAAGTGAAACTGCCCCTGCCTTCAACGATATTACATTCTAAAGGGAAAGACAACATGCATATAAAGAAGTTGATAAAAACAAAAACAAGGTAATGAGGGAGGGGAGAATCACTACTTTCATTCTCAAAGAAGCAGCTGTGATAGAGTGGAAAGATGACTTAATCTGAGGTGAGAAGAGATGATTCTGACCTTTACTAACTATGTGAACTTGGGCATGTCACAGCCCATGTGTCCAAAAGTCCCAGGCCCAAGGAAATTGCACAACTTGGCCAGAGCTACACAAATAATGAGAAAGACAACTTTGGTCCTTGTTTTCTAAATCCAGGGCTCTTTCTGCCTATTTTATGGTCATTTGTGGTGGAGGCAGTGGGTTCACTATGTCCTACTTCAATTTCACATGACAGTAAGGAGGCAAAACCATGGGTTTTCAAAATTTATTCAAAGAGATCACAAGAATTAGTTGGCTTTACCAAACTATAAAGACTTTGAGTAAAGGCCTGAGGATTGGTCTAGCTTAGTTCAGAGACACCACCAGATATTTTTTTTTTTGGCTTCCTAACATCATCTATTAAGACATGGAGAAAGATGACAGATACAGGTAAGAATCATTTACCAAGCAAACTTTGCTTCTGAGATGAATCAAAACTCTTTATTGTGTGTAGAAATGTTACAGGATATTTCTGTGACAGAAAGGAGAAGACTATCAAATAAAAAGAAATGCATGCACAGCACAAAAAGCTAAAGTGAACTCTGGTAGGTCCATCTCTTTGGATTAACTGAGAGTCACTTGTCTCTGTCAATCAAAAGCTGTCAATTAAAACTCAAATGCCATCCAGCCTATTTTGGTGGAAGGTACCACCTTTCTAACCGACATTAGGCCCCTTTTTAAACAGTTCCTAAAGGCAGTCCCCAGCTACATTAATAGTTATCAAAATTTAATGGAGTCAATCTCAATGCTTTAGTTTCCTTATCTGAAGAAAAATCACCTATAGTCTATTTCAGCTCTAAATCTAGGATAATATGTTCAGATGATTCTACTATTTAACCCATAATCCTAAACACTTAAAAAGTAATGGAGGACTTAGGGCATTTAGAACTATATGGATTGCTGATTCATTTTTTCTTAAGATCAGAAAATTCTTTTTTCCAGGCAATACTGCTCCTCGAGCAGAGTGAAGTGGAAAGAAAATTGAACCCAGGGTCAAACCACCTAGGTTCTACCATCTTCTAGCTTTATACCCTTGGCCAAATCACAGTGCTCCAATGACGTCACCTGCAAACAACAATGTCCTATCATGGGATTGTTAGGGGGAATAGAAAGCATTTTGTAAAACATTAAAGCATTATAGAGAAAGTGTAAGTATTGCTACATACCTAATCTATTATCTGGGATACTTAGTTTGAGCAATCTGTAAGTGTTGTGTGATCTGATAGAAACAGCCTTGGGATGGGAAGCAGGAGATTCCACTTCCATTCCAATTCTGCTATTAAATAGCTGTGGTGCCTTGGTGAGTTATCTGACCTCTCTAGGTGTGTTTCCTCAACCGTAAAATGAAGGAGTTAGACTAGATAGTCCTTAAAGTTTAGTCTATGAGTCTGTGAGACCCAGGATCATCAAATCTAGAATTAGAAGGATCTTGAGAGAACATTTCATTTAATTCCCTCATTTTGCATATGCAGAAAGGGCAATCCCAAAAGGCTAAATAACTTTCCCAATGTCCTCTGGATGCTAAGTGGCTTTGTATTGGTGACATTTATAGAAAGTTGCTATTTTGGCTAGAATTTGTTATGAATTGTCACTTTGTGAAAAGAGATAATTATATTTCTTGTAGGACCAAAATAGACACACATTATTTGGGGAATGGCTAAACCAAATGCACCATATAAACGTAATGGAACATCACTGTGCTGTATAGAAGATAACTATGAAACATCTAGGGAAACATGTGAAGACATATGCATTGATGCAGAATGAAATGAACAGAACCAGGAAAGCACCATATACAGTGACAACGATATTAATGGAAATAACAAAAAAACAATGAAACTGAGGGCTGTGCAGTCATTAATAACCAAGGACGGCCCACAAGAGTAGCTGAGAAAAATGTAAGTCTCTTCCTGAAGAGCTGGCTGGGGAATGGGTGCAAAATACTGCATGAATTGTCACGCTCAGGTAATGTATTGGCTAGTTTTGCTGATTTTCTCTCTCTCATTCTCACTCTTGATGGTCTGTTGGGTAGAGGATACAGGTAGATACAAGTAGACATTTATTTTCAGAAATAAAGTTCTTGTAAAAATGCAAGTTTTTTTTTAAAGAGTTGCTCAGGTGATAGTCGTCTGTTCAATCACATATACGCAAACTGCACTGAAGGCTCATGGATTCTTTTCTTTCTGTTGAAGACCAATGTCTCATTATCTTGCCAAAGGAATGAATATCACGACAGAAGAAAAGATAGTGCCATTGTAAGATAGAAAAAGGGTTATATTTCCTTGACTCTCCTGCCCTGTGCCAGTAATGCATTGGCTGGCTGGTTCATCTACATGCCACATAAATCCTGAGGGGCCCTCTTAATGTCTGAGGGTAGGTTAACATTGTTGAGGAAAGATCTCCAGAGACCTCTGAGGTGGTAATGTTACAGAGAGGAGAGACACAATCAAATATTGGGATGATATAAACTGAGATTATGTTAGATAGAGATAGAGAAAAGGGAAACTTAATGGCGCCTTTTTCAAATTAAGAATAAAGCCCCCTTTATTCTGCTTATCAAATTAAAAGCACTATTAAAATAAAAATACACGAGAAAGTTGGCACAGAATGATTTGACAATATTTTCTCTGCTTTACAAATAAAGGAATTTTTCCCATCTACCAATTAGATAATTTCATCCAATTCCTTTCTTAATATTTAGAAACAGTCACTTGCACATCCACAGTGGTGTGGCCTTGGCTTGAAGGCAACACTCTTCACTGAAGTCTGAATTGATTTGGTATCGTATTATCAAGTCCCAAGCTTCCCCATCAACTCCTTCCTGAAACAAGATGTTATATATTAGAGCCCCATTCTAGCTAGTGTGCTGAACTGATGAAGAGAAAATGAGGGAAAGTTACAAAACAGAAATAAAAGGAGAGGGTGAGGTATGGGGAAAGGAATGATAAAAGGTGCTTATATCAATGAGAGGGAGAAAGAGAGAGAAGGGAATGAGGGAGTGTTGTGCTCAGCAGGCTTGGATAAGCAGGGAATAGAGGGCACCGACTTTACATAAAGCAGAAGGTAGGTTTGCTTTTCAGAACTACATTATTGATTACACATGGAGGGGAGAAAGAAAACATGTTTTCTTTGTTTGAGTCTGAGTTGTTTTTTTCCACATGTTCTACTTGGTTGGGTCACAGTTCCTCCACAGATTGAGATTGTTTTCTGGAGTAGAGGGGAAAAACAAAAAATCCTGCCTCATGTTAGTGTAACTGAACAGTATCTTTTCTTTTAAAATGCCATGCTCTTGGTTACTAAAGTCCCTGAGATAAAGATAAGTTGATCAGTTGGGCAAACAATAAGTATGTGCTAATTCCTCTGTATCATTGGTTTCTGTCAGTCACTTTTACTAAAACTAACTCTCTTCTCCATCCTTCACTAGGTACTTGATTAGGAGATAGTCAATGATTGAATAAAATAGTCTGGGAAAAAAAAAAAAACCTCTATTCTCTCAGTAAGTACAGATAGTCTACATTCCCAAATCTTGGCTCTAGCAACAAAGAATAAGCACAAATTTAAGTTGTCCCATGGTATCCAAAGAGAAAACCCTTGGCTATTCTTTAAAATGATCCAACCTGGCTTCCTGCAATGTTGCAGTTTCCAGGCAGTCTCATAAAACATATGCCCTCTGGAGTTGGATGTAACCAAAGTCATCCTGATAACCTAGCTCCTTCCCTCAACCATCTCCCTATTCATGCTGCACCTGTCCAGTTACTGAGGGCGACACCTACTGTCCAGTAACTGAGTTGTACTGTAGCCGATCTCAGTGAACACTCAGTATCTAGGATCACTAACACCAGATAAATGTCATAGAACCATCCTGGGGAATCTAAGAAGGTGAGGGATTTGGCACCAAAGTGGTAAGGTCATGAGAGGCCATCACGCTTTCTCTTGGGGCACAATAATGCTGTTCAAAAGAAAATGGATTGTTTGCCCAGTAGATTTATTGCCTAATACATACCTACTGTGTGCAAAGTGGAGCACGGTGTGCATATCTCCCCCAATCCCTGATTTAGATCATTTGGGTAGTATCCACATTTCTACTGAATGCCCAGTTCTCATCAGTCTTACCTATGAAATTCATACTTGAAAGCAGACTTTTATTCTCGTGCCTTATATGTGACTCCAGGAAAGGTTTAAAGACCTTTCTTAAAGGTCATTTATAAAAAAAACATCTGTCAAAGAAAAGAACTGCCTTGGGAACCAGGTATGGAAAGGACACACTGGGGACTAGTGGGGGAGGGGACTGAAGCTACATATATATGTATATATATGTATGCATATGTGTGTGAATATATACATATATACACATCATCCATCCACACACATGTGTATGTATATGTGTATATTCCTTCATATTATACACCAATTTTTTTCTTCCCACCCTTTCTCCCTATGCTATCACATCCCCAAAACTTCATAGCTCTGCAAGACTTGCCTTTGTCCTGGAACCTATCTCAATAGCCATAGTAACTTGGTCTCTAAGACATCTGATACACGTTGGGGGGAAAACAGGAAAGGGAAAAATTGGAAATACAGAGCCACTTTTTTTAGCTGAGTCAATTCTGCAGCAATCCCAGAAGCATGGGTGGGGGATGGAGTGGGGTGAGTTCCATAAATAGCCTTTAAGCTAATTGCTTTCACCTTCTCAATTAAGTCAAAGTCTCTAAAGAAAATATTAGTATATCCGTTGGCAATACTGACCAACTAGCTGGACAGTTGCTTCTAAAAGGAACCTGGATCTGATTTTGCAATTGGTGGATCCTAATATGTTTTGGAAAGTCTCATGGGTGTTTGACTTTCTGGGTCTTCACTCAGAGCCCGAAAGTGTCTTGTTTTTACAAGAGGATCATTTTTGTTCCAGTAAACCTTGTCTTCTATGAGATCCCCTTTCACTACACAGGTGAGCCCGCTGATCCCTTCCTGGCATCTAGGAAGTCTGTGATATTTTCTGATGCCAAAGGTTTATCCCAAGCTGTATAGCTTAAGGGTTTTAAAGGTGGTCACTCCTTGGCTGCTTCTAAGTGGCACAGTAGACAGAGGACCAAGCCTGGAATCTGGAAGACCTGAGCCCAAATCCAGGCTCAGTTACCAGCTGTGTAGCCAAGGGCAAGTCACTTTAACTTTGCCTTCTTAGTTACTTCAACTACGAAATGGAAGTAATAATTGCACCTACTTCCTAGAGTTGTTGCAAGGATCAAGTGAAATGTATGCAAAATGCTTATTAGCACAGCACCTGGCAAATAGTAAGCCCTTAATACTTGTCTCCTTCCTTCCTCTGCTCATGGAAATTATCCTTAGACACACACTTTCAGAAATCCTACATAATGAATCTGACATACCATGTACTCCTGAAACCATCCCAAGTTACAGTTTTAATGAAAATGTGCTTAGTAATGCCTCTGTCAAATTCTATATCTTTGATCATCTATTTTCTTATGGAAAATGCCATTTCTAGACAAACAGTCCATTACCATTGTCAAAAGGAGGACCTATGAGTTGAAATCAATTTGACTGAGCTTAGGTGAATCTTCATTTCTTTCTTTGGGTATATTATTCCTTGCCTTTATCTACTACTTCTATGCTCCAGACTTACTAGAGATCTTAGAGTCTGGGAAACAGAATGGGAAATACTACTTCTTCATTAGGTAAGCAGAGCAGGTTTGGGTAACTGAATAGGAATTGTTGAAGCTACCAATAAAAAGGCCCCTAATGAGAAGAATATTGTGCTCTTTTTGAAAAGACAGCATGATGCAGTAGTGAGAACACTAATTCAGGAGATCTGGGTTGTAAACTTGCCTCTGGCCCTGAGCTGTGTAACCCTGGGCAAGTCCAATTTCTCTGGCCCTCAGCTTCATACAATGAGAGTGTTTGACTATGGGAGCTCTATGGTCCTTTTCAGTTTGCATATTATTTTATGATATTTCTTCTACTTCCTATTTTATTTTTAAAAAAACTACATCTCTGGGGTACTTTTAAATTAATATTGTCCTAATCAATTTGTCATTAGGTGTTTTCCAGAATAGAAGCAGGGGGATGCATATGATGTCATTTCAATGTGACTTTCAACTCAATGGTTTTTAGTAAAGATGCTTTGTTTCCAGATGACACCGATAATGATATCAGCTGGAGATTTCTATGTAAGCTATCACTTAAATAGTCCCCCAAAAGAACTGAAGGTCCCTGAAAAAGAAGTGAGGGGACAGACAGCTCAAAGATGAAAGATCAGGCTATTTCTAGTAGCTATGTGTGGGAGTGGGTTATACCTTTGCCAAGTTCTGCACAGAGCTTCTACTGGGTGTATAGTGTATAACCATTACATCAACTTAAATGTTCCATGACTATAGTTCTATTATATAAAAATTATGTAAGTATGGGAATAAGGATTGGACTCATGATTTCACTAGTATAATGAATTCACAAGTAAGAAAACTCTCTTTATCAATGAAGGTTAGCACCCGCTCTGCAACTTGCAGTCTTAACAAATACTTAGGGGCAACTAGGTGGTACAATGGATAGAGCACTGGGTCTGAAGTCAGGAGGATCTGAGTTCAAATGTGACCTCAGATCCTTACTAGCTGTGGGATCCTGGGCAAGTCACTTAACCCTGATATCCTAACAAAAAAAATAAAAAGGAAAAGAAGAAAGAACTACTTAAAGCATGAAAGAATAAATCACTTTACCAGGATCACACAGGCAGTATGTATCAAATCAAAACTTGAACCCAGATCTTCCTAACTTCAAGACTGGTTCTGTCTCCACTACATCACACCATTTCTCAATAAGTACGTACTTAAAAACACATACTAATAGCTTTTATCACTTTGGTTATGGAGGGGAGTTGCTTACTTAAAGAATCTTAATCTTTGCTGCCACAATAATCTTAAAAAGGACATGAAATTCTTGGTGTTTCCTCTTTGGGAACATCCATTTCTTTTTCCAGTAGTCTCCTGCTTCTGCTCATTCTCACTTACAGACAGAAATTTACAAACAGAGGGTGTAATGGTCCACTCTTTTTTACCCCATGTTACATATTTGCCTCGAAAGTCCAGCTTGTATATCAAACTGCCTCTCGTGTGTGTATGATTTTGAAAGAGAACCTAATCTTCCCCTACCCAATCAATGACCAACACTTACTGCACCACAGATGGAGTTAAATCACATTGAATATGCTATGTGGGGATTGGTACAAGTCCTCAAAGGAAAATGTTTGGATGAATTATATGCATTTTCCCTGAGCTTTGAAAGAAACTAAAAAAAAGAAAATCTTCGATCTGTCCCCCAAGTGCTCAGTATTTTTTTAAACACCATGCAAAGAATTTTGACTGTCTCTGAATTCTAATCAGAACAATTTGAGAAGAGGAAGCTTATCTGTACTTTTGCCTGGTTACTACGGTGATAGGCAGAGTTTGTCAGGCACAAGAGATGTCAAAGGTTCAGGAGATAGTTCTTTTCTGAGAGTTCTTGTGCCCTGTGTTCTAAGTATTTTCTACCTTTCCCATGAAAGCCTATTTTTAAGGACATTACTCTAATTTAGCAACATGAAACTACAAAAACAAAATGAGCATGGTGAGAAGGGTATTTCAGAAGGTGAAAAGAAAATGTGGTCAATGGATTCTGAAGAAAAAAGCATAGTTTTAATTCTCCTGAACGTTTGTTCCATTTCTAAGCTGGCAGAAGAAGAAATAAGGAGTAAATGCTAAGGAGCTGCAATGCTGCCCAAGGGGAAAAAAATGTTCCTGTAAAGAATAACACCCTACACACACACACACACACACACACACACACACACACACACACACACACACACACACACTCTCTCTCTCTCTCTCTCTCTCACTCTCTCTCTCTCTCTCTCTCCAAACAACACATAGGAGATGAAATGATGCCTCACGAAGGCATTATTTTTCCTGGTAATATGGATGTGTTAACTTCATTACTCAGAAGCCTTTGATTACCCCCTTTCAAAAGATTTTTTTTGTTGTTGTGCTTAATTTTCAAGGCTGTTAACCATCACCGCCAACTTAATTATAGCAAACAAACAACCCGCCCATAATATATGATGCCATTTGTTAGTTTTGTTTTAGTCTCACTTTGAATTTAGGCTGCTTGGCTCATTTATAACTTTGTAGGTGGCAATGGCTTATTCAGAATCACTTTCTTTTACACTGAAATCTCACTCTGTTCTGCCATTTACCACAGGGGATTCAGAGGAACAGATATTTATGACTTATTATCTCAGCATTAGCAATACCCTTCAATGATTTATGGACCTGCTCTATTCTCTTTTTAACTTGACATTCTTCTGTTTATTGTTCTGAACTCATGACACCATGGCACTGTTTTCTGCATCCAAATTGTACTCAGATCTGGAGTGAATCAAAGAGGTATCACTGATGGCAGAACTACCACAGACAGGATGAGGCAATAGCATTTTTAAACTTATGTCTATGCTATCTTCTATATTTGTTGCCGAAAATGCCATTTATTTCCTGGAAAAATAAATTGATCACTGATATGCTTATCTCTGCTCTTTTTCATTGGCCTTCTAGTAAACCTGAGGCTCCTTCTCCTCCTCTTCCTCCTCATCATCATCAGAGCGCCATGTGCTAGTCACTTTCTGGTAAAAGGGACATTATGTTCTATTTCTGAAATCCCTTAGTGATATTTAAGTCTGTGAAGTCCCAGACTTTGACTCTCATCTCTTACTTCAGTTGTCTACTTCACTGATGTAGGTACTTTCAGTTGGAGGGAGAGGAAGGTAGGAAATTCTTCCTTCTATTCCAGTATTCTCCAGCAATGTCCTACCACTCCTTTGCATATACTGAAGGGGGTGGTTTCTGAACTACAGACAAGCTGGGGTAGTAGAAAGACCACTGGGAGGGGGGGGAGGGAGGGGAGAACATTTGAAACTCAAGAGACTGTGAAACTGAATCTTGTAAACTAAAAGTAAATAAATAAATAAATTTAAAATTAAAAAAAAAAAAAAAGAAAGACCACTGGATTTGGAGTCAAGGGACCTGTGATTGAATCCTAGTTTAATCAATGAGTCAGGAAGTCTTTATTAAGTATTTACTATGTATCAAGTACTATGCTAAGCACCGAAGATACATAGAAAAAGCAAAAAAAAATCCCTGTCCTCATGAAGCTTATATTCTAATAGGGAAGACTTGTACATATGGAGAAGTATACAAGGTAGAGTGAATAGAAAATAGCCTCAGAAGGGATAGTACCCACAGCTGAGAGATGAGAAGTCTCTTATGGAAGGAACTACTTGAATTGAGTACTAAAGGATGTAGGGATTCTAAGTATTGGAGGGAAGGAGAAAGGATATCTTGGGAACAGGAAATATTTAGTGCAAAGGCACTGAATGGGAGATGGAATGTCCTGTGAAAGGAGCAGCAAAGAGGCTAGAAAGATAGGAAGGGGCCGGGTTGTGAAGAGCTTTCAGTGCCAAAGAGAAGAGTTTACATTTGATCCTGGAGGAAATAGGGAGACGATGGGAGTTTACTGAGTAGGACAATGATATGGTCAGCTCTATACTTTAGGAGAATCATTTTGACAACTATGTGGAAGATGGATTGAAGTAGAGAGAGATGAGTCAGGTTGACCATTAGGAGAGACATGGGGGCCTGAATGTGGAAGTGGAGAGAAGGTACTTATGTGAGAGATACTGTGGAGAGAAAAATTACAAGATTTGGCTTCTGATTAAATAGGTGGGGTGAGAGTGAAAAGTCAAGGGATGATACTGAGCTTATAAACACTGGGTCACTACAAGTTAGTAGTGCTCTAGACAGTAATTGGCAATTCAAAAGAGGGTTGGGTTTTGGGAGAAAGGTGAAGATAATGAGTCAAGTTTGGGGCAATTAAGCTTGAGACTTCTATGGTATATAAGCCAGGGGTAGGGAACCTATGGCCTTAAGGCTACATGTGATTCTGTAGGTCCTTGGGTGCGGCCTTTTGACTGAGTCCAAACTTCATAGAACAAATCCCTTTATTAAGGGGATTCATTCTGTGAAGTTTGAATTCAGTCAAAAGGCTATACTTGAGGACCTAGAGGGCCATAAGGGCCTCAAGGCTGTAGGTTCCTTGCCCCTGGTATCTCTTCCAAAATATCTAATAGGTGACCAAATATCCAATTTGGTGATATGAGGTGGGATCTATAACCCAGGGAGGGAATCTGCATGGAGATGACGATTGAACATAAAAAAGAAAAGAGAAGAGGGTCCAGGAGAGGGCCTTGGAGCATATCCACAACTTGTGGGTCTGACATGAACAAAAATCAAATGAAGACACAATCAGACAGGTAGGAGAATCAAGAGAGCAATGTCACAAAATTTCACAGAGAAAGAGAGGTGATTAACAGTGTCAGATGCGGCATAGAGGTCAGGAAGGATGAAGACTGAGAAAAGGTTATTAAATCTTTTAATTAAGAGGTTTCAATTAGTTGTTTTTTTCAGTCATGTCTGACTCTTCCTGACTTCATTTGGAGTTTTCTTGGCAAAGATAGCGGCGTGGTTTGCCATTTCCTTCTCCAGCTCATTTTATAGGTGAGGAACTGAGGCAAACAGGGTCAAGTGACTTGCCCAGGTCACACAGCTAGTAAGTGTCTGAGGCCAGATTTGAATTTAGGAAGATGAATCTTCTTGATTCTGAGCCCAGTGCTCTATCTGCTGCTCCACCTCGCTGACCATTTAAGAGGTTACTGGCAACTTTGGAGACAGAAGTTTCAGTTGAGTGATAAGGTCAGAAGCCAAAATTCAGATGACTTATAAGAGAGGGAGAGGAAGCTGAGACACTTAGTACAGATGGCTCTTTCAAAGAGTTTAGATAGGAAAGGAAGATAAAGGAGGCATAGTAGGATATAGTGAATTCTTTTCCCCAAGGATGAGGTAAATCAGTATATTTGTAGGCAGCAGGGAAGGGGAGGGAGAAAGACATGCACAGAGAAGGAGACATGCATACACATGCACACACACACATACACACACACACACAACAGGGAGAGGGAGAGACAGAGAATATCACACAGAGAGACATACAAAGACAGGACAAAGAGATACAGAGAGAGCCAGAGAGAAGAGAGATGGAGTCAGAGAGAGACACATGGTGGGAGAAGAAAGAGAGACAGAGACAAACAATCAGGGAGGGAAAGGGTCACAGAGGAAGGGAGAAAGACACAGAGTGGCGTTGTCAAAGAGAGAGATTACTCATCATAAAGAACTACAGAAAAGGTGGTGATAGTAGAGAATTATGTCAGGGGTGTGGTGATGAGGACAGGGAGAGAACAGAGTTGGAGGTAAATGGCTTCCACATAAGACAGTCTTCAGCTGAGGAAACGGGAAGGAGTGTTCTGGAGAGCTTAAGGAGAGAATATATTGTTTGGAATAGTCATGTTGGTGAGTGGAATAAATATCAAACTGGGGAGGAATAGAAGGATTACTTTATTATAATGAAGGCACAGTTGAGATTAGATAACAAATTTCAGGTGGACCAGTCAGAAGAGCTTTATTACTCTTTTATCTTCATTTATGAAAGCAAAGGAGGTAGACTGTGGGAGTAATGGAATGTTGGGGTTTGGAAAGATATGAAGACAGGAAATTCTTGACTAAAGGACAGTGTATATAGTTCACTAAAGGGTCAAGATTAGGAAACAAGGATAGTACAGTTGCAGTAAAAGTGGATAATCTGTGGGAGGATGGTTCCTGAACCCTTAAAGTGTGAAGACCACTGGATTTGAACTCAAAGGGCCTGAGTGTATATTCTGTTACCTTGGTGACCTTAGGCATGCCATTTAACCTTCATGGTCTTCAATTCAGTATTTGTAAAAAGTGGGGGAAGGGAAAAGTTGGATTACACCATTTCTGAGATAATTTCTATCCCTAAATCTGTAATCTTTTTGATCCTGTCTTAAAGCATTTTGGAAGAAAAAGTGAGTAATTCTCCAAGGCACTCAGGACTGTAGAATAGCAGTCTCAAATTTGAAAAAAAAAATCTTAAATGGCAACATTTTAAAGGTATGGGAATGTGTAGGGTAGAGGAGAAAGAGAGAATCTTCTAAACTAGGAGCAGTCAGAAGACTCGTAAAATATACTTAGCCTTGCTAACTAACCAGCTACATGACCTGGGAAAAGTTACTTTACTTCTCTCAGTTTTAGCTTCCTCATTTTGAAAATAAGAGTTAGATACAAATATTTTGCATGGTTCTAGGTATTCTTGGAACCTCACAATATTCTCCAAAAGGATGATGATGATGTTGTTGTTTAGCCATTTTTTTAGTCATGTCTGACTCTTCATGACCCCATTTGGGGTTTTCTTGGCAAAGATACTAGAATAGTTTGCCATTTCCTGTTCCAGATCATTTTACAGGTAAGGAAACTGAGGCAAACAGGGTTAAGTGACTTGCCCAGGGTCACAGAGCTAGTAAGTTTCTGAGGCTGGATTTGAACTCAGGAAGAGTCTTCTTGACTACAAGTCTAGCATTCAACCATCTAGTTGCCCCTAAGGACAATATGAAAGTTAAAACCTTAGACTAGGGAAGAACTCCCTGCCCTAATCTCCCTCCCAAAGGAGATAACTTAGAAATTATTCTCTTTTTCTGCAGAGATGAGTTAGTACTCTCTTAGAGAATGAGATGATTCACAAGCTTTCCTCCCCACTAGGCCTTATGACACAGGATACCCTTCAGTTTTCAACTCCTATGCTCAAAACCACTGTCCATAGGTGTGAGGATTGCCAGAGGTGACTCTTTCTGGAGAAATTTCCTTTTTGCCCAGGAAAATGCTGACCTAAGGTAATAAAGTTCCAAATAATGTAATGATATTGCAATTTAGAGTTCCTCTAGAGGCACAAAAACCTTCAAATGGTGATGTCATCCGGGTGCTGACATCTTCAAATAGGGGATGTGCATTGTGTGTGCTCTCAAGCACTCAACTTCATAACCACAGCTGTTAACTCCATACATCTGCATGCATCAGCTGGAAACACTTCTGTTTAAAATAACAGCTGGTTTGGCTTGTAGAGTACACTGAGAAATGCTAGGATTTGGGAAGAGGTTCATTTTACAGTTGATCCATAAATGACAGATATTCCTAAGTGGTATAAGGTGTGGACATCACTATTGCTATTATGGAGCAGGCTCAGTGCTTAACCACCCTCTGGTACCATTCTAAAGCTTAAACGTACTGGAGTTTGTAACTCCCTTTTCCCAGTACAACCTCCTTAAAATGGATATGCTCAGTGATTACAACAATAGATTCACCTGTTTTAATCTCCATCTTAGTTCTGAACTAGATTTCATACACAAATACATCCACACTTGAGTGGATCAACTTTCAGCACTCGCCCTTGAAGAAGTGAGGCTGTTGGGTGGATTTCCAGTAAGCAGGGTAAACTTAAACAGTCTTGTTTAACACAATTAATGGAGACTCCTCAGAAATATTAACAAGCTGCACATCAGCATTTAGGAAACCACTGGCTTGGGGAATATACCACACAAGAGCAAGTGACCAGAGAACCTCCTCATCATCTTCACCAAACTCGTTATGCAGGCCAAGTAAGGTTAACCGTCAATGCTAACTTCCTGACTGGTAAGGATAAAAAAGGCATTTGGTGATTTTTTTTTTTAATCTCAAGATCCATGTTAAAGTCTAAAAAAATAAATCACAAACACCTCTGCTCAGCACCCCAGTCCTAACTTGCTCTTCCTTACTTAAAATGCCTGCTTGCTGATTTGTTTCATCTGTCTTGCCTTTCCAATACACAATGACAGGACTGAGTGGAAAGTTGTTCGACCCTTCAAAGAAACTTAGCTAAGTCATCACTCTTTAGGCACTGCTCCCACCCCTCTATCTTTCCCTCCAAAGGGTAGGGAAATGCTCCAAGGAAGCATATCCTGACTTTGATGTTGAGATTCCCCTGTACTCCCTTCAGGAGGTGGGAAATGGCATCATTAGTCAACTTCTTAGCCTTTTCTTGTTGCAAGAGCTCTCTGAAGTTACCCTGAGACCCAAGTGGTTTGCTGGATTTTGCATAAGCAATAAAATATAGTGCATAAAACCCATTGCAAACTGTCATTTAATACACCTGCTTCAGTTGATGCTCTTTGTAGAAGTCTCGGTGGAGGGCACAGTAAACTACATTGGAAATTCATATTCATTACTTGAAAAATGTGTGCCGGGCTATGGCAGTCTAAGCATTTCATGTTAGGAGCAGCCCGCCTCTGGCACCATCTCCGTTCGTTCCACATCTCTCTCAAACAAGTCCAAGAAATAGAAAAACATAAAAAGCTATTGTCCATGTCCAGTGAGAAATGAAATGCACTGGACCAAATATCACAACTTCCTTAAAATAATACAACACTTCATCACTTCCGCATCTGGATCCTTTTCATGGTTTGCAAAGTCATAAACCACTTGAAATCAACTGTTTGAGCCATCATTGCTTTATTGTATTTAAAAGCACTAAAAAAAAAAAAAAAGCAATTTATTACAAGCTCTCCATGGTTTCACCTTATCTAATGCACTTAATTCAGTTCATCTCCTGCTTGCTTTGTAGTGTTGGAGGCAATCGAAAGATTGGAAGCAATTTATTAATAAGAGAACATGCCCTACAGCTTTGGCATGTGAAAACAGTTTCTGATTTGTAATGCAGCTAAGGCCCAAGTTTACTCCATATAGAATGAATTAACAGCATATGCCGTAATTCTTTTGTTCACTTGCAAGCTGATTCATCATAGATTTACATGAAGCAGGCAGGTTGCATATTTTGTCTTTTATCTGGGCCCTTAGAATAGAAAATACAGATGTTTTTCTAACAGCATCTTCCCTCCCTTGAAGGAGAAAAATATATGTACACTCAGAGTAGAAGCTTCACTAGGGCAGTGACTGGGTCCAAATGGACAGCATGTAGCACATAAGAAAGTCTCATTTCCCACCTCCAAAGAGGTCAGTTACTCGTGTACATAGTGACCAAGATAATGATTTGGCAGAGGAAAATCAAAGTAGATGTGGAAATAGATTATTAAATCAGCTTTCACTAACCAAAATATGTTGTTTTAATGTCTCTTTCAAACTACAACTAATTATGGCAGGATAGAAGATTCTCATTTCAGTCTCTCTCAGCTGAAGCAACAGAAATAGAATGACTAAGGCTCCTACAGGTTCTAGGTGTAGCCAGATGCCTTGAATGGGATCACGGATCTAAGAGATTCAGTCATCCTGAGGAAAGCATTCATAACCCTAGAGACCCTCTATATCTTAAGGGAGATAAATCGATTCAGTATAGCAAAAGCAGTTACCAGGAAATCATGCAATAAGGCTTTAGGAATCCTAGGGATGCCTGCTCTGATCCTGGAAGCTTTAGGGATTAACTCAGCAAATTTGATCAGTTTGGGGCTTAGAAGGGGGACTGAGGAAGGGAGACTTAGGGTCACTAAATATTGCCCCACTTCGTTCCCTCCCCCTAACCTGGGGAAGAATATGCTGAGCTTAAGAGTCACACACACACACACACACACACACACACACACACACGGATTCCCTCAGACTGGGAAACAAAAATTGAATGAGAAGTAGTAGCATCACAGAATCATAGACTAAGCCAAGCAATTTTAGAAATCGATTCCAATATCCTCATTTTAAAAGGCTCAGAGATGTTAAGTGACATGGCCAGTGTCAGGATTTGAATCTAGGTCTCCCTGACTTCAAGTCCAGTGCTCTAGGTCTATGGACTATTGTTGTTGTGCAGTTGTGTCTAATTTGTGGGATGTGAGGTGCGGGTGGTGGGAGTGATTCAGGTCCAGTGGAAAGTGAAGCTCCAGACAAGATGTTTTTTGTACCAGTGGGTGTAAGCAAATGCCTAAGGTGAGGTTTAGGCAAAACCTTTCAGAGTTGCCTGCACTTAGAGGGGTATGAGAAGGTCCCATCAAGCTGCCTACCAAGCTGGTCACTGCTTTCCCTGTGTGGGGAGATTGGCTCCTGAGGAAGGGCAGACTGTACAGCAAGGGTATGAGTATGAGATCACCCCTTTAAGGCAACCAGCAAGGTCAGATTGTGGCTCCCCTGGCAGAGTCAGGGCACTTTCCAGTCCTGCTAAATGAGTTAACCTTAGTGACTAAGCTGCTTTGGCATAGGCGGGCTGACAGGTGAACAAAACCATGGGCTTTTTATACAATTTTAGAAGGGCATAACCAGGTATAAGGGGGTGGGGGGGAGGAGGTTTATCTCAGGTGCATATAGAGGGTGAGCTCAGGTGGTACCTGGGGACCAACTAAGCTTATTTATATGAATGTAGGCTTAGCCAATGCCTTGGGGGCCAGTTAAATTTATCTATAAGCCTACCAGGTGGGTATGACTATGACTATGCCAAACTTAAATGCTTTATAGTATAAAAGGAGTTATTTTGCTAAGGGGTGGGGGGAGACACATGCCTTTCAGTTACATCCCCAGGTAATAGGGGGCTTTAGGAATTTAACTAAGCTGATTGGGCAATGTCCTCTGCTGTACCCAGTGCTCTGCTCCCTGTTTCCATAGTCCAGGTTTTATAGATGTAATTGGCATCTCTTTTAGTGTGTGTGTGTGTGTGTGTGTGTGTGTGTGTGTGTGTGTGTGTGGGAGGGCAGGGCATAGATTTCACAGACTCTTGATGACCGCGTTATGGGGTTTTCTTGGCAAAGATACTGGAGTGGTTTGCCATCTCTTTCTTCAGTGGATTAAAGCAAACAGAGATTGAGTTGCCCAGAGTCACACAGCTACTAAGTGTCTGAGGTCAAATTTGAACTCAGGTTTTCCTGACTCCAGGTCCAGCAATCTATCCAGTGAGCCACCTAAGTTCCTCCAGCAGTTTTCAACCTGTGGATTATGTTCAATTTGCAACAATGAAAATACATCCTGCATGTCAGATATTTACATTACGATTCATAACAGTAGCAAAATTACAGTTATGAAGTAGCAACGAAGATAATTTTATGATTGGGGGTCACCACAACATGAGGAACTGTATTAAAGGGTCGTGGCATTAGGAAGGTTGAGAACCACTGTGACTAAGCCTTCTTGCTTCTGCCTTGTACTACTGTAATGAAACTCCTCTAGGAGATGTCTGTAAAATAGCCCAAGAAGTGACTCCCAGGGATACCTATTGGTTTTAAATTTTAAAATTGGTCTTTCTGGACTGGTTAGAACTGAAACATCTCATTTCCTTAAGCTCTTCCAGTGATTAGCTTTAGAAACAAACTCTACTCTTTTTGCCATAAAGGATTATAGGATTTACAACTAGATGAGACCATAGAGACTATCTCAATGTATTCTCACACGTATGAGTCAATTTCCTTAATTTACAGAAATATTTGCAACATACTTTACCTATATCACCCATCTCATGAGCTCCCCTCAGCAATCTTGTGCAGTAGATGCTGTTATTATTCCCATTTTTTCTGAAGAAGAGAAAGGCTAAATGATTTGCCCAGGTTCACAAAGCTTAGTAAGCATTTAACGCAACATTTGCATTCAGAGCTTCCTGACTTGTGGTTAGGCACTATCTGCTACATCACCTAGCTGTTTCAGGGACACCCAGGCTCAGTATTCAGTGATTTTGTTAAGATGAAATAACAAAATTACTGCAGAAAAAGGATTAGAAACGGAATCTTCTCTTTTCTTGCTGAGGACAGGATATTACAAAGTTGTTCCTATGTTGTTTATTTGAAACTTCCGAAACTTTTTCGATTACAAATAAAAACAACAGTGTGTCTTATACATATACACATATATTTATATCACCATAATTATATATACTAGATTCCTAGGCTTACCTACAACAGGCTATTTAACCTACTATGCAGCTAAATGCTCCCTGAAGGTTGGCTTCTGGGAGTAGGACCAAAAAGTGGAGGAAAGAAGGAAGCTGCTCACCGATTTTGTGGGTACAGAGCTCATCATAGAAACAATTCTGAAATCGAGGTAATCTTCAATGTCCTCCCAGTTTTCTTTGTACACCTCTCTTCTATTCAATCTCTCAGATGACCATGTTCCCAATGCTATCTTGCTGGCCTAACCACCCCTCTCCAAAGTATTCCATGCTTCAGAATTAATGACCTTCCTTCCATCCCATCAAAACTATCATTTCTTCAGTCCATGTGAACTCATTTAGGCATTAGGAAGAGAGGAAACAAAAATGAACTAATTTACATTAAGGTAAATGACTTAATGACTCCGAATACTTGTCCAGGAGTATTTTCACTTTTTAAAAGAGGATGTTTATTAATTCAAATGAATCCCTAATTGGTAGAATTTCAGGTTGAGAAGATTGAAGTGAAAAAAAATCGGAAGGAATTATTTTGGGGGTAGACAAACGAGCAGCTGTTTAGACTGACCCTGCCCCGAGGTTTACTCTCCCAAAGTCCACTCTACAGAAAGTATTATTCCTTTACCCTCCCTCCCTTCCCCAGTTCCTTCACTTTTCCCATTCCTAAC
Organism: Pseudochirops cupreus; assembly: GCA_028627135.1. Lineage (NCBI taxonomy): Eukaryota > Metazoa > Chordata > Mammalia > Diprotodontia > Pseudocheiridae > Pseudochirops > Pseudochirops cupreus. Next base: position 247,587,242 of record CM053582.1, read on the forward strand.
CTCACAAAACCTCTAAGAGTTCTAAGCTTAACAACAGGGCATGTAAATAATGGACAACTGACAGGTGGCAGGAATTTTTTAGATGGGCCATTTAGAAATTAAGGATTGCCTCTATATTCTCTTCCCTAGAGAGTTAAAAAGTAGTGAAGGTTTGAGATGGGGGGAGGGGGCAACGGACTGAAATATAACTGCCAAATGTAGGTATCACAGCCCAAATCATCATTAAACATTTCAGAAGGCATATAAAGAGAGAAGTATTACAGATCTCAAGGTTTTTGCTTAAAACATACAAGGGAGGCAGATTTTGCTTCAAAGTTAAAAGAGGATGATGTGGTTTGTTTTCTTAACTTCATTCCATTTGCACTTGGGAAAGTAGCAGCTTTGAAGCTTCTCTGTTTAAATTCATTACGAAGACCATCAATGACTGATGCTTTCATGAAATCTTTGTGAGAGGAATTAGTGTTAGGGGAGAATACGGGGTCAATCTTCAAACGTTTTGTCTATGGAAGCAGGAGGTCATTATTGGCTGCGTTTTTTCAGCTGCAAAGTTACATAAGCAAATGCATCACGTATAGGCGAGTCCATGGAATTAAAGGCATTTGATATTCTACCTCCAGATTCTTCTCCCAAAATCAGCTATTTCTCTCATAAAGAAAGTGAAAGAATGCTCATTTCCTCCTTGAAAGGCAAATTAGTGGGGGAAAACTTTGTGCCTCATAGGGAAAACCAGATAAGGTTGTTGACACTGTGTGGAATCTTAGTCTCATGCAATTAGTGATTTTATTGTGCAAGACAATAATATTTAATTAACAAGATTGGCATGAGTATGGAAGGATATATGTCTTGGCATGTGAATTCCTGTTTTTTTTAAGGACACATTAATTTTCCTTACCAAAGTGACTACATAGATCATTCCTTTGAATTCTGTCAGCTGGGTTAACTGGAGTATATTCAGTAAGGGGGATGGGGTGAGAAGAAGAAGGGGACAGAGAACTAGAGGCAAGGAAGGATGGAAAGAAAAAGCAGTGGCAATGGAGGTTAGAGGAAAACAGGAAGACTGATAGATTTCAATAGGAATACCCTTTAAATTTCTCTGATCAAATGTTAAGAACAAATTTGCACATACAGGAAACCTATTAAGAAACTGGCATTCTGAGAAATTACATAAAGAGGGCGGATTGAAGTAGACTTTCCCCCCCATTTTGGAAAGTAAAGTTTCTTACAAGTATTAGTTAGATGAATTGTCTTTGGCTAACTTAAAAAGAAAGAATTTAGTATTGCAAGATTCACTCAGGCCATTTTTTCCCCCTGCAAAAACCTAAAAACACTTTTTCCCCCCTTAGGAAGAAATGAAGACCTATTTTAAAAAAATTAGAACTATTATTTTAAGACTTAGAAAACTATACAGGGCAAGGATTCAAAGAACAAGCCATAGTTGTCTTCCTAGTTCCATGCATCAATTACAGAGGAATTGTTATTTCAAATAAAGGAACAAATATCTACATGGGAATGCTGTTCTTTCAGTTGCTTCTCCCTTATACAGTGTTTGAGCGACCATTGAAAAAAAGTGGTCTCTGCTTGGCTTAATGAGCACTAACAAATTCTTGTGGAAAATAGTCATTACTTATACAGCTATAAGGTAAACATGTCAGAGCAGGTAAATCAGTAATCCTCCTGTTGCAAAACAGACAAATAGATTAATGCACGTTGCAAAGAATGGGTAAAGAGATCAATTGGGCTACCAATTCTGACCATGTACTTTCTTCTCAATATACTATTACTTAACTTTTAAAGGCTTAGGAGAACCTGTAACATTTTGCTCACTGATAGAGCTATATTTTACTTAAGGCAGAAATTGGCTAGTCTATAAAAATTAAATTATAGCCCTTTCACTGTATCTAGTCAAGAGGAAAAACTCTAATTACAAGATTACACTGTCAAGCAAATGCAAATTCACATTCTTTATACACTGGGTTAAAAATTCAAACTTGGGGAGTATACTGTGAAATGAAAATCAATATCTGAAATACTTTACAGCTTTCAATAAGTGTGAACTAAAGCAATGACATAATCAAATGCATTAGTAAGGAGATGTTAATTTATTAAATACATTATATGGGAGAATCAGTAATTTATTATGCAAAAATTTAAATATTAATTAGCAAAAACAATAGAAATGATGAACCAGATCTTTCCTTTGTCTGATCTTGTGCCACAATACCATCAGACTCACGAAATGAGTAAAGGGGGAAAAGGCCAGGAGAAAAAATAATCCCAGGACCTAATGGGAATGTAATTCTGGGGAATAGGTAAAGGTTAACTTTAATTTCAAACGTACTTTCCAAATGAAAACGAAATGTCCCTGCTTCAAAATCCCTGAGAGCTGAGTTTGCAGACTTAATCCAGAGAGGATGAACTGAAGGCCTCTACATACTGCCTTAGTATTTTTGAAAGGGAAATTCTTTCATTACCGCTTAATGTCAAATCTGCTTGGTTCATTGCAGTCTTCCACTTTCCCTCTATTTAGTCTACTTAGAATCTGAGCCTCTATACCTGTGAAGACCGCTATGTACAACCAATTTCAAATCCATTTGGGGCTGCTTATTTTCTTTTATGCCACATCCTTCTTTATGCCAGACAAGTTGCATCTGCTACATGTACTCAGAAGGACTAAAAAACCAGTCAGTTTAATAAATCCAGGGGCCTCCAAGTTGTAGAGTGCTAAACTTCTCTGAGTTCTCACAACTTCATGGTAGATTGCAAGGCAGATTAAAACCAAGTTGCTGGTAAAGTTTGTGGATAAGTCAGAGTAGTAGGGAGGGCACTTGCTAGAGCATTGAGTTGGTCATTAGCTATTTGGGTGACCTGGGGCAAGACACTCTGGGTCTCAGTTTCTGTACCTGTAAGGCTATGGTTTTAGAATGGAGGATTTCTAAGGAGCCTTCACATTCTATGGTTCTTAAATCACTGTTACGTAATTTTCATGTGCTATTTATCAGCCTTTTAAGATCTTGCTTCCTATCAGTGACAAAAAAAAAAAAAGAATACATGTAAGTTGCAATAGATCCAGTGGTGAAAGGGTGTCTGGGGTTAGATTGTAAGGAATTTAGTATATAGAAATTTCTGGGTTAAGTTGAAATGAATGGCCTAGAAGTCTATGTGACATTTTCATTGTCTTTATCATCATTTAATGCAGAAAGACTAGATCTATTTAAGTTTCAAACTTAATTGTTGTGCACACAGTCCTATCTAGTCCTGGCTTCCCCACTAACTACTCAGATCTTTGACTCCACCAATTTATTTGACTTTTTCCAACTTCAAGGTGGAAATAGATAATAACACAAACTTTCTCTCACAGAATTTTCCAGTAGATCATGTGGTTAAGAATCTTAGAAGGAAGGTTTTGCTTATTAATTCTCATTCTCTCCTTCTATCTGTCTCCCCCCACTTAACACTCCACCCTGCCCCCCCCCCCCCACCATCCCCTCCAATTCTAATTCCCATGGTCCACATCTATAAACCTAGGGAGAAATCCCATAGAACAACTTGGGTCAGGGGAAAAAAATTGTCCTAGTATAGTATAATGGAAAGAATGCTCGATTTGAAGCCAGAGGCCCTGTTCTAGTCCCAGGTCTCCTACCTCCTCTTTGTGTGACATTAAGCAAGTCAATTCATCTCTCTGGCTCTCAGTTTCTTCATCTGTACAAAAAAAAGGACAAAGAACTAGATGACTCTAAGTTACCTTTCCCATCCAAAATCTATGATCCTGCTTCTATTGTTAACCACTCATGTTGGCAGAAAGTTGTATAACTTTCATCTGGACCAGAGTTTCCATATCTTTAAAACATGGTTATAACACTGGCCTCATTTTCTTTTTGTGGGTGGTCATGAGAATGAAATGAAGAAGCATATTGGATATCAACTATAAATGACTATCCTTGGACATTCCTTTATGGGAACACCAACCTCTTGCTGAAAAGGGATATCCCTTGTGGTTATGCTTCTGTTGATGTTGTTTTCCTCTCTTTTCTCTAATCTCTATCTCAATCAGACTCAAGGTAATAATACCAAAAGAGACAATTCGAAAAGGCTGAAAAGCTGCCTAAAACTCTCCACTAGAGATGCCATTTTGGTAGACTCTGAACTACTGCTCTGGGGCAGCTAGGTGGCACAGTGAATAGAGCACTGGCCCTGGAGTCAGGAGGCCCTGAGTTCAAATTTGGCAAGTCATTTAACCCCAGTTGCCCTGCTTTCCCCCCTCCAAAAAGGAAAAAAAAAAAAGAAAGTAGAACTTTCTGCTCTGTTTATAAGTACTAGTGAAGAAGCAGGAGCTAGTGAGGACATCTAAAGTTACCAAAGCCCCTTTGGTACAAGAATGAAAAAGTATTTCTCAAAAAAAAAAAGCTCAATGACTGGTTAAACACAAATGATAAAGTAACATTTTATCAAAATGACCTATTATGCTAGAAACTCATTCTCAGTGTAATTTTTAAAACAGAAACAAAAACAAAATCCTGAAACTGAATACCACAAAACTCAATAGTCTTCTGTCTTCCCTTCTTAGGACATATTTCTTATATCAGCAATTTTTTTCTTAAAGTCATTACAAACATTATTATTTTTTTGGGGGGGGGGGAGGAAGGGACCTGGATTCCAGCTGTCAATAAGAATAAGAATCAAGTATTCAGGAAACTACACATGTACCTTATCATCACAACTACAAGCCATCAACTGCCCAGGAAATGATTGGATTAGAGGGCACAACTGGATAAGAGATTCCCAAAGAATGGCTTGGAAGCATTCTTTTATCTCTTGCCACCCCCCAACTGAGTTTCAAATCATCACCCTTTCATTTTCATTCGAAAGTCACATTTTTTCCTGTCATTCTGTTCACCTTAAATTTAATGGCTAAGGTTCTCAGAGAAGACAATGTTATAAAGAAGACAAAGTTATAAACTGAACAGTCAAGGAGATAGTAGCCAGTAATTAGACATAAGATTAGTTAATAACACATTTCTAAAGCACTTCAAAGCCTACAAAGCTTTCTCATAAAAGAATGGATTTGATGATATTCTTTAAAAGGGTCCAAGCTTCAGCATATGGATTTCACTTGGGAATTCAAGCCAGTGTCAGGTGCTCAGAAAAGAACCTCAGCTATTCAGGGCAGAGAAGCAATGTTTCTGTTAAGTTCTAGAGGATTTGAGGGAAATGGTTTTTAACCCAAGAGTAAGTCTTTAACCACAAGACAGGTGGGAAAGATTTCCCCCCAGGGGAGTCAAAGGCTCCTCCAATAGGATTCTTCCTTCCCCCTTTCCTTTAATAACTTACAAGACTCTTTGAAATCAATCTATCAACAGCAATCATGGTGGGGCTGAGAACTGCTTTCCTTTGAAAGATCTTGGCAATTTGTGACTGGAAATTGATGCATTAGTCCTAAAATTAAATAAAGATCCTACAGCCTTCTTCAAAGAAATATTGTGTGTTTCTATGACAAAACTCATTTTTCAAGCACTGACCTCTGGGGAACTTCAACTGGCTCTATATTTCAGCCTGACACTTTTCACATCCCACTGTCTAGTTGCTCATGGAAGAAGCTGGGTTATTCATATATTTCCCCGACTTGTGATCATCCTTTAGTTTAGGGTGGCCTCCTAAATAAATACCAAGATCAGAGAGTCACTAATTTAAATGAACTCTCTCTCCCAAGTCCCCAAAGGAAAAGCCCTGGTAATTAATTCTAATGAGATTAAAGTAATTTCCGACTATTCATTTCCCCTGTCTTTTAAAACCAAATCTGCGATAACCACAAAGAGCTTTTGTGAAGTTTGGATTCAGTTAAAGGGCCACATGGGGCCTCTAGGCCGCATGTTCCCCAGCCTGAGCTAGTTAAGTCAAAGTCAGTTCCCCTTATGGTAATTTAAGAACTTCGTCTCGGGAGCCTGAAGTCTTTGGAGTCTTACCAGAACTTTGTTCCATTACTTCTTTCTGACAAGTGTCTTGGACATTGACGGTGCAGTTCACAATGAACTCTGGGGAGGAGCAATCATCTAGCTGGAATTCTTCACACTGATAACACTGAATCTGGAGGGCAAAACCTGTAGGAACAATCAGGATCTAAGAAATACTGCAAGGTGTCTTTGTCACACCCGAAAGGGATAGAACCCAAAGAACAAAAAAAGTAGTTCCCTCCTCCCCTAGGGCAAAGTAAAGGATCTAATTCCGAAGACCCTGAGGACCCCAAAGGAATAAGACTTGAGCCGCCAGGAGGCAGCCGGGATACCCAGGGTACCAGCAATTACGTGTATGTTCCAGACCTCCCCCCCCTCCCCATCCAGCATTTCATCTCTCCTGTCTTTCTTAAAGATAGACAAAAGGCCATCAAGGGGAGAAAGGAAGTACTGGGGCCCTGATAGGGCAGGGTGTGAGAAGAGCAGCCAAATCTCCACTCAGCACCAATTCATTTAACAGCTAATTGGTTACACCAGACTTAATTATTCTTTTGGCCTTAGATAACAATTAATGTGTAGAACGACTCTTAAAACATATCTATATACATATACACACATACATGTATATTTATGTATACATTTATTTTTAAAGGTCATACTCAGAGGGAATTCCACTCTACCACACCCCCAGGAACTAGCAAATAAACGTTTGGTTCCATGCAGCGATCTTGCAGCGCCCCCGTCGGTCTCCCAAGCCCCGCTGCCTTTCAGACCCCGCGGTCCCACAAAAGGGATTGGCTCCCTATATTGTCCATTACTAAGAGATTTAGTTGATGTATTCCCCGGCATCCTAACGTAATCCAGCTCATCAGGGATAAGCTTACAGCCCAGGACTGGAGTGGGACGGGAAGGGGAGGGGGCTGCGGGGTGCATCAAGACAGTCTTGCCTCTCCTCTCCGTACCTCTACGATACCACCCCTGGGGTAAGAGCACATTTTCTGATGGGGTCAGCACTCCAAGAGACCAGAATCAAAGGAGTTTTTCTGCCGCTCCTCCATTGCAGAGGTTTGGGGGGGGGGTCATTGGGGGATTAGAAACGAAGTCAGTCGGGAAACGGTGTTGTCTTTCAATCTCCAGAACCTACCTAATTTGGTCAAGTCTGGAAGCTGCTATTTCGCTGCCCCAGGGGAAAAGAGCCTTGGACCTATGGTATGTTTTCTCCCCCCTCCCCAACCCCCATGTAATTCCTCTTTCCTTAAATGCAATAATCCAAACCGGGAGCCTAAGGGGCAGGGGGTCCTCGGTGCTTTGCTCACCTGTCGGCTACGCTACTCCCACAGGCTGTTGAATGAAGAATAACTTTGCTACGGTTTGAGAATCCTGGGGAGTGGGGGGGGGGGCCTCTTTCCTCCCACCATTGCAGTTGAGACAGTTTCCTCACTTGCAGCCTCACTCTCTCCCTCCACAGCCTCGAACCCTACCCCAGATGCTCAATAAATTCAACCCCAAATACAGAGGAGCCCAACAGACTTCATTTCTTCTTCTTTTTTCTTTTTCCTTTCCTTCCTTCTCTTCATTCTCCTCCCTCAGTGAGGGAGTTAGAGACTTTCCCAGTCTAGCACCTCTGGACAACTGACGCGGCTGCAAAACTCCCCTTCTGCATCCGGAGCACTGAACGCAATCAGTTAAGCAGGTGGGTGCCACTGGCAAAAGAGGGGGAGCGTCGGAAGAGAGAGAGTGTGATGTGTGTGTGTCTTACCTGGAAGCAAAAACAATCCCCCAAAAGTAGTAACGATACCGAGGAACCACATCCTCCCGGAGCCGGCAGCCTGGGAACGGAAGGTGCATCAGAGACGGCCCCGGTTGTGGCGGCTCCTGCTGCTTTTGCTATGGCCCTCGCTGAAGCCGCTTGTGCTACCGCCGCCGCCACGAAGAGAAGCCCCAGGTGCAGCCAGCAGCGCCGGCATCGCCCGGCTCGGGGCTGCGGCCTCGTCGCTCCCGGGCTCCAAGCTTAGTGTTCCGAGCTCGGCGCGCTCTGTTCGCTTTGGCTGTCTCCGCGGAGTGCCGCGCCTCAGGAGTTTGCAGCTGATAGTGAAGGAAAGTACCCGGAGAGCCAGAGCACCCAAAAAAAAAAAGTCTCGCCTCTTCTTCCCACCTCCCACTACAAGCACCACGTGATGGCAGCGGAGTTAGGGTGGGGGTGGGGGCGCGGGGAGGGCTGGTGCCATCCAGCCCCAGCGCTATCCCACCCCTTTCCCTTCCTTTCTTCCTTCCTTCCTTCCTTCCTTCTCCGAAAGGGAGGGGAGGGGGCGGTGAAAGTTTTTCAAGATAAAAAGCAAAGGGACTTGAGAAGGGATTGTATGAGTAGATAGAAAAGATGCAGCAGGTGAAGCTCCGATCCATCGGTCCTAGACAGTGAAGCAGGTGGAGAGGACAGGGAGGTCGCGGGTACAGAAAGGCGCGCGCAAGCGGGTGTGTATGTATGTGTGTGTGTGTGTGTGTGTTTGTATGTGCGTGTGTGTGCGTGTGTGTGTGTGGTGTGTTTGTGTTCGTATTCGTACGTCCATATCGGTATACCTTTTCGCAGCCCACGCCTTCACTCTCTGTGTGCCTGCCGGGCCAGCCCTTCCAAAGGGTCCCAGCCTGCCTTCCCAGAGGCACATCTTGAGGTGAATCACGGTTAGTTCGCCGAACAGACGGAGAACGAACCGCAGACCAGGGACCGGCTTTGAAAAGGAAAGGGGAGCTTTCTACTCTGTCAAAGTTGCCCACTCCTGCATGAAGCTGTCTTGGTGTTACTCGCTGCCGATCGGCTTTCACGATCCCTCTCTCCCCACCCCCTTACTCCCCTCCTCTTCCATTAGTCCTCTCCCCTGGCAGGACTCGGCTCTGAGACGCTCGGCTGCGGAGCTGCTTGTAGCCAGGCTATTCCCTGCCACGAAACACTGGCTTCTGTCCTCCCTCGTTTGAGCCCCTCGCGTTGTGCTCTGTCTGGGTACCCTCGTCTCTTGGCTTAGGAGGCTGTAGTCTACAGACCCGAAATGCCTCCTGCTGCCAATTAGATTGAAGTCGGCTAGGGGCGGGGTGGTGTAGAGTTGAGAATAGGTCTCCTGAGGTCGTTTCTCTTCTCATCACGCTCTCCCCTCCTCTTCCCTAAGTCTTTAGGGCAAGTGGTCCTACTCCCTCTTTTTAGATAAGAAGAGGTGTAGAAAAGAGACTCTGCTTTTGTTGAGATCACTGTCCCCCCCCCTTTACTGCTCCATCCCCGCTCAAGAATGCAATTGGTGAGGGTGGGTTGGTATTCCGTGCCACTCTCTCCTGTGAGAGCCTTCTTCTCGGGTTCTCTTGGGGCTGGCTGGCTTCAACCAGACAGTAAACTCCCTGCACTCCACCCCCTCTCCCTTCTTTGCTCTTGTCGCAGCACACTGTCTGAGGCCGATCGCCAGTCCCCTTTTTCCTCACTCTCCACCTCCACTTCCCAAACCTCAGGAACACAACCTATCTCATTCCCCCACCCCCGAAAACCCTAGGGACATTCGATTTCCCTGGAAATAGCCTTTTTCTCTTCTACTATCCTCTCGTCCCCTCCGTCCCCTCTGGTCATCTCTTGGGGGGGTGCCCACAAACTGTACGTTGATTGTTTATTTCCCCATCTAGTGTGACCAGCAGGTTTTAAATTGGGTTTAAATTACTTTCGTGTAATTTGTCTGGGGTAATAGTTACCACGTCTGAACCTGGCTCTTTTTTTCTCTTTGGCGCTCCCCCTACCTCCGCCCCCCTTTTATTCCTGTATGTTAACCCCACTGGGAAATGGAAATTCATTTCCATATTAGGTCCATTCTTATCTATCTCTGGAGCAAGATGGCCAGTAATCTTTATGAGATTCATTGCGAGGGCATGGGTGTCATCATTCAGATAGCTCCTGTCTGTTCTTAGTAGCCCTTTAAGATCCTTTTAAACTCACTATGCAGCTGTGTATGATAGGCCTTTTTATTCAGAAATGAAATGCAAAAGAATTTTTTAAAAGTCAGAAAGACAAGAAAAATTACACAATTTCACTTGGGATAAAATCCAAATAGAACAAATTGCACAAATTAACCAAATAACACTGATCGTACAATATATATATTTTTAAAATGAACATGTGCTAAAGTAACCACATATATCCTAGAAATATTTCCATTATACCTAGTTTACAGGTTCATGTACAAAAGCAGTTATAAATAGTTCACATCTAGAAAAAAAATACACATAACCTTTGAAATAGATTTTATCCTTACATATAAACAGTCTTTGTAGAAAAAAATGGATATGAAAAAGTTTATTTTTTTTTTAGCACCAACCTTTTTTTTTTGATTAAAAAAGTATAAATTGAAAATGAGTTTTCATTTCTGGAAGCTCAGAATTGACTGAATTGAGATCAAGTTGGAGCTGAACGTAAAAATAAAAACTGTTATATTCAGAAACATAGAAAAAGACTATGTTTGAGAGGCTGCAAGGAGACCTTAGAGGTAATAAACTATTAGAAACAGTACTAGGTCACTTCAGACATATATCCTTTTCAATCAGGGCCTCACTCCAAAACCCTTTTCAAGTTCCAGTAGAGATATGGATAATTATAGCAACCCAGAGCTTTATTTACCCCAGTAACAACTTTGAAATTGCACAAAAATCAAAACTTTAACCAAATTAATATTTCAAAATGGAAATTACCATGTTTCTTAATGTGGTTTTAGGAGGCTCAGTTTTTTGTTTAAGCAGTGTCCCTACATACAGTTTTCAGACTAGAAGAATAAACTTTTTAAAAATTTCAACTAAAAGTTTTTGTTAATATTAACATCAGCTTAAGAAAGTTAGTAACCTGTTCTTTCAAGAGCATGGCCCCAATTTATTGCTGTCATTTTTTTTTTGCTACAAATATAATTTTTTTCCTCCAAAATTTACAACTTCTGTACAAGTATTCAAAAAAGTGCAAAATTAAGACTTTTGTTTCCTTGTGTATTTTTCTTTTATCCTCATGCACCACAACAAATGCAGTCTGTCTTTATTGCTGTGTCATGGAAGTTAGCCAGAGAGCAGCCTGCTGTGAATCTTAAAATTTCGGCTGTGTTGTTTCAATAGTATATATATATTTTTTTATTTTATTTTTCCCAGTTCCTTAAGTGCTCTATTCACAGCCCACTTGGGGAAAAAGTCTTTTATACATCATTTGAACCTTGACTTGCACAGGAAGAGAAACTATCATATAAAGAATCACTTAAAGACTCCAAATTATCTACACCAGGTCTATTGGAGCTTTTTAAAGATGCATCTTCATTTTTTCCTTTCTCTCCCCTTTGTCTTTCAACCTTATTCAGACAGTTCTTCTCTTTTTCTAATAAAATCACACTACTGCTGTTAAGTTTATTGAGAGACTCCAGGGAAATTTTAGATAATCTATTCTCAGAATCTTCTTTTGTTTCTTCAAGTTGTTTCAATTTCTGCAATAAAAAAGGGAAATATTAGAAACATATTTCTTGGGGAAATCAAGTTATATTCTCCAATATTCAATTATTGTCTGGGCAAAGTACAGTTTTAAAGGGATAGATTGCACTTACAAGCCTTTAACTATCTTCCAGCATAATTAGATGTAATAATGAAGTCAATTTTGGGGGATAAATCAGGGCTTTAATCATTTTACTGAGACAAATAGGTCCCAATTTGCAAAACAGTTAAGTACCACTTAATTTCATTTTAAATGGCTGAATTTGAAATTTGTTCATGTAAATTGCCTTATTTTTCTTAATCAGAGTTTTTGACTTCTTTTCAGTTAATTTTATTGGATAACTATTTCCACACATGAAAGGATGTTGGATTAGTTCCAAAAGTTAGAAACTTCTGTGGGTTTTTTTTCCCATAAAAGCATAAACTCTATAAAACTGCCATAAAATTTAGATACATGTTCACTTGTCAGAAATAGCTTCTCATTTTGTGTCTAATATACCATGTCTGGCCTGTGTCCATGTACTTGCACACATGCACATTTAATTTCTAGTGAGATTCCTGTTCAAGTAGCCTCCACAATGTTTTCCCCTTCTTTTCAAGGCTGAAAAGTCCCAAAGAAACCTTATTGGAAAGCATAGTAATGAGACTTTGACAGGGCCCCTATCTTCTTTCAGGTCCTCTTAATTCAGCTAGGGATAATTGTGGAATATAATTGGAGAGTTCTTTCACTGCCTTTATAAAAAAATACTCCCCCTTTCAGTGAAATGCTCTAAACTTGAAGATTAATGACTGAACTTGAATAAAGTCAGTTGCGCTTCTGGCTCTGGTCTGCCAGATGGGGGAGTGGGCATGACAAAATAAAGTCAAGGGGAGTTAGAATGTAGAAGACTTTACTTGCTGCCCCCTTCCTCCCTTCTTCCTTACCCCATCAACCACCTCCACACAAGGGGAAGGGAGAATTGGGGATAAAAGATCTAGCGATTAAAGTATTTTATAATTAAGAAATGTCCATTATGAAAGCTTTGTCTAGGGACAGTGGTTCTCAACCTTCCTAACGCCTCGACTCTTTAATACAGTTCCTCGTGTTGTGGTGACTCCCCAACCATAAAATTATTTTCATTGCTACTTCATAACTGTAATTTTGCTACTGTTATGAATCTATCTGATATGCAGGATGCATTTTCATTGTTACAAATTGAACACAGCCCACAGGTTGAGAACTGTTGGTAGGGATTCAAAAGTAATCCAGAGGTGGGGAACCTGTAACCTTGAGGTACATGTAGCCTTCCAGATCCTTAGGTAAGGCCTTTTGATTGAATCCAAGTTACAGAACAAATTCTTTTATTAAGGGGATTTGTTCTGTGAAGTTTGGATTCAGTCAATGGGCCACACCTGAGGACCCAGAGGGCCACATATGGCCTCAAGATCACAGCTTTCCCACCCCTGTATCTAGCTTAACAACACTCACCACCAAATTAGACTATCCTGTTCAAAGTTTCCCTTGCACACAAATCTCTCTATTAATCAGAGTTATGAGGTAAATGTGAAGGAATGTAAGGGGAAACTGCACAGCAGACCTGCAATCCATAATTTAGGGAGGATCTTTTGACTTAGGAAAAGAAAAATGACCTGAGGCTTTATATTTCTATGAGTCCAATAAATACAAGGAAGGGGTGTGTGTGTGTGTGTGTGTGTGTGTGTGTGTGTGTGTGTGTGTGTGAGACCAATGAGAACTCAGTCCTTATGCCATACTCAGTATGTACTGTCTGATGTAATCCCCTATGTGAACTTAAATGGACAGATATTCTGTGGACTTTTTTGTCTACTCACTGTGTTATGAAGAATGACTTTCTGATTGGCTGCTGTGCAAGAACTGTGTGTACACACCAAAGGTTCTAATCAGTCAATCTCTCTTTCTATTTCCTGGCTACATCTGAGTTAGGAGGATGAAATACTGTAAACCTCCAGGTGGAGGAGCCATGAAAATAACAAGGCATATGACACTAGATTTAAAGCCAGAAGGGATCTAGTTTATTTCCCTCCCATTTTGTATATGAAGAAACTAAAGCCTATAGAGGTTACAATAACTTGCCTCTGTAGGTATGAGTAGTAAATGGTTGGGCTAGGATTTGAACCTCTGCCCTCTGACTCCAAAGCCAACGTCTATTGACTCAAAGAATTCAAGTTGCAAGGGACCTTGGAAGTCATCTAGTTTAACACTTAGTTTACAGATGAGGAAACCCGGGTCCAGTTCTATTAAGTTATTTGACCAAAGTCACACTGCTACTAAATGGCAAGGCCAGAATGTGAATTCTGGTCCTTTGATATAGGTCCAATTTTCAGAAACCATAACCAATAATGAAATAGGTCTTCTTAGTAAGGTTGTATATTTCCATAGGAAAAAAAAATGAACATTCAGCTGGATATTTCACAATTCTAACAATATATAGTAAATAGTATTATGGAAAGAGCTAATTTTCTCTCTCAAATGGCTACCTGGAAGCCAGAAGCAGGTTCACAGAATAGATTAGAGAGTTATAGGGTAATTATAGAAAAGCAGCTCAGTAATCAGGAAGTAACTTCACTTGAATCTTTTAGGGGTCACTAATATTTTTGAGGGGGTTTAAAGGACTTTTTATCAAAATGTATATACATTTTCATCAGAAGAATTAGAAAACTCATGATGAGTCAAACATTTCACTTATAGCACTGTATAGTTTTAAAACTGTTTTTTCTTCCATTTTCTTTTTTTAATTCTCATACCAACTATATAGCTTATTAGTACAAGCATTCTTATTCCTATTTTATAGATGAAGACACTGAAGTTCAGAGAAGTAAAATTAGTCCTAAGAATTATATAATTTAAAAATGATAGAACTGGGAATTTACATAAGTCTTCTAACTGAAAAGTTCACTGCTTCCTTTTCTTCTATCACAGAAGAGAAGATATCCCTCACTAATCACTTTACCTGTTCTTTAATATTATTTTCTTCTTCTTATTCTAGTACCTTTCTTGAATAGCCACACCTTTTATTTTATGTGTATTTAATTTCTCTCTCACCTCTGGAAGATTTTTATCTGCCTAAAACAGATTCAGGCCTCCCCAGTCATAAAAATACCCTTCCCTCTGTCTAAAAGAACTTTCGAACAATAGCTCCAATTTTTCTTCTTCCCTTTGCAGCTAAACTTCACACAAAGTTATTTATACATGATGCCTCTCCTTCACTATCTAATTTCCCTTCAATGCCTTGAAATTAGGTGTCCCACTTCCAACATTTCCCCAAAGCTGCTTTATTAAGAGTTACCAAGATCGTCTAATGACTATGTCCATTGGCCTTTGCTTAGTGCTCATACCCCTTGACCTCTACAACCTTTGATACTGTTGACTCCTCCACTAGATATTTTTTTCTCTTCTTCATAGACATCCTACACTTGGTTCCCTTTCTTTCTCTATAAACACTCTTGCTCCATCTTCACTAGTTTCCGGTTCTCTTTTTGAGTGGTTGGTTCCCCAGTGGTTTCTCCTTGCTCTCCTCTTCTATTTTTACATATTTTCATTTGACAGTTTTGTTCACGTCAATAGCTTTGACTATATCCTTTCTTTGCAAGTCATTTCCATGTCTCTGTCTCTAGTCCTGATTTCTTTTCTCAGTTCTGGACTCATCTTCAAGTTCCTAATGACCACTTACCTAGATATTTCACTAGTAACTCAAATGCAGCATGTCCAAAAATTAGCAAATCATTATTGCACGATGAGTTTAGATAGGGATGAGATCTAAGTGTTCATCTACTTCACTCCTTTCATCTTACTGCTGAGGAAATGGGCATAAAAAGTTTAAGTGACTTGCCCAAGGTTACACAGATCTGAAGTACCTGACTTGGATTGTGAATGAATATGCCCTGACTCCAGATTTACCACCGTTCCACAATTATCACTCTCTTCTCCATTTAACCCATTCTTTCTTTTTTCTTAGAAACCTTATTGTCCTTAGAAATGATATTTCTGTCTATGGCACCACCGTTTATCTTTTCCTTTATGGTCACTATCCTGGAATTGCTCTTGCTTTTTTCTTTCACTTGCAATGCCCAGCCATCAGGTCTAATCTTTTTCTTTTTCTGCCTCATCTTTTTCTTTTATTGTCTCTCTATGCCCACTGTCACCACACCCCAGTTTATTGACATTTGTTTAGACTATTACTCCCTTATATGTCTTCTCTTCTCTACTGTTTTCATCCCCGTCTCTTCTTTATAGGATTAGCAAAACATTTTTCCTCCCTTGCAGGCAGATATGGACTGCTCAGAAATCTTCAATGCCTCTCTATTGACTAGTGAGAAAATTTCAAACTCCTCTACCTGGCCTTCAATATTCTTCACAATTTGTAGGACCACCTAACTTCCCAGTTTTAGCTAATAATTCCCTTCCATGCATTGGTCTTTTTTTTTTTGCTTTTTGGAGGGGGGAAGGCAGGGCAATTGGGGTTAAGTGACTTGCCCAAGGTCACATGGCCAGTAAGTGTTAAGTCTCTGAGGCCAAATTTGAACTCAGGTCCTCCTGACTCCAGGACTGGTGCTCTATCACTGTGCCACCTAGCCGCCCCTAGGTGCACTCTTAACTTTGGTCAAATTTGACTACTAATGTGTGACCCCAGACACCCACTACTGTTCATAATTCCCTACTCTGAGAATGTCCTTTTTTTCCGGTTAACCTGCTAAATCCCTGTGTTTTTTTGTTTTGTTTGTTCGTTTTGGCCTACTTACCTTTAAAGCCAAGTCAAATGTCATAGTCTTTAGGAAGCCTTCCTTGAGCTTCCTGGTTGGTAACAGCTTTTACCCTAAGACGTTACAGCATATTTTTTGACTCTTTAGTAAATTGACCATATAATATTGTGTATTACAGCTATTCGCGTTTTCATCTTAGTCCTCTACTGTTTTCTAAGCTCCATCAAGAGGCTCAGGTCATAGGAAGACTTTATATCTTCCTCAGTGTCTTTGCCTTGTAGTCAATTAAATGTTTCTGATTGCTGTTGCATTTCTACTACATCCTGTTGACCTGATATGTCATAAACATTTATCGCAATTATTTCCCCTCTCTAGAATGCTTTTCCCCCTCCACCTTTGCTTATTCTTATCCTACCTAGTTTCCAAGACTTATCAGGTCTTACCTCCTCCTTGAAGCCTTACATACCCGTACTGATGTCCTATGACACTTACTGTCTGTTTTCTTCAAATTTGTATAACATGATACAACTTTTATCTCTAATTGTTTCATGAATATCTGTTACTTGTGTCTCCAATGATACTGTCAGCTGTATGTGGGTAGGTCCCTAATCTTATATTCATTTGTATATCTTCCCCCAATATCACACACAATGAAGGATGTGCTAAATGAACAAATTTTGATTGATTAATTAGAAATAATTCTAGTACCAAAAGATACTCCAGTGATGGAGTATCATTTCAGAACCTGTGAGATTGCTTATGACCTTCTAGTTCATTATCCTTTTTCCAAACATAACCATACCCAAGCAATCCCCTCTCAAGAATTATTAATTATTTGAAAACATGAGATATTTATATTAACCTACATATAATAATAATAATAATAATAAATAGGTACTTATTTCTACTCAAACATGTGACTTCATTTGTATAGACAATGTCAAGTCAGGAAACTTCCTCTATTAGGGTCCATTGTGATACTTATACACTGGTCTTGGAGTGGTTTACAAGGGCATGATAAATCCAATCCTGGACTTTTGGTTAAGGCTGAAGATATGACCTATAAGTGGTACTCTTACCAATTCACAGATCTCACATACTGGAAAGATAGAACCAGGGAAGATCACTTATTTTTAAGTTGTCTAGGACTGAGGAGGCAGAAAAGAAGCTCCAGATAAAGTCCCTGCCTGATTTCAAAGTTTCCTCTAAATAGTACTGGTAGGGGCAGGCCATCCATAAGAGTCAAGGGAGATGTAGCAGTGGTTGCTTCTCTTTTCTCATTTAATCTTCTCCCTACATGATCATTTATTGCCATGCTGGAGGTGCTGCTTTGGAGATGAGACATTAAAAAATGGAGTGGATGACCTTTGGTGACTGCTTAAGACCCTTTCATACTTTTTACAAGACTGTAGTATAACCCTGGCAACCTAGTCAAATTTCAACTTGGATAATTACTTGTGCCCTATACTGAAATCCCTCTGTAACCTCAACTGGACACATTATTCTTCACTTGCCCTTCTAAAAAATTAATGTGCAGCAATGGTAATAGAGAACCACTATCTCAGTCCAACCACAGGGTGTAAGATGTGTTTCAGCAATGAGGGAACTCAGTGTTCCCTAGACGGATGGCTTGGGAAATCTTTTTCTGTCCTAGAGGACAAAACAAGATTACTTTAACCATCATGATTAGATGAAATATTTGTTTTCAGGCAGGATTTACATCTATGACTATTTCATTAACTCTTACACTCCTTTGCCACTCACTGCTTAACCCTATTTTCTCTTTCTGTTCCTTCCCCCTCCCTCAAAATGGATGGACATGCTTTATCTGAGATGAAAAACAACCAGAGGAAAAATGA
Source organism: Pseudochirops cupreus (assembly GCA_028627135.1). NCBI lineage: Eukaryota > Metazoa > Chordata > Mammalia > Diprotodontia > Pseudocheiridae > Pseudochirops > Pseudochirops cupreus. The sequence goes on from CM053582.1 coordinate 247,605,252, forward strand.
CTGAGATATTTTGGTTTGCTAGTATAAGGGTTAGGGTTTTTACCCTTACATCACCTAATGTAATCAGATAAGACTAAGACTTCTGTTTGAATTATTCAATCAAAAGTATCAACTAGGTGCAAATTAGTCCTTAATCAGTTTATAAGGAACAATATGTTGTGATCATTGTATAAAACTGATGATGCCCCACAATAAATATCATGTAATAAGCTGAAAGAATGAAGTGCTCCTTTGGGACTGTGCTAATAACACAACATAACAGTTTGGACTTATTCTTTCCAGCGATGGTGGTGAAAGAACTCTGTGTAAGCCCAGGAGAGGAAATTGAGGTGGGGGTGGTGGTGGTAGGAGAGAGAATGTGTTTCTTCCCAGATGACTATGTAAATTAAAAATTTCTGTGACATCTATCAGAAGTCACACCCACTATTGACTAGAGTTGGTAGTAGAATCCACTGGCACCAGTAGCAGTGGCTGTTAGAGTAGTAGAGGCTGCCAACAGATTAAGTGCCTGCAGATGGAAAAGAATCATGACCCAAATCATGGTGGTAATATGGCCCATCATCCTGACTTTCATCCTGCCACTGGACTTTGATGAGTATGGAGGAGAGAGTAAGGCCAATCACTTCGTATAGCTCCATCTTACTTAAAGCCAATTCACTCTTTAGTCAAGACATCACCCTCATGATGTCATTGGTCCTCTTTGAGAAAGAAGGATGAACAAGAAGAAGAAGTACAGGTTATAGATCCAGCTCTTAGAGCCCATCAGAAAGCTACACTTAAGGGGAATGTTGAAAAGGACTTAGTAACCAGGAGTATGAGGCACCTCCTTTGCTAAACGTGTTTTCTACGTATGTCATTTTTACTACAAGAACAGTTGGACAAATTTGAGTCCACTTTCCCAAGGGACCTGAGAGAGTGTGCCTCCAGTTTTGAATGAATGAGAAAGCACTTACTAAGCACTTTATATATACCAAGTATTGTGTTAAATGCTGGGACTGTCACTATAAAATCAATATAATTCTGGCTTTCAATGGTTCACATTCTAATAGGAGACAAGACACGTGGAGTCAAATGAAAAGGGCCCATGATCATTAAAGTGGAGTGAGAAAGCAGATGGTAATGCATCTTTTTATTGTAATTTTCATAAAAAATTCTGTTTTTCTGGTGTTGAACCATTTAATAGTCCAAATGATTTTGGCAGTGAAATCTTTCTTTTCTAGGTTTCCAATAGCTATGGCTACTTCTTAAGTGTCCGTCCTCTGGATGATGACTGAGCGAAGGGAGACTGGAAACAGTCTAGTGATTTGGGGGTTTCTGCTATTCTTAAGCATTTTGGGAACAGAGTCCTAGGCTTATCTCTATCCATGTCTAAGATGTAGTAGTATTTGAAGTAGTTTGAGTACTTTGACCTATGTGAAATAATTTAAGACATAATGCACGTACACAAACCATATATTTGAGTATAGTCAATGATTCTTGCTCATAAGAGCCAAGCCATCGTACTTTCCCCACCTAATTTATTATTGCCTTTATGAACAAAAGTAAATATAACTGACACTCTCTTGACTGAAAGGATTGATTGGGAATGTTTCTTTGGTTACCTTCTCTATCGCTCAGTGTAATACACATAAAACCCATCTATCTACTTTTTTTCATCACATTTGTGCCTTAGGTGATAATATACTTTTAGCACACACTGTATGATAAAGAACACACGTGCACTATCTAAAGAAAATTCAGCATAAATACCAATTAGACATTCTGATATTGCTTTGATAAGAACACATATAACATATTCCTTTTTATTTCTGAAGCACATGAGAGGAGGAAAAAGATAGGTTATACAATTTTCCATAGGAAGCCTCTTTCCAAAAGAAATCACCTAACACATTTTTAATGGTGGACATCATAAAACCTTACCTGAAGGAGCTAAATTTTTATAGTGAAATATTATGTCGGTACCTAAAAGCAAGGAAAAAAACCTACTATATAATTCATCAACCCATAAATAGTTATTTAATACGGAATCACTTATAAGTAGACTTCAGGAGACCATTTAGAATTCACAATGCATTATAGTTCCCAGTTTATTAGGCAGTTTACAAGAGCCATGGAACCAAATGGAATTATAAACCAGTGCATATCCCAAGAACACACTGATCTATTGTGGGCATAATGATGTTAGCTTTACTCATCTTTGAGCCATTCATCCACTAATGCAATTCATGTGTCAGGTCTAACACCAGCCAGTGGCTTTGCCTATGGATAAGGTCTGTTCTTACAGGCACAAGATGCATTGCAGCCTCAAATGTGGGGTAACTTTAAACTGGGACTAGGTGATTAAGTCTTATGTCTTAATTTCAAATAGTTGAATTTGTACCAGAATACTCATTATAGCTGACTCCTTGGTAGCCTTCTTTAGGGAAAAGGGAAGTGAGCTCTACTCTAGATGTTGACATCAATATGGTCTTACACTTGAATGTTATAATCACAAAACTATAGGATTTAGAGTGGTCATCTTGTCTTTCTGATCTTAAACCAACTAAGACAGGGTGATCTATTCCATTACAAAAGTTCTCTGGAGGAGAAGATTCCACATAGGAATTATTCTAAAGACACTTTTATGCTTTGGATTTACTGGATGAACCTGGTGTCTGTTAGGATAGAAAGATGTCCTATGGTTAGGAGAGTACAAATGGAAATTAGATGCTATTCTATACTCAATTTCTCGGCTCTATCAAAATTTACAGTGAAATCTTTGATCCATCACTGCAAATGTGGTCCCTGAGTTTTACTAAGATTTAATTTAGAATTATGCTGCTGGAGCCACAGTATTTTGAGGATTCAGCATCCAAGGGTCATTGAAATCTTTTCAAGGATAGAGTCTACATACTCAAAACTCTTTTTGTAATCATACCAAGATGTTATTGGTGTCTTAAAATGACCCTCCCTTTTCCAAACACATATCTGGATAAGCCTAGAATTTCTTCATATACTGCTACTGAAAAGACATAATGCAATTGATTGAATGTACAAGCAGATATGAGAATCTTTTTTCTATTAAGCCAGAAATTAAAGAGATTTGTAAAACAATGCCACTCTTTTCCCTGATTTTTTTTTTGTTTGTTTGTTTTGGAAGGTAACTGTTTTTCATATATATATTTTTTTAAAGTTTGTAATGGGTTTTTTGTTATTTTAAAATGAATTGATACTAATTTAAAAATTCATCAATTTAATTTCTCATACAGTTAATATTGATATCTATAACTCACACAAACATGCCTTTTTTTGGTCCTTAATAATTTTTTAAGAATGTAAAGTGATCCTATGACCAAAAAATTTGAGAACCACTGGCTTAGAACATTGAGAGGCTAAATGAGTTCCACAGTGTCACACAATCAATATGTACCAGAGATGGGACTTGAGCCCAGGTCTTCTGACTAGAACCCAGATCTCTATTTAATAAGTTGTATTACCTATCCCAAAATATTAAAGTTAATCTTCCTCCCACCAACATGGGGAGGAATATTAATCTCCTGCTTGAAACTCCTAAATGAGACTTTCTATTTTCAATAGAATAAAGTTCCAACTCGTCCAGGCCATATCCAGTATGGCTCCAAACCACTTCTTCAAGCTTACTTTTCCTAACCTGGGGTGGGAAACCTGTGGCCCTCTAGGTCCTTGGGTGCAGCCTTTTGACTGAATTCAACCTTCACAGTACAAATCCCTTTAATAAAAGGATTCATTCTGTAAAACTTGGACTCAGTCAAAAGGTCACACCCAAGGACCTAGAAGGTCACATGTGGCCTCTAGGCTGCAGGTTGCCCATTCTTGCAGCTTAGGCCCTTACATAAGTCTTCTGTTCCTGCCAGATGGGTCTAATCATCATCCCTAAAAATTCCATAAACTTTCTCACTTGTGTCTTTGCTTATAGTATGCCCCCTGCTTAGAATTCCTTCCTGCCTCTTCTCTCCTGAATTCAATCCTACTATCTTTCAAGATTTTCAACTTCCTCTGTTGTCCCAACATGAATTCTCTTATGTTGTCCAAATTGTGTGCCATTTGTATACATTCTGTCTCCCTAATAAGACTGAAAGCCCTTACAGGCAGGAGCCATGTTTTACATCTCTTTGTATCACAGGATCTAATACATAATAAAAATATGCTTTGCATATAGTAGATACTCAATAAAATTGTTTTTTAAATTTTTTGCTCTTGTTGCTAAGTGTATGTTCATATTCTCCCTCCCCTTCATAATTTTATAAAATATGATACAATTTTTTTAGTTTTCATCTGTCCATACTGAAAAATCACCAAGTATCTCCATTGTTTTGTCTGTTGCATTAAAGACAGTGAACGTATAGCCCTGACAAAACTATTTAATGATGGCACCCCAATATATTTGTCAGGCAGCAGGATGAAGAGGGGCTGAGGAGCTGCATCTCAGAATAAATAATATCTGACCATTTATTGCTTTGAATGGAGGCAGTTCCCTCTTCTTGCCAAAGGCCTTGACCTAAGAACTCCTATCACAAGGCCATCCTGATCTGTCCCCTCTGGTAGGCTGGCAGCCATGCTCTGAACCATCTGTGGTTTTTACATGCTCCTGCAGTCCAGCTTGGCCAGCACTAGGTAATACAGCAGCTGCCATTGTTCCCTGGAAATCTAGTAGGAATAACTATTGCAAGAGGCTTTCTGGGGGGGGGGGTGTGAAACCGTTATTGAAAAATGCAGGCACATGATAAATGGTGCAGACATTGCCTCTGCCCCCTTCCTTTAAATGCTTCCTTCAGCTACCAAACATTGCTTCTGTCTCTTCCAGGCAGAGTCCCAGACAATTTGCTTTCATTCAGATCCCTATCTCATTCAGACAGTTGGAAAAGGGTGATATGTGCTTCAGATGTCCCAAGTTAGAATGGAAGCATCATATTGATGACATTCCAAGGGGCACTGAAACCTATGATTGTCTAAAGATAATAAAATTACACCCATATGTGCACTAACAAATCAAGAAATTTAACTGTGGGCATATTGAATCATAGTTGCTTCATTACAGCAGCCTACCATTGGTCATGTTGATAATTTTTGTTCCCCCAAGATCCATATTGGGCAAACTAACCATTATGTGACAAACATTTTCTTGGAGTCCACTTAAGCTGAATTACTACTGGTTTATGAGGCTAAGTCAGCCACATACTCCTATAAAAATAAACTTCATTTTTGTCTCACATGCACAGAGCAATTTAGCTTTTAAATTTATGATCCTATTTGGGGTTTTCTTGGCAGAGATTCTGGAGTGATTTGCCATTTCCTTCTCTAGCTCATTTTACAGATGAGGAAACTGAGGGCAAACAGAGTTAAATGACTTGTCCAGGATCATACAGCTAGTAAGTGCCTGAGGCTAGATTTGAACTCCCAATTCCATGTCTAGTGCTCTATCTACTCAGGCACCTAAGCTGCCCAGTTTTTAAATTAATGTAAAAGTGAAAGGCACATTGCTCCCAGTGAAGTATTTCTGCAAAACACAACTGTGTAAAAACAACTCAATTGCTATGAGAATTAAATATGGATCAACAAAATCAATAGTTAATTGTATAACTCAGGATCTTTCCTCTCAGATCCAATCTTTAAGAGGAGGTCCAGGGTATGTTTGCTTTTGCTTTTTAAAAAATAATATTTAAAATCTGGCTATCATGCAAAATAGTGCATGAGGCTTTCATATTCCAATTTCCCACAAGTTACTTTGCCTGCAAATAGTCAAGGTCATATTGATCTAAGTCTCTTCTGTTTACGTTTAGAAATTCAGTGTCTTCATCAGTCAAGCTGTCTCATGCTTTGTATCTGCTTTGTGCTTATGCCAAACAAACTTCATTGTAAAAATAACACAGCATAATAGGTGTATCCCTATGTGATACAGATACGCTATTTGTATTGGAAACTACTCCTTGGTATACTTTACTATATGCTGTCCAACAATTATGCAATTCCCTTCCCCTCAGTAAAATATATGCATTGAAAGACCCATGATTTTTTTCTGGCAGAGCAAGAAGCATCGTGCTTTTGGAATCTGTTGATAGACAGACAGGTGGGCTTTTCCATTAGAGGCCAGGAAAGAAGCCAGGAGTTGGCCATGATGGCTTTAGAGAAACCTTAAGTAGGTCCCCATTTTATTTACTGAAATGGATGAGAATGGAAGGTGAAATGGCAAGTTGCTGCAACGAAGAGAGTTGTATGATAGCATCCAAGAGACTAGAGGGGTGGAAGAGAAATCTATGACCCTTGTTACATTATGGTGGAGCTAAAAATGTAATGTTTGCTCTCTTTTTTAAAAAGGCATAGGCTTTTATGTAATAAGTTATGTCTTTTTCTCCATTCCACATTGTCAAAAGCCTTCATCCATTTTGGGGACTGAAGGTAAAATAATTCTTGAAATAATGAATCATTTTTCTTTTGCCAGCTTGTCTAGAAATTCCATGATTATTTTGCTGTAGCAGACAATGACCTTCTCAAGGGAGGCCTATCAAACTCTCAAGGTATATAATGAGGAGGTCTCTTTCTCCTGCCTCAAGGAAAAACTGCACAGATAGAAAATGTTTCTGAAGCTACCAATATGTTCATCACTAGATGGGCAATAGTCTGCTCTACACAAAACCAAATGACATTTGTGTTTTTATGTAACAGGATAAGAAGATAAGGTCTTTGGAGGGACATAGGGGAGACATTTAAGGCTTATTCTGAAGAAGTTGGAGAAAAGGTTGTTCTCAGGTAGCAGATAGAGCCCATTTTAAGCCTCCCCACTTGTGTTAATTACCTAAAATGACTGAAGTTCATTAATGTGTGCTTTCTGCTGTTTATTTCCAGCAATTCGGAAAAACACAGCTTTGATGTGCCAGATTTCAAAAAGTTAGCCTGTCTTATACTGACTAGCCTAACAATTAATTCTTACACAGAAAGAAATCCCAAAGACGCAGGGTCTCTTATGGAAAGAAAACAAAAAGAGAAGGAAAGGAAAAGGAAGGATCCTTAATATAGTCAAACCCACGAATTAATAGGATTTCCCTGGTCATTTCAAATGACAATAAAAGGCAAGGGTAGAGAATCTATCTCAAAAGTAATCAGAATGCAAATGATACAGAATTTTATAGAAAATATTGAAAACTGTCAGCACCATCTTAAAAAAAAATCAGCAATTACAAGATAGGCATCACGCATTATTTAGCCAACCACCAGAAAATTCAAAAGAAAGAATTCTGAGCCCCTAAGAGCAATCTTTATATAGAGTAAAATTCTTTTTATATTTCTTAGGTATTGGTCATGAATTTCTTCACTTTCTTTAATTTTCTTTGGGAAAATCAAGTTGCCTGACCAGTATATATAACACTGTGTGACATCATGTTCCCCCATAATAAAGTGTATATATACATACATATATATTTATATATGTATATATATATATACACACAGACACACACATATAGATACACATATGCACATACACACAGATACACATATGTGTGTATATATATATACAAATATGTGTATCTCACTATGATATGTATCACTTTATTATATATACATACAAAAAGTTATACATGTGTATATATCTATGTAGAGAGATATATAACTACATTATGTGTGCATGTGTTCTCTATATTGTCTCTGTAAGGACTGAATTGAGGAGACAGATCTTAGTACTTTTTTATCAGTGAGTAAGAAAGAAAAAGGGGTATTTGGGGTACAGGCTTCCTTGAATATATTAAAAAGTAACAGAGATACTGCTCATTCTGGGGTGGCTTATATTTTATGCTATCTAAATGTGGGTTGATCAGTTAATAAATATTAATAAAAAGTTTACTATGTGCCAGGTGCTGTGCTAAGCACTGAAGATTAAAAAAAGTCCGTTCCCTTGAGGTGCTTACAATCTAATAGGGGAGACAACATATATAAAATACTATGTACAAGCAAGCTATATGTGGGGTAAGTTGGAAATATTCAACAGAGGGAAGGTATTAATTAGAATTAAGAGGTACTGGGACAAGCCTCCAGTAGAGGGCGCAATTTGAGATGAGGAAGCCTGGAATGAGGTGGAGATGAGAGAGAGCCTTCCAAGCCACTGAAAATGCCTGAAGTCTTGTTTGAGGAAAAGCAAGGAGGACAGCATTAATAGATAACAGAGTATTTGGTGGGATATAAAATATAAGAAGACTAGAAAAGTGGAGCGACAGGTTATCAAGGACTCTGAATATCAAACAGAGCATTTTATATTTGATCCTGAAGGTAATAGTAAGTCCCTGGAGTTTATTGAGTAACGAGGTGACATGATCAGGCTTTTGCAATAAGATGACCACTTTGGCAGCTGAGTGGAAGAGGGACTGGAGTGGGGAAGAGACTTGTGGCAGGCAGACTCACTGGCAGGCTACTGTAATAGACTAGGTGTCCAGTGATAAGGACCTGCACCAGCCTGGTGATAGCATCAGAGGAGATAAGGGGGCATATGTGAGAGAGGTTATGAAGGAAAATTTGATAGTTCTTGGCAAAAGATTGGACATAGGGTAGAGGGGTGAGAACGAGGAGTCAAGAATGACACCTAGTTGGAAACCTTGGGGAACTGGGAGGTTGGCGGTACCCCCAATAATACTAGGGAAGCTTGGAAAGGGGGAGAACTCCTGAAGGAAGATGAGGAATTCAGTTTTGGACATTGAGAGTTTAAGATGTCTATATAATGTCCAGTTAAGGATGTCTAATAGGCAGCTAGAGATGTCAGACTGGAAGTCAGCATAGAGGTTAGACCTGGCTAACTAGATCTGAGAATTATCAGTACAGAAAGAGTGATTGAATCCATGGGAGTTGATGAGATCACCAAGTGAAACAGTATAGAGGGAAAAGAGAAGACGGCTGAGGATGGAGTCCTGCCAGACACTTATGGTCAGACGATGTGCTTTGTATGAAGATCCAGCAAAGGAAATTCAGATAAAACAGGCAGACAGCTACGAGGAGAACCAAAAGAGGGCAGTGTCATGAAACCTAATGAGAATAAAATAAAAAAGAAGAGAACAACACTTTGACTGCAAAGGTCAAGAAGGAGGAAGCTTGAGAAAGGGCCATTGGATTTGGCGATTAAGAAATCACTAGTAATTTTGAAGAGAACAATTTTGGCTGAATGATGATGGTGAAAGCTAGATTGTAGAGAGTTAAGAGAGCAAGAGGAAAGGAAATGAAGGCATTAATTGTAGACTGTCTTCTCCAGGAGTTAACAACAAAAGAGAAGAAAAGTTTGAGATGAGTTAGCAGGAATGGATGGATCAAATTAGGGTTTTTTGAAATGAGGGACACTAGGGAATGTTTATACGTGGTAGGGAAGCATTCAGTAGACAGAGAGATTGAAGATAAGTGAAAAGTAGGGGTGATAGATAGGGACATCTCTTGAAGATAAGGTGGAATGGGATCACTTGTACATATAGGAGGGTTACCCTGAACAAGGAGAAGGGTCACTTCCTCATGTGAAACAGGGATGATAGTGGTAGAAAGCATTTGAGTGATGTGGGAGTAATTTGAGAGATGAGGAGAAGGGAAGAAGAGGGAATTTTTGGTGAATGGCCTAAATTTATTCAGTTAAATATGAGGCAAGGTTCTCCGTTGAAAGGATGGGGGTAAATGAGAGTTTTGAGGAGGGATGGAAAGGTTTGGAAATTTTCAGGGTCAGTGCTAGAGATTTCAGATGACCCAATGCTCATCGTATGCCTCCTGGTCTGGTACAGCAGAATGAAAAAGTTTTAAATTGTGCCAGCAACATGAGGACTGAAGCCTCTTACCTTGACCTCTGTCCCTGAAAAGAATTCAAGTTCCACTTTGTCAAATACTAAGTAGGACTGCTATTTCATTCTCTCAAAGATGTTATATATGGTCCAATGGGAAGAAGAAGAGTATACTTCCTTTAAATCGTCTACAAAGATCTCTGCTTAAGAATTTGTGAACACATTCTGTCCTAAGTATTCTTGTTGGATGTCATATTTCAGAAGTACTTTTAAAAAAAGCTATAAAGCCAATTGACTTGTTCTTCCCTTGTACTCCACCCTGCTCTATATCCCAGGAGATTTACAAGGAAGAAGATTTACACATATACACACACATACTACACATCCATGACTGTCCCATAGAAAGGCTGAAAGGATCTCATTGTAAGTAAAGCAAAAAATTACCCCCACGCCATTTTTCTAAGTACATTTCAGCCTCTCTGCCTGTGTCAATAAAGATCTCATACTATAAGTCATCTAGAAAATAAATGCTATGAAGGATGTTACATTTTATGTGGTCTGAATATGATTAGTGATTAGTCTTGGTAGTTTTGGTCACATGGGGATAGCAATCAAGGTTTTTCTACTGAGCTCTGTAACAACTGAAAAACACTCCACTGGCTCACATCCCATACAATGATGGGATATTAACTGAAAATCTAATTAATCTGCGAATGAATTATGGCCTAAGAAATATACTGTTTTATAATCAATTTTAAGTGAGTTCCTAACAGAAGATAAGATGAAGAAAAAGCTGTAAAATTACCAGAGGTTGATAAATTCTGTTTACTATGACTGATGATTTTTAGGTGGATAATTTTACAATCAATCAAACCTTTGTCAGTTCAAAAATCATGCTTCCCAACGTATGTTGAAAATTAATTTTTAAATTTACATATTTATTAAAAATCGTATTGAAAACAGCAGGAAGTAGGCCCTGTTTGAATAATAAAAGAACTTGTTATTCTACTAGAAACAAAAAAAAACTATTAAAAAGATTTTATTTTCTGGTAATGACCATATAAATTGCTATCTGAATTAGTTAAGTAAACAATTTATTATTCACCAGAGGTATTGACAGAAGAAGATGAAAGTCCCCAAATTCACAATTTTTTAAATGAAATATATCCTGATATCTTAGCCCTTAAGAACACGCTGACATAGATATACACACACACACACACACTCACACACACATACACACACATTATATATATATATATATATATATATATATATATATGTATATATGTATATAATTAAAGAGACCTTTTAGTAGAACCTCATTTGTAGAGAACATTTACAGTAGTGTCATGATGATGTCTTCTGAGCCCTTAAAAGACAGAGAATGGAGGGGATCCTTTGGGCTACATATTTGGAAGTCGCCCCCTTAAAAGTCAGATGCTTGTTGTTGTTGTTCGGTGATTGCCACACCTTCATCCACTACTACTACCATATCAGTGATTTGGTTTAATTTCCCTTTGAGAATAAAAGACTTTGGGCCTCACATTATAGCTCAACCCAGACAGATGTTATCACTGGAAACAACTGTCAGTGGGTCTGATCAGTTTGTTGGGTGGTATCTCCAGCGTATTTAGTGATATGAGGGGCATAAGGTTGTAATTAAATGGTGATATTGAATGGTACCACAGCTGGGTGGACATGACTGCACAATCTAAATTAAACACATAATGGGTTGTCAACTCAAAGATTTTGCCCCTGAGATATGACCCATTTGTATCACTCTACAGAGAAGATGGAAGAGTCAAAGGGAAGGAAAGGTTGAATAAGTCTCTGTGTATCTTCAGTAGTACAATTCAAAGGCAGAGTAGATCCTTCCCAATGCTGACACATGGAGACTGTGTCTTTAGGGTCCACCAAAGAGAGTGAAATTAGAAATCATATGGTCCATGAAATTCTGCTCAACTCCTGTCCTTAGAAACTGTTCTAGGTTTTTGAAATGATTTATAAAAACATACAAAACTAAAAAAAAATCTTGATCTAATGGTAAAAGAGATCACATTATGTAATGTGTCACATTCCCTTAGTATATGCACTATTGTCTTAATATATGTAATAGTATATGTAATAATATATTGCCTCCCCGCCCCCTTCCTTCTGCAGTGAGATGTTTTAAGTTCTCCTGAGGAAGCTGAGAGACCCAAAGTAGGAAGGTTGGGCAATGAAAACAAAAGAGAGAACTAACGAAATATGGAAAGAGTTACACAACCAAAGTAGGAGGAATGAATTTCAGAAAGGAAAATGGATATGGCTTCTGGAACAGGCTCCTCTCCAGCTTCATTTAACTCCTATGTCTACTAATAGGTGGTTCCCTCCCCTGTATTGTTCAGGTGACAGATTTTTGGACCTTGGTGCCACAGTGCCTCTTAGGTCTAGATGGGCAAATCATCTTACACCTTCTGTTCCCCAGCTTTCAGCACTGTCCTGATAAAGCTAAGCAAAGATTAAGGAGGAGAGGCATAGGAGCAGGTAGTTTCGGGAAATAAAAGACAGAGTGTGATATACTTATTTCAATTCTTTGTAATTTACCTTGTACTCTATTTTAAATAAGTGTTCTTTTGCTGTACTGTGATGGCACATATTTAATTTTTGGTAGGTCAGGAAGAGATCTTCTGGAAAATGGGGACTTGTAAGCAATGGTTTTGAATATATGGTATAACCATCTATATCTTAGGAACTTGAATATGGCATTGTTGTATACAAATGTCCACTGTATATGTGACACAGGGACTGAACCTATGAATTCATTTGTTTTGAAAACTCCTGAATGAGGACCCTTTACTAATCATTTATTAATACAGTTCAGACATGGCTTCTTGGAGGCTTAGAAACTTTGAGGGTTGCCTAGGGCACTGAGGTTAAGTGACTTGTCCAAGGTCTCATAGCCATTTGTCAGAGGTGGGGCTTGAATTCAAGTCTTCCTGGCTTTAAGGCCAGTTCTCTGTCCACTAGTCCACATTGCTTCTCTGTGTGATATATACATCAATGTATCTTGCTCATATAAAATACATGTTACGCTGCATAGGTAGTTATACTCTGAATAATGTGCTACCACTTTAGTTACTATACAGGCAGTTGCATGTGTCACATTGCTTTAATGGTGAATTTTATACTTTAATATGTCACAATGTCTTGTTAGATGCACTGACTGGTGTGCCACTGTTTTCATATATGTGTATGCAATAGTTCACATTGCCTTAGTCTGTGCACTGTATAAAACATTTATTAAACACTGAGTAGCATTGGCAACTAATTAGTTGTCCCCATTAGGTTGAGGAATTTATCCCATTTCCCCTAATACCTTTCTAATTAAATGAATTTACATGAACAAGGTGAAATCCCATTGAGAATTAGGATTTTGCTTATGAACTGGGGACTTGGTAGGTGAAATCATTAACTAAGTTAATTAAGTTGATGAACAACTCTTTAGTGTGAAATGTCAACTCCAGTACTCTCTATTCTTTCCAAGGCATTTTTAAAATTTCTTCCATCCCATGTTCTGTCAATAGAATTATTGATGTAAAATTGGAAAGGACCTTAAATATAATCTAGTCCAAATGTAATTTTCCTGACGTGGAAACTGAGGCCCATAGAAGTTAGATGACTGGCCCAGTCACAGAGGTATTAAGTGATAGAACTGAGTTGAATTAACTGCCTGTTGAATCCTCTGATTCCAAATCAAATGATTATTCCCATAGCACCATACTACCTCTGTTCAGATTCTGAATGGTCTTTTAAACTTTATTTGGCCCCTTACTACAGAGTTATCATTGGAAGCTTATGAGGAGTTGGGGCAGAGTGGATCACAGAAAATCATTTCCCTTATATTTCTGGTAATGTGCCTCCTAATTTCACCATCCTGGCTTGGAAAGCTTGCCCAGGATCTTGGTTTCCAGTCCCCATCTTGACCCCTTATATTTGTCATCCTGAGAACCTCTGAATTATCCTTTGGAGCGTATGGCCTTTTCCCCAGGAGAAGGTTTCCCTAGTGATTTCCCTAATTACTGGCATGCATTATTGCTTCCGCCAACAGTCTGCTGCCCATCTAAAGAGGCTGCCCTAACAACAGCCAAGCCATTTGCCCCCCTGAAAATCTCCTAGTGGGGAGTTCCAAAAAACCAGAGATTCAAGGATAATTAAGAGTCAGTCTTTAAGGAAATGACTATACTCTGAAGCACGTTTGCTACTTTGGCCTCCTCTAGGGGATCCCCAAGGACAAGGCCTAGGTAACCCTAGTAGTTGCATTTGACCTAAGTGAGTATGTTACCCTGAGGCCACCCACTAGAATAAAGGTAATGGCTCCATGTTGGGGGGGGGGAACGTGTCATCACAAGAACAGTTACCTAGCTGTAGACAAGCATTTGATGAAATCACTCATGCTGTCCTTGTGGGAAAGATGTAGGTTAGATGGCACCATTAGATGGATATGAAACTGACTGAATGCTTAAACCGAAAATACAGACATGAATGACTGACTTAGGAATGGGTTGAAGCCAGTTTGAACCTAATTGTGAAATTTTCGGTGTGAGCATCGAGACCTCAGAAATAAGCAAATGCTGCAAATTGGGGTTTGAATCATTGTTTTTTTAATGATCTAGACTTAAGAAAGTGATGGTGAAAATGGCAACAGTACAGATTAAATGAAAAAGTGCGTTGTGAATGCATGTTTTTTGTAAGGTGAGAGCTAATTGTTAATCATTTACCAGTACCTGCTTGGATTCAATATCAACAGGGAGTGAGGTAACTAATGGAATGATCCAGGGATCTGCTCTTGGCCCTTTGCTACTTGACTGAGATAAAGTATGGATGGTATGTTTATCAGATTTGTAGATGACTCAAAGCTAGAAAGCTAGCTAACATGCTTGACAGCAAAAGCCATATTCAAAGATTTTGCCACACTAGAACATGGGGCTAAATGTACTAAGATGAAAGTTAAAAGAGATAAATGTTAAAGTCATATACTTAAGTTCAAAAAAATCACCTTTTCAAATATAAGATTAGGGAGGCATGGTTAGAATTTTATTCAGCTGGAGAAAAAAAAAAAGGCTAAACTCCATGGACCAGAATCCACCATGATCACTTCCCAGAAAACCTCATTACCAGAAAAGCCCATAATCCTATGACATTGCATCAGCTTTGGTACTCCAACCTCATCAGTACATGAATTCAGTACCTCCTATGCCTTTGTTTGGAGGAATGAAGGGTAAAGGGAAGAACTCCTCCCAAAGCCTGCATGTAAAGAAGGCTCATAAGCTAGCAAGTCTCCATTTCCTATCATCTGTACTCCTTGGACTGGACTCCCTACTGTACATTCTCCATCCCTTTCCAATCCTCCTTTTGGTTTCCTTTTTTTGTGTTATCTTCCCCATTAGATTGTAAATTCCTTGAGGGCAGGGACTATCTTTCTTTTTATTAACTGTATCCCCAGCACCTAGCACATTACCTGGCGCATAGTAGGCACTTAGTAAACATTGATTGGATCGGATTGGATTTCTGTCCCCAGACCTTATCATAGGGCCTGGTAGACTGTAACATGCTTCAGAAACTGCTTACTAGTGAACTGTGAGTTCACTATGAATCAATGGTATGATATGGCACCCAAGAAAGCCAAAAACAGTCTTATACACTCTATTAAATAAGGTATGGTATCCAGGATAATGAAGGACAGTTCCATTGCACTCAACCAAAGTCAGTTTAAATTTGAAACACTGTGTACAGTTCTGGAAAACCCATTTTTAGAATAGGCATAAATAAGCTGGAGGATGTCCAGAGGAGGGCAATCAGGATAGTGAAGGACCTCATCATCAAACACATTATTATTATTGAAAATAATTGCTTTCAACTTTTCATAACACTTGGTGTATATCTGCACCCCAACAACCTCTTGAGGTAGGTTCTACAATGATCATTATCTGTATTTATAAATCAGGTACTTGAGTCTCAGGGAGATAAAGAGAATTGCCCATGGTCTACATAGTCAGTAAGGATTAGAGGTGGGTATGAATCCAGGTCTTCATGATTCCAAGTCTAGCACCATCTATGATCTTCTAGGAGGCACTGATTGCTGATGGAAAGGGGAATTGTTTACTCTGGAAAACACTGGAATTGAAGGAGAGATGATAGTGGTCTTGAAAATTTTTGGACTTTTATTTAAAAGGGTGATTAGAATTTTTGTTATTAGTTTCAGAGGGCAGAAGTTACTAAGAAGAAAATTTAGACTTGATGTAGGGAAAAAATTACCGACAGTTTGAACTATTTGAAAAAAAAAAAGGAATGGAATAGAATCCCTTCACATCAAAGGGGTTTCTTTGCCAGCAATCTTCAAAGAAAAGACGGGATAACCACTTATCAGATGTGTTGTAGAAGGGATTATTGTTCAAGAATCTATTAGATCATATGTTCTCTAAGGTTTTTTTCCCCAACTCCTAAATTTCTGTGATTTTGTGATATATCCAGAACCATAGACATAGTTAACACTTGGATAACACTCCTCTTGTTATCAGAATAGATTTCCCTGCCTTGTAACCCTCCATTCTTGACTCTTGGTTTCTTGCTCCTTCCTCATCTTCTCTTCCAACTCCACTCTTAATTCTCTGGCCTTTTCTCCCTCCTTGTCAACTTCCTTCTTACCCTGGAGATGCTTTCACCTCTGTAGACCTCTCTTCTGATTGGTGAGTCCTTGGCTGGTACCACCATTAAAGGAACTACTCAAGTAATCCCTGCCCTCCCCCCCCACACACACATACTTTCCAGATCCCTTATATATATTGTTTTGCCCCATTAGAATATAATTTCCTTGAGGGTAGGAATTGACTTTTTTTTTGCTTGAATTTGTCTCCCAGGACTTAGTACTATTCCTAGCACAGAACAATGATTTAATAAATGCTCTCTCTCTCTCTCTCTTTCTCTCTCTCCTTCTCCTCCTCCTCCCTCTCCCCCTCCCCATCCCCCCTGTCCTCTCTGTCTATCTCTTTGTCAGTCTGGCTCTCTGTCTCTCAGTCTGATTTGGTCTGTCTTTTCCCCCATTCCTGGCCCACAACCTGGCTTAGAATTACTTCATTTAACACTCATGCTTTGGACCTCTTTTTTTTAAGACAATTTTTTCCTCAGGCTCAATGACTGCCTGAATAGCATTCATCAACAACCTGACAGGTGTGTAGCTATACCAGAGACCTGTCAGATGCCCTTCTTCTACCCTATGACTAAGCTGACATACTAGTACCAAGTGGGTACAGAGAATAATTGCAGCCATAGTTAAAAACAAAACAAAACCTAAAGCTTTGGAAAATAACTATGATTTAGACAAATGGTCATATCTATGGCAGTCCCTCAATTTGGGCTTCTGAATCTTCTAAAAATTTCCCTAGCTCAGAATCTCTTCCTGGTAACATTCCTTTCTCCTTGCATCAGCCCTTGGATCTTGGTACTTTACAGACAACCCTAGAAACTCAATTTGAATTTATGATTTATATTTGTTTCATCCCTAAGTCAAACCCCACATACTTGGCCTCACATAGAAGGATTACCCTATAGTTTCACATCTATTCACTGTGTTAGGT
This sequence comes from Pseudochirops cupreus, assembly GCA_028627135.1. Classification (NCBI taxonomy): domain Eukaryota; kingdom Metazoa; phylum Chordata; class Mammalia; order Diprotodontia; family Pseudocheiridae; genus Pseudochirops; species Pseudochirops cupreus. The sequence goes on from CM053582.1 coordinate 247,622,626, forward strand.
GGGGCATGACAGCAATCACTCCTTAGTAATACTTCCTTCTTTGACTCTTCTTGCCAGAAGAGTGCAATTAGAGCTGGAAGCGGCCTCTCATTTAACATAAGAAGATGAGTCTAAGAAACCTGGGTCTCAATTCTATCATTAAATAGTTGTGTGGCCTTACGTAAATTACTTAACCTTTCCAGTCCTCCACTTATTCATTTGTTAAATGAGGGGATTGGACTAGTTAATCTCTAAGGATTCTTACTTTTCAAACATTTTGTAATTCTAAGACTCATCTGTGACATTTAAGACTTGTAGGAAGTAGGTCTCATTTTCCAGAAGTGATCTGGAAAGGGGAAAAAGATAACTCATCCTTAACTTCTTCCTGTTGGATATTTCTCCATTATGGTTTTTTAAGGGCCAAGATATCAGAGAATTCTTCTGATTGTAGAGGCATCATGAAATAAAGGAAAGAGCTAGACTCGGAGTTAGGAAGATCTGGGTTCAAGTTCTGCTCTGATACACATTGGCTATGTGATCCTAGGCAAGTCATTTTACCTCCTAGTGCCCTAGATAATTCTCTAAGAGCGAAGCTGTCAATGCATGGTAGTGGAAGACATTCCTCACTAGGAGCTGTCTATACTGCTGGAGTCACAGGTCTGGTAAAAAGAAATCCCCACCCCCACACACTAGTGGCATTGCCCCCAAAGAAAACCCAAATAATAGCCATCCGTCCTTTATAATTCTTATTTCTTTAGGACAATGTTATCACTAGAAATTTAGAAAGGATTGAAAATAAGTATATTTAGAAATGATAATCTGTGGATAGACCAGACAAAGCATGGTAGAATGGAGAGTTCTGAATTTGGAGGCAGAAAGACCTAGATTTAAATCCTTCCTCAGACATTTGCTAATTGTTTAACCCATTCCAATGGCTTCAGTTGCTCATCTGTAAAATGAAGGGTTTAGATTAAGTGACCTTCGAGGATTCCAAATGGGAGTGGCCCCTCTTGTAGCAGATAGGGTCTTGAAAAAAAATACTCAGATCAAAGTCGATACTCTCCCATCCAGTGATTCTCAACCTTCCTAATGCCACGACCCTTTAATACAGTTCCTCATGTTGTGGTGACCCCTAACCATAAAATTATTTTTGTTGCTACTTCATAACTGTAATTTTGCTACTGTTATGAATCATAATGTAAATATCTGACATACAGGATGTATTTTCATTGTTACAAATTGAACATAACTCACAGGTTGAGAACTGCTGCATTAGACCATGAGCTCCTTGAGAGCAAGTCTGGTTCTTTGCCTTTCTTTGTTTTCCTAGGGCTTAGACTGAGCCTCTTATATAGTTGGTGCATAATAGGTGCTTATTGACTGATTAATTAACTTCCTCCCACTTTTAGGTTAAAGCTAAAAAGCTTCATTAAACAGCATTTAGTTATCTCATCCTACTACCTCTTGCTCTGTGTTTTTGGGTATATTCCAGGACACTCTTCATTATTAATAATAGACACTTTAAGACACTTAAATTCCATGTTTTCAGAATAAATGCATGTGAATTTTGTTACTGGTGGGTAGAAAGAAGGTATGTACTCATCAGTTAGACTTTTTCATTAGCCTTTTCTTTTTATAGGATTATGAAATTTAAAAAATATTATTTAACTCAGTACCGCATGAATTCATGAAATTATGATTTTGTTAATGCAGTAAAACATTTTAAAATCCCTCATTTGAAAAGGTAAAATAATCAGAAAAGAAACAAGATTATATTTAGAAACAACTTATTTGTTCAAGAAAAGAATGTCGTATTTAACACCCAAGGAAAAGTATCTTTTGCTACGTAGAGCACCAAACTAGAGTTGGAAAGTTACACTAGTCACCTTGTTTTACTTCTTCCTCTTTTGTGGGAGTCTCAATTAACATTTTCCTGAAAATGGGGACTCTGGCCAAAACTGTAAAGTTTGATTCCCAAAGTTTTTCTTTTTCTAAAAATGGGATCACACTCAATTTCCTAGTGAAATTGTTCAGTTTTGGATTAGGGCCCAGTGATCAACTCCCAGCTAGACTATTTCTCCTAACAATATGCTAAGGGAGTGTACCTGGCAGGCTAGGGATATAAATGGATTAACTTCTTCAGCTCTCTTAGGGATCAGAACCAAACAAGTCAGTGAGCTACTGAGTAAACTAAACACATTCCAACTGTGGAACCATCTGGTGTAAGGAACACAATATGACCAGCCTTTCATTCTTGAGATTTTTCCAAAATTAAATATAATTTGAAATGGCTTTTCATGAAGTCATTATTTTCCTTCAGAAGTTAGGTTGACTTAGGTAAATCCTGATCCCAGTCATTACAGCCTTCATCCAGGGTCTAGTAGAGCCTTCAAGGGTAACCAAAATGTATCTTTTGGGTGTAAGGATTTTCAGGGATCTGAGAAGAGGTCTGAAGTGAGACTTATTAGGTACCTATTGTCTTCCAGGAACTATGCTAAAGGCTGAGGGGTACAAAAAATAGCTCAAGGAGCTACCAATCTAATGGGGGAAACAAAATGCAAACAGCAAGTTATAAACAAGATATATACAGGATAATTTGGAAATACTCTCAGAGGATCTGACTAGAGTGGCACTGTTATTAATGGGTGAATGTATTGGAATAGAGGTCCCTTCTTGCTATAATGTTCCATGGTTCCTAACTCTTAGGTCACTGGTGTTTTTATTATTCTTCAGGAGATTCAAGATGTGCAATGCTGTTGTTTTCTCAAGAAGGTCCAACTAAAGCAGTGGTTCTCAACCTTCCTAATGCTGCGCCCCATTAATACTCGTATGTGGGCGTATCTGCATCCGGGTGTACCTGCCTGGAGACAGATAGAGGAGCGGTGTCTCAGTTCCTAAGACCATTGGAAATATGTGTTTTCCCCTGTGACCTCTGCAAAAGGGTCGTTTGACCCCCAAAGGGGTTGCGACCTACAGGTTGAGAACCGCTGAATTAAAGTACCATCTCAGTAAAGGACTTGGTGAGGTAGGAGGAATGGAAAACATTATACCAAATAAAGTAATTTTGGGAGAGAGTTGACCTTTTACTCATCTGTACCTTCTTTTATTCTTTTAGTCCTGACCCTATTTACTTTATGCTAATGTCATTAATTACTCTTCCAGTAAAGACAAAATTATAAGATATTGGAGCTGGAAGCAATCCATGTGGTTCAACTTTCTCATCTGACTGATGAAACCAATGACCATTCCAAGAACTTAAGTGACTTCTCCAAAGTCATTGAGAAGCAGAGGAGGTGAAGGAAAGAGAAGAAAAAACATATATTAAGTACCTACTTTATCCCAGCACTGTGCTAAGCAGTTTATAAACATCTCATTTGATGCAGAAGCAGGTCTAGCCAACACCAAGATGGAAAAAGCACTGAAGTTAGAGCTGAAAGAGATGAGATTGAATCTAGTCTCTGATACCATGAATGATGTGAGCATGGGGAAGCCATGTCATCAGTCTGAGCTTAGTTTTCTTGTTTGTAAAATGTATTGGAGTAGATGACTTTTCCAGTTCTATCTTGCTATAATGTTCCAGCATTCCTAATTCAGTTCATTGGTATTTTTATTCTGCAGGGATGAGAAATGGCACTTTCTCAGAAAGGTCTGACTATAGTACCATCTCAGGTCTCACTAATGTAAGAAGAATAGAAATATAGCATATAAAATAATTTTAGGAAAGAAATGACCTTTCAGTCTTCTATACTTCCCTCTATTCTTTCTTTTAGTCCTGGCCACCAATTGTAAATTATGCAGCTAACTAAGTTATGTTGTACTACAAATTATAAATTTGACACATCTTTTGGAGGAGTGTTTTCCAGGTTACATTCTGTTGGTCTTTTGTACATAAGGGACGATAGAGAAAAAAACGCCTTGAAAAGCAAAAAACTACCTTTAATAAAAAGTCTCATGGTGAGAAAGTTGTACCTGCTCTGTATGAAGAACAGTAGTGATACTTTTTATTGTTTCCCTTGCTCGAAGTCTCTATCTTGCAAATTTGCATTTCCCCCATCTGACCCTCTGAACTCTTGCAAGTAGTTGCACGCCATACAGTTTTATGCTCTTCATGATGATCTATTGCTGTTTGTTTCAACTCCAGAATATTTTTAAATGCATCCCCTTTTCAGAATCTTATGCCTTTCTTCATAGTTTTGCAGCAAATATATTGTCCCTCTGAAGATTAAATGCTCCTCATATAAAATGCCACATAGCAATAAGCTGTTAACTTTTACTGACCTATCCTATCCATCCATGTTAAAACCTTATTTAAAAAAAATCAGATTCACTGAAAGTCTTTTATAGTGAATGTATCTGTGCATGTATTTTTCTCATACCATATGTGAATATTTGCTTATGTGAATATAGATATGAAATAAAGTGTACTAATTTCCACAAGCAAAACTGAAGCTGATGTTTTATGTGATTTATTTTTCACTAGTGGGAGTGAATTTACATGACGTCATTTGAAGTCTCATTGGGACCAACTGCATATCTCTTTATGAAGCTTGCTGAGTAGATGTTGAAATCCTGATCTGTGGACAGAGCCACATTGATTAGTCCACACAGAGATCAAGCCCTTCATTTTGTCCATGTTAGCATTATACTCTAACCAAGTTAACTGACCACTTACACATTGCTTTAAAGAGAGAATAAAATGAATCTTAGACACATCTGTCTGCTCCTTATATAAGCACACCAACCATTCTTAAGCAAAAGTGAACAGAGTAACAAAGGAGACAACTCGGTGGTGCAGTTGTCACAGTGAGGGCCTTCCATCTAATGTGACCTTGAGCATGTCACTTAACATCTTAATCTTTAGCTTCCTTCCCTGTAAAATGGGGAAAATAATAATACCTATGCCTTAGGGCTGCTCCTTGAGGGCAAAATGAGAAGACAGATACAAAGTATTTTCAAATCTTAAATCACCTTAAAGAAATCTTAGTTATTATAAAGAGTGCTTCTTGTAAGTGAAACAAGTTCCTTTTTGTTAAACCATCTAGAATTTTCTTCAGTTTCAATTATTGCTCTACCTAAGAAAGAAGTAATTTGAAGAAGCCAGACCTGGGAGTCGAGCTGTCAGGATGCCTCTTGGTGATGAATGGAGGTCAGTTCAGGCTGGTAGGACTGTGAAATGTGCCACTAAAGTTTATATCACTCTTCTGAGTTTTTGTGAAAGGTTATTAAAAGGCATTTAAATTGCATGGGTGTAACTTACAAACTCCCCAAATCATCTTTGTCATTCAGTGCTATTAAGACTGCTCAATCCTCTGCAGACATGTCACATTGCATGATCTTCTCTGGCACCAGTAACTGGGTGATTTAGCAAGGAACTGAAAGCAACGTAGTGAACCCTAACATAAATAGAAAGGGGAGCAGCATCACTGTTTTACTTTGAGCCTTGGTGACCTTTCCAGTAGCTTTCATGAGTCAGCTTGAGGTCTCTTCTCTATTTCTATGTCCTAAAGGAATCTGAGTGTATGTACTGTGGTATTTTTCACTCTGCCATAGTTGACCTCTTTCCCAGACTGTATGAAACTAAGAAATCCCTTTTCATTTAAATTAAAGTTGGAACCTCTTGGGAAAGGGAAAGGACTTGGAGGGAGAAGAAAATAATTATTATTCCCCCAAGAAAATGTAAAAATGGAAGTCTTATTAGTTCTAAATTTTCTGATTATTGAAAACGCCTTTAGTCTCTTTCATAAATAATTGATCACAAATTGTTTTACGGATACTAATGTGCAATGATATAATATATATACATACATATGCATATATGTACATATATTTACATATGAGTAAGCATATACACATGTGTATGTATGTGTGTATAGACAGAGAAATAGAGAAAAAGACAGTTTGTACAAGTGACTTCATGAATGTAGGAAACAATCAGTTTGGGAACTGATGCAAATCAGCCACTTGTGTGTAACATAATCTTAGAAAACTTGTAGTATAATTGAGAAGTAAAGTGATTTGCTCATGGCCTAGAACTCAAACTCATATCTTCTTGACTCTAAGGTCAATTTTCTATCCACTATATTACATCATTTCTCATTTCTTCTACAAAGAAATAATAATAATGGTCTCAAATTTTCCTGGGAAAATAGCATTCTCAACTCCCTAATTACCATGTTCTTTCAGTGCACACTATTAATACTCCACACTATGGGAAAGAGATCATTCTCTTCATTTCACTGGATAGTTGAATACCAACTGGATCACAAGACCCTTTTGTTATCGTAAATTAATGAAAAATCTCTAAAAGGGGAAAAGATTCTCAACAGTCTCTCTCTCTGCAAAAGAGAGATGCAGTGATAAATCTGGGGTCAGAGAAACTAGATTTAAATCCCAGTTCTGCCATTTACTATCTGTGTGAATTTAGGCAAATAATACACCCTTTTTCTGGACCTTAATTTCCTCATTAGTAACATGATGGGTTGGCATGGTCGACCTATACATTTTCTTATGGTTCTAAATCTATGTTTCTTTTTATGATGCTATGCTCCTGGAGCTTATATATTTTTAAACTCCAGCAAATAAGAATAATCTATTCATTTTCTAGCTCCAAGCAATACTGAACTAATTTTTAAATGTGTCTCTATGTATGTATATTTAAAATATACACATCTCATTTGGTCCTCAAAATAACTTCATGAGATAGATATAACAGATATTGTAATCTCTATTTTAGAGACAAAGTAAAGCTGAGAAAGTGTAAATATCATGCAGCTTGTGACAGTTGGGATTAAAACCCGTGTCTCCTTATTTTGCCATCAGATTATAGACAGGTTACTTGCCTGGCTGGTTCATCAATTTTCCTACCTTTAAATGTAATGCTAACATCTAGTAGCTTCTAATGCAACAATGCTCTTTATTTATGCATTCAGATATACTTCCAGTCAAGTATTTAGCTCTCCATTCTTGTATATTAGATGCAATATTGGCCTGCTATCATGTTGCTTGTCTTTCGTATAGCCATTAGTACTATTTTACATACCTGCATTATGAAATATCTGCCTACCTCCCAGTTTTGAGTTAAGGATTAGCAAGGATACAATCAAGAAGGTCTTTGCAGATCATGTATGTAAATAATGGCCAGTTATATAATTATAGACACCACAGAGCTAGCTAGATAGATGATATGGTTGTACACTCATCTAACTGGTGCCTTGCCCCCCACCCCTCCCTCCTTCATTTTTAAGATAAAGTAATGGATGCCTAGAGATGTTAAGCAATTATCTTAAGCTTAAAAAACTATTCATTATTAGAGTTAGAACTAGAACAAAAGTCTTCTGATTCTCAGTTAAATGTTCTTTCTACTGTGCCATCTGCTTTGTTCCCATTGGGTCAGGAATTGGTTAATGACAACATGAATGAATTATCTATGTAAATTGTGCATATAAAATGAGGAAACCTCAAGCAGGGAAACAAGTATTTGTTCCAAAGGATGACCAAAATATGGAAAGAAGATACTCTAGACAGAAAAAGTGGAACAGAATAAAGAAGTAATAGGCCATAGAATATAGCCAGAGAATGGGAAGAGAATAGGATAGAAACAGCATGTGTATTGGAAATATAGCTAGATGTCACGTAGATTCTTCTTTTAGTACCAGCTTAACTAACATTAGTTAGTGAAACCACTTTAAAAAAAACAGCAACCTTAAAACAAAACACTTAAGCCTTCTGCAGTATAGTGATGACCTATAAAATGAGGTATTTATGCAGGACAATCTTCAACATACCTTCTAGTTGTAAATCCTTTGACCCTATATAGTCTTCTGAGGCTAATGGTGGTTTTGAACTTATCTGGACTCTATAGCTCCTTTTTCCTTGCCAATCTAGATGGTGAATACTTCTGTTTGAGGGTAAAATAGTAATTTTCTCCTATATCTAAGTCATTTTGTGATTATTAGACCACAATGGGAGCAAGACTAGAGCCCACATATTTACCTGGTCAAAAGTGTGATACTAGGGTAGCACTCCTGAAGCTCAAGTTTCCTGTCATGTACTGATCACCTGCAGGATGAATTCCATTGGCTTGACATTTGAGTTAGGCCAGAATGATGAGGTTTTCACACAAATCATGGCCACTATGAGAAGTCAAGGTCTGTTCAGGGGATCTTTAGGAATAGGTGCAGGGATTCATTCTTTATATCTAAGATGAAATTTCAAAGGGAAGAAGAAAAGAATACTTTTATAGGCTCTTAGAGGAAGTCATTGGTGAAATAAGAATGTGCTGAAAGACATGAGATGGCAGTAAAATGTGTATCAATTCATTATAGGCATCATGGTAATTTTCAGGGTTAATTAGAAATTGAAGGAGCAGATGGAGTAGGGGAAAAAAAACAAACAAACCTAGAGTGTGAGAAGGGTGATGTGGATATACCTGAGACTAGAACTTTCTACAGAAGGATGAAAAAATTGAAGTATCTACCTAAAAGTGAAATGGGGAAACCTTAGAGATTAGAAATTAAAAAAAACAATTGTATGTTTCAAAGATGGACTTATAAAAATGGAATAATGCTTCTAAAGATGTAGGGGTGAGGGCGGCTAGGTGGTGCAGTGAATAGAGCACTGGCCCTGGAGTCAGGAGGACCTGAGTTCAAATCCGGCCTCAGATACTTGACACACTTACTAGCTGTATGACCTTGGGCAAGTCACTTAACCCCAAATGCGTTGCCTTCCCCCTTAAAAAAAGATGTAGGGAAGGGAATTATGAAAGGAAATTGTGTTTTGAGGGTCTCGAACATTTCTGGGAAGGGAAAGGAGTCATCCTAAGGATGTGAGGTCGATTACATAGGTACTGACATATAGGCATAATGTTAGAAAAGTTGATTCTGTTTTTTATGCTGAGGAACCAACTGGTTTTATATCTGTCTGAAGAATTTGGTACCTTCCCTCAGGCAAGTGGTTACTTTGAATACCCTGTATCATTCAGTGTTAAATCTACGTTGATGTATGTGTATCCAAAAAAAAAATACAACCAAAGAACAAAAATGAAAATGTGAATTTATGAATCCATTTAAGTGTATGCATGCTAAGGCAACAGGGCTTAATTTGGTTTGGGAAACTATTCTGTCTATCTGAAAGTATCAAGGCAAGAGTAAACTTGGTGTATTAAAGATGTTAGGTTTCTGAAAATGTGTGTGTGTGTGTGTGTGTGCGCGCGCATGTGTGTGTGTGTGTGAAAAGGAGAATAAGATCAATATCTTTAGTGAAAAGAGAACAAAAATGAAATTCTAGCAGGCTGGAGAGAAAAAGTAGGAAATGGAATGGTTATATATTTGAATTTTCAATTCATTTGTACCCTTTGTATAAATTGTATACAATATGCAATGTACATGATATACAAAATTGTATACAATAAATTACATAAAACATATACCCTTTGTATAAACAAATTGGTTTGGTGATTGCAAAGTTTTAGCTTCTTGTGCCATGCTGATGTATGATGATAAATTTTAGTTCCCAAATTAATCAAGTTGATAATTTACATTAATTCTGTAAGTTTGTGCAACAGAATATAATCATAGACTCATAGGTTCGTAGATTTAGAACTGGATTGAATTTTATCGATAATTAATCCAGCCCCATTATTTTACAGATGAGGATTAAAGAGATGAAGCAACTTGCCTGAGAGCTTACTGATAGTAAGTGAGCCAAGTACTCTGACTCCAAAGAAAATGGCCTTTCCTCTATTATCATTTGTTTATTGAAGACTTTCTCTTTACACAGGACATAGAATCAAGGGATATCTAGCGCCTGATATAAGATGAAAGAATAGAATATTAGAATATAGGAGAATAGAATATTTTCCACCTTTTTACCCTACATTTTAATTGGAATGATTTCATGATTTGGGGATAAAAAAGATGATTAATAATGAATGACTTTCTTTGATAAGAAAAAGGGATCTCCTCCATGTGTATAAATATTAAATTTGATTCTATTTTCTGTATTGGTTTCTAGATACGTTTACCATGGACTGGTAGAATGGGGGACAGAGGCATGGAGGAACCATTCTTTGTGGATGATTTGTATTTACTGTGTATGGGTACATGGGTGTGTATGAATTGGGTACTCCCTAGGATTGTCTGAAGGTTGTCATTTTTCAAGTGTGTCTGACTCTTTGTGATCTCATTTGGTGTTTTCTTGGCAGAGACAGTGGACTGTTTTGCCATTTTCTTCTCCAGTTAATTTTACAGATGAGGAAAATAAGGCAAACAGTGTTAAAAGACTTGCCCAGGGTCACCCAGCTAGTAAGTGTCTGAGGCCAGATTTGAACTCAAGAAGATGAGTGTTTCTGACTTTAGGCCTGGAACTCTATCCATTGTGCCACCTAGCTGACCCAGTCCAACGGATAGCAAATACCTATTGATAGATTTTGGATCACCGACCAACATGCTAATTTGACCAAATTAGGAATGGATGAATCCTAGGATTCTTGAGTTGAAAAGGACTTCAAAAGCTAACTAGTTCACCTAGAAACCGACCAAGAATCCATTCAGCAACATTACTGATGCTGTCATGTCACCTTTGTGTGAAAATATTTAGTAAAAGAAATCCCACTGAGTGGGTGGTAAGGTATCTATTTTACTTCTGAAAAGCTATATTTTTACTAAATGTTTCTTTACATTGAGTGAAAACCTGCTTCTTTGCAACTCCCACCCATCTTGCTCCTAGCTCTTCCCTATGGTGCCTCTCCTTCTTATGACAGCCTTTCAATTATTTGAAGAAAATTACCATTCTCTACAAGCTTTCTCTTTTCCAGTCTAAATAGCCTCAGTTCCTTCAATCAGTTTTCATATGGCATGAACCAGAGGCCTTTTGCCAACCTATTTGACCTCCTCTGGATATACCCAAGTTTGTCTTTGTCTTTAACTAAAGGACTAAATCCACTGATGGTCTGAGTGGATCAAAGTATAATTTGCCTTTATTAATATAGTGTGGAAGAGCATTAGCTTTTCTGGCTGCCATATTATATACTTTACTGATCAGGAGGATGTCACATTTGGACAAAATTATGTTTCAAGTAGACGCTAGTGAGATTGCCGGGCCACTTAAGACAGACCAAGACTTGGGAACTGTGATAGAAAACATATAATAGAAAACGGTGTTCTGGTGGCACAGACACATTCCAAACCAGACAGTGATTTAAATGGTAAATGGGTGAATATAGTAGGATGTCTATAGAGTAAATTAAAATAATATATGGGAGTGACAAGAGTACAACTAAAAAGGGATTCTCTCCCAAAGACTATACATTGGATTTGAGAGGAATGGTCATCATGATCCACTATAGCAAGAGTTTTAGGTTGTTCTAGTGTCAGGGAAGATCAGGTGGATAGACCCTGGCTCTAGCTCTGTTTCCAAGGAGACATCAAAAGGAAGAAGCCACTGGGGTAATAGAAACTGTACTAGGTCAGATGGTCAGCAGAATAATCCCAAAGGAGAGAGAGAACCAGGCCTCAGTTTCATTTGTAAAGAGGCTATCAGGGCTAAGTGTTCTACTGTTGGTGGGATGCTTATTATGTTTTCATGTCCCTTTTAGGCTTTGAGGGAGGCATTATGATCAGTCAAATGAGAATTATATTCTAAGCCTGCTCCTTTGTGCCCAAGATAAGAAGCATGTAGAGCCCAACACTTATTAGGTCAAAGCTTATTGACATGGAAAGATAATATGATCACTATTAATCATTGATGAATCCTTTCAATTCATGGGAAGGGCCCATGTCTTTGACTTGATTCACAACCCAACTTTTACCAAGCATGTAACAGAACCATTTTCAGAGATCTCATGAAAGTAACTAGAAGTTTTAGATGGCCTATCACACACAATCATATAGGTAAGTTAAACTACATACATGAATTAAACCTTGAAGGTTGAATTTTAAAAGCTATATGACTTGTCAGGGTCATACTTGGTCAGAGTTTACCATTCATATAGGTGAAAATCTACCGGTGGAAACCCTATACTCCTCTCCTTAGGAATTGATGCATTAATAGAAGATGCCAAAATGGGAAGTGTAAATGTAGTATAATACTGAAGTATCCAATGTCATGAAGGAATGAGAACAGAAGATCACCTCAGATTATGATAAGTGATTAACAATATGGTCTGGAAACTAAAAAATATAGTACAAAGACTGAGGAAGCCCTAAGAAAAGAACTATTTGTTAAGCAGAATGGCTTTTGATTTTGTTTGAATTATAAATTCACAAGATAGACTATGGGTTGGAAAGAGGGTGTAACAAAAGGGAAGGGATAGTATATGAGGAAGAATGTGACACGAATAGGTGTGGGAAAGAAGGTTGGATGAAAAGCCCTTCAAAGGTGTCAGGGATTTTGACATTCTGGGTTGGGATTCATGATTGTATCTTTCCACCAGCTAATACAGTGAAAAGAAAACCAAATTTTTAGTCAGAAAACTTTAGGTCAAATTCCGTCTTTTATACTTCTTTTTACTTGTGTGTTTATGGGAAATTCACTTACCACATCTGAACCTCAGTTTCCTTATCTGTAAAAATGAACCAGTTGGATATAATGGTCTTGAAAGTCCTTTCCTTTCTAATCCTATGTATGAAATCTCTCTCTCCCCCATCCCTTGGTTGTGAATAAACTTGTTTGATGCTAAGATAGTTATCTTTCCCCATGTCTAAGTTACAGAGACACTCCTGGATCATTATGGGAAAGAGGCCAGGATTAACACATGGAATTTTCATCTTTCATTTTTTTAAACTTTTACTTTCTGTGTAGACATGACTACAAAAGGCACCATGTATAAGAATGTAACACTGGCCAGAAACAGAAAAAGGAATATTTGAAATGAAGTGTTTCAGCATCTCACACCACCCTCATCAAATATATCTTAACTACTGAATGGTAACTCCTCTTAAAAGTACTTTTCTCTATTCCTAGTGTTGACCAACTATTATGTTAAAACGTACTTCTGGTTTCCAGGTAGCATTAGAAAGAATATGGAAAGCCAACCTAAAGTTCCATTTGAAAACTTTCAAGAATGAAGAATATATGATGACAAATGACATGAGAATGATTGTACTTTGTGCTATGGTATAATTCACAACAGCCACGTCTGTCAGGTTTTTTGATGAATAGTCTAGAATGCTCTTCAATTAAGTGAATCTCATAGTAAATTTAAAGTCACAGTGACTTTAACAGTCCCTTGTTTCAGGAAATCCATTTACTCGAATGCAGACAAGGATGGCTGATCTTTAAAAAGTATTCCTGCATAACACAGAAAATAAAAATAGACATTCAGCTCTTGTGGTGGTAGCACATTCTCCAAGGACCTCACAGCCAGCATCAATTTGAAATCATTCATGGTAGATGGTGCCTAACAGCAGCAGCAGGAGCCTGGCATCCTGTCCCTGTAAGTCAAAGGGCTCAGAAAAAAAATGAAGCTCTAGTCTCCTGTTCCTTCTGTCATGGGATTGAAAGACCATTTATATGCAACCTTGGGGGAAAGGAGTGAGAAAGCAAGAATAGCTAGCCTTGAATAGGTTAACCTAGAGAAACCTACTGAATTCAAGAGATATGATTATGCCCGAAAACTATCCCCCTGAATGCAAGTACTCCCAGAAGATGTGAATGATTTCACATTTACAGGGTACCTGCCATGTCTTGGTTCCCTAGCCTCCTCCATAGTTTTCCAGACTTTTATATGGGCTCATCTGCCTTACAAGTACTTGACAGACCCATTCCTACTTGATGGAAACCTTTCCCCACCTAACCTGTCCCATTACCCTCAAGTTCATTTGTTACAAAAAAAAAATGAAAAGCAAGGCTGAAATGTAAGGTAGGGAAGGCTAGGAGAGGAATGGTTGTGAATGACAAGAGGCAAGGGTAAAAGGAAGCAAGAGGAAAAGGCAGTTTAATGGTATATCATGGAGTGGCTTAGGCATGGTCAAACCTTAAGTATTTTGTCCTGTATTCCATAAGACTAGACCAGAGGTTCCCAAACTTATTTGGCCTACTGCCTCTTTAAAAAAAATTACTCAGCACCCCCAGAAATTGATTTTCTTTAACCCTTTAACTTTTTTGAAATTTGCATCATTTCAAAAAACATATATTTTAAAATGACTCATCTGAAATTTAATAACTTATTGTAATTTTGTGGTTTTTTCCTGCATTGAAATTTTGTTGATGCAAAGTTGTGTCTTGTAATTGTATAGTATCATATTATAAACAAATCACTACATGCATGTCTTCCTGTTGATGAACGCTGGACTTCCCAGCAATGTACTATATACTCACCTGCCAACGCTTGCTTGTTAAGACCTGTTGGGGGACTTGACCACTGATTGGTTAAAATTTGCATTTTGTGTGTTTATTTGGAAAATAATGTAATTACTACGACATTAACTCTGTTACACAACAGATGAAACATGTACAAATGTTTTCTCAGAATTTTTTTCTCTTCTTTCCTTATACTTCCACTGCCCCCTTATTTTTATTCAATGTCCCCAATTGTACCTGAGGCTACCTGCCCCTCTGGATCATTCCATATCACCCACTTTGGGAACCTATGAACAGAACAAGAAATTCCAAATCATGTTGTCTGTTTTTGGTCACATTTCCATGGCGAATGCTGCTGTTGTTTACACAAAACTCAAGGTTTTTTTTCTCTTATTAAAGATATAAATCCCTTTAATCATAATATACCATTCTGTCACTTGCTCATAATCTTTAGTGATTCTAAGTACCATGGCATCCTATTCTAAGTAGGCAAAACCTCAGAAGCTTTGATCAAGTTATTTTACACTCAGCAGTGTAGTGTATAGCAACTAATTCAAAGGGGGAGGAAAAGAAAAGTATATTTTATCTATTTAGTTGTAAACCTATAAGGATAACTTAGATTAAATATCACCCTACTCCATAACTAAGGAATTAAATTCATTTTGCTTTTTCTTCTTATAAAGATGGAAAATTTCTAAGAGATGTTGTTAAGTCCATATTTTTGTTCATCTTGTGATTCAACTGGCATTATACAGCATAACATTTGTAATTTGACTATATTATGTGTATGAAACATGTGCTCCAAAGGGAGCTAAGAAAACGTTATGTAGTATGGCAATAGCTTTTTTTTTTTGTAAAGGTTCTTTTATTTCTTTCACTTTTAAACAAGGGACCAAGAATTTATCTTTAGTTTACTCTGGACACATTCTTAGGTATTCAGTGATGGAAATTATTTTCCCTAGGAACTCTGACTACTTCCTGTGTTGTCAATATTATTAGGTACACTGGGAAGTGATAAGATCTGTGGTAGGAACAAAAAGAACTAAAATACTCTTTGTATATTTGGGTACTAAATTTTGAAGTTGAGCCCCACTTCTTCCTGGTTTTGGGCAGTTCACTTTGTCTTTCTGTGCCTCAGTTTTCCATTATACAAAATGGGTATATGAATGCTTGCACTATTAGCCTCTCAGACATTATAAAGAAAACACCTTGTCAATTCCAAAGTATTATATGAAAAGTGAACCATTATTATTATTATTATTATTATTATGATTATTACTATTTTCACTTGACTCCTCAAAATGTTTCTATTACTCTTTTGGGAACAGAAATTGAGTTCTGACAAAAAATATTCAAGGTAATATGGACCTGATGTCTTCAGAGCTTCAAAGACACCACTTCCCAAAAGGAGTAGAGCCTTCATTACTATTCTTTAGTAAAAAAAAAAAATCTTTCTCATTCATTAAACAAAGAGGGAATAGAATTCTAAAGAAAAGAACACTCAGGAATTTCCCAATTGTGGACTATCAGGAAACCAAAAACAGACCAAAAGAGCAGCTTTGTATATGGCATAAGAAAGTATAATAGAAAGAAGAAACTTTGAACACTCAAAGAGTTAGCATAATGTTAAATGAACGGGCTGCCTTGCTAGCATGGGATCTTCCTGTTATAGGGGGTGTTCAGGCAGAGTTTGATTGACTAACTGTTAGAGATGCTGTGTAGGTCATTTTTGCTGTGGAAACAGGTAAATCCGATGTGGTCTAACGGAGTAAGCACAGTTGCAGACAGGTAAAATAGGAACAGAAACCCACAGGACTCCGAGTCAGAACGCTTGAGATGGAGAAGCAGCTTTGATACTCACTAGCTATTTGTGTGATTGGTTGTTTCAATTGTGTCTGGCTCTTTGTGGTTCCATTTTTGGGTTTTCTTAGCCAAAGATATTGGACTGGTTTGTCATTTCCTTTTCCAGGTCATTTTAGAGATGAGGAAACTGAAGCAAATAGGGTTAAGTGATTTGCCCAAGTTCACACAGCTAGTAAGTTTCTGAAGCCAGATTTGAACTCAGGAAGATGAGTCTGCAACCTAGCTGTTTGTCATGGTTGAATCACAGCTTCTCCAAGCTTCAGTTTCCTCATTTGTAAAATAGGGATATTAATACTTGACCTACATCAGAGTATTGTTGTGAGGAGAGGATTTTTAAAGTTCAAAGTAATATATAAATATGTACTATTATTATTGAGCACTTGAATAGTGGATATGTATTTTTTAACCAACTCTTTGATATTGTGTGTGTGTGCGTGTGGCTGGGGGAGGGTAAAAGGAGCCCAGCTATTGGAAGTAAATAGAAGTAGAAAGGAACCCAACTGAGGATGAGAACAAAAGTGGTAGGGAAATCCAGCTGCTTTTAATGATTGCATTGTGATAATACCTTTCAAAAGTTTGAAGACAAATAGTCATGTAAACACTAAATCTCCTCAGGATAAATACATCAACTTCTTTCATCCTCTCTTCATATGAGATCATTTTGAATCCTTTCACCATCTTGGTCATACTTCCCCCTGTAGGCATTCCAGCTTGCTAATACTCCTCTTCATTTTAAAAATTAATTTAAATTTTTATTTAATGAGCACTTATATCCTTTCTCTCCCACTCCCTCTTCCCGTTGAACAAACAAAAATGGAAAAACAAGGGCCTCATAACTTGCCAATATTCCCCCTTAAATTGTGGGAATATAACTTCACACAACATTCCTGATGCAAAATGAAAGGTACTATGACCTACCCTGGTATGGATGTTATATTTACATGAATTCAATCAAAGACTGAATTCTTTTAGGCTTCTGTACCAAAGTGTTACCTGATATCAAGCTTGTAGTTCATTAAACTTGTTAGTTTTTTGTGAATAAAATAGTCATCTTATCCCTGTAATTGTACAGTTCGGTTTTTGATCCCAAATGCAGAAGACTTATATTTATTCTCCACTAAAGCGTATCTTTTTACATTTTACCCATCATTCTACTTGTCAAGATTCACTACCCAGCTTACCAGTTATCATTCTCAATATCATGTCATCCATAAATTTTTATAAGCATGCCAACTATTTCTTCATTAACTTAATGAATTTGATAAGCATGTGAGCCATGGCTTCATAATATCATTAATGAAAACATTGGACAGAATAGTAGGGTATTAGCTCCTTGTGAAGAGCAATTTTGTCATTGTCTTCATATCCCTAGTCCCTAGAGTAGTAACAGGAGTTTAGTAGGAATTTGAATTTTTGATGAATAGAATTGAATTGAACAGAATAGGTCCAAGGGCAGAGCCTTGTAACCCTCTCCTAGGAACTTATCCTAGGTTTATGTCAAGTGATCTATTAGAGTTATCTATTAAACAATCTTTAGGTTCAGTCCTTCAACTCATTCTGAATTCACCTAAATATGCCAGCCCACATCTCCCCATCTTGTCCACAGGGACAGAATGAGAAAGTTTGTCAAGTGTCTTGCTTAAATCCAGACACATTATGTATACAATGTTTCATTGATTTAGCAGTTTAATAATCCCGTTGAAGAAAAGTTTTAAAGACTTCAGCAAGCATGGCTATGAGCTGGACTTTTCCTCCAGTGCTCCAGATCATCTCAATAGCCTTCCTTCCATTTATACCAACCAAAATCTAGTTTGGGCAATAACATGAAAAGGATGCTATCTTGCTTTCTAATTAAATTCCTCTAACAGTATGCAGATTTATTCATATTATAATAAAAATTTTGGTCTAATTAAAAATGAGATTTTTCTCACTTAATAGTGCTTCATCATATTTCTGATTCTGATGTAATTGAATCTGGAAACAATGACACTGGCAGATAGTTTGGGACATTGCTACTTATCATGAGGATAAATAGCATGCCTGGAGAGTGATCCTATATTTATTTCTGGGAAGCTTGTATGAATTCTTTCCAAATTAAATTCAAATTTAGCAATACAGATGGAAAGGACATCCAGCTCATTTTCAAAACAATGGGTATGCAATGGATTCTATAATAAAAAAGGCCCAATATACATGAGAGATTTACATGGAATATGGCTTTGGCTTCCCATTTTCATCCTGGCCCCGTGTCTATTCATCAGTACTCTCAACTAACCAAAACTAGGTACAAGTCTTCCTTAGGTCTCAGTGAATAATTCACCTAGTATTAAAGTATCTCATATTTGTTTAACATTCTACAATTTACAAATGCACTTTCAAATGCATTAGCCCACTGGACATTTATAACATACAGAAATAGGCAGAACAGGTATTTTATATTTTACAGATAAGGAAACTGAGACAACAAAAAGCTATCTGATCTGTGTAATACAATATAGTCAGCTAATAAGAAAGCCAAAACTACAACCCAGGAAATTAATTCTAATTCTAATTCAGCTTCCTTTCCATTATACCAAACCAAATGGCCCTTGGCTTTGGGTTTTGTGAGCTCCCAGATTTCTACTGAGAAACAGTGATAGTAAAAATACCTGAATGGGGCTTAAAAAGTTAATTGTTAAATTCTTCTGGCTTTAGGGTAGGAAAACATACTTTTTCCTTTTTTCTTTTTCTATCTTTTTTTTTTCTGACCCTGAACTCTATTTCTGTGTTTGTATATCATTGCAGCAGTTTTGGGGTGTAGAAAGGTGAGGAAAGAAAGGAAATGGGAGAATGAGTTTCTGGTTTCCCATACTTGGTCCTTCTCTCTTCCATCTGGGAACTTGGGGTCTACCATGGAAATTGAGGCAACTTTGTCCTAAATGCTGGAAATTCCTCCCATCTTCCTGTCCATGATATTTTATTTCCAGGTTCATTAAAGCTGTAGCATGGAATTTATATCTTTCAGTAAGCCCTTCCTAAGTCACCAACCCATTGTCCGATCCAGCAACACAATGATAATAACACAATGATGATGATTTGTATATTTATATAGTACTGTAGAATCTGGAAAGTGCTTTTACATCTACATCTACATCTATCTATCTATATACTATCTATCTCTCTGTGTATATATATATGTATATATATATATAAAAAATATGTATTATATGTAATATAATTAAATTATATATATTATATACAATATTTACACTAGCAACCTCAAAGGGTTGTTGGTGTAAACATTATCACCAGTTTACAAATGAGGCAATTCAGTCTGAGAAGTTCAATGGATTACCCCAGGTCACTGAGGTAGCAGGCCATCGAAAACCAGGCCATCCATTTTTAAATCCAAGGCTCTTTCCACTACTCTCTGACTACCAGACAAGCCTATTCCTTCAACAGCACTTTCCTAATTATATCAGTATTTATGTTAATGGTATGCTCGTCTGCCTTGTGTTGTCCATTTAGATGCCAAGGGCATAGGCCATGTCTGAGAATTACTTATATACCCCTAAGCCAAATGAGAAACTGTATGACCCTAAGAGAGCTCAATAAATACTTGTTGACTTTTTTCTTTCATTTTTTTTGCATGTAATAAATTTAATTGCAATTTCCTGAGTTCCCTAGAGCCCAGGGAGGATTAACCATTCTCAGGTAACTTTCAAGCTGGTAAAGGATTTTAAGCTCTTCAGGGCAAATGTGCTCGATGAGACATAAATGAAGCGCTAATAGATAATGCACAGCAACCTCAAATGATCTCAGCCCTTTGTGTTAACAGCCCAAATGTCTGCACTTCTAAGTAACTCTGACAAAGGTCCTGGGGAATAGCACCAATAGCAAAGCTTGAAATCCCCCAGTTGGGAGGGTGAGTTTCCCTTGTAAAACCCCGAAGAGCAACTGCTTCCTAACAGCCCAATTAAATAGCCAGAGAAATGCCTGCAACACCTGCTCTGTATACGGGTGAATTTGGCTGCTGGCATTTGGAGGCCCAGGCTCTTGACACTCTATTTCCTTTACTGAACGTTTCTGAAGGTGAAAGGTAATATTTTCCTCTGGGATAGAGGAAAAATTGAACTACATTAAGCCATCACTTAGATCAAGGGAAAACCTTCGGGAAAAATGCTTCTGCTTTAGACCAACTTTGGCCTCTTTAAGAACACTCTGAGTCCACAGGGCTTTGAAAAGCATTGAAACCCATGCTCTACTTACTTCCCCTCTACTTACTTCCTGACTACCAAAGCCTTTCACATTTTGCTGGCTCTACTCCCCTACCTCCTATCACTCCCCATCTCACTGGGGCAAGGTGACAGAGAAGTTGGCTTTGCTACGGACCCACCAGGGACCCGTTCCATGAATTAAATGCCATCTGATTTTGTTGCTCAAGTTTCTTTAGTTCTGTTCCTTGGTTCTCCTTTGACCCTGGGAGCAGAACAGATGCTAATTTGCACCGCTTTTTAAAAAATGACAGACAGTTACTACTGCTTTCCCAAAAATGTTATTTTTTTTCCCTCTCCATCTTCATCTCCTGATTAGTTTTCAGTTTGGAAATCCAGCTTCCTGCCAGTCCTTTCTTCAATGTGTCTCTGGCCTTGTATGTGAATATGAGCCCAGAAGGTGGCCCCAGCACTGATTTGGTTGGGTAGGGGAAGGAAAGAGTCAGAGGGCCCATCACTGGTGGACAATTCTAAGTTAACAGTTCTTCCTTCCAAAATGTCTCATTAGGGCACCTGGGCTGTAGCTGCTATCTCCTCAGTGCTTTGGAGTACAATTTAATTGAGCTAAGGGCCAGCCACGCCACACTGCTCTTTCGACAGCAGGGTAAACTCACTCTGTCCATCATGACATTTGCTTTCTTAAGGGCCTCACAATATGCTGCTTAAATAATTAAATTCAGATCACACTCCAGCCTCCTTCTTCAAAGCCTGTCTGGAGACACAGTGGGTCCTTCCTGGGAGTTAACTATTAGACCCTTCAGTTTTTAGATGCCATTAGAAATGCATGTGTGTGTGTGCGCGTGCACACTCACGTGTTCACAATCTCTCTGACTCTCTGTCTCTCTCTCTTAAAGGATCAACCTGGTTCAAATGAAATAGACTGGAGATCTGACAATGGGAAGGTATGGCAGGGGAGAAGCATTGTTGCAATGGTTCTGGCAAGTAGCTTGGAGCCAGTGTGCCTTTCATGGTCAGTGCTCTTCATTTGTCATCCTGAAAAGTGTAATGTTAATAAGGAAATCCCTTGTGTTTTATTCTACTTGTTCCATTTACTCCAAGCTGGAACAAGCTGACAGAAGTATTTTAAATCTTAAAAAAAGGGGCAAATCATTAAAAAAAAAAAAAGAAGGAAAGAAAGAAAGAAAGTCCTGGCCAGTGCTGTGAAGGAATCTTACCTACTAACTAACAGGGGATTTCTCTTTGGTGCTTGGCATCATTATAATAAGTTTAGTTTCAGTTTAACCTAATGCTGATTTTGTATATTACAGAGATTTGTCAGTTTAAGTAATGCACCAGATGAATGCTTTAAAATAGATGCAACATTGGGTGTATTTTCTGTAATATGGCAAAAACTGATTGTTCTATTAATAGCCAAAGTCCTTGGCCTTGAGAAGACAGGATGGCAGCATTTTCAAAAAATTCATCATCTCTGCATAATTAGTTGTGAATCTCTAAATATTCAAGCTAAGGAATTAGATGGGAGGTAGAACTGCAATCCCTCAGCGTCTCTTTTTAATATTGTTCCATAGTCATCATTTTCTACGTTTTCCTCATTACCGTAAAACCAATTGTTTTTATCTCAGCTGACTTGGTTCTTTACTCTGTTACAAATAATCACTTCCAGATGAAGAAAGTATACTTATTGCTCAGGAAAGTAGAGATGGATGATGTATGGGGGGATGTATGTGTGTCTCAAGAGTACTAAAGCACGGTCTTCCTTCCAGTCTTGGACAATGCTTGAATATCGAGCAGCAAGTACTCCTTCACCCTGTTGACACTTTTTTGAAGATGAAGTTCATGACTACTTGATAAGGCCAAGGACTAAGTTTTCTTGGACCATAGCTGGGCTGAGGATTTCCTAGACCAGGAGTGGGGAATCTGTGGCCTCAAGGCCTTCTAGGTTCTTGGGTGCAGCCTTTTGACTGAGTCCAAGTTTTACAGAACAAACCCTTTTATTAAGAGGATTTGTTCTGTGAAGTTTGAATTTGGTCAAAGAGCTGCATTTGAAGGCCACATGTGGCCTCAAGGCCTCAGATTCCCCACCGCTGTGCTAGACTAAGTCAAAGACTTGGTTGAAGCTGAAATATATCACACTTGTGGGACTGAAAACTGAGGAAAAAGGAAATATACAAGTATGATGGGCAATTGTGAGGTATTTAACCTAGAACTGCCTTTGCTGATAATATGAATTATGCGGACTACGTAAATAAATTCTAGTAATCCTCAGTGCTTCCACTAATCTGGGACTCCAACGATAGGATGTCAGTACCTGGAGAACAGATGATCCCTTGTTTCTCCACAGAAGCCACAGCATGTGGGGCTTATTGGAGAAAAAAGTTTTCTTGACTTGCTAGCTACCCCAAGTGTTCTTCCTCTTGCAGAGGATGGCAATGAGTACCCAGGTTGCACTGTTGATTTGAAGGACTATATGGGATCCTGGGGAAAGTAGAGACCCACTGGAAAGGAAAGAAGTATCTTAATTGTTCATGGACCCATGAATGAATCTTGCAATTTTTATTTGGTTAAATAAATCTTGCTCTACACTCATTATCTTGTCAGTCTGAGTGTTTAAATGGAAGTTAAGGGATTTCTATCTCACGTCTTCACCACCCATCACCCCTTCCCTCCTCCCTCCCCACCATTTTTAGTATGGATGTGTATATAAAACTGGAAATGAGCTTAATTTTGATGTCCTTCCCTGGTAGGACGTGGGGTGGAATCTGGGTAGGAAAATTTAAAAAAAGAGAGATCTGACTTGTCTCTAGGGCCAAACCAGATCTATTTAAACCCAGAATTGCAGTTCTGAACCATGGGTTGCATTTATTCAATTTGTAAGGGGCCCTGGTCTTTCCTCTGAATTTTAATGCCACATCTCCAACTGCATATTGGACATTTCCAATTGACTGTCCCAATGACACTTCAAACTTAACAGACCCAAACCAGACCTTATTATCCTTTTCCTCAAAATCTTCCCTCTTCCAAATGTCCCCGTCACTGTTGAGTTCACACAACCTCAGTGTCCTCCTCAACTCATCCCATATATTGACAAAATATAAATGACAGTTCTTGCCCTTTCTGTCTTTACAACATCTGTGAGATACGTCCCTTTCTTACCACTCACACAGCCACCACCTAGTTTGGGACACTATTATATGTTGGCTGGACTATTATGATGCCCTTCTTCTTTTTTAAAGGCTGCTCAAAGTTTGTTAGTTTCCCTTGACTACAAAGTAAATAAAGTTACTAAGGCTGCTGGAATGCACATAGATGACGGATTTTTTTTTAAATGTGGTTTCTCATATTTATTTTTGGCATCTTGCTTTTGTTTTTCTTTACACACCCATGCACACAAATACTCACACAACACAACTACTTCTACACTTAAGAAGTCTGCCTAATCTATGGGGCAAGTGGGAAAAGAAGGTTAGTGGAAACTAAAGAGGAAAAGTCCTTTGACACTCAGGATACTTCAGAAGCCACAGCATCAGGGAAGGTACTATCATCCATGCAGAAAGCCCAGTATTGGTTTTGTTAGGCTCACAACAGGCCACTTCCTCATGGTCTTCTAAACCAGAGTATAGAGAATCATACCATGAATAGCTTGGAAAGTTTCTGAATGCTCTGGGGATTTCAATACAGTTGTCATGAATGGATGACTTGACTTTGGAAAGAAGATGCTTGCTCACCAATGGCCTGGGTCTGATTTTGGAAGACTAGGGTGGTGAAGGAATCACTTTCCCAGAGTACTCAGTACTTCCCTGGTAGCTGTTGATGGAAGTGGAACCCAGATGCATTTGGTAACAGTCATGGGTTGCTACAAGTGAACTGCTGAATGGGATTGTTGCCATCTTGCTTCTTCTTGTTTCTTGTGATGATATAAACCTTAGTAGCGGCTTCTGAGTGGATGCTATGAGGCAGTGTAGTGCCATGGAAGGAAGCGGGATGCAAGGCCCCAGAGTGCTTTTGTACAGGAGATCGTGGGAGGATATTCTATGGCAATGGAAAATGCAAGAGTTCTTTGGGTTCTATAATAGCCTTCTAATTAGTCTCCTTATCTCAAGTCTCCTCCTGTTCCTATCCGTCCTCCACACAGTGGCCAAGGTGATTTTCTTAAAGCATAGGTCTGATCATGTCACCTTCCTTCTCTGTAAACTTTAAGAACTCCTTCTTATCTCAAAGATCAAACATAAAGTCATCTGTGTAGCATGGTTCTTCAAAACCTGGTCCCTTTCTAACTTTCTAGTCTTCTAAACATTTTTCTTTTTCAGAGGGGGGAAGGCAGGGCAATTGGGGCTAAGTGACTTGCCCAAGTTCACAAAACTGGTAAGTGTGTCAAGTGTCTGAGGCTGGATTTGAACTCAGGTCCTTCTGACTCCAGGGTGGGTGCTCTATTCACTGTGCCACCCAGCCAACCCCCTTCTAGTCTTCTAACATTTTATTCTTCCCTGCATTTCACAGTCCAGGGCCACTGGCCTACTTGCTAGTCTTCATATAGAAATATCTCCATTTCCCAACTCTGAGTCTTTGCCTTGAATACTCTCCCACATCATTTCCATCTCTTCACATTCCTAGCTTCCTACAGAAACTCAGCTCAATGCTATTTTCAGGAGGAAGGTGACCTTTCCCAGCTCCCCTAGCCACTTAAACCTTTCCCTCTAAGGCAGCTGTTCTCAACCTGTGGGTCGTGACCCCTTTGGGGGTAGAGCGACCCTTTCACAGGGGTCACAGGGGTCGCCTAAGACCATGGGAAAACACATACTTCTGATGATCTTAGGAACCAACACATGACTCCTCTATCTGTCTCCAAGCGGATCCGCCCACATGCAGATACACCCACATATGAGTATTAAAGGGTCTCAGCGACAGGAAGGTTGAGAACCACTGCTCTAAGGTTAAGCTTCTTCTACTCACAGGATCACCAATCATAGACCTAGACTCAGAAGGGGATTTCACATTCATTTAGTCCAAGGGATTCCTTCTGAAAATGAGGAAACTTAAGGCCAGGAAGATTGAGTTGCCAAATACCCTACAGCTATTAAGTTGCAGAGGCAGGACCTGAAGTGAGCTCCTCTGACTTTAGAGGTAGGACTGGGAGCACCATTGCACTTTTCCTATTTGTATTCATTTACTTTTTTTTTTGGTCTCATACATTAGTTTTTAAGCTGCTTGAGGGCAGGAATTTTTTTTTTCCTTCCTTTGTAACCCAGCACTCAGCATAGTGTCTGCATATAGTTGGTATAAAATAAATACTTGCAGACTGTTTATTTGATATCATTGGGCCTAGTCTGCTTGCTATATGGAGGTAAAGATTAGGACAGACTTCTCAAAATTATACCATAGAAGCTACATTTTGGGAGCTCATTCAGGGCATTTGATTTTTCTGCACTACATAGTTCACACTTAAAAGCACGTAAAATGTTTGTGTTACTGGGTATTGTACTTTTTACTAAAATTATGCATTTTTAGTTGATGGAGTTGAAAGTTAGGGTCCCATACTGGAGAATGCATTCTTCTTCATATTGGAAACCTATTGAGCTTTTTCTCCCTGATGATTTGTTGTGCTTGACAGTCATTTAGCAAGGGAACAAGCATTTTGTATATGGAGACTTGTACTAAGTTTTGTGTGGTTATCCTATAGAAATAAGAAGTATAACCCCCACCTGTAGACCTTACTGAATAGGTTAGTACAGTGGTGACTTTGGAGGAGAGTAACTTCCTCATATTGCATTTTAAAAATTTCATAAGTATGTGTTCTATTTTTTCAACAATACTATAAACTCCTTGAGGGCAAAGGTCACATTTTACATAGTTGTTTTTCAGATATTTTAGTCAGGTCTGCCTCTTCTTGACCTAATTTGGCTTTTCTTGGCAAAGATACTGGGAATGGTTTGCCATTTCCTTCTCCAGATCATTTTATAGATGAAGAACCAAGGTAAACAGGTTTAAGTGTTTTGCCCAGGGTCACATAGCTAGTAAATGTCTGTAATATTAATGGGATATAAGATCTTCTCTGCCCATTAATAGGCCTCAGATAGAGTCCAGTAAGAGAAGTTTGCTTAGGGGAGGCTTGCTTGTAGGAAGACTTTTATACCTTTTGCTAATTTCTGATTAGGCACTGAATCATTAGGGTTGTGATGCCTTCTGGCTCTGAGAAGTGTATATATACTCTGAGCTGGTATTTTGCTTTGGAGCCTTGCTTATAAGAAAGATCTTGTAGTTCTCTGGTTGAAATTCTGAGTAGCATTATGTTCAGAGTTCCCTACCTGCTCAAATGTAAAGGCTCTCTCTATCCAGGGATGTATGTCAAATGTAATAGTTGATTCAGACAGTCAGAACCCTGTCTGTTGGTCTTTATTTCTCTGCTTGTATTTTCTCTGAAGTTCAGGGTACTGACTTTTCCCCCTGAACTACTGAATGTAACTAAAAAAGATTGTAGATTCCTTAAACAGTTACATTTCCTAGTAAAACAGATCTAAGAACCTGTGCTAGTAGCCATCCTGGGTATGCCAGTGTGGTTGCTGTTACAGTGTCTGAGGCCAGATTTGAACCCAGGTCTTCCTGACTCCAGGCCAGGCACTCTATCCACTGCACCACCTAGCTGCCCCATCATGTTTTATACTTCTTATCAATATTTCCTGCCCCCAGGACTGCCCTAATCCCAATGGCTTCCATATAGATCAACTCTGGAGACAGACTCTTAAAGAAAATATATATATGTATATATGTATGTAGGTATATATGTATATTAGGTTTTTTCATTCTGAATAATGTCATATGTATGTGTACCTGGTGGATATTACCAGAGAGGAGTCAACACAAGAGAAATGTAAGTGTTACCAGAATTTAAAAACCATTTTAATCCTTACTTTCTACTTTGCTTAGGTCAATGATAATTCCCCTCCTTCCCTGGTTCTGCTGTGTGCTAATTTCCTTTATAGGTTTCCCTTTATTCTTGATTTATCCAGAGGCTGGGGTCTCATTGTTTCCATTCCATCCCCTAAATTGCCCTTTCTCCTTGACTTAAATTTTCCCCAAGGCTCCCACAAAACTCTTCTTTCCCTGTCAACTTTGTCTAGGCTTACTCCACCTCTGAGTTCTGGCTAGCAGGAAGAGGGAGGCTGCATTTATTTTCTTCCCCCCAGCCTGGCAAATTAGTGAGGAAATGAAGCCACAAAATTAATTTTCCCTGCTATCTCACCCGCTGGCTTCCCTACAATAGCTCCTAAATCCTGCTCTCTCTGCTGACTTGGTGTTAACAACCTGGACTTTTCTAAACATTTTTCAAAGTGAAGCTAAAGAAGCCAACCTTGAAAGAGAAGACAAGTATCTACCATTAATGTTTTATGAGTTAATATTATGTGTGGTTTGGGAAAACAGGTGACCTAACCATAATATGCTTAATGTAAATGAGCAGACAGATACTGAATGAGGCACTTAATGCAAGACAAAAAGCCACTCAATGCTTGTAAATCAGGAGTCCTCATTTTTGTGGGAGTGGGGGGAGAAAACAGGGCTGACAAGAATTAAGTGCCTACTATATGTTAGGTACTAAGCAAATACTTTACAATTATTTTCATTTGATTCTCATAACAACCTTGTGAAATAACTACTATTATGATCCTCATTAACAGTTGAGGAAACTATAAAAGTTAAGTGACTTGTCCAGGGTCACACAACCATTAAGTGTCTGAAGACAAGTTTGAACTTGGGTCATTCCAGGTGGAGGGCTCTATTTACTGTACCACCTACATGTCTTCCACCCTGCCCCCCTCACCCCCCCCCCCACAATGCATCAGGGGAAATGGTGACAGTAAAATTCCAGGGGAGGAAGGAAAGTAGGGAATATGCAACATGGGCAGCAAATATTCCCTTTTCCACTAAAAATTCAAGCAAATAATGTCTCTCTGACTGAGCAAGGTCAGTGGTAATAACATTGGCTTATAGATCTATGATGGAAGACTGTAAGATCAGCTCTTAAAGGCCCACATTTGCATAAAGCTTTAAAGTTCACCAAACCCTTCACATATATCATCCCAGTCCTGTGAGATAGCTACTACAGCTTTTATTATTCCCATTTTAGAGATGAAGAAATTGAGGCTCATAGTAGTTAGTTTTATTACACAGCTGGTTAATATGAGAGGTGGAATTTGAACTTAAGTCTTCATGACTCCCAATCTGGCATTATCCATTATACCATGCTACCTTTCCTTGCTATAATATATTTTAAAAGGACATAAGAATGGGTTCTGGAATATATTCAGAGCTGGAGATGACCACATTAACAGTAGTCAGAGAGAGGAGACTCTTCCATAAACTATATATGACTTCATAGACTATTTCCAGCTCCCTAACTCCTACCTCCAAAGTTCAAGGGACACACCATTTCCATTCAACTCTTAACTGCTGCTCAGTTTTGTCAATAGTTAAAAGGAAAATTAGTAAGAGGGACTACCTACTGAACAATCCATATTAAAATATACTTTATAATGCAATCACATATTTTTCAATTTAGTGTTGAAAATGTTTTCACCTATCATTATCAACGAACATGGATGGAACATTCTCTGGGATTCTGGGGCAAGACATTATAAACTAAGATAAAGCCCATTATTTAAGATACGCAGATGGGATTTCTTAGACTTTAAATAACTTTTTAAAAAGCTGATATCCTACTCCTGGTTAGACAAAAAAGCCTTGTTTGTCCCTCTTGGTGGGGCTATCCCATTTAAGCCTTCCAGCCTTCTCTCAAACACTGAATCATTTGCCTGGATGCCAAAGTAGTAAAATTAAATGAAGCCAACCATTTTCCTGTTCTTGTCAAAGAGAGCCTGTCATAGTTCTGTGGGTAGCATGTATGAAAATGGGCTATTCTCCTGATGGATTTTAGGGCATCTGCTTATTGGCCCATGAAATAGAAAATGGTGGGGATGGGGGAAATGATGACTAACCATTGGGTCTGCACCTATGCTTCGCCTATAGCTATACCACTGCTCTCTAGAAAGTCTTACCCAGTTGACTGCCAACATGATCATTTTCCCAGCCATTGAGCTCAAGTATCCTAGTCCTGTCCAAGAATATATTGGTTATCATTCCTTACACATAACCCTAGTTAATGTAAACTATAAAATAAATGAAATTGGCCAAATGTGCTGGAATTTGGTGCCTTGCATGTAGTAGGTGATTAGTGAATACTCTTCATAGGAATAAATAAATGAAATAACTATAAACAATTTCCACGTGCAACATTAAGCATGATGGATGGTATGTTCTGAAGCAGGTAGAAAGAGGAGTAGGTAAAGAACTAGACATGGAGTCAGGAGATTTGAGTTCAAATCTTTAGACATGACTAGCTCTCTGTGACTCTGGGCAAGTCAGTTAACATTGTTATCTCAGTTTCCTCACTTTTGTTATATTTGTGTCATCTTTCAGTTGTATCTGACTCTTCATAACCCTATGTGGAGTTTTCTTGGCAAAGATACTAGAACAATTTGCTATTTCCATTCTCCAACTAACTTTGCAGATGAAGAAATTGAAGCAAATAGTGACTTGCCCAGGGTCACACAGCTAGTAACTATTTGAGGTCAGATTTGCACTCATGAAGATGCATCTTCTTGACTCAAGGTCTGGCACTCTATCCACTGAGACACCTAGTACCCCATTTCTCTTCTTTAAAGTGGGGATATTAATAGCACCAACTTCTTAGGGTTGTTGTGAGGATAAAATGAGTTAATATTTGTAAAGAGCTTTGTGAACCTTAAAGTGTTATATGGATGCTAGCTTTTTTTTTATTCCTGTAAAGCTTCCCTAAATGGAATTCTTCTATCGTATTACTCATGCCTTGGTTTTAAAACTAAATTTCCAGCAGAAAGAAGGGCATAAACACCAGCCCTTTGGATGAAGAAGCCTCAAGCATATGAGGGAAACAGGAATATCCAAGGGGGAATATCACAAACCTTGTGTTCATTTATGTTAGGCATCTTTTCACTCTTCCTATCCTTACTTGAAACTCCACTCATATGCTCAAGGAAGCTGTAATAAGGAAGTATGTATTCTGGACTGCACTCTCTAAACTAAATGTAAAGACTGTGTGGGTGGTAAGTCCAAGATGGACACAAGCTTTCTCATACAGGATTTCCTTTCAGGATGTTGTTTGTCAGTAAAGAAAGCTATCTAGTGATATCACACAATTACTGAGTGTTTCTCTAGTGCTACTGGACAAATATTTCAGTTGCAATGGGAGAAAGGACAGGTCAACAGAATATTCTTGTAAACGCGAATCAAGTGGAAAAGTTAAGTGTATCAGTGGGGAAAATGAAAGAAAGAGTCCAAAACTTTAGCTGGAATTGACTCTTTTGGAAAAGAGAAGAAAAATAAGTTCATTATTATATGTTACTGAGTGCTCTGGCCATGATTTAACATCCATTTTTTTTTAAGAAGTAATTTTCATCAACCCATTTTACATGAACTGCTTAATAGGAAACTTAACTGTTCTTGGTGCAAATACTGATGTTATTTTCCATCTTGGGGTACCAATTTTTTCAAATTTTCCTTTCTTTTACAAGGTAGTTTCAAATTGCCTTCAGATCCAAGAACACTCTAGTATCTAACAGCCAAGAGACAAGGAACTGTTTTCAGGGTTCTGTCTCTTTCTACCTTTAGTTAGACTGTCACAGAATCTTAGGATATTTGAGTTGGAAAGAACCTTCAAGATCATCTATTCTAGATGAGCAAGCTATGAACCAATACCTTGACCAAGGTTACATAGTATTTAGTGAAAGAATTAGGACTAGAACCAAGATGTCCTGTATCTCCATCAAGAAAGCCTTGTGATGACAAAAAAGTTTTCCTTCTTTACTCTCTTGCAAAAATAAGTAGACTTATGAGCCAGACAAATAGGAAATATGAATAGTCAAGCCCAGAGCTCTCAACCTCCAATCCCTAATTAAACAGTATGAGTCCTATGAGTTCTTGCTACTTTACTAAAGTAAGGATTTAAGAGATGTTGTTTGCTCTGAAATCATTCAACCTTTTTTTTTTCATGTTAGTGTAGCTAATTTGTATGATTTGCCAATCAGGACAACTTCTTAGATGAATGTCAAGATACAAGAAACAAAGTAGTGGCTTTAGGTTAGTGGGCCACTAATAAACTCAAGTTGTATCTTTGAGGTGTTACAAATACCCAGAATCCTTGTAAACTGGAAACAAATGAGAAAGACATTATTTTTCCCCCCACTCAAATTACATGTCATATCTCATTTGAAAAAGAAAATCTTAGTTATATTTTCCAATTCTTAATTTGGTAAGCTAGGAAAAAAATTGAGTGATGTATAATAACTATTACCTATCACGTCACTAGAAAAATTCCTCAAGATTCACCAATGTATTTGGAAATAAAGGAACATAGATCACATTTGGAGAAAGCTTTCTTTCTCCTCTCCATTGTATCTGTAAGGAGTTGCCAAGTAGATCTCTTAATTTTTTTATTGTCTCTGAGTGAAGATTTTCTCTGCCAATTTCAGCCCAAAGTATAGTGAGGGAGCTTCAACCTCATAAACAGGGCCATTCATAAAAGGGAGGCTAACAGGCCCATAGCCATAGTAGCATGGCTATAATATAAAGTTTAGAAAGCTCTGTCCATAGTTCATTGGATGATTTAACTCACCAAAGTATGTGATTAAGACCTAAGTTATCTTTATAGTTATCCCTTTATTACTAAGATAACTCTATTGGGGACTTCTTTGGAAATTCCAGACCCAGGAATAAACTCTTTACAGACAGAATGGAAGTGTCAGAAGCATGGTAAGGGAAATATACTGATGTCCGTAGGCAATTTGTACCTACAATTACTCCACCCACCTGAGACTAGATCTCAGGAGGAACATGGAGCTAAAATGTAAATTTAAGAGGTTCCAGCTCAATGACAGGTATCATTAGCTGTTCCCCATATGGACAGATGCTCCCCATATGGACCCAATGTGCTCACTGTTTGTTACCTGGCTTGCTGCTCTTTATTACATGCCCTAACTTCTCCCTTCCAGTTCCAAAATCATTATTTTCATAATCTGGTTCACTGTCACTATCACTGCTACTGCTGGTGGAGTAAGTACCTTGTCCTAAACAAGTAAAACAAGTCTGTTAAGATTATGCACATAAATCCAAATGGGGCAGAACATTCCAAAAGAATAGGAAAAAAATTCTTTTCATCTGTCACTGTGTCCAAAGAGTTCGAAATTCCATTCCTTACAGACCCCCTCTCCCCCATCTCCTCCCTCTTTCCTCCTCAGGAAGAAAAACTCTAGTGAGCTGTTCATTTCCTTCAAGACAAGTTCCCTAGAATGTTCAATTAACAAGGTTACAGAAATGACCAGTGAAGTAATTAAGCTATCAACCCCAAACCACCATTGTCCTTGGTGCTGGTAAGTTCCCATAGTTACCAGCTCAGCATTCTGTACATTTCTTTAAAGAGACCAACTTTTTCCAAGTACCTATTATTTGTGCTCTTCTGAGCCGGATGGTTTGTTTATTTAACGGTCCTCATTAGGGACTCTTAGTACATCAAAAGGGTATTTAAGAAGGAAAAAAAAAGAAAAAAACACTAATTAACCTTGGGGACAGAAAAGTAAACATTGACCCACTTTTTCACTTTTCTTGGCTCAACATTTTTTTTTTGTCCTTCCTTACATATAGGAATTTGGGGGTGAGAGGTGGGATATGCTAAGCCCTAAGATGATAGGAGCTGCCAGGAAAATAGAAGTCTGTTAAGAACTTGGAATTGGCAAAGTAGGTATAATCTATGACCGTACAGACTGTGGATGAATACAAGCTGCTTGACTGAGAATCCTTCTCTCCCTCCCAGTCCACAAACATATATCTCCTCTGATTCAGAGAGGATGCTACTGACAGAGATAGCTCCATGTGTGTGGAGGTACAGCTGAAAAGAGCTATGCCAGATGAACAGTCTTTCCTCACTGTGCACACAGGAAGATTGTTTGATTTGTGACTACAACTCCTGTCTGCAGTCTGTCACTCTTTTGGACTCTGTCTCATGCAAACAGTGTGTCTGAATGCCATACACTAAAAGAGCCTCCCCCACCACACCCCCCAATTATAGATAGTGCAAGGCAGCTGGCTGGCTTGTCTGCTCCTGTAGTTTCTCAGCTGTCAAAATTTTTATACTTTAATGAAAGCAAAGGACCCAATATTGGGCCAGCTCCAGTTTTCCCAGCTACAAAATGGGGGCACCATGCCTGCCCTACCTATCTCTAAGAGATGATGTAAACATAAATGTGAAGGAGAGAAATCAAATCAATCCTGTAAATGGTACCCTATGGAGCTTCCACAGTCCCTAAACTGTTCAGGGAAGACTTTGCGATTTTCTGGTTTAAGAACAGTGAAAATACTCCAGGCTATTTGGAGTGAGATTATAGAAAACCAAGATGTTGCTGTGATTTGAATGCAGGGGGAAAGAAAGGCTTTTCAATGAAATTGAAATAATGGCTATATTGTCCTCATTGGTTTTTATTGGTGGTATTCCTCTTTGCCACCACCAGAGAATGAAGTATTGATACTGATTCCAAACTAAAACACCTAATTTTTAAAAAATGCAAAAAACTTTTTTGTTAGAGCCCCTGTATTTTTTTCATTAGGCTTATTGGTTATAGCAATATTTTCTTTCACTCTTCATCTTACCTGCTGCTGAGTCTTGGTTGTTTTGTCACTGTTCCAGTCAGGGAGATTTGTCTCATTTTCCATTGTTTTCCCAGTATATTCAAATGATGTCTGAGGACTCAACTCTGTTTCATTTTGCTTTTGTAAGTTATTTATTCCTGAATGAAGAAATTGATATTAAAATTATGGGTCATTAGATTATAAGCTCCTTGAGGACAGGGACTTCCTATTTCCCTCTTTTTTCATCCTCAGCACTTAGTGTAGTGCTGGCTCACAGTAGGCACTTAAGGAATATTAATTGATTGTTTAATTGAGATCAGTATCCATCTTACAAATATCTTTGAAAAGGAGTTAAGGCATAAGGAAAAAAGTCTAGTACTACTAAACTAGGTGGCTTATATGGCATTTTATTAACTCTATCCCTACTTACTAGAAATCTTGCATACTTAGGGTATAACAGTAACCACCATCCATAATGATTCCATTGCTCCAAGTTAGGCTCGGAGATACAAAAACAAACCTTAAACAATCTCTGTCCTCAAGGAACTTACCTTCTTCTCTGGGAGAGAGGAGCTAATACAACATGTGGACAAGTATAAGAATAAACAAAGTAATACAAAGTGATAACTCAAGGTACTGAAAAATCCTAAAGTTTCCTATAAGCCATCACAGAACGATATACCATAACAGAAAACAGATCCTAGAGATCATTATTTCCACACCCATCATTTTACAAAAACTGAGGCATAGAGAAGCTTGCTGAAAGTCATAGCGATAATAATAAAGATTTGAACTCAGGAACTTTGGTTCTTAAGTCAATGTCCTTTTTTTTTTTTAAATAAGGTTTTCTTTTTATCCAACAAAGCTAATGTCTCTGGGGATTCCTGTCCCTGAAAATATCAGATGAAAACATTTACTGCCTCCCTTTCTACAGTCAGCAAGATGAAGGGTTGTGAAAGTCCTTTCTGCATGTAAGGAGACATGTAAGTAAGAACAATCTGCATGTAAGCAGAAATTATAGTAATTATGTTTTGCATACAACCATAGGATTTGTACAATGACTTCATATACTGATGTGGGGAAAGATAAAAATCAATCTGAAGGCAAATACACAAACAGGAAGGGAGAGCCCTCATAATAACATACATATAAGTATGTATGTATGTATGTATATATATGTACATTTTTACACACACACACACAATCAGCAATGCTTCTGGAATTCAATGGTAGTTTTTATTTGGTGGAGAGCAAGGGCTGGAATGGGTGAGAAGAAAACATCTGGGGAATGTGTTGACCTAACATTCTACTATATACCACTTTTTAACATCTTCTCATGACAATTTAATTAAGACACAAACCTTAGAATGCCAGTGGAGTGAATATTAGCAGGAAGATCAGAACTATCTCTCTGCTCTCCCCTTCTTATGAAGCAATTCAATGCTTGCAGTTTCTATTCAATTTGTTATAATGACAGTGTTTAATCATGGAGTCTAGTCTACAGCACACTGCTGAATTGAGGTCACACATGTGACTATTCAAGCATGGAGCACATAATCTATAACTGAGATTTCTTCTTTGAATCTATGGAAGCTGTGCCATTAATTAACTGCATTTATTTTTTTTTAAATAATATGCATTAAAACTTTCTTAAGTGGGGCTTTGGGTTGAAATGAGCAAAAGAGTTTGCAGTGAAGCAGAGAAGGAGTTTTTGCATTCTTGTAGATGGGCAAGATTCTATTCAGGGAATATTGCAGTCAAATATTCTCAAAGATACGTAATTAAAAGCTTTCTCTTCTAATTTCTCACAAACCTATGATGCTGTCTATATTTGTGGTTCCATTTTAATCACCAAATCATGGGTGAAACTCTTCAACCTAATACTTCACTTCATTTGCTGACTAGATACAATTACTTGTGTGAGGAATGCATCATAAACCATACAAGTTTAAAATCAGTTAGTGTCACCCTGGGCTGCAATAAATATGTTTAATCCATAGTGTGTGATGAAAAAACTTTGAACCTTAAAACTACTCCTGTCTTTAATCATAATAGCTGGTTTCAATGGACTGCAACTTTTCATGGAACTACACACTTTGGGAAGCTCTAGTCTCACTTGATTGCAGTTAATGTACAATCACTGCTGATACATCAAAACAAACCCTTTATAATCTGGTATATAAATATATTTGTACAGGATAGGAACATGTCAGAAGACATATGTTTATAGTTAGAGGGCAAATGACACTTGAATTAAATTTATGTCCTGAACCCAAACTGTTCCATATTCAGAGTTCAGTTCTATAAGTAAAGATCCGTGTGTGTGTATGTGTGAATGTGTGTGTGTGTATGTGTATCTCTATCTATTCATCCATCCATCTATTAATGTTTATACTGTGTGTATCATGTTTTACTCTTGTATAGTAGGAACAAATATCAAATTTTTATTTAATGGAAGAAATTTTATTTTCCTTACAAGCTGGCAGCATGACCTTATGCAAGCCATTTTATTTTACCTTCTAGACTATAGCTACATTTTCTGAGCATCAACATTTCCATCTGGTCTGGGTCACCTACTTGTTCACCTCAGACAAACATACTGGGAACCTTTTCTGCCACATATTTTACATTTTTGTCAACGAGTGCATTATTATGGTATATCTGCTAATAACATGAGACACAAGGGCAGGAAAGCAACCTAATTTGAAAGGTAATTGGCATTTTTACCTGAGGAGGCTGGTTTAGGGAGGTGACTTTGAAAAGGTCGAATACCTTTGGCAGTCATGATGGGATCAGATGTGGAATGAACAATGATGCTTTCTAAGGAGCCCTGGCTATTTGCTGCAGAAGGCACTTCTCGTTCGAGGGTTTTGGCTTTGATGGGGGGAGCTGAAGGAAGGGTTTCCTGGAGAGACAGGAAGGGTTCTGATTCCACAGAGGCATCTGGTTTGCATGCATGCCGTCCAGTGGAACGATTTCCCGAGTCTGGGAGTGGGAAAGTTCCTATCCCACTGTCCAATGTTCTCATCTGGCAGCTAGACTCTAAAATAAAACAGAATTGTGTAATGAGGAAGGTCAACACAAGAAGAAACAGAGAACTGAAACACAGTAAAGATGATTGTTGGGTGAAAAAAGGCACCTGAGAAGAAATCCTTTCAGTAAAGGAAAACAATATTCAGAAAATAATTTCAGTTGTAAAACTTATTTCCATTTTGATGTACATGAAGTAACCCTTGATGGGAACTTTTCACTCAAAGAGTATTGAGGAAGTAAAGCCAAATGACAGTGAAGAATTAAGACTTTTTATGGTTCTCAGTTTTTCTACAGAAAAGGAAAATCAATTGGGGAGCATAAAGTATTTTGTATTCCCCTTTTATGATCTTAGAAAAATGTTGCATCTAGGAAACAGATAAAACTTATCAATGTAATAGAGATGATGGCTATGTCTAAAAATTTGGAATATGAATAAAAATAATTGCATCCTTTTTACCTAGATTATTATTAATCATATAGTCAAATTTATGGCATCCTTTGGCCTTCCATGTTATTACTATCATTATTATTATTCCAAATCTGTCTGACCTTCACTAGGCCAGCGCTCAAACAACACACAGTTAGTCACTAGTCCAACACTTGAAGATTTCCAGCTCTATAGGATTTGTGAGTTTGTGTGATTAGAATCCAGGGTCATTTCCATGTCACAATGAGACATCAAAAGAAGACTTCATTGATGGTTGTTTTACCTTGACAAACATGTTAAATTCACAGATATACATATCTATCAATGTATACAATAGACATACACCTACATACATGTGGTAATATCCAAAACATAATTACAAGTTTAACTTCCAAAATGATGACTTTTTTGTCCTGAGTGACTGGATTAGTTGTTTCCAAGACCCAGCTGTCATCTAAGATAAACCTGGATAGAAGAAACCCTTTGAATGAAGTATCTTATTTCATAAACAAACTAGGAAAATCTAGTATTTATATTGCTTGAGTTATCTTGAATGACATTTAAAAAATGACGACATTTAAAAAAATGAACATGAGCTCCTTAAGGGCAGGGAACCTTATTTTTGCATTCCCAGCCTTTAGTTCAGTACATGGCACATAAATGCATGTGGGTTGATTGACTGAAAATGGAAAATCAGCCATTTATTTGCTTTGTAATTACTATGTGCTCAGCCTGGTGCTAGGCACCTTGGGACATATAACAGCAGTATATGATGTAGTCCCCAGTCCTTGAGACACTTACAGTCAATTAAGTAGAGAAAGCTAACTCATATAAAATAATAACAAACACCACAAACAGAATATAACTAAGTTCTAAAGTATATGTCACAGTGCAATTGCTATAGAAATAAAGAGAGGAGGAAGAAGATCTGTGAGGGCTGAGGAGATTAGGCCTTATGGACAAGCTGGGACTTGACCTGGGCCTTAAAGGATAGAAAGGATTTAGGAAGAGTGGAGTGGGGGTGGGGGTGAAGAAAAGAATATTCTTAGGTGGGTAGATGGAAGACTGGAACCTAAGGCTAGGGATTAAATGAACAGAGTATATTCCAGGACAATGAGGAGACAAGCTTCACTAAAACAGTGGGGGATGTGATGGCTTGGAACACAATTCATAACCTTGCCTTCTTCAATGTCTTACCAGGTTCTAGGTGCTCCACAGTGCCTGTTTCAACCTATTTCATGGCTGTTGGAACAAATTGTTCTTATTCACCCATTCCATCTAAGGAAGTCTTCACAAATTTGAGGTTGACACCCCCTTAACTCACCAACAGGCTTGAGGCCTTATGGTTACTCTTAACCTAGTCTACAGCCATTTGCTGAGATTATTTTACCCAGGGTGTGTCCACTGCCTATGCTACAGTTTCTTGGAACCACAGATGAAGGCTGAATGCCAGGTAGACCCCAAAGGTAGATGAGCAGCCTTGAAAAGGACTCAGCAGCCCTCATACCAGGAGTGCTAGTTCCAAGCTCAGAGT
The DNA here is from genome assembly GCA_028627135.1 of Pseudochirops cupreus. Classification (NCBI taxonomy): domain Eukaryota; kingdom Metazoa; phylum Chordata; class Mammalia; order Diprotodontia; family Pseudocheiridae; genus Pseudochirops; species Pseudochirops cupreus. The sequence goes on from CM053582.1 coordinate 247,661,681, forward strand.
ATGGGATCTTTAGCAAAGGATGTTAGTTCACTTAAAGCTCATATTCTTCAAAAGTCAAGTGCCCACATGCGATGAATAATATGAAGCAGAGGAGATTATGGGAGAAGTAGGCAAACAAGCACACAATGTAAAAAAAGACTGCCTCTGGAGTCAGATAAGTTGGGTTTAAATTCTTCCTCTGATGCTTACCTGTGTTGTCTTTGTCCTTTTTCTAAGAGGACCATGGCATAAGGGAAATGATGACATGACTTGCAGTTGACTTTGATTTGAGTGAGAGAGGGCTGTGCAAGGTCACCAGCCTCACTTTCTCCTCCAGAGCCATCTGGATCCAGTGACCCGATATTCATCAGGATAACTGGAAATGACCCAGGATGCAATGAAGAAACTACCATTTGACTCAGTTCCTCATCTATAGAATGAAGCAACTGGACTGACTCTAATGTTTTTTCCGGTTTTAGATGACGATCTGATATTGAATAACCTGTTCTCAGCTACCTGGGTACAAATCATATGTTCTGTGTATTATCCAAAGTGGTCTGATAATGGGATTGATCTCAGGGACTTATAGAATATCAGTTTTATAAGGTATAAGGGTGAGGTTCAACAAAATTCTGAAATGAATCAATCAGATGGATGGACTAGATGTGAAGAAAGTCTAGACATTCCCTAAATCAATCAATCAATGAACAGCATTTCAACTAGGTGAAGAAACTCAGTCATACCCTGTGGGTCTTCTGTAAAATATCAAGTCAGTTTGAAACCTAGCATTCGATTATCTTGCAGTTTAGAGGAGAGAGCCATTCCAGTTAAGCCTCTGAGAGAGAACTGCTTGGGGGGAGTGAGAGGAAAGAGACAAAGACTTATCTCTTCCTCCCTCTCCTTGATCAAAGAGAGCCTTTATGAACTTTGGAAGGGTGGAGGATTTAGGCTTCTCATCATGCTTCTCCCAGCATCTCAGGAAATGACCAGCAGTAGTGGCTCCATTGAATGAAATGCACACACTGAAGAACACACAGCTTCAGGACCCTATAGGAAGTCCAGCAGAAAGTTATACAATGCACCAAAGGATTCCACAAAGGAGAAATAAAAAGAAAAAAATCAAGAGCCATTAATTTATTTCTTTGCCAAATGAGGTCTATAAATTTGAGCCCATTTTTTTTTTTACTAGACTGTATGTACTTGTGGGAAACTATATTATAGACTTTTTTGGGGGGGAGCAGAATTTTGTACCAACTGTTGTTGTTACACAATTTTTTTTAAGCCATAAGAGTGAATCAAGTCTGGATGACTGATAATCAATGATGAAAGCACACCAATGCCAGACTGAGCTATAACTTTCACAATCTACCCCTCAGCAACTCATGGTCTCTTAAAACTCCAAGTAGAGAAGTAGGCAGCTACCCTCTGAGGACCCATCCCACCAGAGCAAATGGGGATTTGGGAGAGTAGCTCCAGAACCTGTGCTACAAAAGGATCTTAAAGAATATCTAGTCCGACTCTCTCATTTTACAGATGAGAAAACTGAGATCTTAAAAGGGAAAATCAATTTTGCTGGCATATTTCTGGTAATTTTCCTGAGAGTAGGTAGTACAAAAACATCAAAAGTCTAGCATGCACCTCAAGGTCATCGGGGTATATTCACAGTTTGGGATATGGTATTAGAAAGGGGTGATGGTCAGAGAGAAGCAAAGGAGGATTCTGGTCTAATTTTGATTCTTTTTTGAGGGTACAAGACTTTCCTAGAATCCAAAAACATTCCTCTTCTCTCGATCTAGAAAACATGTAATATAGTTACAATGGTACCTGGCAAGACAAAAAGAAATGATTGGTATTCATAGACTCCCAGACAATTGTGTGCACTGCCATCAGGCTCCGAGAGAACCTGTGATTAAGGCTCGTTTTTGTTACTAAAAAAATTTCAGATGCTGAAAGTAGTATATGTGAAGGACTCTTCTGTAAGTAACTATGAAATAAGGTACAGGAAGTCATTCTCAGTCTCTGACTACATATGCCAAATTTCACCCTCAAGCACATTTTTTTTCTCCTAAAGATATAAACCTCTGGAAATAGGAGTTTATATTGGAAATGCTGACACAGTCTTTATATAGAGTTTCTTGAAGGTGTTGTACCATTCCCATATTTCATGAAAAAATATTCTAACTGAAAAAAATGTGGGATATTATGCTTTTGAAGACAGTTTTTTCTTGGGAAATTGGAGGGAGCCATAAGATAATCACATAACCAGAGTGTGTGAGTGTGTGGGAAGACTGAACTCTAGTCATAAACATTTCTTGCATCCTGAATGAATTTATTAAATTCCTAATCTTGCCAAGTGTATAAGCTCATATTTGTGGTTGGTGAACTCAGTAGGTAAAACTGGACTAATGAAGTAAAGGTCATGGATTGGGTCTCTGTATGGGTCAGTAGGTTTTATGACCACAGACTGGACCTTTAGCCCTGAGCAATTGTTTTGAGAATGTACTATCAGAAACTGTACCTTTCTGTCTTTTCATTCCTCATTCCAGGCAGACACTTTATTTATTTCATTTATTCCTACCTACCTGTTCTAAGCTAGCCATGCTTAGGATCCATTTCTCCTTTAATAGGAAGTGAATATAAGATTCTGGGATTGGGAACTATCAGTAATGGGGATTTGTGGGTTACAGAAAAGTCTAGATTGGGGATACATGGACCTGAAGACTAGATGGAGCTAGTTGGATGGGGCAGAAATTTAGAAAGGCTCTATCAACGGATACTATTAATAAGTTTAGACATCTGTGGAAAGGCTGAAGAAAGTTTGGTCCTAGGAAATAGGTGGATATTCCAGCAGACGGAAAGTCAATATCAGGGAGATCCAGCAAAAGGCAACTAATGAGTGAGTAATCCATCAGGCAGGCAGAGGACAGTGTCATGGTGGTATAGCGGTAGGCATTGATTTGGCAGAAGTTCAGACAAATAGGCAGACAGCATCACACTTGTCTGGAAAAAGGCAATAGAGACCAATCACTTGGGCTGTGGCTCATGGACATGTCTGCAATCTTTGGAAAGACTAGTGAGAAGGAGATAGGGAGAGCTGAGGAACAGCTTAGAGTACCAAGATAGAAATTTAGGCATGATGGAATGACAGTCAACACTAGTTTTTCTAATAAAGGTAAGCAAGGAGTTTGATCACAGATGGGTAGAGAGCTGGACTTGGAATCAAGACCCAAATTCCAATCTGGCCTTGGACATGTACTAGCTGTGTGACCCTGGACAAGTCAATTGAACTCTGTTAACCTATTTCCTTATCTCTAGAAAGAAGATAATAATATCATTTACAGAATTGTTATGAAGATCAAACAAGATGATTAAACTGCTTTGCAAGCTTTAAAGTGCTATATAAATGCAATCTATAGTAATAATAATGATAAATATAATAATGATAATCATAATAATAATAATAATAAATTACTATTAGTAATAACTGGGACAAAAGGCTAGAGCAGGACCCTGTAAAGTGGATGCTGAGTCATCAGAGCCATTTATCTTTCCATACCCCCCATTTAAATATTTGATCAATGTCAGAATCCAATATGGAGCTAAGCCTTAAGGTAGGGGTGGTGTTGACCTATTTGGAGAAAGAGCCATGATAGTTCAGAAACTCAATATGAGAGTTGGAGGGAACCTCGGAGGTCATTTAGACCAGTCCTTATAATAAATGCCAGCTTCAGTTAACAAATTATCAGAATTTTTTTTATATCCTGTTGCTTGTTCTGACCCTCACATATGTCTTAGACTTTTGCTCTAGCTTGTCTCTGATTCTTTTCCTATTCCTGTTCCTGATTTCCTCTGGATTTCAAAACCATGCCCTCTCTACCTCTGGAACTTTTCTCAGTGTCTGGGGCCTCTCAACTTACTCACCATAGACATCCCTCTGTGAAAACTTTCCACTTTCTCCCTTTGGTGAGTTTCTCCTGGAGCTTCCATTTTGTGGAGAGGCCAAGGATGGCTTGCATTTATTTTCCTTCCAGCTCTGTCCCTGACTTCCTCTGGACTACAGTAATTTAATTCTCACCCCCTAACCCTTGATTTTCAGCTCCTTTTTGTGTACCCCACCAGAATGTAAACTTCTTAAGGGCAGAGACTGTCTTTATTTTTGCTTATACTTGTATTTCCAACTCTCAGCACATAGTAGGTGCTTATAGCTCAGTTTCCCCAGTTCTGACTCTTCGCTCTGTAGCCAAAAGTCACTGCCATTTCCAGTACTTCTTAAAACTGAAGGGGTTGTGAGTGGAAAAAATCTTGCATTCCTTCATCCCTCTTATGACTAAAGTCATTCCTGCTATCAAGCTAGGGTATAAATCAGGGCATGGTTTTGAAATCCAGAGGAAATCAGGAACAGGAATAAGAAGAGAATCAAAGTTCAGAGCAGTTAAAAAGAATGGGAGAGACAAGTTAGCGCTAAAGTCCAAGACATGTGTGAGGGTCAGAACAAGCAACATTATATAAAAAATACTCTCATAATTTGTTAACTGAAGCTAGCATTTATTATAAGATGATGGTGAGATTGTTCTGAAGACTATGGTAGTGAGTGAAATGAAGCATGACTCGGGTCTGCCTGAATTATTAGGTCAGGTGAGGAAGTTACCCATTTAGGACAGGATGACCTCATGGATGAGTTTTTCCAGAAATAAAAGAGTTAAAAGCTACAAAGAGATCTGGGCAGCAGAATATAGGGTGAAATATTTTGTTTTCATATCTTTACATACCTGGTTACATTATATAATAGCCTTAAGGGCCAATGCCCAGGCAAAGCCATGAGAGGTCAAAGGTGGGAAGGGACAGAGAGGGGTAGCATTAAGCAACAATTGATGAAGGGGTGGCATAGTTATGCTAGATACAAGTCTGTGACTGCAAATTGGGGTAGGCTGGAATGCAACTCATCTTCCCATTTTCTGAATGTTTAATCACACAGTCCTTCATTTCATGCTGCTAGCTCCACCTTTGGAGATCCATTTAAGTGGGAAGAAATTCTTTCTGAATCAGCAAAAAACTACAGAATATTTAAACAGAAATAAAGTCTTTACTTTGACTTCCATAGGATAAGAAAACTATAGCATGCATGAACTGATATAGCATGGAAGGATTATCTCTGCCACTTCAATGGCATATAGTCACTACTCATGAATGCTTTTGTAAGAGGCATACTGCTCCCAATCCCATATATTAAAAGATCAGGCTGGGTCACCACCTTTAGGCAGCTAGGTACATATGGATAGAATGCTGGGCTTGGAATCAGGAAGATTCATTTTCGTGAGTTCAAATCTAGCCTCAGACACTTATTAGCTGTGTGACTCTGGGCAAGTCACTTAACACTGTTTGCCTTAGTTTCTTCATCTGTAAGAAAAGCTGGAGAAGGAGATGGTGAACCACTCCATTATATTTGCCCCCACAACCCCAAGTGGAACCTCAAAGAGTCGGACACCACTGAAATGACTGACCAGGGTCACCACTTTACCATCTCATTTTTGAAAGGACTCACTCTACCTGAAATAGAATACTAATGAATAACAACACAACTAAACACAAATTAATAATGGCTAAAAGTTTTTTGGTGAGCCTGCTTTAAGGAAGAGATAATATTTGTACGTAATTAGTAGTATCCACTAACTTATAAACACTTCATATGCTGTTGTGTTTAGACAAAGCTGTTTTCTTAAAGGGTTTAACTATGCTTCTGGGAGTTGGGTTCACCTTATCATTTCACTGAGCAAATACTCTCTTTCAAAGATAGTTTGAAGGGAAAATTCAGCCTAGCCCATATATCAATAATCACAAATTCCAAATTAGTGGAATCAGTGTTAACAAGGTGTTTATGTGTTTACATGTCACAAATTCTTCCTCAGCCTTCTTCAGATGAAAAGTCCTCCAACTTCCTTAACCTTTTACCATAGCCACTGTTTTATAACGATGTAATTATTTTCACTATGTTTTCTTCTTACATAAATTAATTCATCTATCCAGAAGAATTTTACAAGTTAAATCAAGAATATTGGACTTTTTAAATACAATTAATAAGAAGGTATAAATAAATCAAGGACCTGTGATTCTAAAGGTATGGAAACTCCCTCTTCTGAGGCAGATTGTAAATCATCATTTATAACCTGGGGAGTTGCCTGTGGCAACCTCAGAGAAGCTGTGATTTGCATGCAGTCAGTTAAGTATAAGGCAGGATTTGAACTCAAGTCTTCATGGCTCCATGTTCAACACCCTTATTTATTATTCCATGCTGTCTCTCTCTTTCTGATCTATATGAGATCAATTAAATTGTATTTTTGGAATGTTTCATAAGAAGGGGACAAAAAAAAGAACTATTTCTTCCTCCTGAGGAATTGGAATAGAGGTATTTAAGTAGCACTCCAAAATGACTGCATGCTGCAGTTAGCTTGGGGAAACTTTTGTCCAGTGGTCCTATTTTTTGGAAAGCATTTCATCGTTCACAGTCTGATGTGAGAGTTCCAGGAGGTCAATGATGGAAATACTGTGATGGAATCCCAGGTACACCTGCCTTATACCAGCTCCCGTATCAGAGTGATTAGAGTACTTGCAAGATGCCTTGCTAAGCAACTACTCTTGACTACAATTTTCCCTGGTGGACAGTCAAGCAACCACATTAATGAACTCCTGCCAACTGAAGAGCATGGAGTTAGATGCTCTGTGGAGTTAAAAAAAAACAAACCCAAAACCCAGAGAAGACACTGACCATCTTGAGGAAGCTAAATATCGACCTGTGTTGATAATAGCAGGCTCTTCTTTCTCTAGTGACCTTAAGAAAAGGAGGGCAACACCAGAACGCTAAAATCTCCAACTATATTTTGACTTGGAAACTTTTATCACGTCTACAAAAAATTCCAGCAAAGCATGCAACTGATGATATTGCATAGCCTGTTAGCTTCAAAGGGAGAACCTCTAGTAGATGATTGTTTTTCCCTCAATATTCATGCCAAATTAGTAATGAGCCCTTTCATAATATGATTTCCTGTGTAAATAAGTTTTTGTAAGATTGTTCTGTAGGTTCATAAACATCTTTAGGTTACATGCGGTATTGGCAAGAGGAACCTAAGACTACAGATGGTAGAACAGAATTCTTTATTTGCACATCCTTCTCTTCATTTGCAGGATGGAGCCAAGCTAAAGAATTAAACTTTAATGAAATAAAATCAATGTCATTTTCATGTAGATTATTTATTCTAGCTTTTTAAAAAAAATTAATGTATCTAATTAGTCAAGGGAGAGTAAACCCTACATTGACCCTTGGAATCAGAAGTTTAATCAATAAAGGGTAACATCCAGTGGTTGAAATAAGAATTAGGTAGTGGGTGATAGCTTTAGAATAGATGATGATGTGTAAACTCTAAATTCAATTGGGTTAAGGCCTCCTCTACTTTGAATACTGATCATGGTAGAAAATACACACATATTACAAATAGGAAATTCCTTATAAGTACCTTAACACTCTTGGCCAGAGAAAGGGTGGGAGAGATAGGGAACCCTCTTAATAGAAGCAAAACTATGAGAAGAAAAATATAGCAAAGCAGTATATGAAGGGTCTGTAACTGTGTCAACCTATGGAACTCCTGTCTCTCACCTTATGCAGATAGGCAACTAACCTATAATTTACTAGTGAAGTAATTCCTAGTGAATTGCACAAAGCACATGGGAGTTCAGTGACTTGCTCAGGTTTACATAGCTAATAAGGATCAGAGGTGGAAATTAAACCTACATGCTCCTAACCCCAATCTCAACATTCTTTCTGTTACCACTATGAGGGCAGAGAATGAATATATGAAGAAACACTGAAGAAAAAGATAGGGAAACCTGAAGCTTCTCTGTAAAGGACTGTATTACCATCTTATATCACACCCTGTAGAAAGCACTAGTTTTTCATGAGAACATAGGTACCATACTAGGTCAGACTCTTGGTTCACCTAGTCAAATAACTTGTTCTGGAGAAGAGCATATGTTGTCATATAAACTTGAAAAGGCTAGCTAGAGATCTGCCTCTAGATGCCAAGCATGAATCTACTATTTGTGGATTTATATAAACCTTCTTGACCTTAGTTATTTAATAGCTCCTATTATCGTGTAGAATATACTCTTGCTGCTTTAAATACTACTCTATTTTAAAATTTATTTAAAACTGTCTCTTCCAAGTTTCTAGAGCTATCCCAATCATATAGGGCAGGGATATTCACTCTTTCTATGTTTTTCATTATTTTATCTAATTTGACCATATCTTCTCTCAGCTTTCATTTTTTAAATTAAAAAAAAAAATCTTTTTTTTGGGGGGGGGAATGGTAGTGGGGATTATGTCTTCACATATAAGCTCTTTAATCTGTGTGTTCATTATACTTACCTTTGTAGACTGTCTACAAAGTTGTCTACAAATATTAGTCTGTCTTATTTGAAGAGTAGTGACCAGAAAGGTAAGTAGGAAGGAAGGAAACAAGCATACCTACATGGAACATTCTAGGTATTTTATAAGAGTAGCACAATTCCTTTTGTGTTGTTTTCAATACTTTGCCTATTTTTTGACCTTTCGTGGAGTAGCAAAGTAGGCTGGTACGTTCAGGAAGAGTCCTACAATGACTCTTGGGTCTCTTGTCTGGCTAATAATTTATGGTTCAGAATTCATCATTTCATAACGGATAGAGATCATTTTTCAGTAAATATATTACTTTCTACTTGCTCACATTAACACTCATTTGCTACTTTTCTGCCCACACACCTAGAACTTGAAATTTTTCAGCCATTTATTCTCGTCAATTTGGCATTTCACCATCTGAAAGTGCTTAATTTCTTCTGCAAACTTGGAAAATTCACTGTGCATTACTTTTTCCAGATCATTTACAAAAATGTTCAATTAAATTTGTCCCTAATCCAATCCCAATGGGACTCCACAGTTGACATTCTTCTATCAAGAGAAATACTTGTTTATCCTTACCTATTTTTTTTGCATCTGAACCAGTTCTCTGTCTACAACAAAACATTGCCTCTAGTCCCATAACAACCCAGTTTTTAAAAAATTTTAAAGCATCTTTTGGTGTGGAACTTTATAAGAGGTTTTTAAAAGTCTAATGCATTATGGCTAATGGTTCTTCCTTGGCCACATGATTATTTAAGGAATTTTAGTCTGAGTGAGCAGATTAAGAAGTCTTGATTTCCATTTACAGAAAGCATGTCACATTTACTTCCCTCCCTCCACACAAAAAAGAATTATGCTTGCTTATGTGTTCAATGATCCTACCCTTCCTTTAAATGCACCCTTATTCTATCAACATAGGCAATGTGAAATGAAATGGTTGAGTAATATCGTATAAAGCTAATGAATAGAGATAACCAATCTGGTTAAATTCTTCCTAAACCTCCTTTCCCCAAAGAAGAAGTGCTGCTGCCTTAATTAGTTGGGTAATTTCCTCTGATTTTTTCTTTACCTTTTGATCCCTTTTTATATTATTCAGGGAAGGAAACCTAGAAAATAAGGAGAGAAATTTAAAGGAATTATTCTGAATAATGTGCATAATAAAAGGCCTTTCTTCAGCTGACAGTTGACCATATCTACCTAGGTGTCATGTAGACATCTTAAATTCAAGATGTCAAAAAGGGAACTTAACTTTTTGCTTCCCTCCATCCCCAATACACTTAAAAGCTTTCCCTCTTCTTAGTTCCCCATTTCTTTTGCTTTTTAAAAAAAATGTATTATATTTTTAGGTTTTGTTTTTACATCACATTCATTTCCAAATAGGTTGGTCACCTCCCCTCCAGCAAGCCATGCCCTTCTAAAGGAGATTATACATAAATGTTCCACACCCATATTCCCCTATCTCTTCAAGGAAAGGAGGGAGGAACTTTTTCCAGCACTACTTTGGGGCCAAGTTTGGGCATACTTACGTAGTATTCTCTTTCAGTTTTTTGTTCTTTCCATTTACATTGCTGTAGTCCTTGGGTATATTGTTTTCCTCATTAACTCTTCATCAGGTCATGTATCTTCTTACATAATTTTGAATTCTTTATATTTATTGGTTCTCATAGCTCAGTAATAATTCATCATATTCATGTACTATAATTTATTTAGTCAAAGATGGGAACTTATTTTGTTTCCAGATCTTTGCTAATATGAAAAGTGCTGTTTTGGGGATATATAGGACCTTTTTAAATTTTTTCTTTTTCTCTTCTTTTGACCTTGAGCTGTACGTCTAAGCTTAACTAACTCTATTTTTGCTGTGGGCATGACTATATTTCCAATTAGCCAGGGTTACAATTTCAAAGTCTCCTCAACTCTTCACTCCATCCCCCATATCTAATTAGTTGTTATATCTTGTTGATTCTGTGTCTACATCCTCTCTTGAAACATTTCCCTTCTGGCCATCACCACTGTCATTGCTAATCTGGAATATTATCACAGTTACCTATTTGCTTTCCCTGTCTGTAATATTTCTCCTTCCCAATCTGTCTATTTTCCACAAATGCCAAATTGATAGTCTTAAAACACAGATCTGGCTACGTTCCTCCTTTGCTTAAGAATTTTTGCTTTCTCCCTATGGCTTCTATGAGGAAATACAAACGCCTAGGTTTGGCTTTTGAAACCCTTTAAACTCAGCCTCCCACATGCTTACACCAGTCTTATTACATATTGCTTATGCCTCTCAATGCACTATCTATTCCAGACAAACTGGCCTTACCGCTGTCCCCTAAACTAGGCATTGCATTTCCAATCTCCATGTCTCTGCACAGACTGCCCTCATGCTTAGAATGCAATCCTTTACCTCCTCCCCTTCATATCCTGGCAGTTAGGCGGTGCTGGACACTAGCTGTGTGATCCTGCGCAAGTCATTTAATCTTGTTTGCCTCAGTTTCTGAATCTGTAAAATGAGCTGGAGAAGGAAATGGCAAACCACTCCAGCATCTTTGCCCCTCAAACCCCAAATCACAGTCACAGAAAGTTGGATATGATTGAAAATGACTGCAAAACAACTTAGTATCCTTAGATTTCTTTAAGGTTCAACATAAGTATCCTTTTTTATGAGAAGCATTTGTTGTCTCTCTTCCCCACGCCAATCTCCAGTTTTTGGTGTTCTTTTCCTCCTCAATTTAACTGGCACTTATTTATATATGTCGTAGCCCTCCTATAAAACTTAAGTTTTTTGAGGGAGTCAGGGATTGTTTTCTCTTTTAATGCTTGAATTCCCAGTGATTAGTGTGATGTTTCACATGTATCAATTAACAAGCATTTCTTCAATGTCTTCTATGTGCCAGGCATTGCATATACAAAGACAAAAGTTAGGAAATTCTGAAAGCTTATATTTTACCAGGAGAGACATCATGGACGTGTAGAAGTGTTTGCAGAATATATTCAAAGTGAAGACAAAGTTGTTTTGGAACTGAGAGCTCTCATGCTTAGGAGGATGAACAAAGACTTCATACAGAAGGGAAATTTATATTGGGTCATGAAAGAAAGTGGCTATTCCCTGAGGCAGAGAGGAAAAAGGAGTGCATCCCAGGTGAGGATATAGCCAGTACAAAGGCACAGAGATAGTGCACATGGAATGACCCAGGTGAGCAACAGCAAATAAGTAAGTATGGTTGAATCATAGCATCCGTGGATGGAAATATTGTGGAAGAAGACTGAAAAGGCAAGAAAAGGCCAGGCTGTGAAGAGCTTTAAATGTGAGAGAAGTTTACATTTAATTCTAGAGGTTAGAGTGAGCCCCTGAAATTTATTGAATAAGGTGCTGAAATGGTTGGGCCTGTATTTTAGGAAAAGTTCTTTGGCGGCTATGAAGAGGATGAACTACATAGGGAGATACTAGAGTCTACTGCAATAGCCCAGGTGAATAGCGATGAGGGCTTGAACTAGAGTGATGGTATGAATGGGGAGAAGTAGTTGTTTATGAGAGATGTTTGATGGTAGAAACAACAAGATTTGGTAATTGACTGGCTATATGGGATGAGTGAGAAAGGGAGGAAAAATAAGGGTTACTAGCAGGGATAATATAGTAAGTTCCCACCAATATTCTACCCCCACCCCCGGATGTAGAAGACTTGGTCTTTTTTATAGGAGTCAGGAGAGAAACAAGTAGTTAGGGAGAAACTAGAGATCAGAAAGGGAATGACTGTCAGGGAGGTTTGCTAGAGAAGACAGAAGGGGAGGGCATCAAAAGTATACTGATAGGAGGTATTTAATAAATACTGTTAAATGGAGGTGACTTGAAAGGAGAGAGTGAAGTTTTGGAGATCCAAAGACAAGGATTCTGTAATGGATGCAATTCTTTGAGAGTCATAATTTAAGTTATTTATGTGAGCATTAACATTAAAGATTGCTATATGTTGTCTTTTAATCTTGCTTATTAAAATTTGCCAATTAAAATTTCCAACTACAAACAAATCTTCCTATGCTGATGTTTTTGCTGCAATTACTAATCTTAATCAAAGGTTTCAGGAGGATAAGAGTTTAGAATTCATGGACACCATTCTCCTTTTCTGTGCTACTAAACATCGATTTTAATTATTTTTTCCTAACCTGAATTAGAATAGAAGGAGGTAGAGTCTTTTAAGTTTAGTCCATATATATATATTTTCTATGTGATGTGCCTTAACTTGCTTGGCAAGGTTTATAATTGCAAAAGGCAAATTCTACATGTATATTTAAGGGTCACACATTTTTTTCTGTTATATCATAGGAGTCAGAGCATGTATGAAGGAGAGAAGTTTGAACATAAGCTCATTGCTTCTTTTTGGACTACCTTCTTCACTATCTAGTATTCTGAGGCAATCCCTTGGAGGATAATAGGAGAAAAAAAAATGAAATCCACCAGGGCAGGGGCATTTGCAGTATAAGCAGCCACAATAATAGCATGCCTATTTAGACAACAAATATTTACTGAGTGTCAAGAGAGAAAATAACTGTGGTTAGCCTGCAGGCACAGTAGAAGTGTGTCTTTCTCTGGTGTCTCCAGAGGTCATGGTGTGTGTCAGAAAGTAATAGTGATGGCAAGAAATCTCCAGAATCTGCTGGCAGGGTGATAATAGTAATGATAGTTAGCATTTATACATAGGCATACCTTGTTTTATTGTATTTTGCTTTATTGCATTTTGCAGATAATTGCACCATTTTTTTTTCTAACAGCACGTGCTCACATTATGTCTCTGTGTCACATTTTGGTAATTCTTGCAATATCTCAAACTTTTTTCATCATTATTGCTATCTTTCATGGTGATCTGTGATCTTTGATATTACTAGGCTAATTATTTTGGGGTGCTATGAACTGTGCCCATTTAAGATGGCCCACTTCATAAAAGTCATGTGTGTTCTTACTGTTGCATCAATTGGCCATTCTCCCATCACTCTCCCTTTCCTCAGGCCTCCCTATTCCTGAGACACAACAATATTGATATTAAGCCACTTAATAAGCCTACAATAGCCTCTAAGTGTGCAAGTGAAAGGAAGAGGCAAATTATGAGGCACTGTTGTCTTAGTTTAAGAAATTGCACCAACCACCTCAACCTTCAGCAAACACCACCCTGATCGGTTTGCAGCTATCAACACTGAGGTACGATCTTCCACCAGTATAAAGATTTTTGACTCACTGAAGGTTCAGATGATGGTTAGAATTTTTTAGCAATAAAGTATTTACTTGTACTTTTTTTTGATATAATACTATTGCACACTCAACAGACTACAGTATAGTGTAAGCATAACTTTCATAGGCATTGGGAAATCAAAATATTTGTGTGATTCACCTTATTGGTGGTCTGGAATCCTACTGCAATATCTCCTAGGTATGCCTGTAGTTAGCATATTTTGTAAACCTTAAAGCACTGGAAAAAATGCTACTTGCTGCTATCACACTACTATCATGCTACTATCATCTCTGCCATCATCCTATCATTAAACCAAATCCCCAGTGCTGGCTCTAGAATTTAGATAAAAAGCCCCCATTGGTAGGGTTTTTAAAACACAGACTCCACAAAGGTGCTTGAAATACATAATATCAATTGATATTCTCTTTATATGACAGAAAGGGACACAAATCCCGACTATCAGGAATCTGGCTCGGGATCAGGCTTTCAAATCACCTTTGAAGTGCGTGAAGAATTCTCTGGGATTTCTAGATGTTTGTCTTGCATTCTCTTCACCTAAGTAGCCTGGACATTCTGCAACTGGATACCTAGACTGAGTCAAAGATTCTCCAGTTTCTGTTTGCTCTGGACCTGGATGTTTCCAATGATAATTTAACCAACCTCATTTTTCCATGACTGGTATCTTACTCTAGTTCCTCCTTTCATTTCAGAGCCAACCTTCAGGATCATCTATCGGACACATTCTGTTTTCACACTCTTTTCCACATTCAGCTTTTTCCTTAGACTCTTTTCAATTCAATGACCATTTTTTCACTAGTTCTCCAATGACATACTACTGATGAAATACAAAAGCATTATTCCTATCTTCGTTCTGCTTCACTCTTCCCCACCATGGGCTCTGTATATCATCTTCTCACAAAACTGCAGATCAGAGATTTTTAAAGTGTGGTCTGAGGTTCCCTGGATTCCTTCTCAAGAGGTATGTAAGGTCAAAACATTCTAAGATGTTTTGTTTTGTAGTAAGGTGACTATCAACAGATCTAACTCACCAAAACTAAAGTCTTTTTTTTTGGGGGGGGGGAAGGTATTCAGTAGTTTTTAAGAGTATGAATGGTACCTGAAACTGGAAAGTTAGAGAATCACTGTTACAGATCATTAGAACTAGAAGAAAGCTTAGAGCTTATTAATCCAACTCTTCGTTTTATAGATGAGGAAGCTGAGGCTTAGCAAAGTGAAACAATTTGTACAAGTTCAAATTCACATTAGCTGACAAGTGGTAGGACCAGAAGCAGAACCCAAGTCTTCTGATTCTCTTAACCTTTCAATTTCCCTGAGTTTAAGTGCTAAAGTCTGTTACTTTCTAGCTGTTTGACACTGAGCAAAACACTTCACCTCTCCCAGACTCAGTTTCCTTTTCTGTAAAATATCTATCTCACAGAGTTGTTCTAAAGATCAAATGAGATAGTATGTGTTAAATGTTTTGCAAACATTAAAGTGCTATATAAATACTTTTTTTTATTCAGTTGTTCCAGTTGTGTCTGACTTCTTGTGACCCTATTTGGGGTTTTCTTGGCAAAGATACTGGAGTAGTTTGACATTTCTTTCTCCACCTCATTTTACAGATGAAGAAACTGAGGTAAACAGGAGTAAGTGACTTGCCCAGGGTCACTCAGCTAGTAAGTGACAGAGGCTAGATTTGAACTCAGAGCTTTCTGACTCTATTGGGGTGCTCTATCCACTGTGCTACCCAGCTCTCATTATTTATCCTGCTTATGATTATTATCTCTGTCATCATCCTGTTATTAAGCCAGATCCCCAGTCCTAGCTCTAGAATAAAGACTAAAAATCCCCATGGGTAGGACTGGGTTTTGGAATTTCTAAGTCAAATCCTTCACAAAAGTATGTGAAAGGAAAGACAGTTCTGGCAGAAAATGTCTACCTAAGTACCTGTAGATCCTTCTATGCTTTGATTATAGCCATAGGAGAGAATAAAATAACAAAGCGCCTTGTGATTTCAGAAATCAGAGGGGTTCAAGTCATGTTTGAGGCATGGTTTAGAGGAACAATGCTAATGACTATTGAGATGATGATCATGAAAGGAGTTTATTTTTAAAAATCTTTGACTCTGTTTAACATTATTTTGTGGGGGAGAGCATTTGGTAGAAATATTTTTGAGCCAGAATATTGGTGTTCATAACCTGGTCCTGTTACTTATCACCTTGTTACCTGGAGCAGATTATTTCATAAGTGAAGACATAAATTTTCTCAAAATGAAGAATCTAGACTGGATGAGTGCTAGCATCCATTATGTTCTAAATTCCATACCATTTGTTCACTTTATTTTTCAAGGATGGAATTATTTAAATATTCTATTTCTTCTGCTGCTAATCCAGGTAATTTATATTTTTTAATAGCTATTCATCCATTTCATTTAGAATGTCAAATTTATTGACATATAATTGGTCAAAATAACTCCTAACAATTGTTTTAATTTCTTCTTCATTAGTGGTAAATTCACCCTTTTTATTTTTTATACTAGTAATATGGTTTTCTTCTTTCTTTTTGTAAAATAAAATTAACCAATGATTTATCTATTTTATTGGCTTTTTTATAAAACCAACTTCTAATCTTATTTATTAGTTCATTTCTTGCTTTCAATTTCATTAATCTCTCCTTTGATTTTCAGGATTTCCAATTTGGTGTTTAATTGATGGGGGGGGTTAATTTGTTGTTTTTCTAGTTTTTGTTGCATTAAGTCTTCTTGTATAAAATGACTAATATTGAAATGTTTTATATGACTGCACATGTATAAAATATATAGGATTGCTTTCCATCTCATGGAGCAGGGAAGGCAGGTAGAGAGGGAGGAATAGAATTTGCAACTAAAAACTTTTTAAAAAATGTTAAATTGTTTTAACATGTAATTAGGGAAAAATAAAATATTATTTAAAAAATAAATTCCATTCCACTAGCTTTCCTTCGGTTTTTGTTACTTCTCCATGAAATCAATCTAAACTTTTCAGAAAGTTCAGGGGGATCTGTGATATTTTTTTGACCCATGGGCAATAAATAACATTTCGAAAGCATTGTCAGGAGCACTTGTTGGTACCATTAAGGTCAACCTTCACAAGCCTGACCTTTCAGCACAAGCTAACAATATTGTATATCAAATAATATAAGTGTACTCTTGATTCTCTGGGCAATTTGAATCCCACTGAACAAAAAAAGAGAAGGAAGTAAAGAGAGAGGCCCAGAAGAAGAATTTAACTAATGGTGGGGGAGGCAACATAGGCCCAAGTACAGAAAATTGGGATTAGTAAGGATAATGAGGTGCTACTGAGGGATCCTCTAGGGAAGAGAAAATCATTCCAATGGAGTCAATGGAAAATGAAGTGAAGATGTTGGAGGGTTAGCTGGAGAGGAAGACACTGGGAAAAGGCAAGTTAAAGTGACACAGGAGATTCTGAGTATGACATGCATTTTTGGACATGGACAATGCAGGAACTTATTTTGCCTGATTAGGTGGATTTGATATAAGATCATTCCCCCTCCCTCTCCCTGGGGGGAGGGGATGGGAGGTTGAGAAAACAAATACTCGTTAAACTGAAAAAAATATAACATTTGAAAAAAAAGGTGCCATAAGAATGAGGTGAGTAGAGCTGGGACTGGGGAGTTGATTAACTGACAGGGAGACAGCAGAGACTGGAAGAGCTTCATAGAGGCTCAGTTGAGGGGAGATGATGAAATGGAGGGGATAATTTAAAGAGCTAAGGATATTAATGAAACTGGGAAAAATGTGGATGACCAAAAACAAATAAAACAAAAAAAAACCCAAACAGACAGCACCTTTGCATTTGATCGTGAAAAGACCATAGGAAAACATCATAAATTAAATAGAGACGAACTGGAGTCAAGGAAAGTGTCAAATGAAGCAGAATGGAGTAAAAAATATATCCCACACATGAGTGTCAAATACATGTCCTGTGATATGGATAGCAACACTTCTTACTGCTGCCCAGACATGACATTTTAAAACTGAGTCAAAAAATGTTGGAGAAGATGTGGGAAAAGTGGAACACTAATGCATTGCTAGTGGAGTTGTGAACTGATCCAACCATTCTGGAGAACAATTTGGAACTATGCCCAAGGGGCTATAAAACTGTGTATACCCTTTGATCTAGTAATACCACTACTAGGTCTGTATCTCAAAGAGATCATAAAAAAGGGGAAAGGACCCACATGCACAGAAATGTTTATAGCAGCTCTTTTTGTGGTGGCAAAGAATTGGACATTGAGGGGTTACCCATCAATTGGTGAATGACTGAACAAGTTGTGGTATATGAATGTAATGGAATACCATTGTTCTATAAGAAATGATGAGCAGGTGGATTTCAGAAAAACCTGGAAAGATTTACAAGAACTGATGCAAAGTGAAGTGAGTAGAACCAAGAGAATACTGTACACAGTAATAGAAACACTGTGAGATGACAAACTTTCAAAGACTTAGCTCTTCTCAACAATACACTGATCTAAGACAATTCCAAAAACCTCAGGATGGAAAATATTATCCACATCCAGAGAAAGAACTGTGAAGGCTGAATGGAGATTGAAGCATACTATTTTCTCTTTTTTTTCTTCTTTCTCATGGTTTTCCTCTTTTGTTCTAATCCTTCCTTCATGACATGACTAACATAAAAATATGTCTAATAGGATTGTACATGTGGAGCCTGTATCACATTGCATGCCATCATGGGGAGGGGGAGGAGAAAAAAAATTGGAACTGAAAATCTTATGAAAGTGAATGTTGAAGACTATCTTCACATGTAATTGGAAAAAGTAAAATACTATTAAGTGGAAAAAAACAAAAAACAAAAAAACAAACCTGTGTTAATATTTGACCCATAGGGATCCTTATGTATAGATAAGTGGCTCCCTTTTCTCTCCGAGTTTGATACAAACTGTTCCACTGGAACAGAGGCTTTGGTTTTGAAGGGAAAAAGTATGACGAGGCCATAGGAGCTTTTGACATAGTGTAAATAAAGGAAGTGAACCAAGTGTCTGAAGACTTGGTTTGAGTCTCAGGTCTAGTACTCTCCAGCTTTGTTATTCTAGATGAGCAAACTCACCAGACTGAGACTCAGTTTCTTCATCTGTGAAACGGGGATAATAATACATTACCAAACTAAAGGAATTTGGGGAAGGAAAACACTTTATAAGCCATAAAAAGCTTATATAAACTTAAGTTGTTAGGAAGAATTAGAGCAATGCAGGTGGTTTGAAGGTGAGGAGACATGAGATAAACCCACTTGAATGCACAGAGGTAGAAGGAATTTCTATCCTGATGCTCCTGGCTGAACTTTCTATGTAATCTATCCACTGAATACTTTGTCATAGACTCTAAATCTGGCTACTTCTATGTTCAGGAATCCATTCCAAATTGTCCTTGTATATGAGATTCACTCATATATGTTATTTGCCTTGGAATTAGATGGTAAATCCTGCCACTGCTCTATAGCCAGATGTATGATGAGATACTTTCCCTAATTCAAGTGGGTCTAAAATGATTGATATAAAGGTTCACTTGTGATAAAACTCACATGGTATTGGTTCATATTCATACAATGTTCTAAGATTTGCAAAGGTGTTTTCCTGATAACTCTGAGACGCAGGTAATACAAGTATTATTATGCCATTTTTAAAAATTTTATTATAGTTTGCATCATTCATTTCCACAAGATTTTGAGTTACATATTTTCTCCCCATCTTTCCCCCACCCACCGCCCCAAAACAGCCATCCCAGTGTGTCCCCCCTCCCCCAGTCTATTC